>OZ037937.1:4921770-5663769 GCA_964035585.1 Polytrichum formosum
GTTCTCTACTTGATGAAGTTGGATTGGCCTCGCGTTCTTGCGCAGGGTGTTGGAGAACCAACAGTGAGCTACCCAATGTGAGCGATTGGCAGCAGCGGTTGCAGTTTCCTGTCACCAGCATAGTCAACAGAGTCGTGTGCTAATTAGATGTGAATGATTCGATGCCCAAAAAGTTGAGAGTCTATTGGTGACGAACACGACGGGGACACCATGGGGGCCACACGCAAACTGCAAGGAGAGATTGACAAAGTTCTAAAGAAAGTGCAGGAGGGTGTGGATGTTTTCGATAGCATTTGGAATAAGGTATATTTTTAGATATTCAATTGGAACTGCATGGAATTTCAGCTTTGACTTAAGAGAGGTCTTGTGGCATTGCTGGATTCTGTTTACATCCGGGCAATGCGAGGGTGATTATATTGTCGGGACAATGTGAATCATATTTTGCACCCACAACGTATCTGCAAACGTGATGAGGACTTAGCAGAAGGGCGCTCTCAATTTTCTGTGAATCTCCATAGAGGAATGACTTCCACTTACAAATTATGAAGACGTACATGAAGTGGTTGTTTGTGAGGTTGGTGACCTGGGGATACCATGGCTCACACTTGAAGCAAATGATTGCCTAGGATCATATCAGAATCTGGGCAGTAAAAACGCCAATTCTGTGACAGATTGTGACAGTAGGAGCTATCTCTACAGCCATGAAATAATCATAAGCGGCATTTCAAGGCAGCTTGTGACTTACATTCTGTTGGTTTGATGAACGGCAGGTGTATGACACCGAGAACGCTAATCAGAAGGAGAAATTTGAAGCAGACCTAAAGAAAGAAATCAAGAAGCTTCAACGTTATCGTGACCAGATCAAGATGTGGATTCAATCTAGTGAAATTAAAGACAAGAAGGTACACAAAATCTCTGGGATTGTGGAGTCATTCATGCAAAATAGGAACTCCTGAATACTGGGTTTTGTTACCTTGTATGAATCACAAGGACTCTTTCTGAATTTGCTTGTCCAGAAAATTAAGCGCCACTTCCCTGTGATGTGTTAGGCACTTCTGGAGGCTCGTAAACAAATAGAACGAGAAATGGAGCGGTTTAAAGTGTGTGAGAAGGAGACCAAGACAAAAGCTTTCTCCAAAGAAGGCTTGGGCCAGCAACCGAAAACGGTCTGTCTCACTTTCTTGTTGCTCCTGTGCTTTGTATAATCAAGGTCAAGTACAGTTTCCAACCCCATTAATATGCATGATGTATGCAAGCAGTGTTCTGAAGGTGAGAAAATACTTCTTTGAAGTTGAAGATGGGAGATATTTTTGCGGAAAGCCTTTGTTGGTTGGTGCCCTCCCAAATAATCAGAGCTGTAAACAAGGTCATGCAATGTGGTAATCACTTGAAATTATAATATTCATGGGCTTTTTTGAATTTGCCTCCGCTGGTAATAAAAATAATGTCTAACTAAATCTTCATCTGCAGCTCTCGTTAAATCATGGAGTTTAAATTTAATAATAGTCTTTCTTATTTATCTTGAGCACATGTTAGTTGTGGTGGCCTGCAGCTTGATGGTCAATGTGATTGCTGTGAGCAGGATCCTCGAGATAAAGCAAAGGGGGAGTCACGTGATTGGCTTAACAATATGGTACATCTTACTATAACTCTTTTTTCTACCCACTCGAGGTACTGTTCACTGCATCATACTTTGATGAGGCCAATGTTGGGAGAATTGTCTGAAGGTTTGTTCATCCATTATTGGTCAAGCCTATCATTCATGAACTTCTTGAGTTCATTGAAAGTGTCCTTTTGACATGTGACTTATAGTTCTACACTTTGACATTTTGGCAGGTTGGTGATTTAGAGTCACAAATTGATTCCTTTGAGGCAGAGATGGAGAATCTCCAAGTCAAGAAGGGAAAGGCTCGGCCTCCTCGTCTGGTAGAGCTCTTCTATGATGGTCTAGATCGTGCCACTAGGCTTATGTTGTAGTGGAGTGGATGTTGTTCTTGTATTGTTCTTTGGTTTAAGCCTCACAAGAGCTGATGCAAGAAAGTATTGAAATTGTTTAAATCATGATGGCTTATTGGTAGGTAATGTTTACTGAAGGTCATGTGGTCATTGCCCATGTACAGACGCACTTGGAGGAGTCAATAGTTCGGCATAAGGCGCACATTATAAAGTTGGAGCTTGTTTTGCGGTTGTTGGACAATGATGAACTTTCTCCTGAGGAGGTTATGGAAGTGAAAGAACTTGTTGAGGATTATGTGGAGCGCAATCAGGTCTGTCTTCACTCTGTCCATTCTTCACATTGTACACCTTTATGTACAATACTCCAAGTGCTATCTGTATCTAGTTTATATATATTTTTTATTTTTTATTGTGACGATTTGATTTGTGAATACAAGGGCATTGTAGAATAATTGGCAGTATTCCTTGAACCAATACCTGTGATATGAATGGCACTGTACATGCAGTGGGCTGAGAAATGTTATTATTGGAGATTTTGTTCAAGGGCCACTGTGACTGATACCATTAGGTGTATGGGCTTTTCTTGTTGTTTTTCTTTTCCAGGAAGATTTCGACAATTTTGCTGATGTAGATGATATCTATCAATCGCTACCTCTTGATAAAATCGAGGCCTTGGAGAATCTGGAAGCTATACCAAATGTTGCTCCTGCTATTGTTGTCAAAGAAAAGGTATGGTTCTTTGAAGAATATCCTTTACTGATTATTGCATAGTAGAGTCTATGAAATGTGGGACAGTTTAATAGTTGGACCTTTCTGCAGAGTATGGAATAGTCAATTGGGATAGGTGACACAATACATGGTCAATGCTTGAGTAGGTCTTTGTCTTGCAAACACCAGCAAGTAGATCTCCATGTAAAGAGGATAATAATTTTGTAACATCCTTGTATACTCATTGTCATTTCTAATAATTGTGCAAACTTTAATAAAGGTGCTAACTCAATTAAATCTTTTGTTGCATTCAGGCAGCAGTTGCAGCAGCTACTGGTCTTGGTGTGCCACCTCTTGGTCCAGTTTTGAAGCCTACTATTTCTCTACCTGTTGTTCAAGCTGTAAGTGGGTCTGTTGTAGGAATCTCCCTTCTCAAGATTGTGTTTCTTATCATTTCAGCTGCTGGAGATTGTCATATTTCATTCATCTTGACATATCAGTCATAAAATCCATTCCTAGACGGTGTTAGTCTCTGTTGATTCTTACATAGAATGTATCTGGAGTTGGTGTATCTCCTGAATTGCAGAGACATTAACCTCTCTGAAAGAATTTTCTCTGTTTCTTTCATCCTGCCACAGGTAACAGCATCTTCACTGGGAATATCTCCTCTAGTCTCTCCATCATCACAGCCCCTTGCCATGGATGATGCTGTGACCTCCTCTGAATCTTCTGCTGAGTCCCCGGGAGGCCGCTCACGAGGAGTGCCAATGTTGTCAACATCTCCCACAAGTAGTGTACCAAATCCAAGTTCACCGGCTGTTGTACTGAGCGTCAGTCCAGTTGCAAGTGTAGGGGTTCCGTCTCCTCCACCTGGATCTGCGTCTCTTTCACGTCAAATGGGTTCTTTGAGTGTCACAGGTACAATTTGCCTCTTTTGTTTGTTTTGAGTTGATAAGTGACTGATTCATCTATTGCACCTGTAAATGGCATGGTGACTTGTCCAAAACATGTGACTCCTTCATGTGATATGACTATCAGCCAGGATTGGGCAGTGGGATTTGTTCTACTTTTCCTTTTGACCATCAGCTGATCATTTCTGACAGCTGTTGCTATTCCGCCCTTTCACTTTCCATTGCTTTTGTTTGTCTTTCAATGTGATCTCCTGTAGGTTTCTTCAATTGCAATGATTAATGCCTTTCCTTACAAGGTTATATGTGAATCAGGTACACCAACTGGTATCTCGCCAGCAAGGCCTGTGCCTGTAAAATCCTCATCTTCAACACCTCCTCAACCTCCCCTGATTACTCTTTTAGGGCGGTCAAAAGAAGACGATTCTAGTCTTCTCCCTGGTCGCAGGATTGGACCAAGTGGGAGTGAAAAATCTCTAAGGGGACAGTCCCCTGACCCTGTTACAACCCTTGGTAATGGGAGCACTCTAGTGCCTCCTGTGATGGATTTAAACAAGAGACTTGGGTTTGAAGAGAGACCTTCCTCAGGTGGTGGGCTGTCACAACAGTTTGCTGGCACTCTAGGTATCCTTCCTTTGCATAATTGTAGTTTTAATTATGGGTCTTCATAGTAGAAGATTCTGGAGAGGCGACGAGAATCTTGTCATGTGAGGAGTTATTATATATACAAGTAGCTGCATCACTTTGTGCACTTCTTTGTTGATAGTAATGACTTCCATGTCTCAGTTGATTTTTCCCTAGTCTGCTGGCTCATGCTAAGCACTTCATCTTGTACAGGTGCTACTGGTCGAGTATATGGACAGGTGGGGGGAAGCTTGGGTGAGACTGGCATTGGAGCATCAGATCCTGGACTTCCTGCTTCTCGTCTGTTTACAAGTTCGTTTGTTAACAGAAGACTTTTAAAGATTTGTTACTGTTGTTCGTCTTTGGGCTCTGGATATCTTGATGTTTGTTGATTTAGTTGTTTTGAGTGACAAATGTTGTATGATGATCTTTTCTTTGCAGGTGCTGGAATGGCTGCTGTTCCTGGTGGGCAGTGGCGCCCTCATTCTGTCAGCACTCTTCCATCCCCCACAGAGACTGTAAGACTGGCTCTATCTCTAACCATTTTGAGATTAATAGTGTGGGTTCAAGTATGGGAGATGTCGTCTTAGTTTCTTGTTGCTGTTAAGGAAACATTCGACCATTGTTATGTTACACCCACCTCCTGCAGACATGATGGTTGGAATTTGGTGTTCTTGGAAGCTAAGTTTTGGTGGATTATGTTTCTCCAGGGGCCGTATTTGCGCTCTGAAATTATGCCAGACCAGAAGCAGAAGTTCTTACAGAGATACCAACAACAACAGCAAGGTCACTCGGCTGCCTCATTGCTTACTGGCACTCAAATACCTCAGCTTACTAGTTCCTCTTTGAAGCAGCCTCCTGGTCTCTCTGCTCCACACCCTAATCTTATACAGGTACATCATTACTTAAGTGCTAGGTGACAATGTTGTGTGCACCAGAATCTCTGACTTGAGGATCCTGTAAGTTAATTTTATGTATCTTAAGGTGTGGAAAGGAAGCACTTGTATTCAGCAGTAACCACAGTCCCCTATATGCCAGAAAGCACATTACTAGGGTGACAAGTTTCAAGGTTCATTGCCTCTTTGGATGGAAAACTTGAATGAACTTGGTGACCTCAACCTTGAAAGATTGTAGTAGCCTCTTGTGTTAGAACTATCGGCAGCTACATCGCTTTTCTTTGTTCTTTTTTCTTTTGAAATTTTATAGAAGTTCATGTAGTAATGGCTGTTACATATCATTGATTGTACAGGCCCAGCAGCTTCATATTCTGCAGCAGAACTCTCAGAATGCAATCCTTGCAGCTGCTCAAAACACCTCCCTTCAAAGACAATCATCACTTGGCTTGGTTACAAGCCCACAATCGCCTTCACCTTCATCCACACCACCAATTCCAACACACCAAGCACAAGGATTATCAGCGTCATCTCCTCAGCAGCTAACTCAGCAAGTGTCTCTTACGTCTGCCACTTCTCCAACTGAGAATGGTAAGCATCACCTAATTTTTTAATATTGTCAACTTTCTAATCAGACTAACTATAATATCAGTCTGGACATGAAGACCATAAATTGTCATCGACCTATTACTTTATAAATCTTGTAATTAAAAAAATTGTGACTTCTGGTCAAAAAAACAAAAGCAGTATTTTAATTAGTATTCAGGCAGATGATGTGATGTTCCAATTTCTTATCACATTAGTGCTGCAGTGGAAGTTCAATGTTTTGTTTTGGTTACTTGTGGGTCAGCAGATATAACTAGTAGAAGAATGGAGGCAGCACAACAGCAACTACAACCGCAGCTGCTGAAGCCATCTGAGGACCCTGCAACTGATGTTTCTTCTCTGGGCTCAGCCTTCAGTCGAGGGGTATCATTTAGTGACGATGATCTCAAAAATTCCGACACTTTTGATGTTTCTGTAAGTTCCTCATAACTACTCAGATCTAATTGCATGTTGTGCTTGTTTAAAAGTTAATCTTAAAAGCATCATTTATGGGTGTGTCAAATGGTGCACATGTTTCTTGTATTTGGTTTTCTATAAGTATATTGCTTATGTGGTGTGAAGTACCTCACATTGATGGACATGCAAAGATTACTAGAGATGGTTGCAAAGCAACTTATAAATAACTTGTCTAGAAAATTAAATGTGAAGTACTCAAAGCGGAGTGTTTTTGAAAAAAAGATACATGCCAACTTGATCTGTATGGGCTACTGATCCCCAGATCTCAAGTAAACAAGGAACATCTATCACTGGATTCAAAGAGATGAACCTTTTTTTAATCAATTGGTAATGGAAGTGCTAGACCCTGGTGATATACTTTACTCATTTCAGTAATGAAACTAGATATTAGCAAAAGTATCTAAATGCTGAAAAGAGCCCAATGTTGACACTCATGAACTCAGGTTATGTCCACCTTGTCAAGATTAAAGCTCACAAGGGCAGTTGTAGTAAGTAGGTCGATCACAAGAAAATTAAAAAAATCACTCAATTGGAATTTACAGAACCTACAGTCATCTATCTATTAAAACTATTAGATATATCATACTATCAATGAATGAGACAAGGTATTTGTGTCAAAGTTTCCAAAACATATTTATATTTACATACGTTTTGTGAAGATTCATCAAACATAAAGCTGGCGGTAACGAAGGCATTTTAAGAAGATAAGACAATTTGAGCCAACAAAAGAAGAAAAACCTCTGTGTGTGATGCAGGGACGCAAAGAAGGTGACAGTTGGTATTGCAAATCTACCCTGCAGGTCGGGACGCCCGGATCACTTGCGGACTACAGCCAGCAATCACGAGATGCTGATCTTGCACCAGGGCAACAGGGACACCAACTAGCGCCATCAATGGGTCCAGGTGTAATTGGACGGCGGAGTATGACTGACCTTGGGGCAATCGGAGATAACTTGACTACAAACCTGGGACGGGAACATTTCATTGCACAACATGAAGCCTTGGAACATGCATACAGGAATCTTCCCCTGCCTAAAGACTCAGAAAGGCCCAAGAGCTACAGCCCGGTATGCAAATTTTCATACCTAGAGTTGATCCAAAGAAATTGTATCTGCTCTCCTTTGTCTGGGAGAGTCAACGTAATTTCTTTTGGATTCAAACTCTTCCTGTGTGATTCAGTTTAAAGACTAGCTTGCATTTCACAATCACCACAGAGCACAGTGAGAAATAAACTTGTAAGCAACTGGTTAAATCACGTCTAGTCATTTTTCAGTCATTCTTTGGTTGTCTGTCAGTCATGTTGGGGCAATTGGCTTTTGATAACAATGTCCCAACTTGAACTTGTAGACCTTCGTCTTAACTGTGTGTGGCGTCATCATGGTAGTCTTGGGGAATATCCACATGCCATGAAGCATGTCATGGCAATTTGAACAATGAGCATCTATTTTATTGGTCAAACAAACTGAAAATTGGGTTCTAAATCCCATAAAATGGAATTTTTTGGAATGGAAACAGAATAAAATGTATTCAAATCCATCATAAATGTTCATTCATGAGGAAGTTCAAGGTCTTTAGGATTTGACCTTCTGATTTGCAAAAGCTGCCATGTTGGAACATGCCAAAAGTAACAATTTTGGAATGTGCCAAGAATGGCCTTCATGTATGTTCTGGAACGAGAAGGATCCTGATAAATTTTTTTTGGTGAGATAGAAGCTTACTAAAATTATGGAGGCTCAATGTATCCTATTTACAATAATTCTTTTCTGTTTATAAAAAGATTAGATACCTCCTTTCCATTTTGATTGAATGTTACAATACATCGTGGACACAACATGTCTAAGGGGCTTTCGGATGAGTTCAAAGAACATCCTTGTTGGTCTTGGAGTGTGTTATGAAAATTAAGAAACAAACTTTTTAAGATGAAAATCCATTTCAAATCAGGAATACTATTTGGCTATGTATTGTCTTAGATTGCATCCTTGTATGAAGGGCACAAGTGACCAACCCTGTAAATGAGCTTTTGAGGTGTGTATATATTTGCCTTGTCTTGAAGGCTGGCATCGTAGCATACAAGGATGTTGTATACCAAGATCTTGTGGATAATCTTTGTAATCTATTAGACATTCTAGTAGTTGATCTTCCTTGTCTCAATTACTCACAAGTAGTGTTCGCTAATTGGAAGTGGTTGCCCGATGTTACTTGTATGTGTTTTTAATGACCGTGAATCACTTGTTATACAGAGGTATCCAACTATCACCCCTCCCTCGTATCCACAAGTACAAGCACCAATCATCGACAACCCAGCTCTTTGGGAGCGATTAGACAAGGATGTACTCTTCTATGCATTCTATTACCAACAGGTGAACCTTTGAAGCTTTTGGGGGCAACGAACTTAAATATTTTGGGCCAAATTGTTTACAAATTGTTTGGACTGAAATTGTGGTGAGCAAGTCCTCGAGATGCATCTTCCAGTATGACTTCAGTCATTGAGGAAAATTATGGGATCAAGGATATCTTACGAAATATCGCTGCAAAAATGAGTTCTATTGTTTTTATTGATATCCTTTGACATTCAAGTTCAGAAAGTGATGATGCTGGTACTTTCTGTTTGAACTCCAGGGGACCTACCAGCAGTACCTAGCAGCTAGAGAGCTTAAAAAGCAATCGTGGCGATATCATAAGAAGTACAACACATGGTTCCAGCGTCATGAAGAGCCAAAAATCACCACAGATGAATACGAGACAGGCACATATGTCTACTTTGATTTCCACGTTGTTCGGGATGATTACCAACAGGGCTGGTATGTGATGCACATGCCTTTCTAATTCTCCAAACATCTGTGTACAGTAGTAGGTAGCGCATGATGCAATTGTGAATTTGATTGCTGACATGGATGATGAATAGTTATGTATAAGTACCTTGGATCTTGAAATAGAGGATAAATTGGATCTTGTCATTCACTAATTGTTTCATCTGGGGTTTTGCAGGTGTCAACGTATCAAGACAGAATTTACGTTTGAGTATTGCTTCCTTGAAGATGAACTTGTCGTATAGAGCCTTTGTTTGATGTTTCTCTCAACAATTAACTGAAATTTTGTACATAGTCACTTGAAGAGTCAGCTGTTGACATAAGCGGCTAGTTGCGTGACCCTTTTGACTTTATGTATGACTTGGCCCAACATTTTCTGGGTAACAATTTCAAAAGAGTTGCCCATTGTGAGACCATAGGTACTGTTAAACTGCAAGAAATGATCACTTGCCTAGTTTATCATGTCATTACGGTGCAGCATCTGAGTTGTTGCTTTGAAATAAATGACTTGCGGTGAATGTGGGAGTTTAAAGTGAATTTGCAGATGTGGTGTATGATGGTTTAAGTTGTGGTGATCAGTTAAATCGAAAATTCTGGAATGATGTTTAGATGTCCATCTCGAGCACACTCATTGTATCTATATATGATTAGAGTTTTAAGATCTTCGAACTTCAATGTAAAGCAAACGGGAAACATGTGTGCCATATGGAAAAGGTCATATGTATGCCAGGTCTGCAATGGCAGATTTCTCTGTGTCAGGAGCTAACACAGAGAGTAGTTCATCATGGTCTTGCTGTTGTATACGTGCACTCAATTTTAGTTGGTAGATGAAGATCGCCAAGTGCCTGATCCCAAGAAATATACTTCCTGGTTAATATATGGGTTTCCCTCTGGTCGGTGGCATGAAGTGACCGTATTTTCCCCCTTGCCTGCTTGGAAAAGGTGGTAACGTCATCTGCAGAGGAGGTGCTTTTCTTTCCCTTCTGGGTTTGCATTCCCTTTATTTGGGGAACAAAAATTCCAAGTGTATGCTTTTCCCAGTGGATTTTGTAGATCAAGATCTTCATTTTGAAGTGGTCCTTGTGAGTGTTACCTGGTCTCAATTTCTTCAATTCATCAAACACGGAGGGCTCCTTTTCTCTCTAAACCTGGTCTTTTGTCATTTGATGAGGTTATCTAATCTATGCATTGAGAACATTTCTGATATTTACATCACATTTCAGCTGGATGCACTGCTTACTTAAGTGATATGCCCAATGTTGACCAATAACAGACTTCAAAACACGATATTTCAGACACGCGAAGATTCAAGAGGTGCTTCTTGAAATGCATGGAATGGGTTTTACAGGTTGCTTCCACTCGACAAACTTGGACCAAAGGTCCAAAACCTGAGCAAAATCAGGTGACTCTGGGAATGGGCACATTTTCAAATTCCAAGAAATGTCCCTATAATGTGCATGAAGCTGAATTTAGAAGCTCATGCCACGTTCAATCCAAGGTTTGTGGTCATGAGTGGAGAAGTTTAGGCAAGCTTGTAATTGAAAGAAAACTTGAAGCTATCAAAATCAAGGAAGAGCGGATGCATGTTTCTTGGTTGACGCAAGCTCTTTGAGTTTGTCAATCAAACTTGCATAGGTACCCAAAGTTGAAGTGGCTTATGCAATGTGTAAGGTGATGTGTGTCACCCAACTAACCTAATGGAGACTTCTCTTTGTGTTTGCTATAATAGGAACTCTAGGGCCATGTGGCATCATATATGGGTGGATGCATTGATCTTGGAAATAGGGAGAGCCGTATTTACTAAATAATTTTCACCTAGAGGTAACCTTAAGGGTAACAAACTGCATCGCTTTTGCTCTTACAACGTAGTTAAAAATGAAGCACACTTTGTGTTGAAATGTCCCTTTTTACAACTTCAAAGAGATGTTACAAAGAGATGTTTGCTTTCCTACTTTAGAATGTAGCACTAGGTAGCCTCAACTCTTTCTACCAACTTGATCATTATATTGATATCAGTTGTTATCTCATGAAGGCCACTGCACTTCGTTGCCAAAAAGGAATGAACCTTTTTAACTCCATCTTGATGTACTTCCAAACCCATTTGACTTCCTCAACTTCAATATCAATCTCATTTCAATTACATATTTTCATGTAACTAACGACATATATGGTCTAGGTGGCTACATTAGATACATTAGACCTAGGTCACCAAATATGGGATACATGTATTTATCATTTAATTTTTTCCTTATTTGTACTTAACATATTTGGAGCAGGCTTACATACATGTTTGTGTGCATCAAAAAGTACAACTATTTTTCTATATTGTCGTTAGAGGAACTGGATTAACCCAAACTAAATGAATATTATTATCTAATCAAAGTTTATATGGAAATAAGAATAACTTCAAATGATTATTCCATGTTACAGTTCTTGGAGTACAAGATGTACTAATACATGATACAGAGTACACCCAAATACATTATCCGGATACTATGCATTAGACCTCATGCACTCTTAGCCCTTATTAGAGTTACCTGTAAAATCCCTCAAAGAGTTAGCGGATAACTCTAATAAGGGTTTGATCCTTCATTGAGAAAACTTTCTAAGAGCTCGTTAGCTCATTGTGTATCGCAACCTATTTTGAAAGTTTGGTGAAATTTCTGGGATCTCTTCTTTCCACCTCAAACACTTTGAGAACTTTTAACGTTCTAATTATAGGGTATATGTAAGGGACCCACTCTCTTAATTCCTGTATCAGCCTACACAAGGTTAGCTTGGCCTGCCCATCCTAGTAGGACAAGCTAAGCCGATTTTTAATAGCCCGATACCACTCTTTGTATATGGTAAGTTAGGCAACAAGAAAACTTGGATGACTTTGTGTTCATTCTCCTATACTTAGAGTTTGGGACTAGACCCATGATTTCATCTGCTTTACTTTATACATAAGTCTTTTATCCCTAAGGTTTAATGTGTTTTCAAGATCAGTTATGAAGTGAGATTCGCAAGCTTGCTTTATGAGACATTCATAAGGAAAATTTGATGATGCAACCTCAAAGAGCACATCAATACGGTTTGACAGTCTATATAACGTCATGGGCTACTGTAAGCGTGATTGAGTTTTAAACTTAAGCAAACTTCATGAATTGGATATTTTGTAAATATGACCATCTTATGAAGACTTATGACATGAATTTAAAGGTGTTAAGAATATGATCATATGTATAGAGTGGGATAGAGTGTGAACAATATTTCTTGATGAAATTGAAAACCTGGCATTCAGTGCATAAAAATATGATGATATTTTTCTTTATTATGCATACATAAACATCTTGGTGATACACATACCAAATTCAAAAAAATGATACAATTTCTTATGAGTTATATATGGTCTGCTTTAAACATTTATATTTAGATCATTTCAACTTTCTTCTATGTTTCATTTCTTGCATCACTAAGAAAAAGGTATTCCCAACACCTCTTTTTTAGAGATAAACAACATTCAAGGATTATTAGTTTACATGAATATAATGATTTCGTTGCAAAAACCATTCACCAGTTGGGAGGTTGGCTATGAGGTCAATGGAGAATCATAAATAATATGATATACCAAAACTCACTTCTCAAAACATCATTAGTATGAAGTAAACCTTGCACATTCCCGTTCAAAAAAATCTCTTCTCACAAAGGACCCCCAATTGGTGGTATAGGGGTTGGAGGAATGATGTGGCAACCACAATGTGATCTCTGGGATATTAAGGGTAAACCAATATTTTTGAAGGTCATAATGCACTTTAGGGTTTCATAGGGATACTTCTTGGACATTATCTTGCATGGAATCTACTTGTATGAAGGCACGGGTAAAGCTTTGTGACAACTACTTTGAGGGAGCATGAAAGTGGGAAAATAATGTTGTTTACAAAGATTTATGTTTTAAACCAGACCGAATCCTAAATCGGTTTCAAAGACTCTGATTTAGTCTAGTGGGGCCCAATTAGAATGAGTAACAACAAACTTGATATTGATATTATTGGATACATTTCACATGTAAAATCATGGCTCATGATGTGGAAGAGGATTCGGGACCGGTGCATTATCCGATACATATTGTGGGAGTTCCAAGTTTCCATGTGACGTGCTTGAGATACGGTCCATTTGACCAAAATCTCGTGTATTCCCCCAATTATTTTAAATTGGAAGTTCGAAAACATCAAGCCTATCTCAATGAAGCCGCAACAAAATGTTGGAATGAGTGTATATACTCACTTTGTCACCAACATCCTCTCTTCACTCACATAAACAACCAATCAAACATCTCCCAAAGGTCCCTACAAATCGGACAAGTGGGCTGCCTAGAACAACGGCTCCCCCTTTTAGAGGATGGTTTGGTAAACGAGCAACACATGTCACTTTGTGTACATGCCATTCACCCACACACAAACCTAATGGCAAGCATGGACATATGAGGTGCTTTTGTCAAAGAAGAAGAAAAATGAACATTTGTGACTTTATTGATGTGAATATGCGCCCGACCATCAAATATCATTCCAAATGCTTTTGTCACACAACGCTGCCCCCACCATGATGCTTGACAATGTAGAACTGTAAAGATAGTGTTGCATGGAGAATTGGTGTGCTATTGTGCATAGTGAATAGAGAATTGGTGTGCCACTGTGGAGAGCCTTGCAATTCATTTGTTTTTTGTTTTTTTTTAAATATTGTACAATGGTCATGTGGAATTTTTTCGTTTGATCTAAATCGACAGTAATGATGTTTTCTCCACACATTTGGGAGAAAGGGGTTTGCTAGCCTCACTAAAAGAATTGGCATCATATTGTTCTCCTCGTGTGTGCATTTTGGGTGTCCTTGAAATTTTGTTTTGGGCAGCTATGTCTTGAAGCTTGGCCCCTACAAGTGTTTGTCAGACACCCCATATAAACCTATCGCCAAAGGGTTTGGCATGAGCATGTTCATGTTAGTATGCTCATGAAACAACAACCTTTCAATTGTCTCATGCCTAAGGACATGCATGCTATCCCATCATTGCAAGACAACAAATGTTGGTTAATGATGAATAATGTGGTCCTTAGGGTGCATTTCCTTTCAGAATAGGAAACAAAAAATGTTGGTGCTACCTTCTCCAAGTAGGTAGTGTGATATTTTGGGGGAGGAAGGGCAGAGGAGGGGGAGCACAACATATGAGATAGTGGATTTGCCTTGTTATCAAGCATCCAAGTTGGAATATCTTTGTCACTGCATTTAGGTACCCATATGCATTTTGAATGTTTTATGAATGGGATTACTATCTTGAATTTTAGAGGAAAAATTTAAATAATTTTTTTGGGCAAGATCTTATTATAAGGTTATGGACCACCGTGAACACATTTAATGTAAAATATGACAATATTGGTCTACACCGTAACTAGCTTATCCAAAAATGAACGTTGATTTCCCGTTATGAAATAGAGAGGTGGTCACCTCCTTCTTCAACTTCAATTTCAACTTCCCTTGTAATTGTGTTGGTCACCAATACTCGTGCTCTAGAGAACAACTATGCATATTTCCACGTGAAGGGAGGGGGTGTCAAATCTTTGTCATTTACTGGTTTTTGGTGACTTGGTCGGTGCATGGGAGTGTGCCCTTACAAGTCACACGGGAAGTGAGAACCACACCAAATGGGCCCACAAGCTTAAGTATGTTGGATGAAAGTGTGTCACACGCTTGCAAATAGTACATAATAATAACAATAATAATGAAAGCCTATCCACTTGCTAACCCTAAGAGAGCCTAAAGAGCTTCAGTTGCACTAGGCCTTAGGTGTGAAAAGCTCCTCATTGCTCAAGCATTGGTGGTGTACTCTGAAGTTTTTCCTTCACTTTTTAGAAAGTGGGCCTTGTTGAGGATAGGCATGTCCCATCATACTACCTTGGAGGGCTCTCGTTTACGACTTGGAAAAAAAAAATTCCCTCAAAATTTGCCACATGTCATTCTTACATTGGTTGAGAATTGATTGAATCTTATGTGGGAGCGACAAAGTTCTCACACTTTAGGTAAGATAGAGGGTGCTTAAACCAACATTTTAATCCATTGCGGGTATACGAGGCCATGGCACGGTAAAAAAAAATAGTGGATCATATTAGCATTTCGACCCAAAATAGCCTCAAAGCAAAGAAAAAGATTTTAGTGGAAGTATAATATTTTATGAATTATCAAAGTCAAAACTAGTAGCTTCCTAATTCCACTAGCTAGGCCGGGCAAATAAAATGAGTGAGGAACCGGAGGACCAACTCATTTATTATGTAATCTCAACCTTTACCAAATACATAATAGGCCTACCTTATACCGGGAACTGAGCTTGATAACACCATATTAAACATTTCGGGACTGTGAGACAATTTTGGGACTATTACGCAGATAGTGGGGAGCACATTGGGAACGCATTGGGAACACATTGGGAGCAGCAGGGTTTGGGCCCACGACCATTAGACATTGTTAGCCTAAGTGCTTGGAACGTAAACTATGTTTATATTGAATGAAAATAAATTGTCATACAATCAATGTGAATTACACCACAGTGTATTGAATTGAACACTAGGTCTATGCTAGACCTGGTGCAATGAATAAAGCTTGTGACACTCTAAAGTATAAACGGTTGAGTGTGTTAATCTGAGATCATTGTACATGTTTTTTGTAAGTCTCTGATGAAATTCTGGTAACCCCTTTTGGGAGGTCATACACATGATTGACCATCGTTTCTGGGTCGCATTTGAGCAGGTCGTCCAAATGGGGTTCGAGTTCCTCCACTTGATACCCCAGAACGTTGTCCATGAAGTCCAAGTCTAGGATTTTCCGCTGCAGATACTCCCATTGAGGGGTGGTGAGCCCTATATGTTCAGCAGCACGTACCACTCTCGCAAGCATTTGTATGTGCCTTCCAACCTGGAGACATCCTTGATATCTTTCTATAGCAAGGGTCATAGTCTTTTGTAGTGTCATGAAAGCTCCCGTGTACCACTCAATGTGCTGAGCTAATAAGTCAAACTCGTCATCAATACACATGTTTTCCGCAGGTCTGTCTAAAGGGGCATCCGTATCATCCAATCGCATTCTCTCCAACAGTGCAGTTGGGGGGTGGGGAGCCTCTGTATTGTCCTGACAACACATACGAAAAATATGTAAACGGGTGAATAATGGTGGCATCAAAGAATGGTGGACTTACATGGTCATTGGGAGCATCATGATGATGTTCGGTGCAATACATATAGGATCCACACATTGGGAGCACCACACGACATGCAGATGTTCGATGCAATACACATGATTTCCAAACATTGGGAGCATAGTCATGCTGATGTTCGATGCAATACATATTGGATCCATACATTGGGAGCACCACACGACATGCACATGTTCGATGCAATACAAATGAGTTCCAAACATTGGGAGCACCACACAACATGCAGATGTTCGATGCAATACAAATGCATTTCCAAACATTGGGAACACCACATGACATGCAGATGTTCGATGCAATACATATTGGATCCATACATTGGGAGCACCACACGACATGCAGATGTTCGTGCAAGACACTGAGGTGGGTAGCGAAAAAGGCTTTGCCCGTTTTATATAATAAGTGTTGCAATAAAATGTTACACAAATATGAATTTCCGCACACATTTTGTATGTTTCAGTTTAACTTCTAGCATATTTAGGGTACAAGCGGAAGAATTGTCCATCACTGTAGGGGCTATGTTTTGAGGCTTCCAAAGGGAGGCTGACCGTTGGCTGCCTGGGTTGAAGTGGTGGGGTCTTGGCAACGTCAACCAATCCCACATGCAAGAGACTTGAGTTAGGGCCTCTTGATTCTGTGAGCATAATTTTGTGCTCGCGGGTAGCAAGGGGACGTGTGACGCGTGATGTTTTCCTGGGAAGTGTGGAACCGTGCAGGGGGGGTGACATATTCAAACCCGCACCCTGCGCGTTCAATAGTGGAGCCGCAATTGGAGTCATCACCGAAACAGGGACATAAGTCTTGCCAATGGCTGCCAATCCAGCACGCAACAATTGAACACCCCTTGAATTAGGGCCTCTTGCTTCGATGATCGAAAATTGGTATTCACGGTTACTCATGGGGCGCACGATGGGCAACGTATCAGAAGGGGGTGCTGAATCTTCCACTGGGGGTACCATATTGAGGTCAACACTCTGCATGGTGACAAAGGGACAAGCATTTCTCCAACTTACTAAATTACATGATGATATCCAATATATACACATTCAGGTATATTTATACAAGAGTCTGAATTTATACACATGCATATATATTTACACAAATGAGTGAATTTATACACATCCAGATATATTGATACAAAAGACCCTGAATTCATACACACGCATATATATTTACACAAATGAGTCTGACTTTATACACATTCACATATATTTATACAAATGAGCCTGAATTGAAATTGGAATGTGTGTATAGGGTCTTCCATTAACATTTACACATTAACATTGTCCCAGTGTTCAAATAATGTGAAATAGCACAAGATTACCAGAGTGGATCCTTCAGTCCATTGGGGGCGCTGTAATTGATCTTCAGTGTGAGTGACCTTCACAGCTGGGACCTCCAATGGTTCACTCATTATTGGTTGCGCCATGATTAGCCTGCGTGAATGCCCCGGTGTCGGGCACACGAAAGCAGATCGTGTGGAACTGGACGGTGTGTATCCAGCAGGAGGAAACTGAAGATACCATAGAATACAATGTTACATGGCATACAATCTCACTTATTTATGTACTACTTTTCCAAGCACATTTTGTATAGGTTGCAAGTCGGGGCCATTGAACTTGTTGGATTTCAAAATGGCCATCTTCACTGCGTCGTTATGCCTGATAGGCTGCTGCCCAAATCTATGGCTGACCACAAAATCCCGTGCGTCAGACATGCGTGAGTAGAACATACTTTCAAAGTAAGGGAGGAGACCCTTTGTCATGTCTGCATCTTGGACCCGATTATTCGTGAAGGGGTTGGGAAACAGACCACACTCGTCCGGATTACTAGCAGATTTGTAAGGGCAGTCATCTACGAGAATGGTGTTTGAGGTGGTGGCAGTAATCCTCCCAGAATCAAAGGATATAGGTGGCCACCAAAACTTGAATAGCAAACTCTTCAAAAACAAGGGAGAATGTGGCTTCAAGGGATTCATGACGACATTGCCCCACATGTCCTTGAACGAGGTGCAATCCTCTTGGCCTAGTACCATTGCGGGTTTTGGCATCCCAGCAAATAGATACTCCACCACAAGGTCGACAGTGGATTTTTTCATGGACGACCATATGCAAAGATGGAACATTGTGGACATCCTCTCCCAAAACAACTTGTACCCCAGTCTAGGGAGGACAACCTTGGGCCCTACCAACGCAGGATCCTTGTCCAGCGCACGATCTTGCATTATCCAAGTGGGGACAGCCACCATATTCCTGGGACGGGGGGTACAGTGGCAAAATATGCCGTTTAAATCAAACACCACAATGAACCTTCGATTGGGTACAGCAGCAGGCGCCTGCCGACATCAATCCATAGTGAGCTTCTTGAACTTGCTACATGAACTAAACAAAGATTGACCTTGCAAATCTAGGCATGATAAAATGGACCATTAATGGCTTAGTTATACTGAAATTGTAATCCACATTGTCGTATGGGAGACGGATGGTGAAACTCGAACATTGGGAAATGGGACCGGACCAATACCTCGTAACGTATCGGATTGAATTCCCATCGATCAAAAGATCCTAAGGAGGGTTCTTCAGGATTCTTAGACATTAGTCTTTTAGCACACGCGATTCCCATCTCCCTCGTGAATACTTGGATAGGCCTATTGACCTTTGGGTAGGTGTCATCGTAAACAAAGAGCTTATCATAAACAAGGTTTTTGGCAATGGGCGCATCCATAGGAGTCTTGGAGTATCGTGGACCCTGAACCCAAAACTACGCGATGATAAATGTCTTGGACAAAGAGGCGAAAATGTGGAATTACAGATTTGCTAAATCAAATCTAGTATACGCACCGGAAATCAGGCAGGGATGAAGCAAACTTACATGCACATGACTTGGCACCGCTTGGACAAGATCCGCAACCCGTTCGCCATCATCTTGTTTGTTGTGCATCGTTCGGAAATCATGGACAGTGGTGTTGTCAAATACGGGGTCCGATAGCGAACCACCGCGTGGCCATCGTTGCAAATACCTCTGCACTGATCGAGGGACATTTTCAGCGGCTTGTGCACTAGAACAATCCGCTGGGATGACATCCACGACACTCGTCGACGGCTGCCCCTCCGACTGTCGTTCTTGTTGAACGGCCTCCTGCACGGCGCTCGTGGCTGCCTGCACCTTCGAAAGGCGTTCTGGTTGAACGGCCTCCTCCATGGCGCTCGTGGCCGCCTGCACCTCCGAAAGGCGTTCTGGTTGAACGGCCTCCTGCACGGCGGTCGTGGCTGCCTGCACCTCCGAAAGGCGTTCTGGTTGAATGGCCTCCTCCACGGCACTCGTCGATGGCTCCACGCCCGACGGTCGCTCTTCTTGAACCTCCTCCATGGCAGTCGTCGGTGGTTGCACCTCCGACGGTCGCTCTTCTTGAAGAGACTCCACGACAGCTGAGGGCTGGAAGTCCGATTCTCGTTCTTTCAGAACAGAGTCGACCTCGTAAGGCGCGAGTGCTGGCAGAGCACAATGTGCAACTGGGATGACGGCTACTTCCCCAACAGTTGGCAAGAGGTTTGTGCGGTTCGATGAAACTGGGGACGGAGGAGGAGTGTCCGGAATACTGATGATAGGGGGCGAGGGGTCCAAGACTGAAGGTGGAGCACGATAAAACACAGTCGCTACCGTTGCCATCATGGGACCCAGAATTGGCAATGGTTGAATGCGCTCGTCATCGAGCGGAGCAGGTGACGATCGAAGAGGCGAAATTGCAGACGGTAGTGGATCCACTTCACAGACTGCCATTGAAACCTGTGTATTGCAAGGGATCATTAAAGACTGTAAATAAAAGGTTCAGGCCAAAACTTTCATAATTTGGCGCACATCTTGCATCTCACGACAAGGGAGTCTGAAATGGTTGGGCATACAAGGAGATTGGCAAGTGTAAGGAGATTGCTCATACAAAGTAATGTAATGTAATGTAACAAGCTCCCAAAATTGAGTCAAATGGCTACGGGCACGATTTGGACTTGCCAATGATCACACTAAGTGTGTCCCAAATCTTACTAGTAGGTGCAGAGAGGAAAGCACATAAAACTAGGTGCGTCTACTCACATCAGGATCACGTTTGCAACATCGCAACATGGAAAATAAGATATCCATACAAGCAAAATGGCTACCCCCAGACTCTTACTAGTCAGAATTGACTTGTGCGCGTGAACTTGACATCGCATTGCGAACTCTTGTATGAATAGTGAATGGACTGTACCATTGCCTCCCACAACCAAACAATTCTATTTTCAAGTCTTATTGCAAAATCACATTTATTCCAATTTATCGGTATACATCAAATGACAAATTAGGCTTCAGATCAATGATTGACTAATAGGCCTTAAAATAATGGGCCTTCTAAAAAAATGACGAGCTCATTATTTATCAAGTGGTGCCGCCATTATCTTGGATCACCCCAAGGTCTCAACTGGCCACATTCAAGCCCTTGACCTATTCAATAATGCCCATTAATTCTCATATTGGTCACTTAGTGATCCAAAATGCATCTACTCCCGACATGGGAGGCGTTCTACATTATCCTACACCCTAAATTACTGATTGACAAAATTGGCGTCCTAGTCGACATCGGGCTTCATAATGGCGCGCGGGCTCCGACCTGGATCAAACATCCAGGTGGAGATTCAGTCACATGTACAGAGTCAAAGAACATACTCAAACACGGGGAATGACTACTTACATTAGCATCAGCAGTGTCGACGGCATCCACGGCAAGCGTCGACGCATCCATGTGCGTAGCTTCGTCCACCTGATCCACATCCATTCTTTGCACGCCAACCTCTTCAGTTGCAATATCCACTCGACCGAGTGGAAGTTCTGGTGCAGCGGACACGACGGCGACCTCCACTGAAGTGGCCCTTTGAGTCGCTTGGTGGGATGGCTGAACTCTCGCTTGGCCAATCGTTTCCTGTAACAAGCCCGACAGCAAGTTGGGCAGTGTTTTGCTCAAGATCCCCAGAATTTTGTCTTCTAATACAGACTCTGTAATTACAGGCTCTTGAACCCGGGAACTGTGTCGTTTCGAATGCCGGTCTTTGTGCTTGCCTTGCTTGGACGCCTTGGGTTTTGGGGGACTGGGCGGTGGAAGATCTCCGCTATCAGACCGATGTGATGCCGAAGTTGGCCGGGAGGTGGTTGCCACTTCGGGTGTGTGCTTGTCCGCATCCCCTTTGGCTTCGTCTTCCACGACAACGGCCGGAGGATCGGCCTCTTGATCGTCCTCCCGTCCTTCCTCGCGGGCCTCCTCTTGCGCCTCATCAAGGCTCTCCTCAAGCTCCTCGTCCCCGGCATTGTCCTCGTCATTGGGGTCTCCCTCCTGATCAACATCGCGATATGGTTCCTCCGCCGGTTCAGCTTTTGCTAGTGAGGTGACATGCTCCTGACCGGTGGCCTGACTAGAAGTGGCAAAGTCCAGGACCATGGCGTGCATAGGGGAAGCGCCAAAATCACGTGGTGACGATTGTGCATGAATGGACTCGCATTCATCCGATTGCGTTTCCATATGGCCGCATTCCCCTCTACTGCCAACCTCGTCTGTATCCTGCTCACTAGGCGCCTCACGATCATCGTCATCGTCTTCAGGCTCCTCATACTCGCCCTCAGAGTCGTGTCTATCAATGTCCATGGCATCCACGTCCACACCGGGTGAAGGATCTCGGGGGACATCATCCTGTTGAGAAACACAGGGAAGGCAATTCAGTGATATACGAACGCACAATATGCAAAACAAATTTTTTTAAGGCCGCGTGGAAGTGGACAACATGGTAACATACCAACAACAGTGCTGGGGGTGCATGTTGCTGAGGATGAAATTGCTGATCTCCCTCGTATTCAGCTTCATCGTCTTCTTGTTCTTCAAAGTCCACTGCCCGAAGTGGTCGAATGTGTTCTATCTTCTCGGGCAGCGTGTGCATGAAGATAGAGTCCATGTAGGAGAACACATGTTGCTCGTTCATCTGCATACATAAACAATACATCAGTATAGAAATGTAAACCAATGAATAAAAGGAAGGTATCTGCATACATGAACAATATCAGTATAGAAACGTAAACCAATGAATAAAAGGAAGGTAGCGGATTGGAATAAAGAACTAACCAATGCGGCAGCAATAGGCTTCAACCCGCCGAAGAAATTTATAACGACTCCACCCGAGCTTCCAATGTGGGAAAGAAACGATAGGTATGCCTCCATTCGCAACTCACCACGGTTCGCTTCGTATGAAAGTTCAGACCACTCCTTCGAGTTCACTACGTACCGCCGAGATCCAGGCGCCATCATTGGACATTGGAACACTTTGTGGCGCGGGAAAACACTTGAACAAGTAAGGAAGTCCAGGTAAATAAGCGGGGAACTCCTCTTGCTCTCTACTTCCTTGTTAGTTGGAAGATCTTCGGCTGGACAAGGTAAATAAACCGACGGGACATTCAGAAATGTCTCCGGATGCTTGCGAATTAAGGAGGACATGAACTCCTCAGCTGCGGGGTGGTTGCGCAAGTCCGAGACAATCATCCAGGCTGGGATCGTCTTAAGTCCCGGGGACCATAGTGGGTCCGCAACATACTTCACCAAGGACTCCACGACCGAAGATGACACTGGCTGATCGACACTCCCTGGGATAAATCTAAAGTCGATGAACCCCGCTGATATGGTGAACTTCGACAGCCATTCGTGGTCAATCCTGTCTTGATTAGGGATCACCAACTGCCTTTTGAGAGGATTGTAGTCCACATATCGTGTGATCACTTGTCCTTGACTCTCTTGTAGGTCTGTATGAAGCCACTCTTGCAACAAACGCTCACATGCCGGGGATGGCTCCAAGAACTTGTTGTTGGGCGCCCGCTTTTTGTTCAGCCAAGTATCACCTGCAACCTGGTAAAGCTTCACCCACTTGGCCTCTGTGATACCGTGGTCCCTCTTGAATTTTGACCAAACGGATCGGTTAAGGCACTCGAAACCTTCCGAGTCTTTTCCCCAAATGCCAAGTTCGTTTGGATCGCGTGCTGACAACTCTTGCAGCAGTATGTTCTTCCACTTTCTAAAGTTACACCACGACTTTAATATCGAGACTCTAGGATTCTTTGTGGATCTGAAAGTCACTCTAGGAACCTCTTCGCCAGGCCTCACTTCGAGTATTCGTTTTGCACACAGGAGATAGTCAGCCCGAGTTAGGCCGGCCATGACTCTGAAAGTTTCCCTTGTCAATGGTTTGCAAACATAAGGCTTCTCCTCGAATGTGGTTGCCGATTTTTTCTTTTCGTGGCGGGCTCGTTGTTTCTGTTGAGCCTCGAGGTATTCTTCCAAATAGGTGGAACCTGGTTTGTCGGGATTCATAAGGGTCCCCTTCTCGTGCGCGATAAAGATCTTCTTCCACAACCTCGACGTCTCATCGTCGGCCATTATGAGGTTAAGCTCGGCATTAAGGTCCGCGTGGGTGATACCTTTAGCAATGGCGGTGAATGAAGCTTCCATGCTTGTTGTGAAATTCTGCAATGTGGAAGTGTTAGAATATATATAAAGTTGGAATAAACTCATGCAGTTGGAATTAGAGGCGAGAGGGAACTTCCACTCGGCCGAGTGGAAGTTCCCTCCCATAGCTTCAAGGGAGGCCAGTGAGGGAACTTCCACTCGGCCGAGTGGAAGTTCCCTCCCATGACTCCAAGGGAGACGAGTGAGGGAGGGGAGTGGGTGCGTGAGTGGTAAGTCAGGGAGCGGGAGAGTGAAAACAAAAGTATGAATACTTACTTTCCATGCCTCCGTCATTTTTGGGTCGATCGTTGCCCCAGCAGCGTTAGCCCGTTGTTTTTGGGGCCTCCCTAGTTTCACCCACACCCTACGACAATACATAATCTGGGTTGTCCAAGTAGGAGTGAACTTGTTAAAGGAATTAGAGTTATTTAGGGTATAAGAAAGTCGAACTGTCATGCTTGGATCCTCTGTCCAGACGATTGTACAAGGCCAGATCTTCAATTTAGCTTTCAATGATTGTTCTGTTTCTTTGTGCCCTATAATCTGCCTCGATGCAGCCACGCTATGTTGACCGTTGATAATGAGGAATTGTCCATCTTTTATGTCATCCCAAGTCATCCCTTCTCTCCATGTTTCACCCTTATTGAGCTTCGGCATGAGACATAGATTGTGATGAGGCCATGCCGGTGGAGTTTGTATAAGGTAGTTCTTCATGAGTGCTACCCCGGCATCATCTAGTGGGCGAGTAACCTGATAAGATTTAGCGCTCTTCATTTGCTTGATGTGGACTTGGAATACTTTCTCGACACCGAAAGGGTAAAGGTGTCCAAATAATTGGACGAACTTCTTGCGGTCCGCTGCAGCTTCCTCCAGACTTGGTTCCTCGCCATGCACGATAACTCTGCCCTTCTCCGTTGCAGTGAGCACTAGGGGAGTATCGTCTGTTGCCTCAGTGGCCTTCATCATTTTTTGCTTTGTCTTCCTCTCTGGTGACAAAGTCCTCTTGGCGTCCGGGGGTTTCCTTGCGCCTGCGGTCTCTTTGGGATTGTTCTCGACAATTGGCGTTGCGGTGATAGGCGTGGGCAAGGGAATAATGTCACTAGAATCCGTCTTAGACTTCTTGGCCGCCTCTCTTGTTCCTGCAAGATCTTGTTCGGCGGGTTTCTGTTTCTTGTGTTTCTTCTTACTCCCTCCATCATCAGTTCTAGATTTAAGAAGAGTCTCCGCTTGTTTCTTCTTCTGCTTCCTTAGAGCCTCCTTTTCAGTCGCCTCTCTTGCATTGATATCACCTATTGCTTCAAGTATGAAATTTATTGCCTTCTTCGAGACTCCAGAAACCATTACTCTCTCCATATCTTCTTTGTCCGCAGGAGGAAGGGTCGAGATTGATTGTTTGAAGGGCTCCAGATGGAATCTGTGTCTTTTGCAATCAATGGACAGAATGCGTTCTTCGAGTCCTTCGAGGACCGAAACATTTAGCGTGTCGCGATCGCCGATCGCAGCTACGGTTATTGCGTTTCCCGGGTTTGGAATCCAGCTCTTCTCTACCCGGTACGCAAATGTTAACTTTAGCGGGGATTCATTGTCTTTTCTATGTACTTGAAGTGACCAATGTCTCAAGTGGGTGTCCCTTAAATCCCAGTAGACACCCTTCGGCCCTACTTGCATTTCCCCAACAAGGTTTGTCCATAATACTTCTTTGTCCATGTCACCTACAAGGAAAATTGAAACGGTTAGTGTTTGTGAGAGTATGAGAACTTCCACTCGGTCGAGTGGAAGTTCTCTCCTTGTTCTGAGGGGTGGGTGGAGACCCAGGGTGAGAGGGTTAGAGTGAGGGTGAGAGTGAGAGGGTGTGTGCGTGAGTGAGAACTTCCACTCGGTCGAGTGGAAGTTCTCTCCTTGTTCTGAGGGGTGGGTGGAGACCCAGGGCGAGAGGGTTAGAGTGAGGGTGAGGGTGAGAGGGTGTGTGCGTGAGTGAGAACTTCCACTCGGTCGAGTGGAAGTTCTCTCCTTGTTCTGAGGGGTGGGTGGAGACCCAGGGTGAGAGGGTGTGTCCGTGAGTGAGAACTTCCACTCGGTCGAGTGGAAGTTCTCTCCTTGTTCTGAGGGGTGGGTGGAGACCCAGGGTGAGAGGGTGTGTGCGTGAGTGAGAACTTCCACTCGGTCGAGTGGAAGTTCTCTCCTTGTTCTGAGGGGTGGGTGGAGACCTAGGGTGAGAGGGCTAGTTGTGAGGGTGAGGGTGAGAGAGGGTGTGTGCGTGTGAGGGAGAGCTTCCACTCGGTCGAGTGGAAGTTCTCCCTCTCCTTGTGCTGAGGGGTGGGGTGTAGTCATCAAGGGAGGGAGGATTGGTGGATGGGAGAGTGAGGGCCAGACTTCCACTCGGTCGAGTGGAAGTTTTCCTCTCCTAGTCCTGGGATAGTGTGAGTGAGGGTGTGTGAGTGGAGGAAGAACTTCCACTCGACCGTGTGGAAGTCCCTCCACTCAGCGCTGCCTGCGTATGGAGGGGACCGTCCGTACAATACGGACCCTTGGCTTGATTGTGATTGGCTTGATTGGCTTGATTGTGATTGGTTGATGGGATTGTAAGCATTGCAATAATCAGCATAAGCATTGCAATAACCAGCATAAGCATTGCATTAAACAGAAGCATAAGCATAACATTGGATTAAGCAAGAAACAATAAGCATTTTGCAAGAAGCAATTGGAATAAGAAGCAACAAACATTTTGCATTAAACCTGAAGCAATAAGCATAACATTGGATTAAGCAAGAAGCACATGCAAGAAGCAAGAAGCAATTGGAATAAGAAACAATAAGTATTTTGCATTAAACCTGAAGCAATAAGCATAAGCATTGTCTTTTAAGCATTGGATGCTTTACAAGCAGTTCACAAGATAACATATTCAAACTTGATAGAGCACAACAGATTCAAACTTCATACACAGATTCAACTTCATAGATAACTCAACACATTCAAACTTCATAGAGCACACCAGATTCAAACTTGATAGATAACCTAACACAGATTCAAACTTGATACAGATTCAAACTTTATAGATAACCTAACACATTCAGACTTGATAGAGCACAACACATTCATGTAGGTCCCACATATTCAAACTTGATAGAGCACAAAACATACTTGACAGATTCATACAAACATCAGATTCACAAAGATTCATACAAATTACACAAAACCAACAGATTCAAACTCCATACAAAGAGGTTCATAAAGATTTACACAATGTGCACTCCATACAGATTTACACAATGTGCACTCAAAGTGCAAAACATATGCATAAATTTGTTGAATACCCTGATTGGAAATGAAGTTAATTACAAAATAATTGAGAAAGTTTTGGATTACTTACCACAAGTTGCTGGAAGCAGGGCTGAAGATTGTGGCCGACCTTAGCACCCCAACCTGGGAAAGATAGCGCAGTCCAGCAATCAGGGGTGGAGTGGAAGAATGCGGAGTGGAACAATGAGTGGAAGTATGCGACCAGGAGTGGAACAGTGCGACCAGGAGTGGAACAGTGCGACCAGGAGTGGAGTGGAAGAGTGCGACCAAGTGGAAGAGAATCAACAATCAGTGGCGACGCAATGCAAAGGAGAATCTAAAGAGATGAAGGCGATCTTCAATGAGGTGTGAGGGAGTGTGCAATGTGTCAGAGGAAAAGAGAGGAAGAGAGAAGAGAGGAAGAGAGGAGGTGCGGACACAAATGAGGAGTCGTCCTCAAGGCGACGGTGGGGATTCAGCCGTCATCATGGACGGCTGAGATCAACTCACCTTCCCATGATAACTGCTGTACCGACTCTAGTAGGTGGTCTAGTGGAGTACCATTCGACATGTGTCGATTGAGTACCTATTGGCCCGAGGGCTCTTTAGAGTAGTTTTATTTCGGCCGTTGGATGCGTGCCATGATCTATGGGTCCATGTATCGTCAAGATTGGAATGAGGTTACAACCATTCTTTTTTGATGCGGTAATGAGAAACAATTGTCATAATTGAATGCATCTCTTATATGTCAAGTACAAAGTTACGTGATGGATCATATACATATTGGACTTATTTTATAAGCAACTAAATACTACACACACACACACACACATTAAGTATTACATATATATGTTGTTCTTATAATGTTGATTTGTTGACATTTTCATGCAAGTGATGACTTAATTATATGTGAAGATTGGATTGAAAACTCAAAAGAGAACCCTAAACATGAGAAAACGAATCATATTAGTTTAAATTTCTGGTCTTAATGATTTGTTGTCACATAGGTTATCAAAACTTGTCTCAAAATGTGTGTTAACATGTGCATAAAATATACACAATTTTGATTGAAGAATTCAACATGTTCTTTATCATGCACATTTGGAAGTTTGTTGAGAAGTTTTGATAGCAGTATCGGAAGTGATGTGGTAGTGATATATGAGTGTACATAACACAATAATTATTGGCTCCAATAGTGATAATTGACAAAATCTATACAGTTTCATGTATATTGGGTATGATCCGTGACTCACACAACCCATGATTAATTCAATTTTTGTCATCATTGAACCATAACAAAAGTGGTCATGAGATTAGATCATTATCCATGATTAGAGACTTGTGATGTGTGAAGGCAACCAAACATGAGGGTAGAAGTGTTGCATAAAATTAATATTGATGTGTTGAAAAAAGCAGGAGACCTAGTCTCTGATTAATCAGAAAGAAAAAAGAATGTGAACACAAATATAGTGGGGATTAAATACTCATAGTTTTGCATAAACAACAACACGATTTGTTCAATAAAACATAGAAAAGCTCTTTGAATGGTTGCTAAAGACGCGTTGAAGGCAAATATTATCACGTGACCGCTTTGAATGTATCAGTAGCATGGATGATGTTCGTGTGTAGACGATGGTATAATTATCGGCCGGGGGCTTTTAATGTATCTTATTGTGGCAATCATGAGTGGGTGGAGTTAGACGCAAGGTTATGAAGGCATACATGAGCATTGATGCAGCCTTCCCATTTATTCATTTGTAGGTGGAGCAACATCATCCACATCTACTGAATGCAAATCAACATTAAGATCAAAGCCTTGTGCATGATTCATTCCGAAAGCGGCATCCACCAACTCATGAATACTCCATTCTAGCTCTGTAATCTCTTCCCCTTCCATTTGAATATAAGTCTCAAATGACATCTCATCATCACCCAATCGCAACTTTGACATTAGAACACCAAGTTCATGTGATTGTTCTCGCATTATATTATTATCCCTTTCATCAACTAGGGCAAAAACAACATTCCATTCTAACGGAGATTGTGGAAAACTGAATTTCAGACTACAAGATTGCAAGATAGTGCACAAGAGATACTATATCACCCATGTACAAGGCAACATACTAGGCAAGTGGCCACTCTATCCCTAACCATGTCCATTCTACACTAAGTAACCCTAATTATCATTAAGTTCCCAATGATAAGTGAAGTTCTCAAGTAGTTCCCAAGTGAAAATGGATGTATTCTAGATGTACATGACATGGATGAAAGGAATTTTAGCATTTATTCCCTCTTTAATATGACAAAATGCAGGCTCTAAATGTCCTATTATCGAGTGTCATAGTCGTATAAAAGAGGGAGTTTTGAACTAAAAAGGTTGGTCGCGCAAAAATGTGTCGTAATATCGAGGGTGTCGTATAAACGAGTGTCGTACTAACGAAGTTAGACTGTATATCATAAGAAAGTCCAGCGATGACTGTCTTTCAATTATGAGTATTTATTTTTAAATTTAATTTCAATGATCGGTGCTTCTATGAGTGCAGAATTTCAATATGACAATCAAGCGGAATTTGATCGCCAACTTTGCAAAGGTTATACATCTCACAAAAATTGTACACAACAATAAAAGTGTTTAACACAATTGTTGACAATTGTTGATTATTTTACACAACAAAAGTGTTAACAAAGGACTTAAGGACTTATGGACTTAATTGACAATTGTTGACAATTGACAAAAGTGTTAACACTTTGTACACCTAACCCCAACATCAATGGGGTGCTAAATCGGGTAACGTTAATTGATAGAGGAGTGGTCTTGTTATATGTCCCACATGTTTATTCTATATGGACTCCATAAAATGGGGTCTCATGTTCACAACTACTATAATTATCTTATAACACCCATTGCTCTTCATAAAAATAGTTGAAGATGGGGAAAGATGTTATGTCATCACCCCTGGGCCAATTAGTAACACACGCCCATTTGGGTGTAATTAATTAAACACGTAGTCAATACTCAAATTGTGGTTAACAATACTCAAAGTTGTTTAGGGTTTTAAGATGCACGCATGGCATAGTGGACCCATAACATTATTCTGATCCAAGCCAATGTTTTGTTGGACTGACCCAGAATTTTGAATGTGGGTTTGAACCTTCCATGATGGTGGGAGTGTCCCTTGAGATTTTTGTGCATAATCGGTCAAGATCTTAGTGTTTCCAAGTTCAGCCGGTTACATAATCTGATTGTTTGGTTTAGGGTTCAGGGTTTAGGGTTTGGACCCTACATGAATTTGAATTATTAAAATAATAACCCTAAAAATACCACACACATACATTGCGTACTAGTTATTCCACACGAATTGAGGTCGTTGGTTGTTGCCCCATAGACCTTAGGCTACATTCTCCACATTCCAATCATCAATCTCATTGTGGTAAGCCCCACTTCAAACAGTTCATGCCCTTAACCCTACCAACGTCCACATTGATTGAAATAATACAACTAAGTAACCCTATTAACTATCATTTTACTAGGGTTTGCGATTTAGGATTTAGGGTGACTAACATGTGCAACATGTAATATAATGTACATGATGGTAGAGGATTGGATGCATTGCAAGAAACAGAACGGATAGAATCATGATACATTTCGTCTAGGGCCTTCATATCGTTATGGGGTGGTTAGTGATATTAGGCCATTTAGGGGTTAATGCGGTGTGCACTAGTTAATGTACTAGTTATTCCACACGAATTGAGGTCGTTGGTTGCTGCCCCATAGACCTTAGGCTACATTCTCCACATTCCAATCATCAATCTCATTTACGATAGTCAACTATGATGACCTTACATATCATAATTATACTAAAAACACAATACCGTATCCATGTCCAAGTAAAACAAATACCATAGCAACGTCCATTTACGCCCGTTAATGATTAGTGGAAGAATAGGATGAACATCACGCCCCCCTTGTATGGGTATATAGTCACTTTAAGTTAAGGCGAAAACATCGAACATGTTAATATCATGCTGTTATAATGCAAGTAAACTTATATATTCCTATGATTTGGAAAATGGAATACCCTCTCAAGTAACCATCATTACATCAAAGTCCCTAAAGTATTGCAACATTAAACCTTGTCCATGAGGGAGAAAACCTCATGGCTATCCTGATCACACATGCACGTAATTCAAAGCTCTTCAAACATAAAGTGGTAAACCCCACTTCAAACATTTCATGCCCTTAACCCTACAAACGTCCACAGTGATTGAAATAATACACCATTCATCAACAGAGATGAACTCATCTACGTGGACTCAGATTCATGATATGTACTATCAACTAGGAAGCACATCAACTCGCCGAACGATCATTCTGTACTACTACACCTCCTCAAACGATGATTTGTCCTACAAGAGGACCCTGTACATTAGGGAGGGAACCTTCAAATATTTCAGTACCGGACCGTCTGTTGAATCTCCCACCAAACCATAGAGACTACTATATAAGGTCCATACCCCCAACCGTTTGTCTTTCATTCTTCCAGGCCTTCCCAAATCTCATTGTTGCCGTTGCACGCGTTGAGAACGCAAACACATGTTTTTTTAATCAGGTGCCGCTCCAGCCAGTGCAGGTTAGAAGTTGCCACTGGCCATGTGAACACGTGTCCGACGTGGCAACTGTACCAACTGTACCAACGTGGCAACTGTACAATCGTACGGCTCCTTGACTCCTCTGACAGGGTCCGGGGTTCCACTCGGGCGAGTGGAACCGTCCAGCCAGGTTGAATGTTGAATCCTCTCGTTATGACCATTACATCAATTATAGGTTCGTTTTCTTTTCTTTTCTCCACTTATGACTTAGGCTTCGGTGCCTCTTCAAAATAATGGTCATCGTGATTCAATGTCTATGATGAGAGACATTCCTATGCTCTCTACTAGGTCCACCTTGGATCATTACAAGCAATATCATGAGTCCTCGGCAACCCTTCGACTTGTCGAGAAACTTGTCCTATGTCGTTGGAAAGTTTGAACATCTATCACAATGATAGATTTGCATTGGTCTTTCACCAACATAAGATGATTGCCTAGGACTCAAATGTTGGTACTAGTGGAATCGATCCAAGTTATCTTATCTGTGAATATGTGGAATTAGGTTACCTTTGCAAGTAGGTTGCCTCTTTATTCTTGCGAATTACCTTCGATCGAAACCATATCATAAAAACTTGTAACTTTGTTCATTGATCTATGTAGCAACCACAATAAGAAACTATTACAATGTTTTGTTTATGTGGTAGTAAATAATCAAAATAGTGTGGAATGTTGATAAATTAAAATGGTAGGGCAACTTAATTGCACATATCCATGTGGATAATTATGCTTGTGTTCAACTTATTGTGGCATTCAAATTGGTGTGCCATATTGAGTAGAGTGGCCTCCATGACATTTCATGTAACAACGTGTCCCACGCCACCCAGTCATTGCAATATCAGTTTGTGGGGTGATAGTGAATAGTGTGGCCCACACTCGGGCGAGTGGAACCGTCCAGGCCAGGTTCCACTCGCCCGAGTGGAACCGTCTAGGCCAGTTTCCACTCGCCCGAGTGGCAGGCCAGGTTCTACTCGCCCGAGTGGATCTGAGGCTATGTTTAGGCGTAGAATAATATTAGGTTTCGGTTGCAAATGGGCTATCTAGCCGGTTGGATAGATAGGGTGGACTTAGTTCAGATGCGTCAGGAGCAACACCGATAAATGGAAATGAAGAGGTTTATATTTTGTCTCGAACCTTGGTAATTCGTTAGGTTTACTGATCTGGGTAAAACAGGGTATAGGATTTAGGATTTATTCAGGCACATTAATATTAGGTTTAGGATACGAATGGTGATTTATCCAGTGGGATAGATTGGGTGGAGTTGGTTTTGATGCGTAGTAGGAGCAACACACATGAATGGAAATGAAAAGAATTTTGGCTTGAAGGTTGCACCTTGGACATTGGCAAGGTTTACGGCTCTAGGTAAAACAGTGTAAATATTAGGCGTAGAATAATAAAAGGCAAGTAGAACCTGGCAATGAGGTTCCACTTGGCCGAGTGGAACTCAGGGTGGGAAAATGCTATATTTAGTCGCTTGTAAATAAGAGGTGTCGGATGCAAATGGTTGATCTATACGGTTGGGTACATAGGGTGGAGTTAGTTCTTACGCGTGTCAGGTGCAACACCTTTACCGATTAATTGGCCAGTATAACTGATGTGATTAATGAACTTACGTGTGTTGTTATCAGGGTAATGGAGCAAATGAACATAGAGCATTTGAGCTCCGAGGAGGTGAGTCATTGTTTTAATTTGCAATGCGATGTAACCTTATATTGTGGTATTAGGGCTGTGCGTTAAGGGTAAACATATTAACATCAGTAGACGATGCAGGGATCATCACTGTCTGAAGCGGTGTTCACGGAAGACGAGACCGATGTTGGGATTGAGGATATTGATGGAGATTGCAGCGGGCTTAGAAGGGAGGAATGGCTGAACATTCCTGTGATGCTTGTAAATGCGACTGGACAAAATGTGGCAAAAGGAATTTGCCGTAATGTCAATCCAATGGATTGTGTGGAAGACAAATGTCTCGGAGTAGATAATGTTGGTGTGCTTATTATGGAGCCGTTGGAGGGAATGATGGACATGGGATGGATGTTCTCCTTACGAATGTGGCCCGTTACTTGTGTTTTCCACCAGAGGTATACTCTTGCACACCACCTCCTCGTGAGCACACGCAGGTTGCATGTGCAAACCACGGTGCTAGAAAAACGGAAGAAAGAGGGGAAGAGGGCATATGTCACATCACGCACGACCTCGCAGAGTAGACCGACAAAAAAATCGCAGATTCTTAATAATAATAGCATCTATCAACTATCTGCCAGTGTGTGTTGTGATAGGGAGTGCACTAGATACTTTCCCAGGGAAGAGGCACTTGCGCTACGAACTGAGTTTTACACTTGCTCAACACGGATGAGACATGCTAAACAACTCGAGGTCCATGGCCAATTACATGTACTTCCGGGAGGTTCAATGAAGGTCGTCACCTTGAGTGGTCGCAATGTGTGTGAAAAAGCATGGAGACACATATTCGCCGTCTCCAAAACGACGTTCTATAGAAACCGGTCAGAATTCAAGTGCGGTATGCGTCCACGCGATCATGGGAACCTAAACATGAAAAAGAATCGAATATCCACCCAACAAGCTACTGCCACACTCTCGACATTATTGGAAGATAAAGCAGATATGATGCCTCACAAGGCTCGCACATTGCCAAATGGTACACGCGTTGTTGAAATGGTCTTGCCTCGAGGAACAAAATGGAAGAAGTTTCTGGTTACAATCAACGAGGCAAGCATCTGATATAGCCCAATTATCCGCTTTGTATGTGCCGGTCAAATTCAAATGAGTGGTGTTCGTGGGTAATTATCAACATATCATATACGATGGGGATTGAGGTTCATGTGAAGTATTACTAATGTTTTGTTATCCCTATATGTGCAGGTGAATGACAAATGTGGTGTGTCCCCAATCTCTCTTTCAACTCTGAGCAAAATTCGGAATTCCTACTTTAAGCACTACGTAAAGAAGAGGGTTGGTGACAATTTTGCTCGTTGTGGGAAGTGTGATTCGCTTGCCTCCATTATTCTTCAACATGTGAAAGGTTCAGCTGCCCACACAGGTTTTTCGAAACAATTGGAGAGGCACCAAGCGCAGCAAGAATCTGCTCGCAATGCTTACCGTTGCATGAGAGCTCTTTCAATTGAGCATCCCCGAAAGGTGTTGACGGTTATTCACGACAAAATGGACCATGGTAAAACCGCATCTCCTTGCTTTGCTTCCAAGAACAAAGATACCGATATGTTCATGAAGCTACCACTGTCTGTAACAGGCATGATGGCTCATGGACATGGAGATGAGAGATATGCCCACTATGCACTGGACATGTACCCTGGAGATTGCAACCACACTGTAGGATCATTCGCGAGACTTCTCCGTGATTTGGAAGAACCTCCAATGTCATCATTTCGCCGTCTTTTTCATGGTACTGGGCGGTCACCTCTTTATCGTGCTGTTCTTCATGGGAGCAAAATATGTTTGCAAGGATTACGAGCCCCACCCACGGAGCCCATACCGGCAGTTCCCCTTCCACCCATTCTGCATGTTCAGCTTGATAATTGCTGGAAGGACAACAAGTGCCGATATGTAAAGGCATTCTGGTCTATGCTCACGGCGAAAGGAATATTCATGGAGGTACATGTGTCTTATCTATTGGTTGGCCACACCCATGACGACATCGATGCATCATTTGGAAGATGGAGTATGGACCTGCGTGAACATGATTACCCCACTATCCCCCTTCTCATGAAATCGTACATGGATATGGAAAAGGTTCCTGTCATTCCACATATGATAGAGGAACTTCCAGATTGGAGAACATATGTTAGTGAGCATATCCCAAGTGGTAAGGAGAAACTCATTGGACACACAAAGGCTCAACAGTTCAAATTCTATGTCCGAGATGATGGTTGGCCTGTTATGCAATACAAAGTGCTAAGCACGCATGAGGAGTGGTTGCCCAAAGATGGTGTCAAGATGTGGAAGTCCAATATAAAAGGAGAGCCATGTCTTCCATCCGGGGACCCCTTTCCAGCACCACCACGAGGTATGGCTAAACTGGAAGATGTTCTTATGGGACTACAAGGGTTCATTGACTATTGGCAATCAATATGTGACCATGACACGACAGGAGCATATATGGGTTCACACATGCATATTTTGCAATATTGGATAGGGGTGAAGGAGGCATTGGAGACACCTCTCAGAAACGTATACACTGCCGGGCTGCCATTATGCGAGGGATTCTGGCCACGGAGCAGAGTTGAAGCAGATGCACATCCATTCTTGCACAATGGAGAGCTTCGGGAAGAGCACCAACCGGATGACCATTATGTTGGTCCAGCAAACCTTCGTCCCGCCGCCGCTTTCCGCATCGCAGATAATGTGCACGAGGGGCATATGCTAATATTGCGTCCCCAAGAACAAGATATAGGTAGACCCATTTGGGTTTGCCGTGCTTTGTCTGGACCCAACCTGGCGGTCACGGGAGAGCATCCACGTCAAATTCTTGTACAATGGTTCACTCCCACTTCAACCGCCAGAGACCTATCAAAGAAATGGAATGGTTGGGACTCAAACCCCAACTTCAAGTGGAAACGTGATTTGAAATACTCCGTTTCTGACTGGCAACCAATCGACTGCATTTTGGCAGCTTGGCCTCTGGCAGAACATGAAGATGTTGAGCCTTTAAAGGTTACTATCCCAGTAGAGCAAATTGGATTTGCCAAAGATAATCTTCGACGTTGCTCAACAGCAGAACGTGGAAGGAGGGTGGCTGGGGTGGACGTCGGGGAGTCTAGCTTGCAACAGGGAGTGCGTGGACATGCAAGTGGCAGATGTAAGTCTAGGGGACGCCCTTCCCGGTGATAATGACACGGGGTTTCATGGGGCATATGGAATTAGAGAAGACAAAGTCGACCTCGGTGGTTTTTGTTAGGTGATAGGGCGGTCCCTTGCAAACCAAATGAAGTATTTTTGGTTGAAACTCGCAATTATATTGCTTTACGTGCACATTGCAACCAATGACATACCTCCATGTGTGGTGTACACACATTAATGTAAGGCTGTTCAAACCTCAATGTAGGGCTTTCCAGACTTAATGTAATGCTTTTCGAAGATGTGTCATGCTTCATTCTACATATGTGTTGTGTAATGTTGTACAGTGCCAACTAATAATAGATATTATGAGAATTGTATGTAAGCGGTGTACACTAACCAATGTTATGTCCCAAGCAAGGGCACTGGTTCTCAAATTTTGTTCCCACGCACCCAAAGAAATACAAACGCCAGTTCGCACGTTCCCAAAGAAGTTCCCACGAATGCACACACGTTCCCAACCGAGTTCCCACACACGTTCTAACGTTCCCAAACAAGTTCACATACATGCTCCCATGTTCCCAGACAAGATCCCATGAACGTTCCCACAAACGTTCCCTTCTCCCAACCACGTTCCCATACACGTTCCCATGTTCCCTTTGGGCCAAAGTGTAGATGTTTTGCAATTATGGGACTCCCAAAAGTCCCATAATGTTTAATATGGTGTTTGATGCTCTCATTAAGCCCCACCATGCAAGACCTTAAACCAACCCAAGTCTAATCATGAGCTGAGCCTAGTGGTAGAATGAACAGTGTTGGCACCATACCCATTTTAAGAATCCGGCATTAACAACTCAACATAGTGTAAAGGCCGTTAATAATAATGCCCAACCCTAGCATCTACTGCATGGAGTGGTGTGCCAGCTTGTTGCCAAAATCGTCACTTCACAGGCCCGGCCATGGAATTAGCATGAGGGACAGTTCAAGGTAGGTAGATGTTGGTGATTAGGAGGCAGGTATAGGTGTTGGTTTAGGATGTGGTAATGGAATTAGCTGCCTCTACCTTAGTAATGATAAGATATACCCCCTTTTATGATAATGTGCTCAACAAACCTTTGAAAAATTGCTTTCTCTTTATCAAGTACTCCACCTTCCACTACGTGGACTCCAATGAAATGAAATTGATTTTAAAGTCCGGGAATCCCGTTGTATGGTGTAGTTAGAAGCTTTTGTAAAGTTGTAACCTCCAATAGCCTCCAACAAATGATGGGAGACGGTGTTGGTTATACAAAACGCAACTAAAACATAGAGTATACTTCATTCTAGCTAAACAACTACACGGATTTACGCCATTTATGGCAAGTCCAACTACACTATCCAACTCTTCTAGAGAAGTTTCCTTTCTAATGAAGGTTCTTATAAAGAAGTAAGAAGGGGCTTCATGCAACTACATGAAATATTGTATTTAGTGTCGTATGGCATTTATGTCACTATGGTAACTTTTCTAATGACACAAGTATTGTCATCCCAACTTACTTTTAGTTCATCCAAAAGCCAATCGTTGGAACAAAGGTTGGTATATTTTGCATCCCCAATTTGTTGTAATGAAATATTGTCATGGATGATTGAGGTTTGGATGGAATTCACTTAGTAAGTGACAACAATTGCAACATGGTAAATCTAAAATGTCCAATTTTTCTTACAAGGATTGACAATTAATGTTAGGTTCAGTGACATTTAGTGTTGGTGACACTACACGAGCAATTAGTATTGAGCATGACAAATAAGTTGGTGTCACTAAATGCAATATTTAGTGTAAACCTTTTACACCTATTACTATGGTCCACTATAATGTTGTCATACCACGATAATTTTGGTCACTGAATAGTTTCTCGACCCACACCATTTTCGATACCACAACAATTTTTACAAGAACATAAATAACTGTAGGTTGAGAAGACATGATATCATTAAAAAAATTAATTTATAAATATATGACTTAATTTAGTATCATATTGCTAGAATATAATTTTGTTGTTGTTATGCTATCATTTAATAGCTTGCTAAATTGATTTTTAAATTATAAGCCACCCTAATTTTCAACACACACATAAAATATAGTGGACCACAGTACCCATGCTAACTTTCAACCCCACAATAATAAGTGTTAACATGTGTACTTGTCATACATGTACAACTTCGAGATTACCTCAACTCACATGATTATTACCAGCCTACTGTAAATATGATGGATAAGAGAATCAAAGAAGAAGAATATGGATAGCAATCACAATATATTCTCACCCCCATAACAGAAAAGAAAAGAAAAGAAAAGAAAGAAAACATCAACGTTCATAACATTATTTAGATCCATAACAGTGTTATGTGGGATTGACAGTATTCCACGTAATATTCCCAGATATTCCCCACATTTAGTCTGAAGGTGGGGAATATCCGGGAATACTACGTGGAATACTACCAGTCCCACATAACATTGTTATGGATATGCATAATGTTATGTTCATGTGGCACCGATGTGAACGTGAGCCCGTTCTCCTCCTTAAGCTACAATCGACACGAGTTATTCAAAATAAGGTATTTTTGGGAACTTCCAACAAATTCCACACTTTAGCCACGAAACGCAGTTTAGTCACATTCCAAAATTCCAAATAGATAAGGTTTGCACTATGATTCAGGTGCAACTTCTTCTTCTTCTTCTTCTTCTTCTAATTATTATTATTGAGACTTTTCTGGCAACTGTATGGCATGCCCATGACTAGTAGAGGTGCCAATTTCAAGTTTCCTTCCTAGTCCCTTTTTGCGACCTGGCCCTTGATAATATCCCTGATAATATTCCTCCAATGGCTCACAATCAAACTACAGTTTTGAGGGCGACTTCACACACGAGACTGAGAGCCCATGTCCCATTACATTCTAAAATCTCTCATTGGTCAAAAAGGCTGAGACTGTCCAAGTTCACTTCATACTAGAAGGTGAAGGCCTAAGGGCCCGAAGAAATTATCATGGACAAAAAGTCTGCATGGATTCATGCACGGCATATTATTTATAATGTTTGATGATTTGCCGGAATTTGTGTCAGGTCCATCTCCAAGAGGCAAGCTTGATGCGAATTACGGCAGACCACGTTAGTGGTATGGTCTTTGGATGAGAATCAAGAGCCCTCAAAATTACATGGTCATGGCCCTTGGCTCGTGTGTGAAGTGCCTTAACCTCCATATTATGGCACTCGGCTTTATAATGCATTTCCGTTGACCAAACTTTCTTTAATGTTAGTGTTAATTTATCTCCATACTACGATCATAACGCTTGTAATACGACCATTTTTAGGCCCGATTTGTCATATAATAGAGTTCATTAATGCGCGTAAATAATGGGGCCCATATGTATTTCAAAGTTTCATTTGTGATTAGTAATTATGATCACAACGCTCATAATATGACCAAATTTTAGGCCCAATTTGACAGATAATAGAGGTCATTAATGTGCATAATGATGGGACCCACATGTATTTCAAAGTTACATTTGTGATTAGTACTTTGGAACATGTAGGAGAACCTTGGGGGACAACTTCTCTAACTTCTCTTACAAATTAAGGGTTTTGTGATTAGGGTCATTTGTACTCTTGCATTGTACTCTCTCATTGTAGTCTTGGAGGATGGTATGCCTAAAGAGAAAGACAACAAACTTGACTAGAGAAGCAAAGAAGGAGGTTGTTTCGTTGCATAGGTATAATCCAAGTCGACACAACAACAACCCGTCAAAATGAGTTTAACCTAAAGCATGTGGGAAAGGATTTGAAGAGAAATTTAATTTCTCAAATCCTAAAAGGCTATGTGAACATTATGCAATCAAATGATGATCGAAAAGAAATCAAAAGGACCAAAGAAGCCATGTACCCAGAGCTAGGGTCGACCCTTTTAGCATGGTTCAAGCATCTGCATATTTCTCCCCCACACTTTCTAGTTCATATTTTGTAATGTGGATTCTAGCACTCCTTTTGGCCTTCGTTCAATGACAAATTAGGTTGGTTTATGTTGGATTGTTCTTTTTCAGTTACTTTCAATAACACAATTTTCATTTCCAGTTTCACAACAAAGGTTGATGTTTGAGTGATGAGATCATGCTTACGACAAAAGCCAATCATTTTAACTTGAATGAAGAGCCAATGGAGAAGAATGATGTGCGTGACTAGCCAACACCAATAGCCGAGCTTCCTGAAGCCTGTGAGTATGTGCAATTGCTATCAAATTTTGCAATGGCGGATTCTTCAAAGTTTTCAATTGCAGATGTGGCGAACATGCAAATTTTTCATTTTTTTTGATGGGTAACGTGAACAAGGTGTCGATTTCCAACCTCGTCAGTAGGCAATAGATTCTTATTTTCGTAGTGTGTGATATAGTGAAGTTATCATCTTGCGACTATATTGTTTTCAAATCTCTATATTGTGTGACGTTGTGAGCATATTTCTACAATACAAGTGATCCTTTATACTTATGTAACTTCGTTACATACGAAATGACATTTTACATTGAAACAAGCCATTTTCTTAAAAAACCTCGATAGTACGAAATTTGAGGTAAAATATCATATTATAAAGAGTACGAGATGCGGATAAATAGGGCACTTTCTTGCACGACTAAACGTTCCATGATAACGAGGAAGAACAGCATGGTGCATTCTTGAAAATTGAATAGAATTGTGCTGGAACTGCAATGTAATGGTGGGCATATAAGTGTTCCAATGACACATAAGTTTTTGATGGAATCTGCAATAACGTAGACCTGCATTTTATTGGGCACCTTTCTCTCTCCGCTCACTTCTCGTTGGACATGAAACACGCAATCGTTACATTACTAAGAGGCGGGGGTCTTGTTCTCTTTTCTAATAAGGTAGATTCTTCTTTTTCTTCTTTTTATATATTTATTTATTCATTAATTTTTACTAGCCCTGAGGTCCGAGATGATCCTAAACTACTGGGTGATAGTGGAGAGGTATCCATTTTCGAATGGAGTGGTTGGCGGTTCGATTCCCACTGTGAAATCTTCTCTCTACTTGACGGGAAAAACTAGCTAGGTATGTAGGAAGCCAAGAACCCACCCACCGCAAGGTAGGCAGTAAACCCCACCTTGCACCAAGAGGATTCTTGAGCAGGGCAAGGCCAACGGGCTCAAATTCACGTTGGATTGCCCGACGTTGGTTTATTATTATTATTACTACTACTAGCCCTGTTCTCCTAGGAAATGAAATATGTGAGTAGTACGAGATGGTTAGCAAATCTCAATCAAAGCCATAGCAGCTTTCCTCATGATTTTTGGAGTTCACGTGAATATCTTATGCATTATCAAATTCAAGATTCATATGCTTATTAAATCGTCATATATGAACCCCCTCCCCCCCCCAATTGTGTGGACTATTGAATGTAGAATGGTTAACATATTTTGAAAAGGTAATCCAATCTCTTTCAGACACATGTCTTTTTGGTATCCGTTCATGGAGCCAGACCTAACTACAAACCACTCAAATATAGGTGGCCGCTCAAGATAAGTAGTTGAATTAAGCACAAACTACTTACTAAGTACAAGCTTCATCTATACACAACGGACAAGGTGGTGGTGGTGGTGAGGCCATTACCTCGTCATTCTGGAAAGGTAGGGGGACCACATGGGGCCAAGGGGATTGTGTTAAAGTGATTTGTGAAGTCACAAGTTGGGACGGCATGGGTGTTGATGCAATTGCTGTTGCAAAGTTTTCAAAATGGTTGACCGTCTACAGTGGCATGTTGAATGGACAAGGATCATGGACAAGACATTAATACATATGCACGGGTGCAATGAGCTGGGACGGCATGGGTCCAAACTAGTGCTCTATAGTGGTTGAGTTATATTAGTAGTTGATATCCCTCAACTTCTACATGATTGAGCCACGTTTGTCGAGAGCATACCGTCATAATTCATATTTAGACTAAAATCTCTACATTGTCAGGAATTTGAATGTATTACTCTTGAGTCTCTCTCCTGAGTCTCTCTCCGCATGTTGGGCCCACAAAACATGCTAAACTTGTTGTAGAATGTTACGATTAGTCGAGATGATAGCATATTTAAATCATGCCCGTAGCCATCTCATTACATTCTTCAACTAGAGGTTGGTTCGGCCTTCTGTCTCAAAAAAAAAAAAAAAAAAAAACTAGAGGTTGGGTTTCAGTGGGGCTAGCACCTAGTCCCTAGGTGCTTGCAATAATCAAATAACATTTGAATATTGGCCAATTTTTAGACGGGATCTATAAATGAAGAAGACATGTAATTACTATAAACAATGAACCCAACAAGGCAAAGTATATGGATATAATGAATATTATTGTGAATAGTGAATAACAAACTATCATTATCTGACTAGGTTTAGGTTGTGAACAAACAATGACCACTAATGAATGTTATGCTTTCTCATTATTTATGAAGGTCATGTAAATATCTTATTCATAACAAAGATTCTTGTGGTCATTAATAAACTATAAAAGTCCTCCCCCCTAGCAATTATGCTAATTATTGAACCTAAAATAATCAACATATTTTGAGCACATAGTGCAATCTCTTTTAAAGGAAAAAAATGCATTTTTGATGTCCGTTCTTAGATCCACACCTAACCACCTATCATTTAAAAATAGGTGTTTAGGTTATTGCTATGTTGACGGTCAGCTTAACATCGGTCAACCTTTACATGAGAGTTGGAACATTGGCACAATTTTCTTCTTCTTATAGAACTTCTTTATCCTGTAATGATCCATCACTCGACTTTAGGAAGCTTTTATGAACATTCTTGAAAAGAGAAGCCACATCATGGCCCATACTCCATAGAAGATGTCATTCCGTAAGAGCTTTCCGAGTGTTCTTGTTGTCTTTCTTATGACCTAATTTTGTACAATCTTCGGTCCGCTCCTACTAGTAAAGTGCATTTGCGTTTCCCCAAATAACATTATAGGATTTATTTATTTTGTCAATTGGGATCATTCATTGTGATCATCATTGCGAGATCAAACAAAGCCTAGCATGCTGTAGGGTGCCCTTTGTTTATGCAGTGAAGGGCCACTTCACACACGAGGCTGAAAGCCCGTGACCACAGCATTCTAAGATATCTCATTGGTCGAAGAGGCGGAGATCGTTCAGGTGAAGGTCTAAGGGTTCAAAGACATTATCATGGATGAAAATTCTATATGGGTTTTTACATGGGAGACTATGGATAATGCTGATGGTCTATCATAATTGTGGAGGTGGGCTTGACGCAAATTCCGACAGGCGTGCGAGAGGTATGGCCTTTGGATGAGAATCAAGGGCCCTCACAATTACATGGTCACAACCCTCAGCTTGTGTGTGAAGTGGCCCTAAGAGTATCTCTACCTTAGGTCCAAAGCGTTTGTGAAGTATGTGTGAAGTTGGTGACAAGTTCATGAAGATGACATTTGGATGGAGCATGGGACACATTATGATATCGGAGTGTTTGGAAAGCCTCCTACGTAATTGTGATTAGGATACTTTATCAAAAGTTGCCCATTAAGGATATATACAAATTGCAATCTTTGACAGGCTAAATTCCGTGCTTAGAAATCAATAGATAAAGTGAGACTTTGGTGAAGTCTATTTTACTTCCCCGAAATGGTTGGCACATGAAAAGGAAAGAGAAAAATGACCAAGTTTACGTGGGCAAGATTTACACTAAATGATGTATTTCGTGTCATCGATTCGATTTGTCTTCCTCAATACCAATTTTAAACTGTGTGTGTAGTGTCACTAACACTAAATGTTAACCTTGCCATTATTTGTAAAAACCTTCTAATTAGTGTGGGTTGCCATGTGGACTTATGGATTGCTATTATACTTTACTAAGAGTATCAAATTTTTACTCAAATGACATAGGTGCAATGTTTATGTTATTTAGTGTCATGTATACTATTTGTGAAGGGCCTAAACTAGATGTCTAAAGGTCTCAAAGTGTCATGTCCACTAATTGTCAATATGATTCCATTCGTCAACATAAGTAACTTCTTTAAGTCAAAGAATATCTACATTATGACACTTAGAATAGCACATTGGGATGCTTTAGATGATATTCTTGTGTTTTAGTATCCAAGGGGAATATATTCTTGAGTGTACTAATGGCCAGTGTCATGTGTTACATTTTAGTATGCAAGAGGAAGATATGCTTGAGGGTACTAAATGACAACTGGGCGGCAAGTGTCATTTGTGTACACTTTAGTCAACTTGTAGACCATTCTGTACCATAGGCATGCACCTCATAACATTATTGAACATACTCATGCCAATATATTAGTAAGCGCACTTAAATGCCAAGTGTCATGAGGTAACACTTATGGTAAAGTTGTTAGTCATCATTGTAACCAAGCAGACACCTCAAAATAGGGTAAGTGGCACTATGACGCATGTGACTCTAAATACCATAAATGGTGTAGTTAGTATGCACACTGCAAAAATATGATATAACTTAGTTGGTCAAAAACGATAATATTGGTAAAAGTTATAGCAACATGTAACTCCGAATGGTAACACACACTAATTAGACAAAACAGTGTAGCCCTCGAGGCCAACCAAGTTACATGAGGCAAGGATCTCCTCCCAATAGAGTTGTGGGTCTCTTACTAAGGGGCTGATCACACCGGCCAGTTTTGACACCATCCGTCGGCATCTCTGGCTGTAATAGTGTGAAAAGTGGTGGGCCAACATCTATTTCTCAACATAATCCCCAACAATTTCACGGTTGAAACTGGACGAAGAGTTTGGTGTGATCGGACCTGAAAGTTACCACATCCAATCAGAATGATGACGTGGCATTACTCAGAACAGGTGTCGTGAATTTGAGAAAAGATGGATGGATGAAAATGGAGGAGGGGAATGAGTCTCCTCCACCTTTTGCAGCTTGTGATGCTCTTTGCTAAGACCTTCTAATGAGGTCGGTAGTGACACGTTCGGATGAACTCAACAATGATGATGGGTGGATGGATGGAAAAGGGCCGAAAGCCCTTGACGAAGGAGGGCTGTTGAGATAACGATCCCAGTTAACTTAGGTTAAGTTAAACTTAGGCTAAAGTAAACAAAGGTGAAGTGTTGATATTACCGAGGCTAGTAATGATACTACCGAGGCTACAACTCTCTTACAAATAGGTGATATGTATCCCTCTTTATACATATACTTGAGAGTCATTTTTGCATATGTCTTCTGGTCTTTGCTTTTATATCGTGATATAGTCACAACACGTTATCAGCTCAAAATTGTCACTTTGAAGAGAGTAGTTTTCCATCCATGGTAGTCTCAAAACCCAACCAGAGTTTAGATTTCCATGCTCCGGAAACACTCACCCTCAACCCTGATCCTAGAACCACGCTAGCAAACTCAGAAGTGCATAAGATATTAAATTTGAAGGCACTAGCTGAAAGACTCCCGGATGGTTTTTCCAATTCTGCCCGTGTAACTAGAAACCCGCTACCGGGGACGGGCTCATCTCCCCTCACAGTCCTACCCCAGAAGCGTAGTTTTCAGTCTATTACCAACTCTGACCCACAAGCTGATCTAGTCAATGCCCCTAGTGTTAACGAGCAACTCGAGACTAGTAGCCACATGTTTACAGATTCAAACCCGACTACCTTGGAAGAAGCCAAGGCGTCCCTAGATTGGCCAAAATGGCAGAATGCCATAGAGACCGAATATGCCTCGTTACGGAAACACAACGTGTTTGGACCTCTAGTGACCAACCTTAAATCCAAACCAGTTGGTTGTAAACTCATTTTTACAAAAAAGAGGGATGCCCAGGGCTTGGTGATCCGATACAAGGTCAGGCTGGTAGCACAAGGATTTTCCCAGAGGGCCGGGATAGACTACCACTTCACTTACTCCCCAGTGATGGATTCAGGAACCTTTAGGTACATATTAACCATGGCAGTCCAACATGCATTGGAAACACAACTGCTAGATGTGGTCACTGCATACCTACATGGATCATTGGATACCACAATTTATATCAGACCACCACCTGATTTCCTCTCGGGCACTTTACCACAAGAAACCCAAGGATCATATTCAAGACTCAAATTGCAAAAGGCGCTTTACGGCCTCAAGCAGTCAGGGCGCATGTGGTATCAACATTTGAGTGATTTCCTCATCCATCATAAGTTCCAGCATAACCAGGCTTTACCATGCATTTTTACACTAAGAGATGCTAGTGGGTTTGTCATCATAGCAATTTATGTTGATGATTTAAATCTAGTGGGAACAATGGCAACTATGGATTTTGCCATAAAACTTCTAACTTCTCGTTTTGAGATGAAACTCCTAGGAAAGACTTCGTTCTGCTTGGGAATGCAGATAACTCATGTACCGGGAGGAGGAATCCTGCTACACCAAACCACTTATACCAAGAATCTTTTGAAGAAATTCAAGATGGATCAAGCCAACCCCTTGTCAACACCCATGATGGGCCGGAGCAAAACGTTTGATGATCCGTACCGACCATGCGAGGAGGAGGAGGAAGTATTTCAAGATAAAACAAAATACCTCGCAGCGGTAGGGGGATTTTTGTATTTGGTCACCATCACTCGGCCAGATATATCATTTGCCACCAGCGTCTTGGCTAGGCATAGTCAGAAGCCAACATTGAGACATTGGAGGGGAGTGACTCATTTATTCAGATACTTGAGGGGGACTGAAGATCTGGGACTATACTATACTCAAGGAGGAGTTTCCAACATCACAGGGTATGCAGACGCTGGATTCAAATCTGATGAAGACTCCGGTAAATCACAAACCGGCTACATTTTTGTGAAGAATAATGCCCCAATTTCATGGAAATCAGTCAAGCAGACTATCACCGCGACATCAGTAAATCATTCAGAGCTGATAGCTTTCCATGAAGCTACCCGAGAAGCTGTTTGGCTTCGGAATATGGAGCAGATCATATCAAGACAATGTGGGATTGACCAAGCCACCAAGCCAACAATAATCTATGAAGACAATGCAGCCTGCGTGAGTCAAGTTGGAGCGGGCTTCATCAAAACTGATAGAGTGAAGCACATTTGTCCTCAGATATTTGGGTTCACCCAAGATCTAATTAAATCTGGGCAAATAGAAGTGAAGAAGGTAGAATCAACACACAACATTGCACACATGTTGACCAAAGCTCTTCCCGCCTATACTCATAGAAGATTAGTTCAGGCATCTGGCATGAAGCCTCTTTATGAGCTTATCCCAAACTAGGTTACACTCTTTTTCTATACTCTGAAATTTTTCCTTGAGAAAAGGTTTTTGTAATCAGAGATAGTTTTTTAACGAGGTAACCCGGGATCGAGGAGGAGTGTTGAGATAACGATCCCAGTTAACTTAGGTTAAGTTAAACTTAGGCTAAAGTAAACAAAGGTGAAGTGTTGATATTACCGAGGCTAGTAATGATACTACCGAGGCTACAACTCTCTTACAAATAGGTGTATCCCTCTTTATACATATACTTGAGAGTCATTTTTGCATATGTCTTCTGGTCTTTGCTTTTATATCGTGATATAGTCACAACAAGGGCCGCAGGGAACGAGTCTCTTTTACCTTTCCACCTCTCACTCTTTTGCCAAACCTTTCAAAATAACGTGGCCATTACTACACTACTGTCGATGGACATGGTGTTGTTTTCACTTGACGTGGTTGCAAATGCAAAAGAAAGACGCAACAAGGAAGACCGAGACACTGGGATGAACGGAACAATGATGGATGCACAGATGAAGGAAGACTTGAAGAGCAATGAACGCCCTCCTTACATTTCTCTCTTGCCTCTGGACTCTTCTGGCTGCCTTTGCACAGGGAATCTTCTTCTCTCTTCCACCGAATTCTAACTCCTCACCTCAAGTCTTTCCATCCACAACCAGTGTCTGGGGAGATTTTTAGGCACAATTGGTCAAAAAATCCTAGTGTTTTCAAGTCCAACCAATTACATGATGTGCATAACATTATTCAGATCCATAACAATGTTCTGTGGGACTGACAATATTCTACGGAATATTCTCCACATTCAACCTAAATGATAGAATATTCTGTAGAATTCTATTAATCCCACAGAAGACTGTTATAGATTTGAATAATGTTATGTGATCTTTTGGTTTTTCTTTATTAGTTTGAAGTATATTCCACATATTCCTTTCAAATGATCAGAAGTTTCCTGAAGTCTTGAACCTCAACCCGTTATTTCTCAAACTCAACCGGTCCACAACCCTAAAGACTTGTTGCAGTTTTTCTTTGTTGACATATAGGCGTTGTACAATAGAAACTTACATTTTTTTTTCGGAAGGCAAAGTTTAGCTAGTGTGGCGTGTGTTACCACTGAAGAAAATATTTGCCATACAAAGCAGAATTCTCGGCTCTGTACCCAAAACCCAATAGATTTTTTACGCAGGAGAATGCCTCAAGGGAAGTGCATTGAGGAATTTTTGAGCACCTGCCCTTTTGCTCTTGTCTTCGGACAATGCCCTCAAATTCCACAATGCATAAGTTCCCCTTGAAGCATTCCCCTATATAAAATTCATGCAATATTCAAAACCCTCAACTTAAACCGCAAAATCTTTCCGTTCATGTTGTTGCAAAACATAACATTATTAAGCAGTGTGCGTTCGTTCATGTGGGCCCTGAGAATATAACCATGGGATTAAGTCTGGATCTACACTAGGTTGGGACATCATATGGTTATATTCTCTGGGCCCACATGAATGAACGCGCACTGCTTAACAATGATATGAAGAAAGAAACCAACATGGAGAATTATACTAAAGTGAACAAAACAACGATGGATGGATGGACGGTTGGATGTAAAAGAAGAGCAATGGACGTAGCCTCTCTCTCTCTCTTCACTCTGCTTTTGCCTTGCACAGGAATCATCTCTCCTTCACCGAACTCCAACCCCAAAACCTTTCCATTTTCTCAACCAAAAATCACCCAAATCCCAAAACCCAGAAATGCCCCCCAAAAAATCTCAATGCCTTCCACAGCAATCACTCACCGTAAAAAACTAATCACAACAAAACCTCAGCAAATCGATCACAAAATTAACGACTCAGTCTTCATCCCATGTCTGCTTTTCCTACTTACCTTTCCAAGGATGGCATCATGTCCCTCCTCCGGTGCATTGCCTTGCCTTGCAGACTACGAAAAACATCGCAGCTGCTGTACTGAATGTAGTCGTAGCTCCTCCGAGTCGGAAGAGTAAAAACATCATCATCATATGTTTGCCTTACTTATAAGTACATCACAATATGTAGTGTAAAGTAAGCAGAGATCATCATCATTGGAGCCTTCATTGCGACTATTCACATTCATTCATACATACATACATAAAGTTCACATCCTCTGGATGCTACAGACGCAAGATACGCATCGCTCTCCATTTGTCAGTACCAGGCTCCCCCTCCTTTTCAATTCTCTCAGTTCGACTCTCCTCCAACTTCGGAGTGAGCTTGTTTTGGTGTGTGTTTGTGTGTTTCGGAGGAGGAAGAAAGCACTGAGTCACGGGTAACGTTCTGAGCTCGAAGTTCGTAGCCGAAGTAACCAACATGGTGATAAGTTCGGTGAAGGGCGACGTCCACCCCTCCGAGGTGGACGATAGCTCTACGCAGCACGGAGATGCTGCCATTGACTCCATGTTCGGCTCCCGGTACACGCAAGGCGAGCTTCCCAAGTGAGAATAATTTCAGCTTCTTGTGGATGTTTTTCCTTTGCAGGACTTTGTGTGTTTTGATTTTGGTGTTGTTGTCAACTGTGGTCATTTTTGTGGGTTGGTGGTGGATTTTTGGTGTTCGGGGGATCTTTATGTGAGTGGTATGGAAGATTTGGAGGAATGGGAAAGAGGAATGAGGGTTATGTTGGGTTATGGTAGTCCTAACCCTCTCAGATTTATCAACAGGTAAGCTGATTACGACATGGTTATGTTTCTTGTGGTTGCTTATTCTGTGATGGAGTTTGGACAAATTTTCGAGTATGTGAGTGGACTGGGAGGTTTGGAGGAATGGGACATGGGAGTCAGGGTTGTTGGCTTGTGGTTGTCCTGACCCTGTCAGAGTTATCAACAGGTAAGTGACGATTACGAGATGGTTATGATTCTTGTGGTCGAAGATACTCTGATGGAGTTATTATATGGAACTACTCGTGGTCGGTGGTTTCCACATTCTTCGTGGGATGCCTTGTAGATCGAATTGGTTGCCGGGTGTTGTGGATTTGGTTGGGTTTTTATGTAGAGAGGAGTAGTGGGTGGTCATTTGTTTTTGTGAAGAGGCGTTTGGGTTGTTTGGTGTCGTGAGTTGGTGGATTTGGAGTGTGTGGGGCTCGGTCCTGACCCTCTTAGATTCCAATGTAGTAAATAAGCTACAAGATTTTGTTTCTTGTGGTGTATTTTCTATGTGAATGAATCTTACGAATAAGGGAGTGTATGGAGAGGATTAAGTTGGATAATTTGTTGTGGTTATCCCATGGAAATGCCTCATGTCCGGTGTATCCATAGATTGCCACATTCTTCATTGGATATCATCATTGTTGTTCCTCTTTCCAAAGCGGATATTAAAGTAGTTACCGGAGTTTGTGAAGGGTTTGTTGGGTTGTAGGTGTTATGGGTGTTACGGCTCTTGTGTTCTTGGTATTCTTAACCCTCTTGGATTCCACAAAGCTAATTAGAAGATGCTTTTTCTTGTGGTTGATTATTTCCTCTTTGAATGATCTTACGAATGAGGGAGTGCGAGAAGGATAACATTAAGTTGGACAAATTGTTGTGCTTATCCATGGAAATGTTGCATGGTCGGTGGTATTTTATCCTGAGAGTGCCACATTCTTCGTTGGATGTCATCATTGTTGTTCCTCTTTTCAAATCGGAGATCAAATTGGTTACCAGAGTTTGTGAAGGGATTGTCGGGTGTTGTGGGTGTTGTGAGACTTGTTGGCTTGGTGTTCTTATCCCTCTCAGATTCAACAAATAAGCTGATTACAAGATGCTTTTTCTTGTGGTTGATTATTTTCTATGTGAATGATCTTATAAATGACGATTGTGAGAAGGGAAGATTGATGGTGAGGGTTTTGGTGTGTGAAGGTATCGGCTACCGATGAGAGAGACGCCCAAAGACGCAGCATACCAGATCATCAGCGATGAGCTCATGCTGGACGGCAACCCGCGCTTGAATTTGGCGTCATTCGTGACAACATGGATGGAGCCCGAGTGCGACAAACTCATCATGGCTGCCTTGAACAAGAATTACATCGATATGGATGAGTACCCGATCACCACTGAGCTGCAGGTAATTACAACACTTTGCAAATCAATTAATTATCTTGGCCGTTGAACATGGGGTTACAACTCTCCCCTTCAGAACAGTTGTTTCTAAATTGCTTCATATACTTCTAATGAACAGATCATTGGTTATTTCACAAAGAGGACCAACATGCTCGGAAAGAGGGCATTAATAGGAATCCAGTGATATCATTTGTGTTGAACTTGATTTCTGTTTTTTTAACCAACAAGAAGCAATTGTCCGAAAGCAGGGGTTACCATGCAGGACCCCTAGGAATTATTACAATCTCTAAAGAAACTTATGAAGTTTCCTAGAAGTCATAGTGTAAGAAATGCTTATAATACAAATGGAGCTCCCAACTAGTGCTTGTGCTTCATAAAATTTTAGTATCTCCAAGCAAACCAGGTTCTGAATAATCTGACACCTGTAGATGTTCCAGATAGTTGCCATTTCGGGCTGCTAAATCAGATCATTCTTTCCAGACATACATGTTGGTCTGGGTGGATGTAATCCTGCATTGAAAAATCTGACTGATGATTAATATTGGCGACTGGGGTTTGGTTTCGCAGGACCGGTGTGTGAACATGGTGGCACGATTGTTCAATGCACCTGTGGGCGATGGGGAGCAAGCTGTGGGGGCTGGAACTGTGGGATCCTCGGAGGCTATCATGCTTGCAGGCCTGGCTTTCAAGAGGAAATGGCAAAATGAGCGAAAAGCTGCCGGATTGCCATACGATAAACCCAACATGGTCACCGGTGCCAACGTGCAGGTACAATTGTTTGCAGCAATCCAGCTGTAGATGTCTTAAATTCTAGAATGTTGTCTTATCAATTGTTGTCAATTGGGAGTCATTAACCCTACTTGCTACAGGCAATTATCCACACATTAGTTTAAATTCACCTGCAAGTGGTGCTTCCTCCCTGGGATTCACATGGTTAAATGAACCAAGGACCAATAGGAGATTGTTGTTTTCTCCACTTCTAGTTGGCCACATTTCCAAAGAACCCATCTCACATTGGTGTTCTTATGATCTTCACTGTCACCAGATGTTGGCCCTAAAGGTCAATGAAAAGATGAACCAGAGCAACCTTCTTGAAGAGGACTTTGCCTTTGCACGAGTGCAATCTCAAGTTTGCACTTGAGCCATGTGGCCCAGGGAATACCTTGCTTTTGTCATGGTGTGATATGGATCCCATGTTTATGCTCTTTACCTTTTGCTAAATCATTTTGGCATGGGAGAGGGATACACAGGGTACCTAATAGATCTGGCTGAGTTGACTTAACTGTGCCAACATTTCATCATGTTCTTGTGATGTTTTTGGTGCACAGGTCTGCTGGGAGAAGTTTGCAAGATACTTTGAAGTGGAACTCCGGGATGTGAAGTTGCGGGAAGACTATTACATCATGGACCCAGTCAAAGCAGTGGAGCTCTGTGACGAGAACACGATTTGTGTGTGCGCCATCTTGGGGTCAACATACAATGGTGAATTTGAAGATGTGGGGTTGCTGAATGACCTGCTTGACAAGAAGAACAAGGAAAAGGGGTAATATGCCAAATCTATTGAATTCCCTATTACTGCTTTTGGAATTCCCATATCTCGCTGCTTTTCACATTGTACAAAAGACCGAGTAAATCGAACAGTCCGACAGATAGGTTATTAATGCTCGATAGTTTGTTGTCATGATGTCCTGCTGAGCAGATGGAACATTCCTATTCACGTGGATGCTGCGAGTGGGGGTTTTGTCGCTCCATTTTTGTACCCAGAGCTTGTTTGGGACTTCCGTCTGCCCCTAGTGAAGAGCATCAACGTGAGTGGCCACAAATACGGTCTTGTGTATGCAGGGATTGGATGGGTTGTGTGGAGGAGTAAGGAGGACTTGCCCGAAGAGCTTGTGTTCCATGTCAATTACCTCGGTGCCGATCAACCTACTTTCACGTTGAACTTCTCAAAGGGTGGGTTCCTCAAGCCTCGGTTGGCTGCGAAATTAGCAGCTTCATGTCATCACAATTGCCATTTTCTGTGTATCTTTAATGTTTTGGGTACGTTGATGGGAAGCCTGGCTGAATGTGATGGTTCTGATTGTTCTTTATTGAAATTTGCAGGTGCCAGTCAAGTCATTGCCCAATATTATCAACTTATCCGTCTTGGCTTTGAGGTATGACCCTGCACCCTCACAAACTTCGAAGTGTGATAGTATTATGTGCCATTTATATACAATTGCACCTAGTGATGTATAACGTGATTATGTTACAATACATTTATTGTTCTTACATAAACATTTGCTAGATGGTAGTAGAATGTGACATAATTGATTAGAATAAAATGAATATACAATAAATACAATTATTTAATTAGTATACAGTGCTACATATTTCATTACTTGATTTTTCTAACATCATAATTTTGCCTCCGGAAATTTCTGATGTCATACCAACCACCCTTTCCTTACCTGCTAATGAAGGTTTTCGTCACTCATTGTGGCTAAGGAACAACCACTTCACACTATATTTTGGACACTAATCTCCGAGCATAACTGATGATGCCCCAATACTCATCTTAAAAACTTCCTTTGCTCTCTTCATGTTTTGGTAGCATGCAAGTAACCTGTGGTTACTTAATTTCTTACTTGTTTCGTCAACGCTAAAACATTCTGTTGTCGATTGACGTTTCCAAAATTGGGCAAGAATGATTAAGGACAGGAAGGGCATACTCTTGTGCGGAATTCTATCAGTTGTTATCAGTTGTCAAGCTTTCAAAGTTCAAACATGTGAAAGACGCTGTCGTGTCTCAATTATACATGTACAATCCTCATAGGTGATCAATCTTGCTAAATTGTGTGTAGGGTTACACGAAGATCATAGCGAATTGCGCCGCGAACGCAAAGGTGTTGACGCAGGCGATTGAACAGATCGGTCGCTTCCGGATTTTATCCAAGGAAGTGGGAGTGCCGGTTGTGGCGTTCTCCTTGTTAGACAACTCAGAGCACGACGAGTTTGAGATTTCCGATGGGTTGCGCCGTTACGGCTGGACGGTGCCCGCGTACACCATGGCGCCCGACGCGCAAAATATCACACTACTCCGGGTCGTCGTTCGCGAGGATTTCAGTCGATCGCTGGCGGACCGTCTCGTGACGGACATAAAGCGCGTGCTGGAGTTGCTGGACTCGCGTCCGCCCAAGCTGATCCGCGCCGTGACGGAAGCTGTGCAGCAAGAACAGAAGGAGCAGAAATCGGCGCTTCCGACAACTGCCAAGGGAGTGAAAGCCACCTCGGCTTTCAAGGACCACATGGCCACAGGACCAAAGAAACCTCACCACCGTCGCCACAGTCTTGATAAGAAAAACACGCTGCACAAGACAAATGGGGTGTGCTAGAAGAACTACACTTCACACAAGGCAAAATTCTTGGGGGCGCCCTGAACAGAAACCTAGGTGTGTTAGACTAGTGGTATTGAATCATACAGTACAGTTTTTTTCTTTTTGTAATTCTATCAGTAGTGGTTGTTACATCTCGCAGATGATGTAACATGAACTTTAGTACCGGATCAAAGAGTTCATAATGTCTATGTAACTGCATTTCTGGCAAATATACTGCACAATATACTTCACAATATACTTCACATCAGCTTGTGACTTCTCGACTTTGACTACAAGGCAAAATTTTGAGGGCGCTTTGAACAGAAACCTAGTTGTGTTCAAGTGGTAATGAATCATACATTACATTTGATTTTTTTGTGATTCTATCATTGGTGTTTGATACTACTTGCATATGATGTAAAATGAACTTTAGTATTAGAACCAAAAGTTCATATACTCTGCATTTCTATGTAGCTGCATTTCTGTGCAATATACTTCATATTTGGAAATAAAGGGTTTGATGTGCATCTGTTCACATTGAACATTACATGTTACACATTATGCTAGTAACTGAGTGCAGGAAAGCTTCTTGTAAGTAGCCAGCTGAGGCTGTGACTATTAAGTACAGATTTTACAAGATTTTGGTAAAGTAGCTCGGATATAGTTCGTGTATAGAATACTGAAGTTGTAAATGCAAGATGAGTTGCATGAATCGTGTGTTTGTGAACACATTGCTTGTCTGCGTGTGTTGAAATGTGTTGCTGCTTGAACCTGTCAATGTTGTTTGTTATCAAATGTTTACAATCAAGTAGTGCTCTGTGTTGTGCTTTGTGTATAGAAGCTGTTTAGACAGCATTTCCTCCACTTCGCATAAGCTTGTGACATCTAGACTTCTGGGACATTTGATGATAGCTTCCATATTTCACAGATGGGGTTTGCTAGAACCCAAATACATTACATTTTCTTCTGTATCTCTATGAATTTTGTTTGCTACTCTTTCCAAATGTAACATGAACTTCTTGTAACAGTTCATATACAACATTCATTGAGCGTAATTGCATTTCTGTGCAACAAGTAAAATTCACATCAGCTTGTTACTTCTCAACCTCGAGGACATGTGAAGACAGTTTTCAAATTTCCTAACAGCTATAATTATCTAAGTTTAGCCGAAATGATCCAAGTTTTAAAAACACCTTGCTTACAAAGCCACTACACATGCACTACACATGCACTACACATGATGTGCATGTTCAACATTAAGAAGCGACCTTTTAGTTTTCAAACGACCACCAACAAACTTAACAATTTGTGAGGTGGACTGTGGTTTGTGATTTCAATCCGAGCTAGTATGAGTTAGTATGAACAGTATGGACCGTGGTTTGTGATTTGTGTCTTCCTTTTTTTTAATTACCAAATGGACCAAAAACTCCCAGAATTGTAAAACATAGATAGGACATGTCTTCATTTTCTAGTCAGTGGCAATAAACAAATGCATGGGTAGTGTTTGAGATCTTACAATGTGATCTATTCTGTAAGGATTTAAGTTTAAACTCTCCATCATTATTCAGCTGAGCCTGTATGTTGGGTGGGGCCACGAATAAGCTACATTCTATTCGGAATTATACTTTGTTTGTTCTCATAGCATAGCACTACACTAATAGATTTAGGGTGAAGTAGTGCCATGATATTATTAGAATGAAATGGTTGATAACAGTTGAATATTGCTATGCATCATCTACACTGATATGTGCAATTAGGTTGCCCCACGATAATTTATCAACAATCCATGCAACTTAGAATATTTATTATCACAATAACAAAATACTAGAATTATTGATTTTACTGTGGTTGCTATACAGAGGAATAAACGAAGTTCTAAGTTTTTGTGATCTGATTTTCACTAAAAGTAATTTGAATTAGTAAACAAGCAACCTATTCTCTAGGCAACCTAATTGCACATATAAGTGTACTTACCTGTTCAGCTGGCTCTTGGACCTACTTCCATTGACAAAATACAATGAACCACCATTAGTTATAGTATACAATGATATGATCCAATGAGGTCCGAGACGACCCTAAACTACCGGATGATGGTGGAGGGATACCCAAATCTCAAGGAAGAGGTTGGCGGTTCGAATCCCGGCTGTGAAATCTCCTCTCTACTTGACGGAAAACTTGCCAGGTGGTCAACTGCCTCCTGTGCTTTGGCGCTGGCCTGTTGGCCTTCTGTCTCAAAAAAAAAATAAAAAAATGATATGATCCAATGAATACGGCAATCCACAGATTTACACAAGCATTCAACATAATAAAAATAGCATTTTTAACAACTTACCGAATATCCAATGACACAGCAAGGTTCTTCTATTGGAAGACCACATGATACAGATTGATATGTGGGAGTGAATGGATAACACGACCAACAAAGCCATGGGGACACAGGAGATTCATGACGTTCCACAATCTAGCTAGTCTGGATATGATGACATAATCATGTGGAGCTACACTAAATATGATATTTAGTGTCATATGATATTTAATGTCACTATGGTAACTTTTCAGATGACACTTCTTATGAATAAGTGAACAAATATTGTCATGGATGATGGATGAGTTCATCCTTTGGCCAAAACCCTACCTTCTCTTGTCAGCACCTTGTGATGAAATATTGTCATGGATGATTGAAAATTTGGATGAGAAATCACTTGGTGAGTGACGGTAATTGCAACACTGTAAATCTATAATCCCCTAAAAAAATTACAAGGAATGACAAATAATGTTGGGTTAACATTTAGTGTTGGTGACACTACACTGCGGTTTATAATTAGTATTGAGAAAGACATTTAGAAATGGTGGCACTAAATATCATATTTAGTGAAGCTGATGAACTTACACCAATTCATACTCTATGTTATAGGATCAATGTAGCATAGGATTCTTCAAAATCTCTCAGAACCCCTTTCAAGGAACCGAGAAATTAAGTGTTGTTCTTCGCATTCAGCTCATTCACATCATTCCCATTGCAGCACCAATTGATGAAGCCGCCTTCACCGATGAGAGTGAAGGACCCAAGCTTGAAAACGTACACCTCGTTGGCGTGCAGGAAGCCCCAAGCTAAGTTCAGGTGAGAGTTAACTCTCACCCACCATGACCAAATACAGAATGCTCATGAAAGATACAAAATGGGTTTGCTATCTGGAGCTACTTCGATGGGAGCAGTAATCCATCTTTTGGATGTCGACCTCAAATCTGAGAATCATTGGCGATTGATGAGACATCTAATGATGATGAAATGAAAGACTTGCAGATCTGCCACGGTGAAATGAAAACTGCATATTATCCAGTCCAACAATTTCACATGGCATGAACCGATATTCCATGGCGTGAAAAGCAATAACACAGCAGTGATCTTAAAGCGACCAACTTCAAAAGATCTATATCATGAGTGATTACGCCCATTTCATGCTTCGGTACACTTAATCCACCCTTCTCTACAGGATGACCTGACCCTTCTTTATCAGCTTAGCTTGGTTTCTCGACAGCATGATTTTTCTGTAAATTTATGCAAAAATAACGTTATCATCGAACTGACTGCATCGGGATAGCATCAGTAAATTGTAGGCTGGATGTCAATCGACAAACAATGTAACTTGGAGAGAATTACTGTACATACCTAGAAAGAGATGACTCAAAAGCAGATCGACTTGAGTGTAAGAACCAAAAGATTGTATGAACACGAACGGGTTTGAGAACCATTCAACATACATACATACATACATACATATCATGTGTACCTTACATATAAATCCATGATTATCGACCCATCCCTTCGAGACACCACGACCAGTGCAGTCTCGGTGGTCAAGGAGATCAGCTGAAAGTCTGCCGAGACTCCATGAGATCAGTCTACTGTCGCGCATATCGATGAAGCGAAACCCAAAAAAATGCCACATGAGATGAGCAGCAGATCTGGGTCGTCCAGATTAAGATCGAAGGGTTCGTAGGCTGCAGCGTCCCTGGCCGGGACCACACCCAGCTATAGCCTCATGCACATTGCAAATTAATTATGCATATATATACTGATCAAAGCTCATTCCACTTCATCCTCACTTGTGGCTCTGTTCATGCTATAGAGATTGTTGTTTTGGGAAAGCCTCCTACTGTCGGCGCAATCATCAGTGCTCCTGCTGCTGTCAGAGGCGACATCAAGAGCTTGATCATTCTCATGCATCCCTCTACTTAGGTGATTACTTCAAGTTATTCATCGTTTGGAGTCTTTCTGCTCGACCACCGTAATCAAGCCCAAGTCTCTCTAGCATTGTAAGTTCTAGAAAAGCTCCAAGGCCTGATTCAATTCCAAGTTTCATGCTTTCCTTATTGATGGTTTACCCTTTCCTGATTGATCAAATGATTGTCATGATAATTTGTGAAGTTTCAGCTACGCGGCATCTGCGCGTAGTATACTGCGCGCATTGGATTACTCACAGTAGGCATGATCTGTTGGTGGCTATCGCTGCGTACTATGTGATTTAGATTAGACATGTCTTCGCAGTTTCTTTTAAGCGTACTCATGCAATCATAAGTCACTCCGTACGTATTCAGTTAAATCAGACTGTAGTTGCTAATTTTCTTGCATGTTGCTTTAGAAGTGAAGGTGTAGAGAAAGATTGATCAAGTAACTTTAGCGAATAAATTAAGGCGCGGAATCACTCATGCCATAGATCTGTTTCGTGAGGACGCTTTATTAATGCCGCTGAGTCTTTGGATTTCATGCTCTAGAATGGTTGTCATGTTCTTTTGTTCGACCGGATATGAATTTTTCGCTTCACGGTTGCAGACTCTGCAAGTCAGTTTATTTGCGCACGTAAATTTGCGCAAGTGATTATGTATTGTATTTGATGCCGCATTTGTAAGTTGTTGCTACTTTTTCTGTTTGCCCGCACCGACACCTACGTTGCAAAGCATGTGTGATTTTGCAGACATCCAAAAAAAAACTTTGGAGATTTTACCACCTAGGAATAAAACATGTGATAATTATGTGGACAAAAGCATTCATCAAGTTCTAGTTCTGTCCACTTTAGCACATGTTTAATTTCCTAGTTTGGAAATGGTCCAAAGGTCGTTGTCATGTTATGCAGCTGGCTTAGTGGAATTTTAAGTATATCCTGACGAGATTATGCATTTTATGGAGATATAGATCATTGTTCAAAATGACGTATATGATGAGAGCTTACCACATGATTTACAGATGAGTGCTCCTCAAGATTAATGGACGTCCGCATGGTCATCAGTTTCATAATTTGTGATTCCTCCGTTGTTGTAGGGCTTCGGTCTATCTGGCTTATGTACAGAAGAACATTGACGTGGCCAAGTACTTGAAGAAGGCGAACTATTTCCGATCATTCGCCATTCTCGGTTACAGAGTTTGGGACTCAATGGATGCTCCAGTTGTTGGAAGAAGGCCGCAACTCCGACGTGACTATGGCAGTTGGGAGAGGCACGGAATTTAAAATTCACGTGAATGGACATCGATCCATCCGTTCTGCGGCGTTGCCGGTGTTCTAAGCCCGCAGTTTCCTTGAAAAACCTGCCCGGGTGGCAACACCTGTATAAGAAGCGGGGGTCACCGGCTTAAAAAGAGGAATTGAAGCTGTAATTTATAATACAAGATTTTATAATAAGAGATTTGAAAGAAAGAGCTACACCTGCTAATTCTAATAAGTTATAACTGAGGAATTGATTACCATGAGAATAACTTGAAACTTAGAAAATATCGCTATATTCGGTAATTGGAGACTTTTTCATGATTTTGAGACTACTTAAGGACATGGTTTTCAAATAAAGAACAAGGAAAACACAAATATATATATTCAATGTGACTTAATAAACCGATTTTCATGGGCGGCACTAACCAATTTGGCACAAATACATGTCATCACAATAAGAAATTGGACCAGATATTAAACCATTTACATTTATTTTGAGACTTTCCAAAGTCTCCGATTAACGAATATAGTGATAAATGCTCAATTCAATTGAAGTTGTTACCCGAGTTTTATGGGAGTTCAATATACTCCTACACTCATTCAACTAGGTACGTAGAGTTTACAAGAGAAACGGCTTAGGAACAACAAGTTCATCATGTTTAGAGGTAATGAATCTTGAGAACTTAAAAGATATATATCATGTTTTCTTCATGAACTAATTCAAGCAAAAGGTGTTTTGTTGTTGTTGTTTATGATTCAATCAGGGAATTACCTATTGCTACATAATCTAGACTCATCAAGGCCATAATTTATTCCAACTCAAGCAATTGCCCCTTTCCCCAGCTCACACATAGGTGGTCAATACACAATGCCAACAACACCAACAACACCAACACTAATGCAATCCCAAGCCCCCTCACGGCCTTCAAACCCTAGACCCTAAACCATGCCCCAAGTCCCCTTGGAAAGTTGCCCTTCTCATAAATTTTCAGATTTTATAAATAAAAATTTATAAATGTTAAGAAAGAAAAGTATTGAGCTGGACGGTCTAGATTGTGACCCTTGCATAAGAAAAACTAGTTATAATAAGTTCTAAATTTAAATTTCGGAAGTCCAAAACTTTTTCTGATTTGAACATTTATGATGTCATTGGACTCCTCTCAATGCCCTCTTTTTATCTATGTTGTTTGTCTTTACATAACAACAAATTGTATACCCTTAGATGCATTAGAAGGGAATATTAAGGAGCCATTTTTGAAAGAAGAGCTGCCACCCGGGAAAAATTGGCATGATCCAAGAGCACAAAGACCTACCCCAAATCATTCTTAGCCCAGGGGCCATGACCTTAGAGTATTTCGAACTGTTCCTGGTACTGATCTATCTAGGGGACCATCCCCACGAATTAGTGGACAATTGGAAGTTGGACAAAGATTGTTGTGTGTTAATGCTGATACATTTGGTTCCCACCTTGACAGCATCGACCTGGAAAAGAATCTTGACTCGTGAGAATTGTTGGCTTCTTCTAAAACACACACAACACAATATTCAAAATTTTGAGAGAGTGGGATCCTCTCTAAATAATATTGTCCATTTGGACACCTAAAAGTCATGTTAGGCTGATAAATACTAGATTATACTTTAGACGTGTAGTTTCCATTAAAATGAGAGTATGTTGAGTTGGGGAATCGACTCATTCAGGTTGAGTTGACCTAAATGAGGACAATATGTTAGTCAATTTAGGTTGAGTCGACCTAAATGAGGACAATATGTTAGTCAATTTAGGTTGAGTTGACCTAAATGAGGACAATATGTTAGTCAATTTAGGTTGAGTCGACCTAAATGAGGACAATATGTTAGTCAATTTAGGTTGAGTCGACCTAAATGAGGACAATATGTTAGTCAATTTAGGTTGAGTCGACCTAAATGAAGACAATATGTTAGTCAATTTAGGTTGATTCAACCCAAATGAGGACAATATGTTAGTCAATTTAGGTTGAGTCGACCTAAATGAAGACAATATGTTAGTCAATTTAGGTTGAGTCGACCTAAATGAGGACAATATGTTAGTCAATTTAGGTTGAGTTAACCTAAATGAGGACAATATGTTAGTTAATTTAGGTTGAGTCGACCTAAATGAGGACAATATGTTAGTCAATTTAGGTTGAGTCGACCTAAATGAAGACAATATGTTAGTCAATTTAGGTTGAGTCGACCTAAATATTAAGAATACTATATTTGCAGCCATAATGTACATGCCAATTTAGGTCGAATCGACCTGAACTGTCATCCTAAATGGTCAATTTTAGGCACCACATCACTCCGCAATTTACGGCGGGAAATCCAATGTTATTTTTTCACTTGAACTCTACAACTCTCCAGTGGTTTTCACTTCATTCTTGGATTAATAATTTGCTTTATGTACTCCCAATTCACTAGAAAGCTCTCAAAAAATTTAATATTGTGTTATACTCGATCTTAAGCTTATTGAACTTGATGACCATAGAGAGGATCAAGAAAGCCAGAATGCGGATGTTGGCGTACGGGAGGCTCCATGGCGGGAGTGTTGCAATCACTTTTTGCAAATGTCCCACTGAACTATTTCATACACAATCTACAAGCCATGTTTGCAGTGATCGTCGATGCACCACCCCATATGTTTATGTCAGGGGGATGAGTAGTAATTTGACTCGTGTCCAGAGATGCAAAGCCTCGATGCAATCATTCGAGTCATGTGATAGTAATATAAATGATTAACAAACTAGGATTTAAGTATATTTGGATTTATGCATGAATTTTGAACAATTCGAATTGTCAATCTGATTTACACTACATTACACTACTACACAAATATCGTGGTTGGCGAACATGGAATACAAACATTCTATTGAAGTGCAATAGAACTAGAGATAAGAATGCATCAGCAAATACACATATACAAAGGCATATAAACATTGCTTGGAGTGAGATGACCACCTCCATCCCTTGCCTTGCCCTTTATTGCATTTTCCCTCCTTGGCTCATACAATGTATATGGTATATGTCAACTCACATTTTTCCACAAACCATACGGGTTTATTCAAACCTTATTCATTCATATAACTCTAACCTTTACTATTCGGTGATTGCGAGCAACCTAATGCTCCACCTTCAACACTCTCACTTTGTGAGTATTCAAAGGCTTGTAATCTCATTGCCTTAGTTAGTCCTTGATGTCTATCCTTTGCAAGTATTTTTGTAAGCACGTTTACTATCATGTCCTCCGTTGGACAATACTTCAAACATATTTCTCCCTCTTCTAGTTTCTCTTAAATGAAATGATGTTGGACATCGATGTGTTTGGTGTGTGAATGGTATGTGGATTTTTTTGCAAACGCTATACATCTTTGAGTGTCACACATGATGGATGTTGCTTCTTCATGCACGAATACCACATCTGCCAAAAGTTGCTTAAACCAAATGACCTCTTTCATACAATGGCTAGTGGCCATGTACTCCCCCTTCATTGTAGACACTAGAAGAAATCTTGTCCATTTCAACCCTCCCTTGCAACTAGGCCATCAAGACTGCCACCAAGAAAATGCATAAACAATTCAATTGGTAGGCAACCGGAAGGTACCCGTGGTGTACCCATGGAAGGTGCCCCCCGATTCCCAACCGAATTGATTTGTTTATGCATTTTCTTAGTGGAAGGTGCCACCCAATTCCCAACCGAATTGATTTGTTTATGCATTTTCTTGGTTTAGTCTTGATGGCCTAGTCGAAAGGAAGGTTGAAATGGACAAGATTTCTTCTAGTGAGATAACCTAATGGTTGGTTGTTCTTGCATTTCTACAAAATAACACCAACACCCACAAAGAACATGTACCCCATGGTGGATTTCCGGCCGTTTGCATCTCCCGCCCAAACCGCATCACAAAATCATTTCGAAGCAATATCATTGCCTCCGAGACAGTAAATATAATAAGGGATGTGCACTTGTGGGGACATAAACATCACACCACAACAACAAAAGCAACAACACAAAAACCACAGCTTTGAATGTTTGTATTTCATGTTCACCAACCATCATTTTTGTATAGTTTTACGATTTATTGTACGTTATATTAGCAGTTGGAATTGTCAAAAATTCATGCATAAATCTAAAGATTTCTAAATCTTAGTTTTGTGTTATTGCTTTTGTTATTGTCTTTTGATGTTTTGTCCCCACTAGTGTACATCCCTTATGTTTTTGAACAAGTGGTTCATCCAAATATACTTAAATATCAAGTTAAAGTCATGATGTTAGAAAAACAAATAACTCTTGCCTTCAAGGTTGCTTTGAATAGTGGTGTAATTGTGTTTATGTCCTTAATAAGCATTGTTAATTATTTTAAGCTAACCTCATAATAGAGAAATGAATACATTAGTCATGTTTTTGACATGTCAAGGTAACCTATCTTTCAAATGTATGCCTCCTCTATAGAACTCCACATGATTATTTAGGTGTTTAGTTCACCTACTAGAAACCTCCTCTACAGATGGGTTAGACTATAGGTGATAAAACAACCTCCATCCAACCTTGGGCGGAGAATCAAATTCCTTGAGTCACTTTGGTGGCAACAACAAGCCTCAACATCACCAAACTAACTGAGGCTTAATTGCTTGCAATTGGATAATATGACGATTACTACTTGTGCTTGAGAACAACCAATAGAGTGCTAAGAGTAAACTTTGGACAACGATTCTCCTTCACTGCAATGATGGACTTTTGTCCAAAGCGTTTAAAAAACTCGATCACGTTCTCGTCCCCAATGTGTGTAACCACCAATGACCACATTACGCTCTTTGTCCAATTCTTCAAAAAATTGAGCATAAGCTCCAGATTTGCACGGAGTGCCTTCTCTTCAGACTCAGACATGATGCGGTGCTCCCTTAGCTCCGTCCTCTTGATGAGGAAGGCATTTGTGGAATCTACAGCTTCCCTCACCTCATTCAGACTGTGAGTGTAGAAAGGAATGTTGAAGGAATTCCTTGTCTCCTCATCTATTATCCCCTGCAATACACAAGAAGCTCACCTCATTCAAACTGTGAGTGTAGAAAGGAATGTTGAAGGAATTCCTTGTCTCCTCATCTATTATCCCCTGCAATACACAAGAAGCTCACTTCATTCAAACTGTGAGTGTAGAAAGGAATGTTGAAGGAATTCCTTGTCTCCTCATCTATTATCCCCTGCAATACACAAGAAGCTCACCTCATTCAAACTGTGAGTGTAGAAAGGAATGTTGAAGGAATTCCTTGTCTCCTCATCTATTATCCCCTGCAATACACAAGAAGCTCACCTCATTCAAACTGTGAGTGTAGAAAGGAATGTTGAAGGAATTTCATGTCTCCTCATCTATTATCCCCTGCAATACACAACTTGAGGGGCATCCCTTAGGATGCATGGTACATGCAGTGGATTTAAACCGCAAAATGTCAAGAGTAGTAGAACGCTTTTAAGCATGTTACATCAAGCCATTAACAACGTTTGGCGCCTTGATATTTCAAGATCTCTTAATATTCGACTGAACTTGAATTAAAGGAGTAGGTTGTTGGCTCCTTACATTGCATTGAAGTAGTCTCAAATTTTGTTGTAGGTAACCTTAGCTTCCTTTGCAAGTTTTAAGACCTTGGCCCAAGACATCCTAGTATATTTAAGAAGCTCTTGCTGAATAGTTTGTTGAACTATGATTCAAGTCAAGCTTATGCCTGTAATGAGATACACATAAACAATCTATATTTTGGTGAAGGTGTGAAAATTTATTTTTGAAGATGGCAAAGTGAAGCCCTTGTTGTAGGCCAAGGAAGCTTTGTCTATGACTGCCTCCAGTACCTAAATTCATTAATGTTGACATAACCATGTGAATTAGGGTGGGTTTCCATGTAGGCGGCTTGCCCACTAGATTCTAGATAAGGTAGGCATACCCAAAATCATCATTGAACCTAAAACCACCATCACTATGTACCACATGCATACATGTGGAAGCAACAAATGTATGCATGTGATACATAGTGGTGGTGGTTTTAATTTCGGTGATGGTTTTAGGTATAACCACCACCACTATGTATCACACCCATACATTTGTTACTTCCACATGTATTGATGTGGTACATAGTAATGATGGTTTTAGATTCAATGATGGTTTTGGGTATATTTATCTTAACAGTAGTAGAAAAAAACAGTGACCAATTTAACAAAACTCAACACAAAAGTGTTGATTTTTTTTGTTGATTAAGACGTGTTAATTTGGGTATTTTTTAGCACAAAACTGTTAATTTTTTAACAAAAAAGTGTCAAAGTTTAACAAAACAGTGTTTCATTTTTTAACAAAAAAGTGTTGATTTCATCATCTAGGGCAGTGCCACGTGTCCAACAATCCAACTGCCACGTGGGCGGACACCCGTTTGCCACGTCACAATGGCCATACGGAAAGTGAGGCCTTCCGGGTTCGAACCGGAGACCTCGTGGTTAGAGGCCAACGCTCTTGCCAACGCACCAACCACTCACAAGTGATATATAAGGAATTTAGAATCTATTTAACTAGTTTTTCGGGTTTCTTCCTTTTTTTTAAAAAATCAGCAGACTTCAGAGGCGATTCAGACCTAGTAAAAAAAAATTTTGGAAAAACTTCTAACTAGAAAAAGTTGACAAATCAAATCAAATCAAATCAAATTTGTCAACTTTTTCTAGTTAAAAGTTTTCCCAAAAAATGTTTTTTACTAGGTCTGAATCGCCTCTGAAGTCTGCTGACTTTTAATAAGCACCGAATTGTGTACTTATTCTTAAATCTACATTGTATATTGAAGATTTTTAAAAGTTTATAAATATTTTTAATAATTCAAAACTTTATCAAAAGATTCAAAAAGATTCCTGATATGGTAATTGCACTATCCAAATCAATAAAAAAAATGACAAATTTTTGTTAATTTGGGTACAATTAACAAAAATTTGTAAAAATGGACGTTACAGTGTCCAAATTAACAAAAAATTGTTAATATTTTGTTAATTTGGACTCTGTTTTTCTAGTAGTGTAATAGTGGGTTGGTGGTGTTCTCATGTAGGTAACCACAAGCCGCCAACTAACCACATTTTGATGGCCTACTAGAATGTGGAGGGCGGTGAACAAGGGCCGCTAGACTTTCATGCATCCACTAAAGCATTTTTTTAACTTACAAGTGCCAGTTGTCAAAGGATTGGAGGTCCATCCTTGATAACATGGAGGAGGTGAATAGATGGACCCAAATTTGAGAAGATAAGAGTAGCTACACTAAATATGATATTTAATGTCATATGGTATTTATTGCCACTATGGTAACTTTTTGGATGACAATTCTTATGAATAAATGAACAAATATTTGTCATGGATGATGGATGAGTTCATCCATTGGCCAAAACCTTACCTTCTCTTGTCAGCAACTTGTGATGAAATATTGTCATGGACAATTGAAATTTGAATGAAAAATCACTTGGTAAGTGACAATAATTGCAACACTGTAAATCTATAATCCCTCAAAAAAATTTACAAGGAAATGACAAATAATGTTGGGTTAACATTTAGTGTTGGAGACACTATACCACAGTTTACAATTAGTATTCAGCAAGACAATTAGAATCGGTGCCACTAAATACCATATTTAGTGTATTTGGCACATACAAACCTTACCCCATCATATTCCGTCTACATTTGGGCAAGTTTGTCCTTATTCCCACTAGAATCTGGTGGGCGAGCGTCCTACATACATAAAAAAATCATGTAATAAGTTTCTACTATCCGAACCTGAGAGATCCAATGCAGTACAATCACACAAATGACCACGTCTAGACTTCGAGCGGGGACGAGGCGGCCGTAGAAAGAGCCTGGCGCCACACACGCAAACAATTTGCAGGATGTCAATCCGGCTTCTTCTTCATCTACTAAGCTCCAGCCGTTTCCCATCACTTTCAGCTGCTGGAACAGAGTGTTGAAGTCGTTGGAGGGCTGCAGGTCGGAGAAGAAGTACTGCACGTCCGGGGTCACAACAACGTCAGCATGGTCGATGGCTGTTGAATGAATATTGTTACTCTGCAAATTAACCTCCGGCTCTGCTGCAGGTTATCGACCACACTGTGGAAGATGATGTCCGCATATATAAGCGAGCGTGTTGGCTCCAACAGAGCAGCCCATGTCGGCCACTCAAATTGCCGGTTGCCCTAGTCGGGCTGCCTGATTTATCAGTTCAAGCTGGCTGATCTTTCCTTGCAGGATGGGCTGGAGGTAGGAGATGGCTTGCGATTGCACCTTAAAGTTTTTGGTGTAACTGAACTCGCCGGCCGCGTCGCCCGACATTGCGTGTGACGTGGGGACCGTCGACCCATTAGTGTTGATGTAGTTCGCGCCTTTAATGCTTGGGGTGGTGCCAGCAACCGTGCAATGAGGAGTCTCCATAATAGTAACTTCTATGCGAATTCAAAGTACTCGAGAAGTAGATCTAAAAAGTGGAACCCACTAAGTGGAACGGCTAAAAGATCAAGGCATGTAGGCTCTAGAGCTAATTAGGCAAACTTGTCTTGCAGGTGATGATATCTAAGTAAGTAGGTTGGACATAGGTAAGCAGCAGGTTCGGCACAAATTTAATACAGATTCTACACTTCAATGCACTCAACAACTTGACGAAAACTGGACCCAGTCCAAGGATCGACCAAACATCCAGTGAATATTGACTCTAAACAAGAGTTGCTGGTGTGGCAACGAGTTCGATACTTGTCTTAAGAGTGTTGGAGAGCCCAACAATTTGTAGGGGAAGGGCATGCAGAGCCTTTCGGCACAATATCAAATTACTTGCGAGCAAAAGTGCACATCTAATATTGCAGTTATTGGTCGGGACCTCTGCAAAAATTTCATGTGTCAGCTCAAAAAAATCAATGTTCCCAGCACCAAAGTGTTGAGCGTTAATCGTATCACTTACAGTAGTAGTGCAGAGAAGGGTAAGGTCCTCCATTGTGCAATATTCACAACCTTTAAACACATTCAGTGAGAAAGTAGCAACGAGTACCTGAGACCGTTGATTCAAAACAAAATGACTCAATGTTGAGAATGCATATGAATGTCGATATGAGAACCACACTTTATCCTCATCGAGGAATCTAGGATTTTAGCCATATTGGCAGGAAGTCAACAAGTGACGGCGGACGTTAAAGACACCCTTACGATCTGCGTGTGCACTTCTAGGCTTTTCTATACTTTTCTTTCAATTGGTTGTAACTTGCCCTCCTGAAGTCGGGGGATGGTAAAGGGATGCTATTGATGATGGCGGACAGTTATAACGTCGACGATCTGTTCTTTCCTTCTTGACGGCGGGGACGTCACAGGGATGACATTGACGATGGCGTACATTAAAGACCCCTACGATCTTTTCTTTCCGTGGGGGTGTCATAGCTCAGAACGCATGTGTCGATTTTTTGTGCTGCAAAAGGGTCATAGACATTACCATTGTATCACTGAACCCAGGATCTCGTAGATCTCAGAGTTGACTGTTGATCATTTCAATCTCTCCCAAGAAGGCTGCCAAACCTCCTGGTTCTATAATTTTTAGAGAATAGTTACGCAACTGCAGTTGATGCACTGTTTGAGAAGCAACACGTGCATGAATCAAGGCAATTTTATCTCTTTTGCAGTCTTGCAATATTTGGGCATCTTCATTTATGACAGTGTTAAAATATGACAGTGTTAAAATATTTGGGCACCTTCAACTACTTAAATACTAAACACTTAAAATAGAAACAGTTGGTTGGTATTGGCACATCCGAACACTACCCCACCAAATATCATCTACATTTGTCCTTATTCCCACCATAGTTTGTTGGACGAGCAAAATACATGAAAACTCACCTAACACCCCCACGAAGGAAGCTACATGTCACTAGGAGGGCTCATGAGGCCAAGCACAATTGCAATCTAGGCCATGGGAACGCCCCAGTGACATCCACGGGAATATGGAGGGCAAGTAGGTGCCACTGCTCACCTACATGCAACTTCTTGCTAGGCCGGGCAAGTCACATGCTCTTCAAGGAGCTTGTCAAGGCATAGGGTGGTTTCTAGTGCGGTTGGGCCTGTGGAGGAGGCCAACAACTCCCAAGCTACCACCGGGCTAAGGGGTTGGGCTACTCCCATGTCAAGGAAGGACTTAAGTGTTGGCATTTTTATTGGGACAATCTCCCAAATTCAATAAGGACATTCTAGCAACCAAATACATATATAAGTGGGGCTTATTCAAGCGCATTAAGGTGGGACACCAAGCTGGCATAGACACTAAGGTGGGTAGAAGCACGCTAGGGTTAGTACACTTTGGGCAAAAATAAAAGTATGTTTTGTACACCAATTTGGAGCAATTCTTTGATATCTCGAAGGAAAAAGCTTTTGTTGCACGAAAATGAAGGAATCCCACGTAGTGTTCTCTATGTTTTGTATGGGCAAAAGTGAAAATGCATTAAAAAGTTTTGATTTCCTATGTTTTAAGCACTTACAAAAATAACCCCATTTTCTTTCATTAACCGTTGAATGGACTGCAAATGTAGGAATTGTTTAACAAAATATGATTCATAAATATATATTACACATGTCACAAAGGAGTCATAGAAAAATATAACCTAAAACCCACAAAATGAAGTATTTTTCATTAAAAAATATATTGTGTGACAGGAAACCACTAGTATATAAATATACTCACCACGGTCAAACCATGAGGAGTTTATTGATAGAAACTAGAAAAAATATTGCTCATCTATATCTACAACCAAATTATTCCATTTTATCCCTCAAAGAGATGCTACTTTGAAATCTACACCCAATTGAATGCAACATTCCTATGAAAATGTGCTTTGTGACAACATTTTTGTACTAGTGTAGCGTGCTTACACCCAGGTCCAGCCCTGGGATTGGTCGGGAAGGGGGTGGGAAAACTTCACCAGTAGGATAGTTTGAAGGCCAGACAAATGTCAAGGGGTTGTGGAGACCCTTTTGGGAAGGTGGCAGTGATCTTAAATCCAGCTATGGTCCGGTGATTTGTGATTATAAAAATAGATTGTGGAATATTCTTCAAGTGTTCCATGAATTTGTGGATGAAATAGCCAGAAATATCCCTAAAAATTTTAAAAATGGATGAGATTGTCAACTTTTGGATGAATATGTGTAATTTTGGATTAAAATTGATATAATTATCCAGATGTGGCTATGTCACTCCAATCGTTGTAGCCAATGCTCCTCTCTTCAAAACTTGAATAAAAATCACTGGGCAACAGTACCAGTCTGTTCAAAGCTTTGTGCGCCAGTATATTCGAAGCTCTGCCCCTGCGGGTAGTATTTTCAGCTCTGTATGCAGCATTTTATGTGGGCCGGCTGAAGTTTACTTGGTTGCTACTTACTTACTTGGCTGGTTATTTGTATTCTGCTTTGAACTTGTTCATGGTGTCCGCGGAGACTTTTGGGCATAATCGATCGAGATCCTAGTGTTTTCAAGTTCAACCGGTTACATGTTCACATTTTCCGGCTATTTGAGTTATATTCCATAGATTCCTCTAAAATGATCGGTAATTTTCCTGAAGTCTTCAACTTCAACCGGTTTTATTCATACTCGACCGGTTCATCTGTAACTAGCAGTCCGTTCTCCCTGCGAACCTGCATCGGGGTTTGAGTGCATTTGGTTATTTGCGGTAGTTTTCTAATTGTGAGTTTGGAGCTCTTACCTGCGCTGCGGTTTGTTTTCACTGGCAATTCTTGGTTGATACTAAATTCTTAGCTTGGAGCTCTTCTGGTTTGCATTTGTTGAGTGAGTTGTAAGGTGTGTTTTTGGAAGTTGTGAGCTCGCGGTCAAGTATTGAAGTGGCCTTTTAAAAAGCCACGTGACGTGTACTTGTTTTCTATGTCATAAAGTTACCTTTTTCTGACGTGTCTTGTCTGGTGCGGCTTTTTCCGGTTGTTCCTGCTGCCCACACACTGTATTAATGTAACTCCCAATATACAAGTATGTTATATATTCTGCTTCACTGAAGTTTGCAAGTATTGGATATACTAAAGATTTCTTGAAACCCTAGATGCAACACATTATTCTCAGCCTCCTCCTGAGAATTTTACAACAAATGAACTTAACATTTCGCAGCATTCAACACAAATCCTGCGAATTTGGAACAAATGAACTTACTTCTCATATATCAAGGTCTGCTGCTAGGTTTGGGTATCAGGAATATGTGCAGAGAGGAATAGAACATGAAACTCCTATGATGCTGCTCTCTGCATATTCTCTCACATTTTTACACATTGTGGGGAAAACTTGCACATTCTGATCTAGGGATAGAAGTCAGTCGAATTTTCTAGAACAGTTTTTCACGTCTCTGATTTGCTTCCAGAACTGACTGATTCAACAATGTATCTTATGCAAAGACTGTCACAGGTGACTCAAATTATATTCAACTTGGCAGAGCGGAGAAAAGTCATAACTTGGATTGAAATCCTCAGAAGTGCACCACACTTGATGTCATGGCAGAACGAGGTTGGGGTTTTCCTGAAGGCAGGTCTATGTTCTACAAATAATTCCCACCTCTCATGGCCAGCTACTTATTGGATTCACAATCGATTTACACTGTACATTTTATGAATGCTTTGAAGAGATATGATATCCATCAACATTTGCAATCAATTTGTTTCAACATGGCATCTACTCTTTCACCCTTGAAAATTCACAATCTTGAATGTCAACATTCAGTCTTGTCCAATATAAAACTTTTTGGCCAGTTTGATATCATAGTATGTGCAAACTAAATACCACATTCTTCCTTGTTCTTTATTGTGATAAATTACTTGCAATGTAGCACATTTGGGTACTTACTTCAGATTTGTAAAGACTTCGTCAATGAATGCTAACCCCAAGAGTGCCTAACACGGTACCATAAACAACCAGAGTTCACATTAAGTTTGCATCAAGTGAGGATCTTCCATTTATCTCTCCAACATTATGGATTACAAGGCAGAGCTGAGATTGAATTTCTCAGAAGTGCCAATACATACTATGTCTTGTGGACAGTGCCCATCTCCAGTAGCAAGCTTCTTCTTCTTGGTTCTCCAATGTTTCCTTGTACATTCCAACTGTACTTTGATGAGAGATAATAGAGAGATATCCATAAAGTCCCTCAAAGAGGTACGAACCATGGATTTGATCCTTCTTTGAGAAAACTTCCTATTAAGGGTTCATTAGCTCCTCGTGTATACAAGTCTATTTTGAAAGTTGGGTGAAACTTTTGGGACCTCCTCTTTCCACCTCTCAAACATTGAGAATTTTTAGATCTAAAATAGGGTATGCACATGGGACTTGCTCTCCTAAATCTAGAATAAGCCTATGCCAAGGCTAGATTGGCCCACCCATCCTAGAAGGGCAAGCTAGAAAGCCGGTTTTAGTAGCCCAACGCCACTCTTTATGTATGGTAAGTTAAGCTGAGTGGACTGCATCTCTTGTTCCAAGTACATTGTGTACAATAGCTTGAACACATCGCTTCTCAATGTATGTACAAAAGCAAGGCTGCCATCATGTACTTATAGTTTATTTTCTTCCAAATAACTTGTTTTACAATGTCTATGTATGGATGGTGCAAACAGTACACTCATGCAATATTATTCACAGACAAATCATTTGTCCAAACTTGCTTAAATCCTAGTTGGCCAACCCTATAATCCCTTTTCAGAGCCCATACGCTCACAAGGTGATGACACAATAATAATGATGTCACACCCAAAATGTAAAGTTAGCCATTTCCTAAAGTCCTAGTTAACTTAGTTGTTCCTAATGTGCCTCAACTTGCCTGTTTGCTTCTGATAAGACAAACCGTTACAAACATCAAGCTTTGAGCATAAACCCTCTGCACAGTGTACATATTCAATAAAATTGACACCTACTTTGGGGATTCTGTGTGTGCCATTCTGCAGCATGGCATCAGAGCAACATCATATGATTCTCATATATTAACTTAGCACGCCAATTTAAATGCCACACACAAATCAGATATTTAGTATAGTCGCAGCTCACAACGACCAGTTCCAACAAATCCCAAAGCAGGACCATTGGTTGCCCAACTGACACAAAAACTGCAAAACATCCAATAAACTCCCAAGGATTTTGGGATGCAGCTATCGAACTGCTCTCCACACTAGCATTGTCATCAAGATACACCAGACCACCATACCCAAAAAGACCTTCACTTGCTCATGAATTTCACAACCTCCACGTCAGATTTGGTGACAAGCAAAACTGACCTCTTTTTAGTGTTGTGTACATTGGCACCCAAAATAAGGAAACCAGGAATTTGGCGGCTCCTGATAAAATGTTACATAGCCATGAGAGCTTCGAAAGATCTCTACTCAAACACTTAAGTTTGAGGACCAAATGGGCTTTGCTCAGCAGAAAGAATAACCGATTGAGTCTTTCAGAGTTGGAAGTAAAGTGCTGCTACTCAGCTTCAAGTTCACGTCCGTATTGTTCCAACCTTGCCTCTTCCTCAACAACATCACGCACTAACGCATAATTCACCAGGCCTGTGTCCTCAAAAGCTTCAATTTGCTTTCCACCAAACCTGAAACAAAAAGGAGTAATACACAGTAAGCTTGTCAGACAGCAGAATGGAGCTGCATGAGATGGTGTCTGATGCCGGAGTTTGTACTGACTTCATTGAAAACAGCAGTAACTTCACGATATTTGAAACGAAACAAGTGCACTTTATAAGATGCTCAAGCAACAAAAATCTACTAAATGTGAGTCTGTTGCAAGCAAACACACATTCACAACCACAAGATTTTACCAGCGGCCATTCATGATCTGGATGCACTTCAATCCATCTGCTTTGCTTTTATATCTCACCATAACCACACCTTCTGGATGGTTTTCATAAACCTGCATATTTGAACCAACCCAACATTGTCAATTACCAACCGAGAATAATTGCATATCACAAGGTAAAAAACTTCGTTTTACTGGTACAGATAACCCAAAATCGAGAGCAGAAACAATATTCATCCTGCCACTCAGCAAAAGATTTAATGCACTTTCCTAACCACTAGTAGTCTATATCTAAGAGGGCACATCATATAAATATGACCAATAAACTCTGCATTATGCAATGATAAAAGTTTTGCCAGGCCTCACACAAATATAGGAAAGACACATGATTCTCAGGATTGAATATGATACTAGGTTCAAAACATTCTGGTTCTTACCCGAAGTCTCTCAATGGGTCCAATTTTGCTGCATTCTGACTGTACATCTTCTTCCACCTCTGGCAGTAAACTTGGATCATTCTGCCAAATACCCAAACAGCTTAAAAGAAAATTCTTGACTTCAAAAGATTACCTTTATTGAAAGGCAAAGCTGTTCCTCAGCACAAAACTACTCCAGCCATCTCAACTAGAATAATCCCTTGCAAGAACCAAAAAAGCATATCCTACACTGATGCTTACACAAGATTCTTGAAGTATAAACGGAAGGATGTCAGTTACTGAAAGATGCACATCAAGTGAAAGCCCAGACAGGCTAGAAACAATTTCAAAACAATGAACAGATTTCTTACCAAGAGTTCTGCACGTGTGAACATGTGTTTCAGAATCACTGTCATGGGCTCCTCCTTCTTCTTATCATCAAACCCTCCTGAAACATATCATAAAATATTTAGTGACAGTGTCTTACAACAGATCCAAGCTTCTTCACTAAATAGCCAGATGTAAGTCCAGAAACTAGATATCAAAATGACCCTTGGCAGCTTAAGGTGAACACATATACCAAGCTCCAATACCCACACATCAGGTAATTACTAGAAGGACGCTGTAGGATATATATGCAATAGAAAGAATATTCCAAATGATTTAGGAAGTCTACATATATTTTAAGGTTTCTCTTTTCCTCAACCAAAAATCAAATCCCCAATCTCAAATGTCCTTACAAACCCTTCAATTTTAATATCATATCAAGGATTACTCAATATTTAAACAATTATCAAACAGCAGCCATTTGATAACCATTTCACGCTTTTGATGGGAAACAAGCAATTACAACTGCAATCTCATATCCAGTACACGTTGGCCCAATGGTTGCATTAATGTGTTAACATGTAGATCTAGAGATGCGTATTGCTGCTTGAGCCTGACCCTTTTTCTAGATGTTTCCAAACTAATACATGAATTCGTCAAAATTACTTCAGTGCCTAAACATTATCCACTAACAGATCCCTGGATAATGAGACCAATTACAACAATTACAACTGAAATTTTCTTCCATTCGAGCATGATATAGACAGATAATCAGCATGTTAGGAGTATACTTTACCCCAGCCAAGTGCTTTCTGCTCCTGCTGCTTCAGCTTCTTTTTCTTCTGTTTGTTCTGTTGTTTCTTCATGAACACCTCCCCTGGATGGACATGATTCACTCATCAGCAACTTGCCCATAGAATTTCAAAAGTGATAATAGTCCTCAATTGTAATCATTATTCCAATTCAAAGGAAAATATTGCATTTTGGCACCTGGCATCTACCATGATTACCTATTACCAGCTACATTCAATAAGCAATTTCTAACTAAAGACTACCCTAATCCCAGCTACTCTCACTCCTGAGAATCCAGTATGGACAACTCTCTTTGCAGATATGAAGGAGACAGAGATGCTCTATGTAATGCTGCACAAGTTGATTTACTTAAATTTTGCACTCATGCTTGTAAAAGTATACCTGTTGTTTGGGAATAGATACACAAATTAAATTCTGTCCTGGTAGAGTTTGATACATTTCAGCAATCAAGAATCAGTACCCTTTTGCTCGAATTTTGCACGTGTAACAGACATGATCAAACTATGACCAGGTCTCAAAGGGGTCCCATCTATAATCTTGAGCGCCAGGTCCACTGAAGGTTCCTGTTTGATCATATGACAATCCCACAAAGAAACAGGAGTAAAGATTCAAGAACTCGTTCAAAATGATGAAAAAGACAAGGCCATCAGTCCAATAAACTTATAACCAGAAACTGTTACAGATTACTTGTAGAGAGCCTCCTACTCAGCAACAATGAGGCATCACAGAACTCACTTTGAGATATGTGACCAAGCCATCCCCTTTCTGTCTATTAGTTGCTTTGTCTACATAGAGCTTCACACGAGGCTTCCTAGTGTCAGGGTCCTGCAAAACCACAGCCATAGAAACCAAGGTCAGCACCTCCAGGAAATTAACTTCAGCTGCCAATGACATTCCATTCACCCAAATTTGTAAAAGCCAACAAGTTAAGAATTGACCTCTTTGATGACGCCACACTTTGAAAATACTTCCACTACCTGCAAATGCACCATATCACTTGAGCTGTCAATGGGAAAGAACATAATTGAGACAATGAAAATAGCAGATTCTACTTTTATGGGAGTCCAGAAAGTGGACATAGTGACTGGCAGAGATACTGCAGATTGCAAGTCAACAGTAAATGCGAGACTAGGTCCGCAAGACTCTCCTCTGTTCAGCTCACAACATCCAGCTACTGCTACACCACTTATGGTATTAATGTCACACACGTAATAAGTGTCACTTACCCAATTTTGAGGCATATGCTAGGTTACACTAATAATCAACAACTTAACCATCAGTGTCACCTCATGACACTTTGCATTCATGTGCGCTTACTAATATCTTGGCATGAGTATGTTCAATAGAGTTATGGAGTGTATGCCTATGTTACACAATGGTCTACAAGTTGACTAAAGTGTACACAAATGACTTTGGCATTAGTAAGCTCAATAATATCTTCCTCTTGCATACTCAAGTGTAAACAAATGACACTTGCCATTAGTATGCTCAAGAATATCTTCCTCTTGCATACTACGATGTAAACACATGACACTTGCCATTAGTATGCTCAATAATATCTTCCCCTTGCATAGTAAAATGAAAACTATCATCTCAAGTAGCCCAATGTGCTATGCTAAATGTCATAATGTAAATAGCTTTTCACTTAGAAAAATTACTTATGTTGACAAATAGTATCATATTGGCAATCAGCAGACATGACACTTTGAGACCTCTAGGCATCTACTTTAGGCCCTTCCCAAATAGTGACACTAAATACCATAAATGGTGTACTTCCTGAAAAAGATAAAAGTGCACAACTCAAAATGAAGCCAAGATACTCAAATTCAGTAAGAACACATTACAAAATGGTGCACACTAATATCAATGAGGAACTTCAAAAGAGGTCAATCCTAGAATAAAAAATTCTGCAGGACCATAGGGGAAGTAAGCAGAAGCAGCTCGGAGACAGAAAGTGAAATACAGAGAGGAACCAGTCACAAACCTCATCCACTGTGACATCTTCTGGAAGACCATCAATGTACACATGCGTATTAACCTTCAGATCAAACCATGCCTCTGGTTCTTTCTGAGGCTCCTGTACAGCACAGGAAAGACACTTTGGTGGATTAAACTCTACCACATATCTTCTAAGATCCCCAAAACAATCCAGCTATTACTACACAAACACCAAGAACCTGTCAGTGCAAAGAAAGACTTCCTCTAACCAGATGATTTACACAATATACAACATGTACATACAGAATATATATATATATATATATATATGTCATACATGTCCATACATATATATATATATATATATATATACATACATGTCCATTTAACATGATCTAAAGGGCGCCATGCACATGATTGGCTCTGAGCACATCCGCATGGAGTTCCTACTACTGTTGCAAGTATGAGGCCTTCCAAATAGCTGCATCTTTGCAGCGAATGTTCTGGATTGAGATCACTACACTCAATATTGTATTTAGTGTCACCAATTCTGATTGTCTTGCTCAATACTAACTGTAAACCACCCATGTAGAGTCACCAACACTACATGTAAACATAACATTATTTGCCATTCCTTGTAACAAAATTGGGGCATAATCGATTTACAATGTTGAAATTACCATCACTTACTCAGTGATTTTTCATCCAAATTTCAATCATTCAAGAGAATATTTCATTACAAAAATGTTAGGATGCAGAATATACCAACCTTTGTTTCAATAATTTGGTGGTGGATGAATATACTCAGTAAGTTGGGATGGCAGTACTTGTGAACTTATTCATAATAACTGTTGTTAAAAAAGTTACCATGGTGACACAAAATACCATATGACACTAAATACAATATTTAGTGTATTACATCAGAAAGTCCTCACAAAGGACATGCTCAATATGCTAATACTGATTCCCAGCGTCTGACCAATAATACTAAATGCAATCTCCACAGCATTTGAAGCTTTGAAGGAATAGTAAGAATAGATCACATTAAATTTCATCTCAAAACATCACACTAAAGACTCAAAAAAGAAAATACATATGCTCAATTAGTAATGATGATGATGATGATGATGCAGATAAATATGTCCCAATCTCATTAAGCAGTATGCCATTTGAGTGCTTCAAGATAATCATAATCATGTGTGTTGGACACTGTTTAATTGAAGAACATGGAAACTTGACTGAGCACATGGACCCACACAAGGAGCACCTTACCTTCTTGGCTGCTGCTTCTTCTTCATCAGTAAGTTTCCGTTTCCCACCAGGTTTTGCATCTGTTTTAGTGGCCGGATTGTTGGTAGTATCCTCTTCCTCCTCATCGATAAGAGTGGGTAACACAGCTGGAAGCGCAGGAAAGACTTCCTCTTCTTGAAAAAATGTCATGTCATCAGCACCATAGGCGGGCAGCTGTGCCACACCCTCCTGCACCATTTGAAGCTCTTTCCCAGTAAGTTAAGAAGCACATCTAAAATGTAAGCCCCAAGACTTGTAGTGAGGAATATCATGGACAAAAAAGTGTTCAAATGGCCACCTTACCATATGAGATAAGATTCTTGAATCTATTTGTTGAAAGAAGTGACAATTTTTCATTATGAGACAGCATAATTTGTGACACAGTTTTTGGATACTCATGGGATGGAGTTAATTTACGACTCAAACCCAAAATATGTTAGCGGGTGAGGCTGAGACACATTGCAACTCCATATGAACAATTCAGTATGTCCAATTCAAACAGACTCTCAGCTGCATGAAGCCTGACACAGAAAAGACAAGACCCCATAGCCCCAAATGTAGGTAGTGATATACCTATACCTCGATACTCCCCAACAATGAAAAATCCTAGGTGGCTAAATTTGCAGATCCCAACGCAAGATCTGTACTTATTCTGCTCATTAGTAAAATGAATTAGCCAGAAGTGAACTTAATCATTTCCTTTGTCTAATTAACAAATTCAACAGTACAGGCAGCTCAGAATCTGCTGTCAACCTCCGTGAACGCCCCTTTCAGAAGCATGCAAAATGAGCTCTGAAAAGTATCGTGGGAATCGCCTCTTATAAACGCTGTACCACTCTAAATGTATTCATAAAACCTTGCGGGTGGCTTAAACCCAAGACCTGAACCCAGAACCGATGGGAATCCGAGGTGAAGCCTAGTGCTCTCGGATGGGTGACCTTCCTAGCACTTGATTTGCAGTGCAGCCCTTGAGGGAGGTGCGGGCCAGCTTGTCAGCGCCCATTCAAAGTGTTTCCCTTTGAAAAGACGCAGTGGTCTTCCGGGAGGCTTTAGTTCTCGTGATGGTCGATTCGGGATTACATATAGACTAAGACTAACTCGAAGATGAGCAACACCATAATTCATGATTCAAGCAGGTGGCAACACCGGAGTCATCTCTGCTTTAACTCTGCCAAGGAAAGAGGAAGTGACAGAAGGAGGCAAGCAAGAATGCCCATTTAAGGTGCTCACCTTTGAAAGGAGGCGGTAGTCGGGGGGAGGGGCTGTAATTCTCGGATGCATGTTCGGGATTACATAGACTTAGAACAACTCGAAGGAAAAGAACACCATAATTGGCCCCGGTTGCAACATTGGAGTCACTCCTTAAAACCCTGACAACGAGAGAAGAAGTTATGGAAAGAGGTATCCAAGAATGCTTTCAACTTACCTGAGGCACCCAAGCTTTAAGACCATGGTCCCACTTGTACACAGTCCCGTCATCATCAGTGAACTCTTGTTCGCCTTCAGGAGGAATAGCTGGCCTCTCCTCGTCTTCAGCTTCAACGGCAGGAGCAGGCTCAATTGGCTCTTCAGCAAACTCAACCTGCTTTCGAAAATCCTTGTGATACCGATGTGTCTTGCCCGCTTTCAATGCCTCAGCCTCTTCCTCTGCGAGTCGGATCTCCTCTTGCCATCTCAAGTAATCGTCATCAACATCGGTTGTCGAGGCCTGGCCACCAATGCTCTCAGCCATAGCTAAAGAGTTAGGGCAAGCTCCCCAGGGCGTGTGTTGATGTCAACGTCAGGAATTGTGATGAACGCAGCGAGGTTTTAGGGTCTGGTCATCGAATGGCCAGGGTTTGGCAGGCCGAAAGACTTCGAGCTATCAATTTCGTCATCGATCTTTGCAGCAGCAAACGAAAGGCATGCCGTTTCGCATTCCGGCTTTCTCCAAAGCTCCCTGCCGCCTCATCGACACAATGAAATAATCTCCCATAGCCGTAACCAATCCATGATCACAAAGAAAAAACACGAACGCCAAACCCCCGGCTCTCTGCAACACTCCCTCCTCCTCAGCTCAGACACATCCAGAACACATCTAGAACCATGCGGCGGTGCGAATCCCGAGCAACTACGACCCTGGAATCAACAATTTCGCAGCTCCCGAGGCATCACCACCCGATAGAAGCCATTTACCGCCTTGGGTCCCACGCGAACGAAACCCTAATTTCTTTGCTCCTGTGCGTTTTCTGTTTTGTGAAGTGAAGCCCTATTTTTAGGCGAAACATGGCCAGATTGCAACATTGTAAAAATAGAACTATAATATTCCTCCATTCACATGGATGAAATCGAAATAAACATCTTCAAAATCATTAATATTGGATGAATATCCCCACAATAGGATGAAATTGTGAAATATCATCCATGTGTGGCTTCATCGCTGATGATTGTCACATTTCGGCATTCTTGAAAAAATTGGAGGAAAATAAGGGTTAGTTAGGAGAATCAGGGTTCCAAAGGAAGGAGACCAAGTTCCCATATCATGTTCCCAAAGTTCCCCATATGAATTCCTTAGGCTTTAACCCCTCATCGTAATTGGGTCGCCTCAAACAAAGGTGTTTGAAGGAGTACAATGTTTGTGGTATCTAGTGTCACGTACACTGTTTGCGAAAGGTTACTCTAAATTGCCTACCTAGAGGCCTAGAAATTACACGTTCACTAATTGTCAACATGATGCTATTCGTCAATATAAATAATTTTTTGAAGTGGATATTTTTTCACATATGATATTAAATGTTCGTTTTTTATGATAAATAATGTGGGCCACACTATAAACGACGAAACCAACACTGAAAACATTGGAGATAATATTGTGGGTGCACACTATATATTCCAACCCACTTTATACTACATAAGTTTACGTTATAAGTTACATTGTTTCTATTGGATGGAAAATAATGTGCATCTCAAAACCTTCAACAAACTAAGATCCGATTCATACCCATCTTACATGGACATATTTGGATCTAAGATTAAAACATTTTATATATTTCCAAATGTTTCACAATCTTGAGAATCAACATTTTTCCAAATGTTTCTTTGCTCATTTTCATATGTATTGTATAAAATTATAGTATTTGTACATTTTGGCATTCTATGAAATAATTTTACTCTATCAAAGTCACCCAAGTAGGATAGTAGTGTCACATATACCATTGGCGAGATTACACTACATTGTCTAGAGGCCTAGAAATGTCACGTGGGTGTCACATATGCTAATTGTCAACATGACACTATTTTGTCAATATAAATCATTTTGAACGATGTATATTTCTTGTGGTATGACATTTAGTGTACCACACTAGAGTACTTGAGATGATAGTTTTACGTATTAGAATACAAGAGAAAGATATTGTTGAGCATATTAATGCTTAGAGTCGTGTGTTCATAATAATGCTCAACTTATTGACATTATGTGTAAACCTAGCCATAGACCTCATAACAGGGCAAGTGACAAAGAAAAAGAGAGGATGCTAGCCTCCTTGGTTGGCATGAATGAGAGACACTTCACCTTGATCCAAGTCTTGCCATGTGAACCTGGAATGGGTTTACTAAGCATGCAAGTGACACTATTAGGTTGGTGACACTAAATACCATAAACAATGTTCTATAGGAGGGTATATGGTGCCCAAAAATAACATTCAAGTGGGATTTTGTAGGGTTGCAACTAATAGGCAACTGATGTGATAATGAAACATGGCAATAAAAATCAAACAATAAGATTATAATTGTTGAACCAAATGGTAACTAAGATGATTGGTAGTTACTTAACATACAAAAGGAGTTTGTGAATAATGAATTTTTAGACAACGTCCATATAGTTGGGACAAACAATAGCATCGTTGATCTCCATTAGGGTCATCCAAAGGAATTTGTGTAATGAAATATGTAAATCAAGAACCAACATGTAGTAAATTTGAAAAAAGCCTCACAAACATAATTTGGTACATATTATATTTATCCTTGAAAGGTCAAATGAATAGTGAAACACAAGAAATTTATTATGTTCATAGGCAATTCTAATTTTCTTTTGTATAGATAGCTTGTCTCTCATGTGCTAGGACCTATAAATAAACACAATTCCTAAGATTATACGGTAGTCGACTTCACATGAGTTTAGGGCCACTTCACACACGAGCCGAGATCCATGACCATGAAATTGTGAGAGCCCAAAAGAAAGTGTCCAAAGGTTGTCCCAAGACACCTCCAAAATCATGTAGTGTGGTCACGGATCCTCAAGTGTAGTCTGAAGTCATATGTGACCGGGCCCTCAACCAAATGCTATTTCAATGAATTTCTATTCATGCGGGTCTTCACACATGGTAAAATAGAATAAATCAACCGTTGTGAGCATTCGGAGTGCCATGGTCTCCCAGTTTTGTGTTAGCCTACCTCCAAGAGGTGGTTTTTGAAAATAGTCCGAGTGACCATGAAACATGATCCATTTGATGCCATACATGAATCCATGTAGACTTTACATCCATCTTGCATTCACGTACTCCGTTGGTCCCTCAAGCATAGTGTGAAGAGAACTTGGACTGGCTCCACCTTTTCCACCAATGACAGTGCTTGAAGTGTAATGGTCACGGGCTCTCAGTCTCATGTGTGAAGTGGCATTTAGTCCCAGTTTCATTGTTATCTTTTGGGAACATGTAAGTATAGCCTAGGAAATTATTGGGAACTACAATGCCTATTTATATCCAAAGCTTTTGTTACAACTAGGGAATATCTCGCTAACACATCAAAGACATGATGCACCACCAAATACTAGATAATTCAAGCTTGTGATTTTTTAAGGATAAGTTTAGCAAAATCAAAGATACAACTTTCACACTAGGAAAAAAAATGATTAAAAAAGCATGTACCGAAATTTAATATTCTCTTAGCATCAGGCCACGTGTAACTTGGAACGGCTCATGTATCACAAATTGTCATTTGCTAATGTCATGTTGTGGCCTTCCACACCTTCATACGAGAATATCTTGTTTTTTCATTGGAAATGACATAAATATTGACCCTTGAGATTGAAGTTGAAAACATCTAGAATCTGTGAACACAATACCGTAACACCATAGCAGGTTCGCCACCTGGCGAACGAATATTTAATTTTTTTGAAAAAATAAGGTTCGCCTCTCAAAAATTGAATTTCTCAATTTTCGTTTTTTAGCAAAAAAATAAGTAAAAATGACCCTAAATAGCTTAGAAATAGCAAAATATTTCAAAAACTAATTTATTCTATTTTCGTTTTTTTGTCTTCAGAATTTTCTAATTTTTACGTTTTTTATTTTTAGAATTATTTTAGGACGAACTTGCTATGGTACTACGGTACAATTGATCTAAATCTCATGGTTCAAAACCCTTTGTCAAAGTTCGTCTATTTGTTTTCAATGTTCCAATAAAGTAGGGTCATAATAGTGGGATTGCTCCTTCGTGTCCCATCTACGCAACCCGCAACAATTAACTCGTCGTTCTCCAATATAGAGGAGAATGAGCTTGGAATATACTAGCTTTTTCCACATGTGCATATGACATGTCATTTTAACACGGTCTCTTTACCTTTCCATACCGGTGGGGAATGATGGGGGAACGGTGGGGAACGATGAGGGAACGGTGGGGTGACGGCCACTACCACCCCCACGTTGTCCATTGTATAGTAGATCATAAATACTTGCCCACTAAAGAGCATCATTGCATTTGGATACATCATGGAATGATCTTTTGTTGTTGTTTTTTCAACATAAATATTTGAGGATGCCTAAAAGCATGTGACCGTTAATCCACAAACTTGAACAAGTTTTCATTTTGACATTTAGAAGCGTGGTGATAAAGTTGATTTCTACTATCAAGGGGCACTTGTCTTTGAGTAATTTCTTTTGCTATTTATAGCATTCTTGGACCATCTATGTAAAGAAACCCTAAACACACACACACACACACACATACACACACACACACACAACAATGATGATACATGGATACCAAACCTATTATATAGTAAGGGGTTATTTGCATCATGGACCATGAAGTTGTCCTATGTCAAAGGGCATTTTTCCATGGTCACACTTCATGGTCCCACTTTCATGGTCCAATTTCCAAAAAATGCATTTCTAAAGCCTTTGGGCCCCTGACTAGGTGTAAACCAAACATGGACCATGAGAAGTGACTATGCACCAAAAAGCAAATGTTTTGATTTATTTTAAATATGTGTCCAAAAATGGCAATTTTGTGAAATTTCTCCATGTTTGACCTTCTTGCCTTCTTCTTCCCTTATAACTATGGAAATGTTTGGCAAAGACAATAGAACAAAAAGAAGAAGAAAAAAGGCATTTTTATGCCACGGTCCCTTGACATTTGCAACGAGAGAACCTCTTTTGCTTCTCCCACCACAAAACCCATTGGACCATGACAGTGGATAACGTGGGCTTGAAAATAGGCCTTTTGGGGACATCAAGTTCCATGGTCACTCTTACATTTTCTTTTTTTCTTGATGTAAACCGAAGCAGTCCCAGGACGAGTTCAATGGCCAATCTCATATTTTAGAACAACAAGGGATGACTTCATGGTCCATGATGTAAACAACCCCTAAACAAAGCTCTCCCTTTGTTACCTACCCATGACTCGAATTGCATGCTCAATTTGTGTCCTTCGTCCTTTGTTGATTGTAAATTTATTTGATGACTAGGACATTGCAAACAACGTTAACTTCATCACCTTTATCTTTTTCACTACATCCGTTGGTAATCTCAATCTCAATTTGTGCATGTCTTTCATTGATTGCCACATTTTAAATTAGGCCCCAAGTGGCACAATGACAAGTGGGTCAGAGGTTAGTGATAAACAAAGGGAAAAATTTGATATTTTGTCATTGATATTGTTCTCCCTCTTTAGTATGACACATTTGGGAAACACAAAAAAAGTTGTATTATCGAGGTGTCATCTTCTCATTAATATGACAAATGGCGTAAAGTTGTCGTATTATCGAGGGAATACGAAAACATAAGTAATATGAGCTTAAAAATACATACAACAGGTTTAAACAATATAGATGGTATGAAATAATAACTCATAACTCCCAACAAATACAAATATTCTCAAGAACTCTTGAAATAGGAGTCCAAATTGGTGTTGTCTACCCAAGTTAGCAATTGTCATCTTATCTAAATTCCTTATGTGCTTTTGAAAACTAATAATTTCATTAACACCAAAATATAAAGAGTTCTCTAATAAGAAACTGGGATCAAGATATTGGTGGTATTATATCACCCATGTACAAGGCAACATACTAGGCAGGAGGCCACTCTAACCCTAACCATGTCCATTTTACACTAGTAACCCTAGTTATCATTAAGTTCCCAATGATAAGTGAAGTTCCCAATACGAAATGCAATCCCTAATATTCTTTTTTAAAGAGGGATGATTTTCATGAATTACAAGTTTCATGCTTTAATTGTTTCATGCTATGTATTTCTTCTTACATTCTACATTGGAAAATTTTGTTTGTTTACAGATGAAGGACCTCTGTAAGCTCACAAAGCAATTTCCACTCCATAGCCTACAATTTAGCACCTAAAGTTGAGGAATATTAGTCATTACTTGGTCACTCTCCTCAACCAGCCTGACAAGCCAGACCGATACCAAAACTCTGCCGTATGACAAATATATGTGAAGCAAACTAGTCATGAACGTACATACTACTACCAAATACAGAACGAGCCGCTCGGGGCCAAAGGCCCACCGCTAGTGGGAGAAGAAGTCCGGAAGGACGACGTTGGCAAAGCATAGAGTTTGTTTGGGTAATAGGTATTGATGCTTACACCAAAAGAATCATCAAAACAACTACAAAACAACATGGAATTGTTTCACCTTTGTTGGTATTGAAATGTGGCCCACACAATGCTATTTGGCAAACCATGTTATTGCAATAATCTTTCATTAGCCTTCTGAATTTCAGATACAATGAGAATGTACATGAGCGTCTTATCTTTGTGTACATAGGTTGCCAACTGCGAAATAAAGATAGGATACAAGACCTCCAAATCAACCCAAATACACCTAATTACAGCAACCAAGTAGCAGAAGCAGAGTACACATCAACTTCAACAAAACAATTGGTCCCGGCAAGCTAAAAAATTCATAGCTGCACTATGGTTTCTAGTCTTCAGACTTGTATCTCAAAAGCAAATGCCAGTAAACCACTTTCCTGCCATGATTCCTCCCAATTCCACATAGAACATATGTAGGAAATCAAAGACATGCTTCACACAAAAATTAAGATTAACCACATAAAAATCTGACACAAAGCCATGAAAGACTGTTCCATGGAAGTATATGGTGTGATGGAGTTGTATGAAGATTATCCAATGTTTTGAGAAAGGTCTATGCACCACTCTTGACAAAGTATATATGTGTGCGTGTGTGTGTGCGCGCGCGTGCATATATATGCATATTACTACAGCTGTACAACATCTATAGTTACACCTGTACAATTTAAATCCCCAATCTGTAAGTACTTGCGTGAGATTTATCTACAGGATCATAGAGAACTTTAATGTAGTGATCCAAGATATCCATTGACATAGTTGGCAACCGATGGACGGCATGAGGTCCAATATTTATCTTCACAAAGGGCCAGGTTAACACATGAGCAACTTCACATTCATCTATTCCATCTCCAATCACGCAGAATTTTAAGGGAAGTCTTTCCACTCGCTCCTTGACCCATTGGAAACACTGCAACTTGCCAACCTCCCGAGAGCTATATACTGCAGAAGATTAAAAAACTGATAATATCATGTTGATTCCTCTTGTGCATCACTGCCACCAAAAACTTACATGTTACACCAAATACGGAACTTGACAGGCAATAATCAAGTAGCAATATTGTGGATGCACTGAAGGTGTCATATACTAGGACTAGACCCACAGTTATCAACTGACATCATATTGAGGTAGAACCAACTATAAACTGATTTCATTGTGCTTCAAAACGTACAAATGGAAATCATGGTAGTGGTGAAGGAAGAGGTGCATTTAGGAAATTGCAGTGGTAATGAGATGTATATGAAAAGAAACAACATAGTTTTGTAATTTTTTTTATAAAATTTATTAGACAATGCATGATGCAAAGAGTATTGAAAACAATCAATGTATGTGTGACATGAAATGCATACCTGGACATGGTATGCCACCATATATCTTCTCAAATTCATTTCTGTACTCTGCATGTTCCGTAACAAATTGATTCATTTCTCTTACTATGTCGAAACCTGGAGGGTTTAAAAAATTCTTATAGCCGTAGACGTCCAGGAGTCGACGTTGTACTTCGGTGGGATAGAATTTCTTTGCGCTATGTGGTTTTTTTGGAGTTGATTCTGGCAACTCCGCCTTCAATTTTGTGAGCAAACAAAAATAGTTGATCACAGGGCGATCGCTGTTGGCGTTGGAGGCTACCATTGTGAGCACTGCGCAGTATATGTATGTTTTAGGACGTGTGGAGCATTTAACCATAGAAGGTGCAAAGATTGCTACGGATGTATAAGGACAAAACCGTATTTGATGCTAAAGGATCTCAGTTTGTTGATCCAACACAATGACATGTATTGTTGTTGTTTTAATGGCCCTAAACCATCACTTCATTAATCATAAATTATACTAATTGATATATATATATATATATATATATATATATATGTTTATCTCAAAACATATGCATTGTGTAACTTACATGGACGATTAATTATGCACAAATTTTGTAAAATCAGAAAAATGAGGACCATGTTGGTAGCTTGGAATTGCATCATCTTTTATAATAAAAAAATTTCTCACAAAAGACGAAGACGAAGGAAATTTCTCACCAAGAAAATTTACAAACGCAAATATATTGTTTTAACTCTAGAGGATTGCGCAGAAGGTTGTTGTTGTGTGCGAAGCTTGAGAATGTTTGTGCTTACATAAAAGACTATATAGATAGCCACTACAGTGGATTGTGGGTTGTAGTTGAGTGATAGAGATGTAACTTAAGTGAAGTTATTTTTGAACTTACAGTTTGTGGATAGAATGTATTTGTGGCATTTTTTTAGTCTGACACGCTTCGAAGGTATAATATAGATTGTAGGTAGAGATAACTTCTTTATGGATCCACAAACAAAACTGTTAGTGAAAACTCTTTCACAAATTGATGTCATGGTCATCTCAACCAGTTAAGTGCATTTTCTTGCACATTCGGTTTGTGTGTAAAGTTACAGTGATAGGCATGCAACTCAAGTAAACACATAGTTCTGATATGGAGTAGCAATTTGGATATAGGCCTGATAGGCTAAGATTAGTTTTTACTTCTCTTTTTGGTACAATTATGGAAGAATATACAAGGTGTACTGAAATCAGAAAGTCATTCCCAGCATGGCAACATAAATCCACCAGGACACATTTCATTGAGGTAGAACCAACTATAAACTGATTTCATTGTGCTTCAAAACGTACAAATGGAAATCATGGTAGTGGTGTTGGGATATTCAAAATCCTACTGTAGCTTGTCCTACTAGGATAGGTGGGCCAAGCTAGCCTTGCATGAGCACATTTTGTGTTGGAATGTCCCCTATATAACTTTGTTATAAATAAGTTTCCCTCATTATTTGAGAATATAGTTCTACATAACACTATTTATATCCATAATAATGTTCTATGGAATATTTCCCACATTCGGTCCCACATATCATTGTTATGGATCAAAATAATGTTATGTAGGAAGCTTCAAGTATTTCTTTTAATTGGACCATCAGGTTGACATTGACGTCTATCTTATAGAGGCTGCCACACTATGTCATTCTAGATAATTAGCTTATTGAAACCATCATGATGTATTTCAATCCCATTAGCCTTTTTGGCTTCCTAGACTTCAAAATCAATTTCATTTCATAGACCACTAGGGGATTTAGGATGTTGGATCCAATGCTCATATATTCTTCTAGTTTTGGAAACATGGACAACTCAATTGTTTTGTGAACAATTCTAACTTTACAAAGATGCTTACAATCGGTCAAATCTATCATTATGCCATGCTGATTTACTTTGATAAGTTGTTGAATTGTACTATACCAAATATGATATTTAGTGTGACTTTCCATTTGGATTTACATGGTGCTATATCTTTTTACTATTGGAATAAATTTTTTCCAAGTAAAGCTGTCAATGTTCTATAATGTCCCAACCATGAATCTAACATTTGTGGTAAAATATGAGATGTATAGTGAATAGATAAAGCATTGCATAATTCCAAATAGTAAGTCACACTAAATATCATACTTAGTGTAGTGTTTTAGGCAATTTTGGGGGCAATTTTGGGGAGATTTCAATTCAGCCTTTACAGAGGGCTTAAATTGTATGCATAGCTGCAACAGGCTGGGACAGGACATGCCCATACAAGTTCATTTGGATGTTGATTTAATGTGGCCTATTGGTTGTGCATACCCTCAACATTCTATGCCTCTGAGATGGTTCAGCCCACAGTGGTTCATTGATGCACGGTTAGAACTTAGTGTGGAACATTAATCACAACACCATCTCCTATACCTAGATAACTGAGATGGCAGAACTTTTCAAAGTCGAACTTACTCAAGTATGCATTCCATTCTGAAAGGCCTGTGACATTCCAATAATTTCCATAAAGCCCAGCAATCTTGCATACAGTAGCAGTGTACAGTAGATAAACTAGCCAATGAACGTAGGTACAAAGAAACTCCCAAACCCTTGACCCACCACCAACTTGCAATTTACTCATCAAACTGAGTATCCTTTTCTTAAAATGAATGATATCCTTTGCTGAGTTCCACATCTAAGAATGGCTGTCTTTAGATCTACATTCATTACTTCAGGGATGCCAAAAACAATGCTGTCTGTGTAACCCTTTGGACTAACCTGCTTGCTCCTTTACAAAGTACTCTTCCATATCAAGGAAAAGACTCCAATCTGTGACACCAGCAAAATAGGAGAATTCCTACTGAAAGGCCCCAAATATTTTAGTGGAAGTTTTCATTAAGATACAGAAAATTACTTTCTGATGAGAAATTCTAACCAAAAGGCTCCTATTCTACTTGCATCCCACTTGTGTCACCATAGACTTCTGCAAGAGCATCATCAAGTATCTCTTGTACTTCTTTGGACCTCCCTTTTGCCAACGTAATGCAATCCTGCATCCAAAAAAAAAATGGTGATGAATCTCATTACTTAGCTAGTCATGCAAGACTTCTGTGCGCGCTTCCCCGTTATCCTCTAATAAATTTAGAAAAAAGTATAACACAAGATCATACATGTATGCTTGTCTAATCAAGTTCCATTCTACACTGATTACTGACATTTCCACCAAAGTATACTGGAGCTAACAGTGGTTAGATGACCAAGGCCTTCCAACACAGACCTTCCACAACCACCACATGCGGGGTACACACAAGGAGATGAACTACAAGACAAACCTGGAGAGTTGCAGATGTCGCACTAACAGAACCCCCAGGCTTGAAGAATGAAATAAGCCTCTCTGATGAATCAGTGGCAACTGTAATAGATGATTGCAGAAGACTCTCTTCCTCTGCAGATGGATCTGCAAGCAAATGCTTTTTGTGTTTCATACATGTGAGTGCAATTGGCGCTGGTCGGAACTGCAATCGCTGCTTAGACTTCACAATCCGGTCTTCATCATTCTCTTTCATATCATCCTTGTCCTGCTGTGTACCTCCATTTTTATCATTAAGAGGAATCACCCGACCCCCTTCGGACATTGTCACAGCTGGCAGTTGAACTGCAATAATAACAAAATGCATTCAGTCAACCCATTAAGAGCATCTCCACCCTTGCGCGTCAAGGCAGACTCTCGAAATGTGCTTTGAAAGGCTCCAAGCATGCACTAAATTTTTTTAGGGTGGCACTCCCCCACCCTTACCTTGCATACCGGCTCTTCAACCCGAAAAACCGTCAGGAATATTCCCTGGAAAGTGGCTTCAACCCAAAAGTGGCACGATTCAAAGATCGCAAGTGGATGAGGTCCCGGAATTTGGGCGCAGCAAGAGCAACGCTCACCCGGGAGGATAGTGAGTGGAGTCGAAAGTTTGAAGAGCCCTGGCAAGTTTGAAGAGCCCGGGCAAGAGGGGTGGGGCAGATTTTTCTGCCAGGCCGCGTCAAAGGGCTTGCCAAGACCCTTTGACGCGCAAGGGTGGAGATGCTCTTAAGCCAATTCTGATTGATCATCCATTAAGTATGAACAGGCATACTAGAGCTATATTAAAGCAGCATGCACAAATGACAAGATTAGCATAAACCAGATATCATGTACATAATTAATGGACCAATTCTTCCAAGGAAAAATAAAAAACCATACATTCAATGAGAAAATCCAAATATTACAAATTTCATAATTGGCTAGACCTTAGGATACAGAGCTACTGAAGAAGGCACACTGCTTGAACAATTAGCAAGAGGAAACTCTCAACAGCTGGAAATATTTTAATGGTAACAGGAGCATACGATGGGCCAATGCAGCAACTGCAGCAAAGCAATGCAGCGTCCACCAGTGATCCATCTGCATCCAGACAATAAATATCCTGCCAAAACATTGACAAATGCGATAATGAACATAGCATTCTTAAGTGGTATAGTGGGTGTTCCTCCTGCGTAAGGATCTTGGTGAGTACACACATGGTGAGATTCTTTTTGGCAAGGTATTTAAGTTGAATCCTGGTAGATAGGAGAAGGCTTTGTCCAAAGATAGGTAACAACAAGACGTCCACTAATGAGAGCTTGCCACTTGACAATGCTTAGTATTCATGCATGTAATCAAGTATCTACATTCTTAGATTTATTATTGAAAGTAGAATGGAAAGACAATGTCCTTACACATGCTTAAGAATGCTCCTGAAATGTAGAGCAGCAAGCAAGATACTACTCCGAGAACAAATGTTTGTGAGCATGGAGCGGAGTAGGCCCATACTAGATAAGCTATCCAGGCAGCCTTGCCAGGTGCTATACACAGCTCCTCCAGAGTGACAAAATTTGAGCTGCCAGAGCAAACACCTGGATAATCTTTGTACTTGCTCCTCTCCACAATTCAACCCTATCTACGATCTCAAATTACAAACAATTAAATTTGAGCTGCCAGAGCAAATGCTAAGCCTTCCAGAAGTTGAAATGTACAGCATGGCAGCAGCTATGGCAGCTCCTGGAACTCGTGCTAATGTGATACCAAAACTCTGAGAACAACCTATCTGGTCATGTGATCAATGTTAAGTTCCCTTGCAGAACAGAAACATTTCTTCAGTCAATACAGCACTATGCTTCTTTCTCAACCGAGTATACAAATATGCAAAGAACTAGATTAAAGGGGAATGGGGCAGGGAGAGGAGGAAAACCTGAATCAAATAAGCTCCTAATGAAAGTAATGTGCAAGTGTAAGAGTACAAAGAAGATTGAATCTACTTCTTCCACTCCACAACTTGTAACTGGATAATCTTTGTACTTGCTCCTCTCCACAATTCAACCCTATGTACGATCTCAAATTATAACCGATTAAATTTGAGCTGCCAGAGCAAACACAACAATTAAGCCTTCCAGAAGTTGAAATGTACGGCATGGCAGCAGATATGGCAGCTCCTGGAACTCGTGGTAATGTAATACCAACTAATGTGCTAAAGCCGAGGAAACGTTGCTGGAAGTCAGGCCTACGGTCGAATTGGAGCAGGGTAATGGTAACCGCCAATTACAGTAGCAATCAGACAGTCCGAAGCTTAAGGCTTCGGTGGTCGCCGCAGATTGTGGAATCAATTTCGGCGCACATTAAAATTGATCGAATAACCTTCCAGATTCTGACATGCTTTCTTGGACTGGAAGCTAGTGAGTGAGCTTCAAGAGCAGCATTGATAGCTTGCTTATGCATCCGAAGGAAAACACTTGTAATCGCTGAAGAACACATTTAAGTATCGGTTGTATCTAGAATGCTTCATTTCAGCAATACAAAATGTTGCTACTCCTGATCGTCACCAGGCTCTGCTTAATTCGCACGGCAGGTGTTTTTTGTTGTAGGAAAGAAGAAGAAGAAAAAGCACTCACAGGAACCATGAGAATGATGCGGACAGTGTAACGCTGGTATATAGGTTGCACATAATTGCACAAGTGATGATAAATAACCCTAGCTCTGCCGCCCTCTCAATCCTGGCATCCTCTGATTTCGTGCTCGCGGCAAAGCCCGCGGCTACTTACTGTACATGTTGCAGTCGAGACCGAAGCAACAAACGGGGAAGACAGAAACTGACGGCAATGCGAAGATACTAGGATTGGTAGATTTACGACGTTTTCAAGGTTTCGAATTGGCGACGTGGCCTCACTAGAGGCCAGAACCCTGGTTCGCCTCCCATAGACTTCTTCTCGACAACATGCATTCTTCCAACTCTATAGTATTCTCACTCGTGAATACCTGAAGTACCTGAAGAACAATATCTCTCCAAAGTACCAAAGGTGTTCTCACAACGCAATATAAGGGAAATGCTTAGGTTTCAGAAATGAGGTCAAACGGAGTGATGAAGCATGCAAAACACCAAACCACCAGTTAGCAGGTACCACACCATGAAAATTAGAATTTTACTGCCACATAATATTGTGGGAAGACAACCCCCTCTGGTGGACCGCCCCCTACAGTAGGCAAAGTCTGTATCCATAAATCTACGATATGCTGTCTGAGCCGAAGTCCCGCTCGCAGCTCCATTCCTTTTAACGGTACTGCAATTAGGTTCCACCAATGAACATTCCTCAGAAACCATAACCTTACTCGTCACTTAAAGTAGGGTTGCGTCAGGTGCAAGGACAATATCATAAATCCTTAGGCGCTTAACTCCTATCAAGACAAGATCATTCACCACCGCTTCATCTAGGTCACGAAGAGTGCCACAAGCATTCCAATGACGACAACCGAGTTTCTCCTCCCAAAACGTAATCGATATACAAGAATTAAACAGAAAAAAGGGGATTCATTTCACCTAGGGTTTCATGTACAAATTCTAACATAGGCTTCCTCAAGATAAGAGAGTAAAACCCTACCTTGACGAAGCCAATGTCCTTGGAGTAGATGCGGAAGCATTGTCGGCAGGTGTTGATGCCGTACTTCCTGATCATTCCGTGCCCGTTGCCGCACACCCGGCTGTTGAAACCCTCGCACACGTACGTATTGGTGAGAAAGAGGGGAAAAAAAACACGAAGCGCTGGTGAAGTTCACAGGGAGGAAAAGGGAGTAATATAAGGCAGGAAACTGACTTACCAGGTGCGCGAGCCAGGACCATACTTCTTAGGGTGTGAGTTCCACACCGCCGCGTGACCCATGGTTGCCGCCTTGCTTCAAAGGCTTGGGAGCAGCGAGCGAGGGCGTGAGCTTGGCCGTGAACGCGAAAAGAGAGTCCTCAGCGCCAGCGTTTCCCTCAAAACCCACGGCCAACACCACTTAGGGTTAGGGTTTCGAGTCCGCTGGCTGACTCGACCCGCTGGAAACAATATGCTTTTAAGTTACTTTACTTTTCGAAGCGATTGCCACAAATTGTGCCATTTAACTACACTACACTAAATACGAACGCATACGCCAAATATCAGTAACCCTATGAAAGTAAGGAAAATTAAATGTAAACTCAAACAATAAATACCAACTATGGTAATATGTGGAAGTTACATGTTTGAATTTAGTGCTAATAAGGATATGAAAAAAAATTAAAAGGAAATGATAAAAGGAAAATTCCAACATATCTTCTAGCATATTTTCTGGCACTAATTGTCAAGAAATTGAAAATTAGTGTTGAGCATGGTAGGGTGGTAACAACATTAAATATAATCAAACACTAAATATCCTATTTAGTGTAGTAGGTATACTTATAATTTAGTGTTACCCACACTATTCATCATCGACCAATGTAACTATTTGTAGGTAATGACTGAACTTAACTTAGGGCCGCTTTACACACACAAACCGCATAACATTATTAAGCAATGTGCATTCTCATGTGGGCCCCAAGAATATAATAAAATGCAACGTCGGGCAATCCGACGTGAACTTGAGCCCATTGGCCCTACCATGCTCAAGAATCCTCTTGGTGCAGGGTGGGGTTTACTGCCTACCTTGCGGTGGGTGGGCTCTTGTTTGTAAAAAATAAATGAAATGGAATGAAGTGAAATACATTATATTGATACCTATTTACTATGTGGGGGGGAGTATTGGTTCTTGTTTATTGTCGAGTTTTCTCTTATTGAGTACTAGGTTTATGAGGTATTTGATGGCTATTTGGTGGATGGTTTTCATTGTTTTTTATAAGTGATGTGGGAATATGTAGGTTCTCAAGGAGTTCTATGCTTCTTGTGTGAATGGCTCCCCTGACCCCTGCAGTGATAACTATGAGGGGTCTAATATTCCAGCCCTGTGCTCTTATTGCGGCTACTAACGGGTTGTATTTGTCTTCTTTTGTTTGTATGGCTTGGTCAAGGAATCTATCATGCGTAAAGGTGAATTCAATAATTTGGATGGTTAGGTCTGGTGTAGGTATCAGTGGACCATTTTGTTCATATGCAGAGCCTTGTATGTAAACGATATCCGGTCTTAGTTTTGCAAGGCATTCACATTGTGTGGAGTTGCATGCGCAACTTAGTATCCATGGCGGGATGGTGTTGTCTTGGCGGTTGCCATGTTGGTTACCAGCGTTAATGAGTGTAAGGTGTCTAGTGTATACATTTGATTTTAGTAAGTTGGTGAGTTGGTGGGCAGCGGCATTGTGTCTTGTAATTCTTAGGCCTTTAAGAAATTTATTGTCACATAGAGAGAGTAGGTGTGACCAAGTATCTTTGTTGTTCATTTGGCATAATGTGCAGTTGGGGTTGGGGTGTGTGTGTGGCCAGAAGAAATTTTTTTTGTGGTTGCCCATGTATTGGGCAAATCGGAACTTGAGGAGTTGTGTGATTTGGGCGTCTGTAGTTTGTGGGGTTTTCCAAAAGTGGTTAGATAATTTGTGGTGAATTTTCTCATTGGAGAGCCATTTTTTTGCATATGTGAATTCTATGGCTGTTTTTTTGTGAGCATATTGTGTTCCGTTTTTATGAATGTTTGTAGGTTCCTTATTATGCATGTTAGGTTGGTGGTTGAAGGAGGTTTAGCTAATCTATATGGTATGGTGTGGGCTACATGTATGCGCGGTATGGGTGTTATGGTGCCTTTTGAGGTGCCATCAATTGTCAGTGAGTCGGCTATGTCATTTCCCTTAATTCTTGTGTGAGCTCTAACTTTTTGGATTGTTATTTTGTGTCGGAACCATGTTATGTGTTGAACTATGGATGCTATTAGCAGTTTGTCTGGGTGATTGTGTTGCGAGGATGGGTGTCTTACGTGGTTGTTGACGAGGTAGATGCTATTGAGGCTATCTGTGAAGATATGTATGTCACGATTAACTTCTTGTGTGTTGGCAAGTGCTAACCAGATAGCATATAGTTATGCTCTAAGAGTGTTTTGAAATCCTGGGAGTCTTTCTACTATTTGTAGGTTGTTGAGTTGGCTATATACTCCTGATCCTGCAAGGTTTCCGTTTCCTTTACCATCTGGTGGGATAAAAGATCCATCCGTGTAGATGCTTTGGGATGGATTGTATTTTGGTGGTCGGGGGGTATAGAGCTCGGTTGGTATTTGGTGGGTTTGTGCTAGGGGCGGCGTGGGTAGTGGGTAGGATTTTTTGGGGGAGTTTGTCCATTTGTCCAATATGTTAATTTTGTATGGCTGAATGGTAAGTGTGGGGAAGGAGTACAAACAATGTGAGAGTGTAGGAAGGAGTATTAATTGAGGCATTGAAATGAAATGAAATTGATTTTAAAGTCCAAGAAACCAAAATGGCTAATGGGACTAAAAGTACATCATGATGGTTTCAAACCGGTTAATTATCTAGAGTGGCGGAGTGCAATAACCTTTGTGAAATAAAGGCTAATGCTAACGTGTTGGTCCAATTGAAAGAAAGACTTGAGGCTCCCTGGAATTACTATCTCAAATATTGATGAAAGCTTATCTCTAACAGGGTTGTATAAGGGACATTCCAATACATAAATGTTGCCTCATTTTCAACTATATTAGTATAGATAAGGGAGAAGTATTATATTTCTTTAGTGCATACATTTACGAAGCCTATTAAAAATTTGAAGTATGGTAGGTGTAACAAGGGGGGGCGCTAAGGTTTAGAGAGAAAAAATGATGTGTTAGCTTCATCCAATTTACGTTTTCATACATTGTAGTCATATGGTGATAATCCCCAATAACTACCCTATTTTTTTTAGAGTACACTTTTTTTCTTTATGCTAAAAAAAGTGCAATACTTCATCAAGGAGAAGGTTGCTCCTTTTTTATATGCACCCACAATCGCCTTCCAGTTCACCAACATCTAGGTCTTGTTGTGACTAACCTAGTTGGCGATGACCCACCATCTATGAGGTCGCGCACCTCTCCATGAGGAGTGCCCGAAACACCATATGCACAAGGGGGACCCCGGAGTGACATCCGAGACTTGTGGCGTCACCAAGGACGATTCGACAAGACTATAGTAATGTAAACTTAAAGAAAATGAAGATATGTAACAAGCAATGTAGGGTTGCCCCTCTTTTTCCACCAATAAAATATGTAGTGGTCCATCAACATGGTCCATTCTCACTTCAAACTATGCTTGAGGACCTATGACTACACAAAATGGCTATATCAACACCGATGGTATGGCCTTTGGATGAGAGTCAAGGGCCTTTACCATCATATGGTCATGGCCCTTGGCTCATCTGTGAAGTGGCCCTTAGTGGGGGGGGCGGGGGGAGGCTTAAGTCCTTGCAAGTTTTTTGGTTTTTGAATTAGAAACAAAAACTGGGGCCATGTCCAAATTAACAATGCATACCCTTAAGTATGTATGTACAAATGGTACCATGGGTGTACACCCTAATCTCCATAATGTCACTTCCTCTCTTATATCCTAAAACCTTAAGGAAAAAATGTGCCCAGTTTAAATATCCCTCCTTATTATCACATTTCCCACTCATATATCACATGTTTTTTTATTAAAATAATCCACCAAAGAATTCAAACCACACCCTCGCACGCATCATGTTGTCAACGTTGTCATTATTATCATGTTGACTTTGTGTTATTCCATAATGTCACATGGTACACAAATTCGCTATTATCATGTACTTATGTTAACATTGCAAACCTTCTTAATATCACATGCACTTTGGTTGTCACATGCATGATATTAGGGAGGGTAGAATGTACATTGGCGGGTTCTATGATGTTGCAATTGAATATGTGTGGATATGGGTTTAGGATCCATTTTGACCTTTTTTATGGGGCATGTCAATGAAATTGGTATGTAGTTCGATTAAGTCAATATTAGTCTCAATCTCATGAAGGCTACTACATTCCGCCACTCTAGGGAATTATGGTTCTCCTTCTTTAATATGACATTTGGTTGTGCAAGAAAGCATTGTATTATATGAATGTCGTATTTTATATAATATGATATTTTGGCCTCAAATGTTATACTATTGAGGTTTTTGAAGAAAATGGCATATTTCAATGTAAAATATCATTTTGTGTACACAATTAAGATACATAAGTATGAAAGAGCATTCTTGTTGAAGAAATATGCTCACATCATCACACAATATGGAGTTTAATATATATACATATATAGTCTTATGATGATGTCTTCACAATATCACATACTATGAAAGTAAGAATCTATTGTCTTTTCATGATGTTTGTTGATGTTAGAAATTGACATCTTGTTCAATTTATCCATAAAGATTGCATGTTCATCACATTTATAACTGAAAACTTTGAAGTATGTTCCACTGCAAAATTTGAGGAAGTACATCATTCCCCTTCATTGGCTCTTCACTCAAATCTAAATCCAAATGAATTCCTCTATCCCATTCCAAATCCACCAACTCAACCATGTTGTACTCTGCATCAATAATTTTTGCAATGGGGAGGAGGTCAATGCTTACCAAATTGTATGCAAGTTGTTTTGTGTGTAGACACGGTCGTCAACACTGAAATTGTTGAAATTATAACCAAAAACATCATAACATGCAACAAGTTGGATTTGGAAACACTAGGATCTTGATCAATTATGCTCCAAAATCTCCTTGGACACTGACACAATGACCATCTCATGCAATTTTGTTGGGTAAAATGATAATATTTGAATAACGGTTAAATTGATAGCTAAACACTTTTTCCAAAACACTAAATTAGTGAGAAATGTTATAATTATTACTTATTTAGTGAAAGGTTGTTAGTAGCTATGGAATTAAACATTTTTGACTATTGGCAAAGGATAGGAAGAATTTTGGTAAGGGGCAATAGACATGTGGAAAATGTGAAAGGGAGGTTGGGATCTAGCTATGGTGAATGTGCCTCTTGAGGGTCGAGATCCATGCTCCTCTTCTCCAATTTTTATCCTTGTAGGTCATAGTCACTGTCAATCACAAGACTAGAAAAAGCTCGTGAATGAGCAATCCCTTTCGGTAAGAGAGTGGACATATTGTTGATTGATTTGTAATTGAATGAAAAAGTGTATAGGTTGTGGTTTGGATCAGTGTTGGGCAAGTATTTGGTTTTATTATTAACCTCCAGTTTTGGTTTTTGAAGACAAATTACAGTAATCTCCCGCTTAAGTACGCACCCATTTAAGTACACATCCCGGTTAAGTGCGCAATTTTTTTGACAAAAAATGGTTCATATTTTATTGTTTGAAATGTCATGCAAAGTCATTTGTCGTGAATGCATGAACTTTTTATGCTTGACATTCAATGTTAGTTTGTTAACATCTTGCTGAAATGTCTCAAACGATCATCGCAGTTCATCATACATCTATCCAACTTCCGTTTGAACATTGGAGCAAAGCAATTTGTCGTCAATGTCGAGGACAATGTTGTCAAAGCCTTTGAAGTCGGTAGCACTTTCATATTCATCAAATGTCTCAATAGCTGGATTTCGTCATCGATAGGTGGTCCTTCTTCAATTTGCATTGTTTCCAAAACTTCATCAACGTCCTCTAGCATAACAACACAATATTCTTTGTTGTTTGCATCATCGATATTTAAGAAATCGCTCATTTCTTCTGATTTCACATCGATGGGCTTCGGTCAAACGGGTTGCCTACCATCCGTTTCCCATTGCGATTCATCGAATCAGAGGGTCTAGAAAGTGATATAAATAAAGTATGCACCTACCAACTAAGTGCGCACCAACGGCTCCAGTTCAAAGTGCGTACTTAAGCGGGAGATTACTGTAGAAGCAAAGAACCTGCGATTCTAGGGTTTTGAAAGTTCTTACAATGAAAACAACCTTTTAGTCTCAGTTATTAAAAAAATTCAAAGATCCAACAATTTTTATGAAAGAATATTTAAAAATTCTTGATATCATGTCCATTCTTTTACCATCATTATTTTTGGGTGACATTTCTGAAAATATCCATTGTTGTTAAGTTCTTGATACATCATGAGAAGAAAAAAATTGTTTTTTTTTGTTACCTGGAACTTGTTTTGTACACTTCTATAGACTGTCCCAATATAGTGTTTGTGTAAATCTACCACACACTTTAAATTTTGTGAAATCATAATGGTAGATGTTTGGAAATAAATAAATAAATATTTAGATACATTTGTGGATGATTTATGACCTATAAAACTAGTTTATGAGCCCATGTTGTTGGGTACAACTCGGAAATTTCTACAAGGGGGTATATTATGGATATGCTCTTACATAACCTAAACCTAGATGTGGCAAACCTTACATCCTTGGGTGCCGCCCTTGCACGCCCATCTGTACCCTATATGGATGATAAACAACCAGTAATTGCGATCATCTCTAGCTAGCTACCCTAGTATGTGCTTTTGTATAATATATACCCAAGTATATCGGTATATACCTACATTGGGAGGACGACAATTATTTTTCCATCTAATACATTATAAAAAAATACTTAACTTTGATTCATTTCAATGACTACATCAAATTTGATTTAGGTGTCTAGAAAAAGTTTATGCCCCAATAAGTTATTATTTGTTAGCATAAATACCATGGACAATAAAAAAAATCGGGATAAGTCATTGGTTGTTGTTGTAACTCGATACTCATGTGGTAAGGTAGAGATTCAAAACGATTGTATCCAATAAATAAATAAAATCTATGCTATCATTTTATCAAACAATAATTTACAATAATATTCTTGTGGTGATAATTGCTACTCCAAGAGAAGTAAAAACCCACAAGATTGGCCGGATGGATGGACTACTTTAATGCCTCTAAGCAATGACCTTCTATCTCCTACAATCATCCAAATGTATCACATTCATCCATGCAAACCACCTAAGTTCATCATAAGTTCATCATAAGTCCATCATTGCACCTCTTACGGAACCTTTCTTCACCCAACCTAAATTATCTTAGCTTCATTTCAAATTCATCCATCGCTGCTGTGAGGGGGAATTGCTCAAGGTATTCAATTTTGACCAAATTCCATACTGGCCACCCCTAAGGATGGGACAAAGGAGGGTTTGCGTCCTTCTACTTGTCTGCCCGCCCGCCCCACTGCAGCCGGGACTAGGCCGGGACTGAGTTCATGCAGGTCTGGCCAAATTTCTGATTATCTGACTCTGGTTTTTCCGGTTGAGGTTGTCACCTTCACGCCGAGGTGGATCCGACAGGAGTCCTTTGAATCCCTTCTAATTTTTCGCTACCAAATTGGTAAGGGGACAAGTGGGCAAATAACCCCCTTGTTATTTTTTTTCCAAAGTCTTCACGTCAATTTGTCTTTTTACGCCGAGCACCTTCACTTGTCTTGTGTGATCCACACTAACCAATAAACTAATCCTTGCTTAGCTAGCCTTCACTAACTTAACCTCATAGCTATGTGCTTTTACTAGCTAGCATTTTTTCCGCTAAACTAGGTTATTTCCTAGTTAGCAATTTTTCCTAACTTAGCTAGTTTTTACTGCTAGTTAGTTTTCATTTTGACTAACCCTACTTAAACTAGTTTTTTTCCCTTCACGGGTGAAGGCCCGAAGTCCTTGGTAATTCACCTTTATCTTTTTGAGCTAAATGCTAAATAAACTATTTTTTCTTCAATTCCCTATCAATTCTAACTCTTAATGCTAAAATCCTAACTAAAAGTGACCCCGCGGAGTAGTGGACCACTCTGGGGGTTCACATACATGGTATGGTGTATTATTGAACGTACAATATTGTAATTATTCAGACAATGTGTCTTCATGCAAACATTTATTGGGTGTACACAAGATTATCAAAGAATGCTTGGAGATATCAAAAGACAAAGAAGTGACGGAGAACATGACGCCTATGAAGGGTGTTATACAATATATAGATGTATAATTTCTATATGAAATGAATGTACAAATTGAAGAACCTTTATTGGTTGATGCAATAGGTGAAACATTGTTGATTGGATTGCTGAAAAACTATTGTAATCTTTAAGAGATTCTATTGGAGAAACACAAGTTATAAGTTCTTCAAGGGTTTTTAACATCCGTTGTAGAGCCTCCACATTTTTAAAGGCCCAATATGATTGATTTCCCCTTTTGAGGTTCAATTTCTATTCTACAAGATATTGTTAAGCACACAAAGATGGGGCATGGGAGAAAACGTGTGTCTTCGGAAATTGGTGAATGAAGTACTCCAGGCTTTCTTTGAAGCGGCCTTCTCATATGCTTGTATCTCACTTGAAACAAAAAATGTCATTTTTTACAAGCTTGCAAAAATTACTTGTGATATTTGTGCTATAAAGACATTAATTGAGGGAGAAACTTAACAACTATTACAAAAAAAAGATTATACGACGTGCATTAAAAAGAAACAACAACCAATATCACAAAATGGAAATCATGTACAAAAAACCTTTCCAACACTACAACATATACACCAAGATTGTAACTAACTATGTACATCTCAATACTAAATTGGATTCACAATCAATAATACTGACAAATTGTAAGCTCAATGCAATGAATACCCCCTTAAGTATACAAGAATGTTCAATAAATAGAGGTGAGAGAAAGAGGAGATAGGAGAGAAGTGAGGATGTCAAGAGTTGACAAAATGACGAAAAAATCGGAATGGGAGCTGGAGTCAAAAAATTGGTTTGGCTTGTAGGAACTCGGCCCTGGCTGCAATGGGACGGATGGTGTCACGTACCTCTCCATGAGGAGTGCCTGAAACACCATGGGCACAAGGGGGACCCCGGAGTGACACATGGGACTTGTGGCGCCGTTGGTGAGAAGGCCCAAGTGACCCTAGATCAGAGATCATACAAGGAAGTTATGGTGTTCTGAAGCTGCTGGGGGCTTCCAGCCCCAGCGGGTAAGGGAAAATGTCTACTTGGTCCCAACTCTTGGTAAAGAAACAAAAGATTTCTCGATAATGGGGCAGGGGCATTGTCCAAAGTCCTAGAGGCTTATATGGGTGAGGCGGCGTGGCCGGCCAAACCCACCCGATGCTGAACGGCACGGCCTCCACGGGCATTGGCCCAACATGGGGGCATAGTTGCCTAGTATGGTTTGGATTGTTGTAGTGTTGCTCCAACAACACGATGATCAACTAAAGATTGGACTTCCATGGATGGAAGTCCACATCTAACATTTGGTTATTGATTAAAGAAAGAATCCCGAATGCAAAAAGTATAAGGGTTGGTTCCCTACCTATGAATTAAGAGGTTTGCGGTGTGGGGAGCTAACCATTCGCATGGCGGAATGCGAAGGGTTAGCGCTCGTGACCCTTGCTAGAATTGAAAAATGGCCAAGATACTTAAGGGGAGCTAGCACGAGTTGCGACACACCATGTCTTTTTATTAAAATATAAAGAATTATTAAAAAATTAAAAGAAATGAAACAATAATATTTCAACCATGTTTTATAATGCAGGATGTAGGTTTTATCATGGATCCATAAACATAGGCATAATGTTGGGTTGCATGTGCTAGACGGCTTCGTTGGTTTGAAATCACTAAGCTTATCAAGGGGCCCATGATTTTATGATCGTTTTTCTTCGTGTGTTCCCAAACAGATTGTTCATAGTCACTTCTACAATTGAACAAAGTATACCCATGATGAATTAATAAGAAACCTACAAATAATGTTGATTGATGGAGAATGGTTTCATGGTTTTAGGAGCGGTGCTAGCAAGGGTCTACTGGTGAGCTGATGACTGTCTTTCACCATTGATTGCGGTTGTTGTCGTTTGTTGTGGCTCCAAAGGAAAGTAATACTCTTTTGTAAATACAGTAGGTTTGTCTAGGTTACTTTTGGCCTTAAGTGGCTCTTAAGTGGATTCAGGGCTTAGAAGTTAGGGTTTAGGTAAAGGTGTTGGATCAGTGATGGTTGGTTTGTAGGCTACAATAAGCAAGAGGCTGCAGTTGGGAGTTGAGTTGCAACTTAGAGTTAAGACGTTGGAAGATGGACTTGAGGCATTGCTACAAGTTGGAGGCTGGTGTTAGTCGATCGGTGTTACAAGGTGTTTATTGGCACTATACACTGCTGGAGGTGAGTTGAGCTGTGATGATTCAATGAATGAGCGTGTTAGAGGAGATGGTTAAGCGGGTTGGGAGGCCACCCGCGAGGCAAGTGGAACTGGAGTTGAGAGGAAGGTAATGATGTAGCTTCGAAGGTGAAAAAATTTTGACTAAAAAAAAATGCAAGTTAATCGCAAAGATACATATAGTTGAGGTTTATCAAAATATTGGTGGAAAAGCTAAACTTAAAATTGTTAGGTTAGTGTTGAGTTAGTGTTGGGTTTTGATTAGACTAGGGGATTGCTATGATAGAAAACCGAAGACATTAATTGAAGGTGCTAGACTTAGTGGTTCATTGATGTTGTAATGTGATCAAGCCAAGGAAGAGGCTCCTCACTTAGGAGCATCTCTCCAACTCCTAGGGTTTCATCAATCCAACTCTATATGGATGAAATCCCCCGGATGCGGTGTGGACGTCGACGCCGCATACCGTGACAAGTAGGAGGTTTTGCTCACATAAAATGCTGCGTCCACCGGGAGTGAGAAGGTCTATTCCTTGAAGTATGAATAAGTGAAATCAATTGGGGTCTTCAAAAATTCATGAGGAAGAGGAATGCGAGGGACAAAAGCTGCGTTCGAGGACATGTAGTTGGAGCATCAAAAGGTTGAGCAGTTGGTGTTGGAGCAAATCAGAATGCGAATTGAATTAAATGTACTAACTTTCCTTGAGGATAATAAATAGACAACATAAAGACGCAAATTATGATTCGCAAATACTAAATTAAATTCTAACTCTAAAATTCGATTTGGATTTGACCTTAAGTTTAAAGGAGAAATAACACGAGAGTGAACACTATCACGAATTAATGATTGTAAGAGATGAGTGATCAACAAATGGCGAGGAGACATATCAAGGTATGTGACATCTCTTCCAAGTGAATGAAAATTAAAACAAAGAATTTTACTTGTAATGTGTAAGTGTTGTTATTGGTGGAAGGGGTAATTATTGAGCCATAGCATGAGGGTGGGAAGCAAGGTGATTCTTCAGCTTCTACATTGGCACATGACCAGAGGTCCAACACATTAAACTCTTCATATGTAAGTGGTATAATGATGTTGTACAAGAAAATTGGTAATTTTGATCAATTGTTTTCATACAAAACAACACGTTAACTATTTTATCTTCATTTCCAATAGACTGGATATTCGATAATAAAATTGATATTGATTACTTGTTAATTTCAATTGGTATACTAATTTATAAAATTAATATAATTATATTATTATTTATATGTTCTTCAAAGAACTAAAAATATCTACAAGATCCTACTAGATAATTCATTTGGTATAAATATTTATTTATTTATTATATCTATAAATAATATAATATAATATTTAAATATATAAATATTACATATAATTATATAAATATATATTATAAATATTTTATCATATTGATAACTTACTATATTTTGCAAAATTCACAAAATAAATAAAATAATGATTTTAAAAATATATTTAAAGTTAAATTGAATATAATATTATAATTAATATCCTATTTTATAGTTTTTCTATATGTATTATTTTGTTATCATATTTAAGATTGATAATTTAGGATTTAAGATGTATTTATATATGTTTCTGATAAATTTTTAATCTATTATGATATCATTTAAATTAAAAATTCTTCTAAATTAACCATTTTGTTTAATTTTTTTGTAAGCACCATATTCACTATTCTACCATAAAATAAGAGAATTTATCAAACTTTTAAATTGATTAAATGAAGTCTGTTAAGATAATATGATCTAACTATACTAGATGAAATAAGAGATCAAGAATGAATGAGATGAATACCCATGCTCTTCTCATAGAGGGAGGGAGACATATAATTTTTCACATGAATGATAATCATATGAGAATGTATTAAGCCATTAAGGCGGCGTTGGCTCTTGTTTGTTCTAGTATTATCTTGTCTAATCTATGATATTCACCTAATTGTACCATAGACCTTCTGCACTTAGAAGGTAGTACAAAGGTCGTACTAAATCTAATTTAACACTCCTCCTCGACCTATGTGGACTACCTCGTTAAAAACTTCATTGTATAAAAACCCAAAGAAAAAACCAGCAATGGAGAAAAATGTGTAGTCTAGGAAGAGGTCAACTCATGAAGACTTTGCATTCTTGTATTTTTTATTAATATGTTATGTCTATAAGTCAGTAGAGCTTTAGTAAGTATATCTGTTATATTATACTCTGATTCAATTTAAGGCGGACGCGACGAAGTTCGAGGAGGTCTTCACGATATGCGACTTAGGTGGCATAGATGTAGTGTTAGGAAACACATTCTTACACTACTATGGCGTAGAAGTTAGACAAAGGCCTAATGTACAAGTTGTGATGGTCGGCTCGGATGAAAAATTGATGTCATTACCATTCACTAGAGTAGTAGGATTAGATGGATTAGGAATCAATCTAGTAACGTTACAAGACCTCTACGAAGAGCAATTAGTGTTGATTTTCAAAAGAGGTGACTCTGAAAATAATTCAAATGAAAAAACTCCCGCGACATTATTTTTCACTAAGTGTCGCCTAAGTTTTTAAAGATTTTGATGATGTTCTTAAAATAACGTCCTAATCATCATATTCGCCGGTCGCGTCATCCTTTTAGATGATGTGGAATCATATTGATTATTGATATAGCTTGGCATTGAACCCAAGTAAGTTTTTATGTGCCATGAGTTTGGTATTGTGGTGCAGTATCATAACTGGAAGGAAATGTAAACTCCGTTGTTCAAAACCTAAGATTGTAAAGGGCTTTGGTCTTTGAAGGAATTTTTTGCACAACGCAGTCAAACATGTGATAAAATTGTTCAATTCCGATTCTATTTTCATTTAGAATATGGTTCGATGTAGAGTTACAATACATTGTTAAATTTGCTACTTCCCAATCACCAAGGAGAAAGCTAATCATCTTGCATGGGCAGTTCTAATCTAGCTCTTCATTGAACTGAAATGATGAACTCCACATCCATCTGTGCATGAGCATGTTTATCAAAATTAACTCTTAATTTTTAAATTTGCGAGATACAGTCCACTGATGTGAATGAGACTTTGAATATGACGTAGGACATTTTAAATTCGAGAAATAACAGTACCTACCATGTAGCACAGCATGACATGAACACATGAGTTGAGAGTTTATCACAAATAACATAATAAGGTTGTTATTTTTACATGTTGATGAAGGGATATGACTTATGATCACACAATAATGATCCATTAAGAAGTGTAGTGGCCTCCGTGATATTCGGCTAATGTCAACTTGGCGGTCCAAAGTCTTGGACTGTTTTCTCAAATAGTGATGAAAACTTATGTATAATGAAATGAAATTAATTTTAGAGGTTCGGTAGACAAAAAGCCTAATCGTACTGAAAGTACATCAGGATGTTTTTAGACCAGTAAATTCTCAAGAGTGGCGGACTGTGATAGTTTCATGAAGCTAATGTTAACTTCAACTCTAACTGAAAGTCCAGATCGTAACGAAAAAGCATAGAAAGAAATATGTGACTTGCATTTGTCTCATACTTGGAGGCCATGATTATACAAAATTTAAATTCGCATTTGATTTGAAATTGATTTGGAAATCTGGAAAGCCAAAAGGGTTATGGGACTAAGGTCAGCCTTACGCAGGCCTCATAGAATTAGGCGTGCGCATAAATTAAATATATTAGCTTAATTTATGCGCAGGCACATAAAATAAGCGTTTTTCAAGACATGACTGGAAAATGCTAGGAATTGGACAACTGGAGTGTGCTTCGTATGGCATTGTGTGTGGCATGTTTTATTGTGTTGACACGTTCCCATCTATATGGCGGGATAGAAGGTTATGATCAACGTAGACAACCAACCCTAAACCCTAAACTGCACGTCGGACTGCACAACCTCTAGGCATTTTTTTTCTTAATTTATGCGTGCCACTCAATATTTTATGCGTTTTAGGCATCTATTTATAGAACGCCTAATTTAATGAGGCCTGGCCTTAGGACAACTGTTCATGACACTTGCAATGTCATGGTTGCACACACCGCATAGTCTAAATTGGCACTCAGTACCAAAACTAGTTGCAACAACCTTGCTTTCAAAGACGCGGTTGGGAACATGTTTCACATGATCTATACGGATCACTTTCCTGAATTGTTGTTAATTTTCAACTTTTGTTATAAATTCGTCCTTCTTCACCTTGGAGAGTGACACAGACTCTGTGAATGGATACTGTGCAGGTGCCAGTCTTGCAAGCATGATGAGAGGGATGATAAGATATGGTATGTAGATACCAATCAACATATTCCGTGTTGGAACATTTGTTGCAAGAATATCTGCAAAGATGGGAAACTGCACACAACCAGGCGATGTGGTTATAATACTGTCCAGGTTGATGTAGCAAACTCCAAGACCTTGGAACATGAGATTTAAGTAATTCATTCCAGAAATACAGAAAAATAGAGCCATTTTGAGCCAAGCCCAACAGCTAGGTAATGATGAGACACTTATGCAATAAAATATGGTGAAACAGCCAATGTCAGTTGCTAAACCACTTCTTGAATACTCAAACCTATGTCTGTGCCCTCAACGCTGAACATAACATGTGTGCTACATTTTTAAAATATAAAGGAAGAAGGGGGGGGGGTTTATAAGTAGGAGGCCCAGAATAGTCAGATCCTTAAATTTATCACGATGCACAAAGCTCTAAAGCCTGGGACAGATACCGTGGTAATCAGAAGTCCAGGAAGACATAGAAATCAAGACAAAACTCTACGGATTGTGATAATTTTTGCAAGGGTAAGCAATTTGAGATGCTTACGACAAGTGTAGATCCTGAACTTGAACAGGTACCTAAACAGTTATCCACTGATACCATAACAATAAACTTACATTGCGGATCTATAGGGAATATCACGGGGACAAATCTGCATTCAGAAAGAAAGGATGAAGGTTTCATGACTGAAGCAAAATATATAAGATTCAAACAAGCATCGTCATACTTTTACCGCTGATTTTTGTGTGGAGAAACACCCAAGGAAACTGCTTGCTTAAGAAACTTGAAAAGAGATTGACAGGCAATTCACACAAAAGGTAGTGAAACAAAGACAAATACGAGATGGTTCAAGGACTCGGAATCATAGTACCCCTAATCTTACACTAAAGAACCATGTCAAGGTCGGAAAGAAAAGTACCATAGTGGTTGCAACATGAGCTGCAAATATCAAACCCGTGATGCGACCCCAATCCTTACCTGCAGCAATCAATGGCACATACATGTTCGTTAGCCAAGTTATCAGCAACAACAGAGGGAAGGCACACGGATCCTTGGAAAGGTTTCATAAATGCAGTTGAACCTTGAAAGGCTCAATGCTCATAGAACTATAAAAGAACTCGCCTAAACCCTAAACCCTGAAATTGTCACTATTTCCGGTAAGAATATCAACTCAGCACTCATTCTTATTTTTTAAGAATGACATAACAGAGTCGATGTAACCTAGAAGCGGGCCACCTACACTCTATTCACAGTAACTATCCGACCGTATTCAGGTTCTGATGTTGCTGGAAAGTAAGATTAGGGTTTTACCACCTCTTCGTTATACACCCTTAGAGAGAGAGAGAGAGAGAGAGAGAGAGATGCCGTCTTTACAGAAGCGTCAATGCCAACAAAACTGAGGAATTTACAAAAAAAAGAACCTCATACATACTGCTGATCCACAAACACACCAATACGAGAACTAGAGTGATAATTCGAAATTACTGTAAGTAATATCATATACAATAAATGCAACTCTCCGAAAGGACTTCTTATTTCAAAGCACGGGTCAAGTGCTGCAGAGGGGACCCATCCATCTGGTTGCTGCCCCTGCAACCTTTGATCTCGCTCTCTCATTAGTGCTCAACTTCTAATGCTAACTTTAAAAAACAAAAAAACGCACACATGCGGTATCAACCCTTCAGATTCCCTGCAAGAGACAGGTGGTCTTTCTGTAGCATTCTACGCCAATGCACAACCACTGCACAATAAATAACACCTTATGTATGTTTGACTGAAATGACGTTTAAAAAAGTTGGACAGATTTGGAGGTTTGGCTAAGTCGATCTTAGATGTTGTGCTATCAATCAGTTGAAATTAGCCCCATGCCATTCACATTCTAAGTAGGAAGGATCCCTTGAAGTCTGAATCCGAGAGAGAGAAGAGAGAGAAGGGGGGGGTGATAGGATTGATTGATGGATGGATGGATGACATACCAGCGTAGGAGTTGGTGATGAGCAATGGCAACTGGAACAAGACTTCGGCGAAGACCAGGCCTTGCAAGAGGGCGGGCTTGTCGCCCACCAAATAGTCGCCTGAGAAGTGCACATACCATTGCACGGCGTCCATGAGGGGTTGTGGGAAGAAGGAGGCGGGCAACAGCACCTGCGACTCGATCAACAACACCACGGGAATGTTCATGAGCAGAAACGAGGCCAGGAACAAGTCTAACGGCCTCTTGCCCAGGGGCACCGCACCTTTTCTCTTCTCAAGGGGCGCACACACACACCTAACATGAGCTAAGTAGGTTACTTAACTCGAGAGTGCTTGTCAGTGCTTCTGGTTCCCACACCTAAGAAAAGAAGAATACAAAACACCTCTTACAATGGACATTACTTTTGGACTCAAGATTAAACCCAACACTGGGTTCTCAAACTAAGAACAATATTTTCTTAGTAGGGATTGTTGAGATTTGGCGCGAAAGCGATCGATGCCACATCAACACCACTTCATTTTTTACATACATTTGTCCTAGATCCGTGTTTAAACTCCTCGGGTCCATAAGTTTGCTCTAGATCAATAAGATCGCTCAATTGAGTTTCTTTGGTCTTGGACCCTAATGTAACCCTAGCCTAAGTAAGTACAGTAATCTCCCGCTTAAGTACGCACTTTGAACCAGAGCCGTTGGTGCATACTTTACTCATATCACTTTCTAGATCCTCTGATTCAATGTATCCCAACTAAAATCCAACCTATCGATGATGAAATCCAACCTATCGAGACATTTGTTGAATCTGAAAGTGCTACTGACTTCAAAGGCTTTGAAGCTCTAGACAACATTGTCCTCGACATCGATGACCAAATGCTTTGCTCTGATGTTCAAACGGAAGTTGGACAAATGTATAATGAATTGCGATGATCGTTTGAGATGTTTCAACGAAATGTTAACAAACTGACATTGAATGTGAAGCGTAAAAAATTCATGCAATGACTCTGCATGACATGTTCAAACAATAAAATATGAACCCTGATTTTTGTCAAAAAATTTGCGCACTTAACCTGGATGCGTACTTAAACAGGTGCATACTTAAGTGGGAGATTACTGATGTAAACCCACCCTAAAGTTTCATAACCTTTTACCTCACCCAGCTCTGTTGTGGATAAGGCATTCCAGGTGTCAAACGAGGTCCTCTACCAAACCAGCCCTTCGCCACATCACCCCGACAGCCACACCCAGGATGCCGCACCTCACTCAGGATACCAATCATCCCCTCATTCAGGCCCTCAATCCGCTTGCCTTATCCTGGAGCTTCGCCTTCCCAGTCTTCTTCGAGGGCGAGCTTGCTCAATCTTTGCTCGGAGCTCGGCCGCAGCAGCTCCATTCTCTCCAATCTGTTGCAGCGAGGAGCGATGGCGACCACTACCGCAGCCATGGCTGCCACCGCACAATTGGCGTCCCTCTCCCTCTCCTCTTCCACCTCCCCTTCAACTTCGTCTTTCCATGGCCAAACCGCCTCCCTCTCCGTCCGCAGGCTCGCCGTTGTCCCATCCATCCGCACTCGCGGCCTGCAGGTCCGCGCTGGAGGCACCGGTTTCATCCCCGCCGAACACCGCTGGATGTACGAGGGAATTGAGAAAATGGGACCTGTGAGTATTCCTCTGTTAATAATTCTGGGTTCTTTCGTATTTCGTGTTTCTGAGTTTCGTGGTCGGGTTCTTGTGGTGTCGAGGGTTAGGGTTTCGGTTGAGTTTCCGCGCAATGGGGAGGATGTGAGGTTAATGCCAATGCGAGTCTTGTCTTGGCGAAGCTGAAAATTGAAGCTCCTTATTCTAAGCCGTAGTTTCTGCGCATGAGAGTTTAATTTGAATTTTTCTACTATGCGTGTTTTACTGTTGGATTAGTACTCCCTTGCGCAAGAAATGCGATTTTCGGTTGAATCCCCGGGCAATGTGGAGGAATCGAGGGTAATGCCAATGCAAGTCTTGTCTTGATGAACCTGACGAATGAAGCTTCTTATCCTAAGCTGTACAATTTCAATTTTCCTTCTATACATGTTTCTCTGCTGGATTAGTATGTGCAAGAAGAGTGATTTTGGGTTTCGCCTTCGTGCAATGTGGAGGAACTGAGGTTAATGCCAATGTGAATCTTGTCTTGGTGAACCTGAAGAATGAAGCTTCTTCTTACCCTAGGCCGTTGTTTCTGCGTCTGTGAGTGTAATTTAATTTTCCTCCTATGCATCTTTCCCTCCTGGATTAGTACTTCCTTGCGTTTATCCCTGTGCAATGTGGAAAAAGCTAGGTTAATGCCAATGTGAGCCTCTCTTGTTGAAGCTGAAGAATGAAGCTTCTTACTGTAAAGCTGTTGTTTGTGCGCAAGAGTGTAACTTGGATTTTCCTCTTATGCATGTTTCTATACTGGATTAGTACTCCCTTGCACAAAGAAGAGTGATTTTCAGTTTTATCTTCGCGCAATGTGGAGGATGTGAAGTCAATGTCAATGTGAGTCTTATGCTGAAGCTGACTATTGAAGCTTTTTGTCCTACGCTGTTGTTTCTGCGCAAGAGGGCGTAATTCTGAATTTCCTCCTATGCATGCTTTATATGCTGTAGAAGTACTCCCTTGTATAAGAAATGTGTTTTTCATCTGAATCTTTGTGCAACGTGGAGGAAGTGAGGTTAATGGCAATGCAAGCCTTGTGGTGAAGCTGAGGAATGAAGCTTCTTGTCTTCCGCCGTTGTTTCTGTGGAATAGGGTGTTATTCTGAATTCCCTCCTATGCATGTTTCTATGCTGTATAAGTACTCCCTTGCCTAAGAAGAGTGATTTTCAGTTGAATCTCCTCGCAATATGGAGGAAGTGAGGTTAATGGCAATACAAGCCTTGGGGTGAAGCTGAGGAATGAATCTTCCTGTCACAAGCCGTTGTGTATGCTCAAGAGAGTAATTTTCCTCGTTGCTGGATTAATACTCCTTTGTGAAAGGAGAGTGATTTTGGATTGCATTTTCACCAGAGGGTTGAATTTGGCAATCCAGGATGTGTGGAACAAGACCTACTATCCAAAGGCAGATGACCACAAGAATGTGGAGAAGAAATGGTACATAGTGGACGCAGCTGATAAGCGCCTTGGTCGCTTGGCCTCTACTATTGCAATTCACATTCGGGGAAAGAATATGGCTTCTTTCACCCCTTCAATTGATATGGGCGCCTATGTCATTGTGGTACATGACATTTCCCTCCACTAGCCCATGATGTGCCCTATGATTGTAGCAAATTAGAGACTGGAGATTATGCATGTGTCGTCACTTTGAGACCTCTCAGCACAGTATGTCAAGGGATCTTTGTAATGATAAAACTCATTACATTGAATATATTTGACTATGTGGGCAGAGAGTGATCCTGGTCGGGGTTTAATGGCAGTCTGGAGAAAATATGGTTTTCTGTGTTAGGGGAGTTTGTTCCTGACCTATTAGTTTCTCATGTGGGGTATTTAGAATCGCAAATTTTGATGAATTTACAGAGGATAATGCAATGTTTCCAGTCTGCATAATCAAGAATTGGATTAGTCAATGTATCTATCTAGCAATTTAGCTTTCCGAGTCCCTTATGTGCAGCAAGGTTTTTGTTCTCCAATGCAAGGGAAAAGCAGGTCTTGATCTGTCATGTTTACAGCGTAAGTAGATTTGGTGATTATAAAATCCTTCAGAGATTCATAGTTGAATCTGAGGTCATTCTTATTAAAGGAAGAGTAGTGTCCTGGCTTGTTACAACCCAAGCACTTGTATAAATTGAGAGGGGGGGATTTAGTCTTACAATAAGAATGGGCATGGAAATCCTAACTCATTGAATTTGTGGATTTTTGACAGGTAAATGCTGAGAAGGTTGCAGTTACAGGTAAGAAGGGTTCACAGAAGCTCTACAGGCGGCACTCAGGCAGGCCTGGTGGAATGAAGCAAGAGACTTTTGACCAGTTGCAGAAAAGAATTCCAGAGCGCATTGTTGAACACGCAGTGAGGGGCATGCTGCCTAAAGGCCGAGTGAGTATTCACTTTTCTCGGTTACTTACCTGTTCTTTGCGACCATTGGCCATGAGTGTTGAGAAACATGAATGTTCAGTTTCTGGAATTATACAAGTATCTACTTATCTGTTGGCAAGATTCATGGCAATATTGTTTTCTGTGCAGGAGTGTGTGGTCATAACTCATGTTTGTGCAAAAATGCACTTTACTAACATTCTGGCTCATTTGCCTGGTTGTTTGTAACAGCTCGGGAGGCGACTTTTTACACATCTCAAAGTTTACACAGGAACTGAGCATCCTCACACCGCCCAACAACCAGCTCCTTTACCAATTGTAGACAAGAGGATTAACATAGTGCAATAAAATGTGGACATTTAATTTGAAACCTTGTCTTTGTTTAGACATTAGATTGAAAATTTTGATCAACTCAGGTTTGCAGCAATGGAGCTACTTGATCACTCTAGATTATGTAATCGCTCACATGTACCTTCTGTAAGTGTGAAGCATTTTTTCAACGTTCTGAGCCAATATTCATCAAAAGTAAAATGTGAATTAGAAATGAGACACTCAATGGTTGATGCCAAGTAGCAATCGGTCAAGGATGCTTATCATTTCCGCTTCATCAACTACTGAGTGTTTTGTAATGTTATGGACGTTGCACATTCTATAGAGCACTCAACATAATTGAGTTAATTATACCAACTAATTATATCAAAGCCATGAGAAATGATCTTGGTTTCAACTGGATACCACAGCAGTCACGGCTTGCTCACTAGAACAAAGAGCAGATAGGATATACCTATCCCTTTCCTTAATATCCCATCTAGCCAGTGTTGAAATCCGAGTTTATATTCATCCACGAGGCATGTCATTTCGACACCTCAACCTACAGTGACTCACAAAAGTACTTGGCCACTACTTGTGAATCCATTTGGCATGCAATTGTAGAGAGAGGTTAATGAAGCCGGCTCCCAAATTAATTAGGGTTAATCAACATCATTTAATGCAGTATTAGGTAATCCAAGTGGTAGCTACAATATCCTTTGGGTAATCCAAGTGGTAGATTTTTGTGGGAGTGGTTAAAATAATCTCAACGGTGGCCAACCACATATGTTGACAATAGTGATTTCTTCCACTTGTGTTTCCATTGAGTGTATAGATCTTTGAGAGCTTCCAATAGTCTTAAGTTGAGATTCTTCACATTTCTAGCGGTCAGAATGAAGAAAACAAGTTTTCATGAGCGTTCCCAAGTCATAGCATTGAGTGAGCAAGGATTTTCACAACGTTCCATAGCCGGCCATCTTCACATTCCTCGTAGCACAGTTGGCCACATTCTAGTGCTTGGTGCTAGAATGAAGAGGAAGAAACCATTGTTGACAAAGAGGCATAGGCAGAAGCATTTACAGTGGGCGAAGGTTTCACAGGATTGTGATGTAGAAAATTGGAGTCATGTCATTTGGTCAGATGAGTCCAAGTTTAATGTTTTTGGTTCAGATGGCCGTCAATGGTGTTGGAGAAATCCTACAGAGCCTCTTCGTGATTGTCATGTGCAACATACGGTTAAACACGGTGGAGGTAGCATCATGGTATGGGGATGCATGAGTTGGGTAGGTGTAGGAAACCTTCACCGCATTGATGGCATTATGAATTTGCAAGTTTATCTTGACATTTACATTCGCAATTGTTGGGTACTATTGAGAGACAAGGTCTTGATGAGGCAGAAGTGATTTTTCAGCATGATAACAACCCAAAGCATACATCTGGTCTTCTACAACGATGGCTAGGTCAACAGGATTTCTCTATGAAGGAGTGGCCACCACAATCTCCCGACCTAAATCCTATCGAACACTTGTGGAATGAAGTAGATAGACGCTTACGATTGTTTGGTGATTCACCCAAAAGTAGAGATGATTTGTGGGTGAAGATCTAGGTTGTTTGGCAAAACATTGAAGTAGAATTTGTGCAGAAGCTAATCCGCACAATGCCAACAAGGGTGGTTGATCTTCTTGCAGGGTGGATACACACGTTGGTAGACATGTAGTTGTTGTACACATGTAGCATTGCTACTTACTAGCTTTTCATTTTGAGTTTTCTTTGTGTTATCATGATTTCCTACTTAATCAACATAAGTTCTTGGCCATGCTTTTTGCATACTTCTTTCAATTTCTTTTTACCATTTCGATTTTTTTCACAAATTTTTGATAACATGTTCTTGACAACTTGTATGGTATCTATGACAAAACTTGCTTATTATTTCTCTCTAGTCTCTAAGAGCTTTTGTCCAAATTTCACGATCACAGGCCGCGGCCAAGTACTTTTGTGAGTCACAGTATGAAAGATGCAGATTTTACTCCTTAAGTCTCATTATAAGATAAAATAAAATGAAATAAAATAACATAGTATACATAGGTTATTGTTGGATGTCATTCAACAAGTAAAGGAACCACTTTACAAAGTTGTCAGAACAAACCAACACTACTAGCCCGAGCACTGCTTTCATCTTGACCCCAAATTACTACATCAGAATAATTGACAAAAACTTGCCAAGTGGTCAACTGCCTCCTGTGCTTTGGCGTTGGCTTGTCGGCCTTCTATCTAAAAAAAAACAAACAAATTATTAAAAAAAACTACATCAGAATAATTTGAATCATCTTTGGCTAGACGTGTGAAAAGTTCACTACTTAACTGTTGTTTGGGGCTGAGTATGTATATCCAGTGCGGAAATTAATGGAAAACGCTATCATCCTTATAATAGCAAATATAAGTAGCAGTAATAGAGTCAAGTCCATTAGGAGTGATTGTTACATTGGCCTCAAAATATCCGCGAGTAACTGAGTCATATTCACCTGTCCCTGCAATACACGCTGTCTTGTGAATTCCAGGTGCAGTTGTAAAGTATGGGCCCACACAACTGATGGTTCCATTAGGGAGCACCACGGTAAAAACCACTAGGTAGTTGGCACTATCCAAGGAATCCTGCAAAACAACACAACAATATTCTCATTAAGGTAGGTGTGCCTAATTCAGATACTTTTCTCTCTGCATCCAATATTAGCAAGATATAAACCACATAATTAGTCTGAAATGATTAGAGAATCCAAATCATGCCGATAACCATTTTGCCCCATAGTTTTCGGAGCTCATATGAATATCTTTATCGTTATCAAAGTGAAGATTCTCATGCTCATCAATTGGTCATATAGATCCTTGCAATTATATCAATTGTTGAGCCTAGAATAATTAGCATATCTTGAGACGTAGCTCACTATCTTTTACACAAATGTCTTATTGGCATCCGTTCTAAGATCCATATCTATCCTCATATCACTCTAATATACATGTGCAGTTATTGCTATGTTGGAATTACTAGGCATGTCTACCATAGCAAATCCAAATCATGCATGTAACCATTGCCATATAATTTTTGGAGCTCATATGAATATCTTATTATCAATCACAAGATTCTCATGCTCAATAAGTGCTCATATAGATCCTTTCAATTTATGTTGGAAATTGAACCTAGAATACTTAACATATTTTAAACACGTAGTCTAATCCTCTTTTAAACATATCTCCTTTTAGTGTCTATTCTTAAATCCACACCTAACCACATACCACTCAAATACAGGTGGTCCAAATTATTGCTATGTTGGAATTACGCACATCTACCTTCGCAGTGCATACAAGAGGTATGCACAGCAGTAAGGCATAGAGGGTTTGACGAATGCTGCATATATGAAGGATTAAAAGTCACGAAGCTCACAACAACTCCAAAGCCTTGAATGCATCCAATTGTCATGGAGTTTGGGTTTTTTGTGATCGTGGGTGCGTTCTCAAACACTCGTAGAGCTCGAAACCCAAGCCTCGTATTTCCCCGTGGAACCGCGATTTGATCTGTGGCATTAGACCCTGCAACAATATCATGCTCAAAGTAAGGTCCAAGCTTTTCATAGTAAGTTCTTTCTGCGTTGTTGCTTTCGACTCCTGCAATGACGGAGAGCAAAATGCACATCCATAGTGAGACCAAGACGGCCATGGCAGGCTTCCTTGCAGGAACGATTACAATGTTTGCCATGATGAATCTGAGTGAAGAGAAGCTTGTTTGAAGGAAGGAAGCCCTTTAACCTTATATATAAGGGGAGTCCCGCCAGTGTGTATGTTTGACAAAGTTTTTGCAAGTTTTTCACTTTTGACATGCAAAAACTTGCACAAAAAAAAAATACACATCAATTGACACACACAATTTAGAAGTTGACATGTAATGTGACTTGTGAAGAAAAAAACCACACGTCAATTGACACGCTAGAAATTGAAATGACACATATTATTAGGCAACTAAAAATTGCAGCTCAAGTATCCGGAAAACATAACCCTTAACAGTAGGAGAATTTCCTACACTCACTTACATACTTAAGTTCAACCTTGTTCTTGTAATTTCCTTTGCAACCAATAAGGCTCTATAGCTGAGACGGTGATCAGAGAGGTGGTGGAGGCTCAGTACAAGGCCGACAAGACCATTGTTCTTGGTCTCTTGTGGATGTATTTCCACGATTGTCTTGTACAAGTATGTGAATGAACAATTTGCCCTAACAGATCTCGAAAAGTGATGCTTTGGTTGGTTAAAAATTGGGATAATTTTGAGGCGTCTCAACTTGACACTGGGATGATTTGAGGTAGACTTTGCATAGTGCAAAGATCCCGTTCAAATTGAGTTTAATGTACAATGTACAATTCACAATGCATGAATTGAAGCCAAATTGGAAGCAATATTGTTGTTGGGTTTGTGATTTGAATGCCATCAACGTTCACAAGTCCCTAAAGTTCGTCACGTACTCTAGGCCAGTGGTAGATAATCCACTCTCACTAGTGGCACCGCCTACATCTGTGATAGATACTTTTGTATGGTCAATTCCTAAGTCACTTGATTTGAAGTTTTAAAAATGGGAGGAGATCTACAGTGCTTTGTTTGATTAAAAATTGGAGAAAGTAGCCATCTCAGCTCAAAATGATTTGAATTTTGAGGTCTTGCACAAGGCAGAGATCCCCTTCAATTGAGTTTAATATACAATGTGAAATTCTCTTTGATTCAATGCAATGCTTGAGTTGACGTTAGATTGGAATCAATAGTGTTGTTGAGTCTGTGAGTGGAATGCTATCAGTGTTCACAAGGCCCTAAAGTTCATCCCCTAAGTCTATCCCAATATCTAGGATAATGGTAGATATTTCACTCTATCTATATAGTGGTACCATCTATATTCCTACTAGATATTATGTTTGGTCAGTTCCCACCTAGTCCAATCTCTGGTCATTTAGGTTGATTAGATGTCTCAGCTTGACATGATGATTTGAGGTCGTAGACTTGCATAGTGTAGGGATCACGTGGGATATGAAGAAAGAATAGCCTTATAATTCTATTAGGGGGAAAGAGCAGTAGTTCTACGCTTGGGCGTGATATGGTCTTCTATCAGTGTTCATAAGGCCTTGAAGTTCATCACCTGATCTGTCCCAATATCTAAGATGTTGGGAGATGTTCCACTCTCACTAAGATGTTGTGATATTGTTTGTAGATGTTTTACAAGAGTTGAATAAATTGAATATCAAATTTCAATATGATATGGTTGATATCATAATTATTAGTGCAACCATCAATATCACTATTTTAATTTTATCATGTCATTTTTTATCCGGGAATGAACCTATGTTTGGTCGTACAAGCAAGAATTTGGAAAAATTCTTGAAGGAATCTACAGGAAATCTTCAATTGAGTTATGAAAATAATGTAGGAGATCGTGTTATTTATGCATTGGCAACTGATGGGCCCAATGAACTACAACAATGCATATTATTGGGTGCATCCTATGTGCAAAGAGTTGTTCATGCTTTGAATGATCGTCTCCCAGACCTTCCAGTATTCAATGCAGCCAACCTTTCAGCCCTCGTAATTTATCCAAGCGATGATAGTGACCAAATCACAAATACCAAATTGTGGCTCGAAAGGATTTTGTTGAAGTTTCAATACACTGAAGAAGAAGAAAGTGACATGTGTAAGGGAGAACTCCTAGAATTTACGGAAACACTTCGACATGAGTGTGAAAACAAAACGATATTTGAGGCTTGGCGCATATGTGGTAGCAATTTGGAATGGCACACAAATTGGCCTAAACTTATGCAACTTTGGCAGAAAATTATACTCATTCCATCAAGTATAGCTACTTGTGAGAGAGGATTTTCCAAACAAAATGCAATCAAAACCCACTTGCATAATAGGTTGGACTTGAAGACCCTTGATGCTCTTATGCATGTCTCTCTTTGTGGGCTTGAAGTGGATGCAATGGATTGGGCTACCATCTTCAACATTTGGAAAAAAACATGCGAGACCAAAAGATACTTACGCTCGATTGATGGTTTTTTTTGTTACAAATCAAGATTGTATTTTGATTATTCAAAATATTAGTTTTTCCTAAAATATTGTGTAACCCAAAATTGAGGTGACATTTTAGAATAAAATGTATATGTCAATTGACATTCATTTTTGTTTTTGAAAACATCATGTGACACTTTGGATTTGAAGTTGAACGTCAAATGAAATTTGTCAAACATACACACTAAGTCCCGCAACACTATTTGTATAAGATTTTTCTTGAGGACCTTCTGGAAAGATGGGTGTTGAGAATAGATTAACATATTTAAAGTTCAAATGGGTTAGGACAACTGATTTGTGGCTATGACAATGATAGTAAAAGTTGTCAACTGCAAATGAGCACTTGCATGACATTCGAATGACACTGAAGGGCAACTCAAGTTTAGACAGTACATTCCGACTCTACTTTACTACATTAATAGGGAGGGACGTTAAACCTCCCCCTACGAGCTTTTCAGGGGAGGTAAATACGGGCAAAGGCAGCCCCTAGAAAGAAATCAAGATTTTCTGGACCCGACCGAAAACTTTTGCCCGCCCTGCCCGAATTCGAAAAAAACCATTGCCTTTGCATTTTTGAAGGTCACTTATCCACAAATCCCATATTAAGTGCACTTTACCTTCAAGGTCCAAAATCCAATATTGTGTGTGTGTGTGTGCGCGTGCTTGCACTTAATAAAGAAGTAATTGACTGGGATTTCATTCCAGAAGTGAAAGTGTCAATAACGCATGTAATTAACTCGGAAGTCAAAAAAATTACGAAATCCTCATTAGCATTGATTTTATAACTTTTGTGACTTACCTTTGTCATTCTAAAACGAAACTTAAATTAGTGTGTTGATTTTAGTATGTATATTTTATAGTAGTTTAGGTAATGCCTTCTACTTTCACAAGTATTCATACGCATTCAAACTAATTAAGTGTGATTATGAAGGTGAAGTGCACTCAATATGGGATTTGTGGATAAGTGGCCTTCAAAAATGCAAGGGCAATGATTTTTTTTGAAGTCGGGTAGGGCAGACAAAAAATTTCAGTCAAGTCCAAAAAATCTTGATTTCCTTCTAGGGGTTGCCCTTGCCCGTATCTACCTCCCTTGAAAAGCTCGTAGGCGGAGGTTTAACCAAAGGGATGTACCATCTCATGTTCTCAAAGTACACCAAATTGTCCTATTAGTGTGTGTGCCTCTAATTGTCTAGTCAAGGTGGAAATCATTTGGTCCAAGACCCCGAATCATGGATATTCTCATAAGCACTTCATGGAGACTTCCAACCAACTTCAACACCTTTAGTATTGGTCCAAGGACAAAAATAGCAGAAAATCAAATAGTCGTCCGCATCGATTTCCTAGAAAATTAGCACTAAATTTATACTGGAGATTTGGTGACAATTGAACATTAATGTGGATTCTAGAGATTTACTGTGGCCCACAATGATAGGACAATATAGTGTAGTTGAGCTCTCTTTGTTCATGAGCACCACAGCAATCAACCATATCGAAGTCATTTGTACAACAAGCCAACATTGATATGACATTGAAACAATGTGGAATGCTCACATTTGAGACCATCGTTTGAACAGCGTTTACACAAAGCTCCCATAGTCAATGTTAAACAAGTATTGCAGCAGTATTGATATCAGCATTCTTTAAATAGTGCGATTGCAGATACAAGAATCAACACCCAAAAGACATGTGTTTCATGTGCTCAAAACTTGCTTAATATTCTAGGGACCTAATTCGGTTACCTAACTTTATTGTACACCTAAATTGGACTGACAAATTTGTGGTCATCTGTACATCTACGAATAGGCACCCGAAAGACAGGTGTTCCATGTGCTCAAAACTATTCTAGGTTCAATAGTGAACGTACTTTGGGGGGACTCATGTGATCATTAAGAAAGAATATTCTCTCAAAATCTCTTTGACACTGGGTATCATGGACCTCCAAGCCTGCACATTGTTTTCAATAAGTCTGAAAATGATCGATATATGTTTCCACAGAAGAGGTTTGAAACATCAGAAGCTAATGATAAAGGTCCCACCACAAATCAATCATGATACAAATCCTATATCCATGAATAGAGACGGCGCTTTCAAAACAGTTACATCCAAAATTATAAATGTGGATCCTATAAAGTTGGACAGCCTTGAGAATAAATGAATAAAATCAAATCCATTCTCAAACCCCCAACACACCTTTGAAGCTGTACACATTGTCATTACAATACTATGGCAGTCCTACAATGAATACAGATCTAAAAGGACCGACCATCGGAGAAGTTATTAATATCCCTGTTTCCAATACCAGTCACAGATTAAGGGATAAAGAGAAAATTGGACTAAATGCTTGAAATACACTAGTCGCGTTCACTGATGGCTGTCAGGTGCTCATCAATCTCTTCTGTTGTCAATATGCGGAACTCTGGCTTTCCTGCACTAACTACTCCAACCTGCACACAATGCACAAAATGTAAGAAACTTCAGTTTTACATTTTATCTAATCTAGTTATGCTAGCCATGAGTTAAAGCATTTTACATTAAAGTGATTTCAAAACACTACCAGCACGTTGACTGAAGTTCTGAGAGTAATTTGACTATTGGTAGATTCAAATGATCATCCATCCGTCACATCAGTATATGAAAGACTCCAATTCTCAGCCATTGTCCAGGTTCCACATTTCAGCATCGATAAGAATCCCAAAATAATCCATCTGGAGGCAATCAGTGCACCTACATTTCAATCTCTTTAGTGTGACTTTATGATACAGGACTAGAGAATTATTCTTCTATATACATTTGACTGACACCACTTCTTCCTCTTGCTCAGATTGAAGTCAACTTTCTCATGTAGAGGAAAAGACACTTCCATAATAGGGTAGTCACCTTTAGAAGTTGCCATAGGTGTAATAATATTTATATCCTGTCAGTTCTCAATGGTTTGGAAACATAAATTTAAGCCATTAAAATGGAGAAGGAGAATGAACCTCGATTTCAGTAGGCTTGAAGTCCTCCAACAAAATCGATTGCAAAGCAGAGATTGCAGTCTGTTTATGCCAATCACACAAAACCCAGACAAGAATGAAATCAGAAATCCTTTAGGAGATTACATGCATCCATGCAGAGCATCCAGATAAAAGAGACATGTGGTACAAAAGGTAACGAAGCATACTTGTACAGTTTCCTCATAGGTAAGTTCTGGGTTATTTTTTATCTTCTTCTCCAAGAAGTTCACTGCCTCCTGCTCCTTTGAACCAGAACTCGTTGCCTGGATCCATTCATGGTCAATCAGCAATAAGTTATTAAAAAATAAATGGCACCATCTCCACTAAGACTAGCAGGAATATTTCATGGTACATTAAAAAGAAAGATGACTGCTGACACATAATTCTCAAGTACCAATTGTAGACAAACGACCATCACAAGATCAACATGATAATGGGACAGGCATCAAGTTTTATAGTGAACATCTCAAGACATAATCACCACAATAACGATTTGCTAAAAAAGTGCTCCTGGGATATGTGACATACTCATACTTTTGATAAAAATCTTAACAAAAACCACAAACCTTGTAGCCGACATAGTGTCCAGCTGGATCACACTTGTATAATTGAGGACCCAGCTCATCATCGATTCCAATAAGCATTGCCGCTGCATAAGCCAGGGAATAAGCATGTTCTATTGGTTGATTGTCTAGAAGAATGGCAAACTCTTATCCCATAACTGCTTCACCCAAAAAAACCCATACTTGTTTACAAACATCAAAAATCACAAAATGGACAGTACATCAGCTCAATTGATTCAGGGAGAGATGCTTACAGACACCAAGGGGCCGCATGTATGCATGCTGGGTGTAGACTTGTGACTTATCAGCAAGCCTGATATCAAACACCCACCAAGCTTGTATGTCAATTAAAAAATGGAGATGCCAGATATTAAATGGCCAAAGGAAATGTGTTGAAAAAGAGATACATGATGAAAATCAGATGCATGTAAATAAGAATTAAAAATATGGAAAGCAAGGTGGGCATAAAAGCCTAAGCATCTGAGAAGGACGTGAACTCAAGTGAGGAAGGTACACTATTCAGCTGAAGGGGAAGAGATGACAGAGGAACATTAGAATGAAGGCCTGTACATTCTAAACTTGCTATACCTATTGCCAGGCGATATAAAATGGCTACCCTGCTTCCTCTTCCTAGTCATCAATCACAGCTGCAAAAACAGGATCCTACCTCTTTGCCAGGTAATCCACGGGAACCTCATAACCCAATTTGAATTTGAATTCTGCAGCTTCGTTCCGGGCATGAGACACCAGAGACTTTGCATCCGCTGAACCCCACAACAATGAGCAGGAAAAAGTTTCAAAACTATTTACTGTGGCAGTCGAAGCAATCTTCCATTCGAGTTACCCAAGAACGCATGCATTCTTCCTATCAGACAAGCTTGTGCCAAATTACTGTTCAAAATGCTTGTACCACAAAAAAATTACCTGTCATCCCAGTTGCGAGAAGACCAATGTACTTTGTGATGGCAAAAAGGTGTGTCACACTGCTTTGATCCAGAAGTTTGTCCTAGAAGTTCAACAATGCATCCATTGTTCACATATCAGATCTCATAACCCCTCCATTCCACGAACTTGAATGCAATGCTCAAAAACTCAAGAAATTGAATACAACATCCTTGAAGACTTATTGCACATGTATTCTTGTCTTATAAACACAACGATTCGCAACTTCCAAATTTAATAACCACACAACATGACAAGGTAGTCGAGTGTAAGGTATTTATGTATGTACCGGGACTTTCTTCTGTGTGACGAAGCATACTGAGTCTTTCCCACGTACTCCAATTGAGGTAATCCCAGCAGCCTTCACAGCCTTGAAAGCATATTCTGCACACACCATAGCAATCTTCAATGTGAGAAACTTTCCAACCATTGAAACCAAACTAAATAAACATACCAGAAACAATCCTTCGCGCAATCACCAATCCCAGGGCTAAGTCCTTCAATAATCATGTAATCAGGCATTGAACTCCTTTCAGCTGGCATGCTTCCCATAGCATCCTTATCAAACCCTAAGTGCCGGAAACTTTTAGTCCACTACGTACCGACTTGGTACAAGCGACCCTCAGGCGAGAAGATTGTGATGTGGCGATCATAGCCGGCACCCGATCCGCGACTCATGGTGCAACCGTGGTGCAATTTGCGGTGTCGATCCAATGAGCGTGCGAGGGAGGAGCTGAAATGGAGTATAAGCGAGGACAGAATGGAGTGAGCACCAAACCCTAATGTCTCCTTGGAGGACAAGGAAGACAAGGGAGCTTTGGTAGGATGAATTTAGATGAATGATAGCACTGTTCCTCGCACGGATGATTTGAACCATCCCCATCCAGTGCCTCCCCACCGCCACTTATTATCATAGGCGTAGTAAAGAACTGGGGCTGATTCCCAGTTGTTAATATCTGTTCCTTATGTAGCAGAATGCCCCTCTTGTACGTGATGGGCATTATGTGTCATTAAATGTCCCATGCCTATTACAAGCGATATAATGTATTGTAATTGTTTTTTTAATCAACTCATCTTTTTAAGTATGGGTAGGGCTTCTCGGAGAGGACATTCCCGGAATTGCAAGCCTACACCTCAGGATACCGCCCTCAATGTTAAGGTAGATGATTCAGTTAACTTTCTTAATCATACACATGAAATGGCTTTTAATCAGCGGTACATTTGTTTTAATGTGGTGGGTGAGTAATACATAGTGATTTAGTTGCCGCATTGATGATGTTTGGGTGAGTCACCTTTGCAAAAGTTAAACTACACCCACCATCCTTTGTGATGAAGAGTGCTATCCACCGAGCTATGACACGCTTGATATTTGTGCCCGAGGTGGGCGAATTAGGAGGCGGCAACTTGGCCAAATTAGGAGGTGGCATGTGGTTGTGAGGTGCCAACCAACTTGTATTGTGAGTATTATGTAATGCAAAAACAATTGAGCAACATTTGACATGACACAACATTTTATCTTACATGTGACCACTTTAGAGACATGACACAACCAATATTGGCTTTGAACTTGGTTTTCATTGGCAAATGACCCATGTAGAATCTACTATTGATGTTGTCCACTTACACAACATTGAATGATAAAAGAGTTCCCCCATATAACACCATATTGAAAAGTAGAGAATCTTTGATTCTAAAGCCTATATCAACACCTTTTTCAACACCGATTTCAAGAATTTCAAATTCTTTGGTCCTGATTCACAATTGCTAACATGCTCAAGCTTCTAATGCTCAAATCCATCGGTTGGATGATTCCACAAAGCTGGAGGTGTCCACATCAGCCTCATACGCCTTAGGCCCTTAATTCCAAGAACCCCTTCTCCTCAAGGCCCTACTCTATACGTAAAAACCTTAGGCTGAGTGTCCCTTTATAATATGAGGTATCCTTACTTTGCATAATGCACCCCATGTATTTTGCAATGCATTATGATTCCAAATATGCATCACGTTTCTCCTGCCAATCAAAGCCATTGAAATTTGTCCTAGAGCCTCTATCACCTTGCATTGTGTCCTTAGTCACACAAAGAATCATCCCCCCTCATGCATTACCTATTACATTTTCTTGCTTTTACATGCCCCAATAGGTAATCTATCTAGCAAGGGGTGAGAGGAATTGTTACATACAAATATATCTCATATTTTTTCAACTAGACTAAATAAAGATGATTTTGGTGTCAAATTAAATTCAAAAAATGACCTCTAGACTGCATATTATCTTAGGGTTTTATGTTAAATGAATGAGACCTGGATTTGTAAAGGATAATTCCCTCTTGCTAAGGATTTGGGTAGTCATGTAAGTGGAGGATAAACACATTCAAAGCTTTAACGTTCGGCGTCTTCTTTTGTAAGCAAGTTTTACCGCAAAATTAGAAATAGAGATTCTCAATTACTCTCATGAGATTGAGGGATGAATTTATCATATAGTTTTAGAAAGTATGTTTTTATTAGATCCCCTAACATGGTTGTCACAAAATTTTAAGTCCACATTGAAGTTTGATCAATTTGTAGACAAGTCCTTATACAAAATGAATGAACCAAGTTGTATATGTTCTCTTTCCTTCAAATAGATGTTGAAACCTCAAAATTAATGTTTATTGCATTTCTCAATTTACATTTGGTCTCAATTCAATCCTAAAATTTGGTCATTCTAACACATGAATGTTAAAACTAAACTAAGGGTATGGTACATAAGCCAAAGGCATCTAATACTAAACCTATATTGTCACCTTATTTTTTAAAATCATTTCAAGGTTAATCACATGTTTTATTAACAATTTCACTTCAAGATTGAGATCCCTACCAATTGCTAATTTACTAAATGAAAATAACACACACACGCACACACACACACACACATATTCATAAAAGATTTTGGACCTTGAAGATGAGGTGCACTAAATATGGGTTTTGAGAATGTAAAGCCTTGGCTCATAAGTTCCTTTGTTATGAGCGGCCATCTGACATGCTGTAATTGCCCGCCGTGTATCACAGGGGGACTTTACACATAACAACACATGAGCCGTAGATCCTAGCAAACATCTAATGATAGAACTCTCATCATAGCCTTTACACTCAATGATGCCCTTGGACCATGACAATTTGTGAATAATGACCCTATCCTCAGGTTCATAACATTATTCAGATTGAATGTAGGAAATATTCTGTGGAATATTGTTAGACTCCACATGTATAACACTGTTATGAATCTGAATAATGTTATGTGCAAGCCCTCAAGCGGACCATTATTTGCGGAATGCCCCGGTCCCCGGACGTTTCTATCACAAGACGACCTTCAAAAATGCAAGGGCAACTTTTTTCTTTTGAAGTGGGGGGAGGAGCGGCTGGGGCGAACCAACCCCTATATTCATACCTTACCGGGGAGGGCAAACGGCTAGGGATTCATGGCACTCACTTAAAATCAACCATCCTACATATCGTGGATGAAGTGGCTCCAATACAAAAAGACCCCCTATGAGGTTGAGGGCCGATTCATTCAAATGTGACATCACTAGTCATCCGGTAAGGTACCAATGTATGGGTCGGTTCGCCCTGGCCGGGGAGGAGCAGCCGCGTTTCGGTGGGCTTCAAAATTAATTTTTGAAGGCTGCCCGAGGGTTGCGGGTCGCGGGCTCTGCCTCGTCTCTAAGGGCCCCTCAAAAAGGGGCCCCCGCCTCTGCCCCCGCTTCTGCCCGCCCTCCCCTCTGCCTGCCCGCCCGCCCGCCCTCCCTGCCCGCCCGTCCGCTCTCCCTGCCTGCCCGCCCGCCCGCTCGCCCCCACCCTGCCATGCCCGGTGGAGCTCCCAGTGTGTCCAAGTCCAACAGGGGACATGTTAACATCTTCCGGGTTTTCTTTATTAATTTGAGAATTTTTTTAAACGTGAAAAAATATTGATAATTTTCTTAAAGTCTTGAATATCACCCGGTCATTTTTCAAACTCGATCAAATCATTTGTAATTACACTAAATATTGTATTTAGTATCACTTACTATTTGGAGTTACACAATGATATATATTTTTATTATTAATGATTTTTTTACCACGTAAAGATATTAATGTTCTATAATGTCCAAAGAACAAGTTTGATCTTTGTTGGCCAAAAATGAGATAATATACAATAAATTGTTATAGCATTGTGTAATTCCAAATAGTTGTGACACTAAATACAATATTTAGTGTAGTGGTCGGTTCTCCCTGTTCATTGGTCTACAAAACCCATCTTAAGTGCACCTCACCTTCAAGGTCCAAAAGCCAATATATATGTTCACTTTCACTTAGTAAATAAGCATTTTATTGAAATTTCATTTCCATAATGCATTGCTCATTGGACTTTTATCCCTTGATTGGTCACGCACTTTCTTGAATTATTTGTTCATGAAAAATTATCATTTTTTTAATTTCTTTAATCATTGCTATAAGCAAGGCTATTACGACATTATTGATGATTCAATTTGCATGACTTGTTGTGTTTCATTAAAATTTTGAGGGTTAAGGGTCTAACATTTATAACCCATAGCCCATCCTCGTAGCCCATGCAATAGGATATCTTGAGATGAATATAGATATATCAAGCATATTATTTCAAGAAGCTTGTTTTTAGTGGATAAGTACTATATTTATCATTCATCAACCCAAAAATTATCGCATGGGCAATTGAGATTGAAGTATCATTCTAACATTCCATAAAATGTATGCTAAATAAAGGGTGAGTGAGTTGGTTTCAATCTCCAATTTCTCAAAAACATTAATGACATAAAATTTCAAAACGATAGATATTTGATTATGAAAATATTTGGAAATTGTGATTGATGATACGAATCACCTCAACATCATGTGTTTAACCTTTTATGGATCATATTTGACACATAGAAAAATAGACGGAGACGGAGCTTAGTTGGTTCCACCAAACAAGAGAACCATTTTATGATACATCTCATTTTACCCCTCACCCATTGAATGGAGATCTCTCACTACTACATGAGCATAGGACGGCCATGTATGAAATAAATAAGATTGTGTCTGCCTTGATACATATTCACCGATAGTCTAAATGTACTATATCTACTCAACACACAAATTAAACACCCCACACTCCACAATAGTCACCCTGACCAAGTCACACTTGCCTCCATGGTACAACTTCTCCAAAACCGCTCCCAACCAATCACATTATATAAAGTTAGAGCACATGTCAACATAGACGGTAACGAACAAGCAGATAAATTAGCAAAATAAGGACTGGACCTTACCCATAGGAATGCCACACACCCATACGAACACGCCCATGCCACACCTTACTACTACCAAAAAGACGAATGGCCCTCCATGATAGATACGCCTGATAAAGGCCCAGTTAGATTCCTAGAAAAACAAATCAAAAAATATGACAGAATAAACAACTTAGAAACTATGGCCACACAAACCCCCAATATTTGTAAATGGACAGGCAATGAAGACATTGACAAGGAACTTTCCAATGAATTTTGGAACAACCCTACTATTACGGACAAGCAAAAATCATGCCTTATCAAATTTCGCACCGGAACCTACATGGGCCAAGCTAGAAAACAAACCTTCTTTGGTAGACAAAGATTCCCCACCATCACCTGTCCTATTTGTAACTCATACGAACCGGATACATGGCTACATGTACTACTTACATGTAGGCAACAACATATACACTCACTACACGTCAAAAGACATAACAAAGCAGTATGGGAAATCAGAAAATTACTAATTTCTTCCGAAAAATCCCGGTGCTACACTCTCATGAACGCTAGTACCTTTAATGACAACCCCCAAGAAAACACCGTCCCTAACTGGCTCTTACCCTGCACATGTGGAACCCAAAGATGCCACTGTAACTCTCGATTTAGACCCGACATTCTTTGCGTTAAAGGGCTACCATATCAAAATGAACCTCCCACAAATATAGACCAAACTCTCACCATACAATTCATTGAATTCACATACTGTAATGATAGATTTTCACCAGAAACACTAGAAGCTAAAGCAAACAAATACAAACCACTGATAGAAAACATTGCTGCCCTAGGCTGGAAAATTGATCCGCTCATTGTTATTACAGCATGCGCTAGAGCCGCAGTACACATTCCATCAATGAAACTACTTGAAGACAAATTTAAACTACCTATGCCATCCATCCGAAACACCTTCAAAAACATCAATACCATTGCCATACAATACGCCATGTCCATCCTCCTCCACAAAAGAAGACTAGAAAATCACCAACCTTTACCACAAATACAAGACCCCCCCTAGATGACTCACAAGCTGTATTATGAAAAGCGCCCTCTCCACACAACAATGAGACAATGGACTGACATCTAAACCCCGCACAAAACAAACCCTATATTAATTGAACCTTATTTGTACTCTTTCTACTTAGTATTGGCTTCCATTTGTTACTGGTTTCTATCTGTTACCGGTCACTATAGTGTCTACTCTCGAAAGGGGGAAGTAGTTCTTTACTTCTATTCCTATGTCCCGTGGACATAGGAATAAGGGTGGAACGAACAAACACTTCATTCACGTCGGTCCCCTCCGGGGATGGAAGTTTCTTCTCTCTGTGTCTGCCTTGTTGCCTCCACCTGAACCTAATTATGAGGTTGTCGCCTTACTAAACTGTAACATCTCCGGGAGTCCTGCAATAATGTTGCAGGCTTCCACATTCAATTGGACGGATAAGATCCCAGTGCCTCAAAATTACCAGGATTTGACCGCTTTGATGCCGGTCCACCATATGACCATCTTGTTCAATGCGAGCAAGTGGCGGAGGGAGATGATTGCTATATCCCACAAGTGCCTCAAACCCAGGCTCGCAGACTAGGCTGGTGTGTGATAAGAAACATGGTCAAGGCGTGCAAAATCTTTTTGTTAAGAATCAAATCGAGAATGGTAAGAATACTTCCTCACCCATCCAAGTCTTTTTGCCACTTTTGAACCTACGGTATGATTGTGGGGACTTCAAACTCCACAAACAATTTTGACACCAGGAATTGTCTCACCTAGTTAGCAATGCAAATCATGGAGTTTATTGTTTCAAGTTTCGGCATCGGAGGTGCGATGCCAAAAAGAATAGGAGGTCAAAGTGACGACAATTCTCTTTCTCTTCAAGTGATCACCATATAGGCATAGGCCTTCCCAATTGTGTTCATGATTAAACCTTGAATGGTGTCTATACTTTGAGCACATAGTTCAATCTCATTATAAAACATGTCTTTTTGATGTCCATTCTTGAGTGCAAACTTTACCATTTACCAATCAAACATAGGTGTCCAATTAGGAAGTGTGGCCCAAGTGATCACTTAAGGCCCACACACCTCATAGTGTCACCAAATTTGATGTTGGTCAACTAACAATAAAGTTGCCTCTGAACAGGGCCTTAAACTCAAATGCAAGGAGCACAATGACTACAATGGAATTCGACACAAGAAATTTCAACCTAACAAATTTGTATGCAAATGTTGTCTGTCAGCATTACAAGAATGGAGCGTGCTTGGAAACTATTGAGGCCAGTGCAATTTATGTTTGAACACCATGTGATTTACATATGAACCATGAAAAGCAAGATGCAATAAACCTTGACTGCCCCTTGCATTGCATAATGTTAAAATTTACACTCTAAGTCAATGGTGTAATCTATATGTCTTATCCTTCAATTATAAATATTTTTTTTACTTCTACTAATCCTCGAGTCATATGATTGAAATGTCACACCCATGAAGATTAATTCATGGATATCTTTGACAACATAGACATAATTGTACAACAAATTGAAGTACTTATCTTCAAAATCGTATTTCTAATCCTTAAAAACCTAATTCTTTGCACTAAAAGCCAACACATGTATTGCACATCTCCGTGAAGGAGTCATATTTTGCATACTTTTGCATGACACTTGAAAGTGTTGGTGAAGTTACCGTTGTCTCAAGATTTTTGAGATGATTCTACTTCTATTGGCTGCACAACACATAAACAATGCATGTTAAATTTGCAAAGCAATAGTGTTAAATTTCAAACTTGATGAATTGCAAGGGTATAGAAGATAAATTTAACTAGAGAAGTATTTCAAGAGAGAGGGAGATGAATGGGCAAGAAAAAAAGGAGCGGAGCAATCGAGAACAATACCCTCAATTGGCAGTGATTAACTTATACATGAGAATCTCAAAACAAGAGAGATCAAAACACAAAGTCAATCAAACTGCACTTCTCTACAAAGCCAAATTATACAAATACATACTTTTGTCCTACCTCAACTCATTCTTTCTAAAGTTTTGTATCGATGAAACACAAGAGACGCTGAAAGATCACAAAATGTCACCGCTTGGACTTGGAAACAACAGGACCTCGGCTGGTTATGCCCAACAACCTTCCGGCAACTAACATAATTGTCATACCTGAAATCAATAAATAAAACTTGTAGCATACCTCAAATCAATGAAGAAAACTTGAAATGTCACTAGGATGTCGACCAGTTATGCTCAAAAATCTCCTTGGACACCCCTCTTGGCACAAAATAACTATATTCTTGATTCTAAACCCTAAACCCCAAACGTGGAGAGCCAACCGCTAGTCACAGATGAACTGGTTGAGTTTGAGAATTAACCAGTTGAAGTCCAACGCTTCAGGAAAATGACATCTCATTTCAAAAGAATCTATGAAACATACCTCAATCAATAAGAAAACTTGAAAGATCGCAAAATGTCACCGCTTGGACTTGGAAACAGCAGGACCTCGGCTGGTTATGCCCAGCAACCTTCCAGCAACCAACATAATTGTCATACCTGAAATCAATAAATAAAACTTGTAACACACCTCAAATGGATGCAAATCTGTTGCATAATTGTTGCAAGAGCTCCGGCCAATGTCAATTGCATAACATTCCAGGACCCGTTAGTAGTATGTGTTTCAAAGGAGTTTGATGTGCAACACATTTAGAACGCTACATGCCAGTGATTGTTTAGCTGATGCCTTCGTGATGGGCTTGTACCGTGTTTTTGGTCAAGGAGGACAACAATTTTATTGGAAATGGATATACCTAATTTGAGGAAACCAAATTTATAAAAACTTCCAACCGTTGCAAATTTCGTCACAGATGTGTTCATGTTCTAGTTGCTATATGAGCCAAAAGTGTAGGGAGAGATGAATTTTGTGCTCAGTCTCATCAGCCTACATGCTGAAATTGCAAGTGTGATGGCTGATGAAGGAGGGGCGAGTCCCGGTGACCCCGGAGAACCAGTCGGAGGTTATAACCAGCATCCCTGGTCTCCCCTCGCTCCATCCGCGAATTGTTTCATGAAGAAAACCTGAAAGGTCACTAGGATGTCGACCAGTTATGCTCAAAAATCTCCTTGGACACCCCTCTTGGCACAAAATAACCATATTCTTGATACTAAATCCTAAACCCCAAACGTGGAGAGTCGACCGCTAGTCACAAATGAACTGGTTGAGTTTGAGAAATAACCAGTTGAAGTTCAAGGCTTCAGGAAAATGACCTCTCATTTCAGAAGAATCCACGAAACATACCTCAATCAATGAGAAAAGTTGAAAGATCACAAAATGTCACCGCTTGGACTTGGAAACAGCAGGACCTCGGTTGGTTATGCCCAGCCCAGCAACCTTCCGGCAACTAACATAATTGTCATACCTGAAATCAATAAATAAAACCTGTAACATACCTCAAATCAATGAAGAAAACCTAAAAGATCGCCCCGCAACTTCTTCCTCTGTAACCACAACTACAAATTTTGAGTTCAAGGTAGTTTCTGGTTAGGCCCAAATTCTGACAATATTGGTTGACTTGAGTGAGAGAATGGACATTTGTCACAGCAACTGTATACTTTAAGGTTGGAAAAGAAAGTGCAAGGCTTTCATGAAGCAACACACTGTAGCTCTCGCATACTTGCTATGCATTCACCTGACAAGGCAATACGAGCTACTTACTTAAGAGATGCTAAAAGGGAGCCAAACTGCTCGTGCTTCACGTGACTGGCAATCCACCAATATTAGACCTGCGGATAACTATTCCGTTTCTACACACGATCACTAGCAGATTAGGTCATCAACGCAGAAAGAAGACAATACTCCGCGACGCCAATGCACAAGAATTCGTGACGAAATTAACCAAACCAACAGGTGGCAATGCTATACCACACCCGCGGCGGAAACCTCGAAGAGATCAGTGGACCTGTCGCCTGGCAGAAAAAAACGAGAGCGAAATCTCCCACTGCGATAGAGGAAACGAAAGATACACACACTCTTAATGCCACCCCTCGGCTACCGAAAACAAATTCTTTCGAATTCGCTCGCCGGAATGAGCGAGCGCGGGAGCCCTGTCCCGGGCAGAGCAGGGCGGGCAGGGCGGGCAGGGCGGAGCGGGCAGCTGGTTCGGGCGGGCAGGGCCGGGCCGGGCAGGCAGAGCAGACAGAGGCCAGGGCAGGGCGGGCAGAGGCGGGGGCCCCTTTTTGAGGGGCCCTTAGTGACAACGCGGGCCCTGGCCTTATCCTGGCAGAGTCCCCTTCCACCAAAAGCCCGTAGGAGAAGGGTTTAACATATCCCCTCCGTGAGTCCGCAATTCGGAGGCCGACATCTCGGCGTAAGCGCCGTCATTAGCACAAATAGGTCGCTTGCTTGACGAACAAATTCGAATCGTTTTGATCCCGATTTGAGGTTCTCTGGTGAAGTAACGGGTTCGGGTAGGTTGATAGAGATATATAGAGAGAGGGAAAGAGAGAGGAAGAGGTGTGGCTGCTGTAGCGGAGGTGTCTCTGTATCTACTACAATTAAGGTTTGAGCTTGAATTTCTCTGCGGTTGGATTGAATTTATCCTTTTGCTTGAGTTTGGATTCTGGAATGGTGTCTTTCCTTGCATGGGAAGAGATGAGTGCCATGTCGTTGATGTGTTGGAACCAATTTCCAATTATTGCCCCATGTGAAAGGATGGTCGTCCCGACCCTAAGGAAGCTGGTCCTGTTGCGTGATGTACGAAACACATGACAACCTTTAGTCAACAATTCGTTAGGAGGTTTTCGTTCCGTTTAATTTTCGTCCCTGAGGACAATAGGAAATACCTTCACATGGAGAACCAGGAAAGAGGAGATTGTTTTTTGTGTCTTAATTTGCTGATTTCCTGGTATAGGGAGCTGCTGAATTTCATCTCTTTAAGGTTGAGTTGGATCCATATATGGTGTCAAACTAGAAGGATGCGGATGTTGAGATTGAAGTATGTCATGGTGACATCTTTGAAAACATTGTAGCTGTTACCTCTTCTAGAGGACTCTTCCATAAAGGTATTGTTAGTTCAGAACTTTATGGAAGCATATGCTTCAACTCGCAAGATCCAATATGGGCAGGAGGGCATGAGACCTTAGCAGTGAATGAAATTGTGTGCAACACACATTAGGTCTCTGTTGTATCAAATATCTGAACTTAGCAAGGACCCAAGAAAGTGTCACTCGACTATTGGACAAGAATATGTCATCGCTGTACAACAAAGTCGGGGTTTAAGTTGTATGGGCGAACGTGTGTAATTCAATTGTGGTGTTGACAGCGTTGCAATCTCTAGTCGGTTTATGGCTTTGTGTGGATTAATTTTTTTATTGGTGATTTGCATGCAGTGCTAAATCGGCATTGAAGCAACCGAACATGTCAGGAGTTGGTGTCAATGGATTGCTTGGTGTAGTATAGCCGAGAACCCGCTTCATAAGAGCACCTCTCTTCTGTTTTACAATCCGGTTCTCTGACACTGCTCCGAGAATTTGAGGACGTATTACTTATTATGCTGGTGCAATCATTATTTTTTGTTTCGATTAGGAAACAATAATGGTGTTGCCTGTTCTCTGAGTCTTCAAGTTTTGGTTAAGAATTTGCGTAGGTTTTGGTTTACAAAAAGGTCGGGAGAGAGGATGGGTATAGAAGGAGCTATGATGACCTCCTGCGCAGTCTTAGGTTCTGATTATTACTCTTCACAGGTTCTTAGTGCGGGGATAGGAGCCTCGCCATCGCAAAGGCATCATCATGGATGTAGACGAGTTCCATGTGTTTTAGATTGGAAGAACTCTCGTGTGCAATCTTTTGTAAGTCAATTGCAAGCAAAGTGTACAGTGTACGCTCCTTCCCAATGCTTACATGATGATAAATCTTTGAAGTTTAGGAAGCAGGCAGCAGAGCTTCCACTATTGCAAAGGCTCTCATCAGTAGGTGGTTCTAGAATCACACTTTTAGGTCATCATAATTCTGTTCTTCACAATTTGCCTCGAAGATTTGCCGTGGTTGCTCGGTCGTCTAGTGAAAGCTCCGGTGGAGGTGGAGATGGCGAGCCTGGAAAAGCACCTCCAGTTGCGAACATCGTACAGAGTGAGGAAGAGGATGATGGTGTAGGAGGAACAACAGAGAAGAACAGTTGGTTACCAGACTGGGCGAAGATTTCGTCCGAGGATGGAAAGACTATAATAGCAGCATTTGCAGTGTCGCTGTTCTTCAGATGGTTCATTGCAGAGCCAAGATTCATCCCCTCCCTCTCTATGTACCCTACATTTGAAGTCGGTGACAGGATTGTGGCTGAGAAGGTGTGTCCTCTTTGCTATATACTTTAAGCACACTGATTATGGTAAAAACTACATGGGCATATGTATAGTGTGACTTCCCTTTCGCAAGCAACCCTATAGTGTGGCCCGCGGTAGATACTATACACCATCATGCATTAAAAAAGCGGGCACCCTAGTTACACTTGAATCTTCATCCACTCATTATGTTTTCATTCCTTCACTTTTAGTTGTGGTAGGATATTAGTTTAATTTGTTTAGAATGCGAATGCAAAAAGCATAACTGGCATAAGCGGAGGAATGTAGGGTGCACATCAATTCTAACTTCTGAATTTGAAGATTGACAGCAGCCACGTTTTTTTTTAAACCTTGCCATGGGAACTTTAACCACCCAACAGCTGTTATAATAGGCACCTTCAATTTTCAAAGCTACGAGCTGTTTAACCCCTTATGCTCGGCCAAGATATTGTTACTTTTCTGACTCCAGTTCACTCTTCTCCCATCTCTTGCAGTTTTTTAATTTTATTGATGTACATTCTTTTCTACCTTGTGACTCTGCACGGTATGTGGTATACAGTGGAGATATTTTTGTAATTCTTGCATTTCATACAGGTCTCTTATTACTTCAGAAAGCCCGAGGTGAATGATATCATCATCTTCAAGGCACCTGAAAGTCTACAGGTAAGGGTGCACTCTTATCAACACTACAATTCTCTTTTGCTATCAAGGGCTTGTATTGCTGTGAGGGAAAATGTGGCAGCGACCAATAATCTGCGTTAGGAGTTGTGATTTCTGTGGGAGACTGCAATAAAAAATCCTTCATATGATTTTCTGACATGCTGAAGCGGCTGCACTTTGCATACCTATCCTATGTTGTTTTTGACTAGCATCCCTTGCTCTGCAGGCCAAGGGATACGGTGCGTCAGAGGTTTTCATCAAGAGGATAGTCGCAAAAGAAGGTGACCTTGTTGAGGTACACACTACATCGAATCTCAACAAGTCAATTGAATTTCCTCTGGATTTTATGCGTATTAACTGTCATGAGGAATGTAATGACGATTTTTTTCATGACCAATAGTATAGATTCCTTATTCAAACATCAGCAGGCAATACCTTAAAGTTGTGCTCATTGCATATTGATGACATGGTGTGCTGGTCAGGTTCACAATGGCAAGCTCTTTGTAAACAACAAGCCCAAAACTGAGGACTTCATTGCTGAGCCGCCTATTTATGACATGAGGCCAGCTGTAATATAGCCCAAACCCTTCCCTTCTGATTTACATTTCTTCAAATCTGTAACTGCTCCTACTCAAGTCTTTCACTTTATTTAACAGACCAGCAATTCTGTGTCAATACATGAATCCTGAGATGATCTTTCTTGGGTTTGTGCAGTTTGTACCAGAAGGAACAGTGTTTGTGATGGGGGACAATCGGAATAATAGCTACGACTCCCATGTCTGGTATGCAAAGTTTTCCTTGCCACCTTGATTCTAACAGGTGGACATCTTCAGGATGCCTTTAATATCAATATTTCGAAATTAAAGGTCCATCAGTGTAACCTGCTGCATGTGGGGGATCTTGTGATAAACCTGTCATCTGCATCTTGAATGAGGCAGTGTTCTTTGATTTGCATCCTGAGCCCAAGTAAAAGCTCCAGTGATTGATTTTTGCACATAGTATGTGTTGTGTTTGCATTTTGCTCTTCACCACCCTTGGACTACAAACGTGACAGTGCAAAACTTGTGTCCTGGCAGGGGACCACTTCCTGTCAAGAACATTTTAGGGCGTTCAGTTGTTCGGTATTGGCCTCCCCAGCGTCTTGGCAGCACTGTTCTAACACCCACAGACTCCACCGAGGCTACCCCTTCTCTGAAACCTGTGGCACCTCCACTCCTCCAAGTTCGAACTGCACCTAGGCCGTAAGTTGACTTTATTTGTTACTTTGTTGGTGTGCATTGCACCAATCATATATAGTGATTTGAACTACAGGAGTTTTTGATGATCTGGTAAAGGCCACCTGGTCAACCTCAGATTTATTGCACTTGCAAAAGTCAAGTGACTCGCTACCTGTGATCACAATTGCCCACTTCCTGTCCTTGGATCAGCTGCTTCCAGTTTGCAAGTTTTCACTAAAACTGAACTCAAAGAGAGCTTACAAGAATTCATTTGTTGAACTCTTCAAATAATTGGGCTTATTCAAATAATCTATTTACACCAATGATCAGACTTACAAAATAGTATTCTTAATACTGAGCCAGCTCGGGAGGGACAGGGTGGTTTCCTTCTGCTAACATCTTTTTGAGAACGTCGAATGTACCAGAGTCTTGAAGAGTGAAGTTGTTGTGGCAACATCTGTCTTGCCAGCACGGCCTGTACATCCAATTTGAGGAGTAAATTCATAGTTGATGACATGTGGTACATCCGGAATGTCAATACCACGACTAATAACATCAGTAGCAATGAGGCAATTGGGAATGCTTGTTCTTGAACCAATCCAAGCTTGCCTCATGTTGCGTCTTGTGTCTTGCCTGCATGAATAGTAGTGGCATCCCAACCATTGCTCTTGAGTGAATTACAAGATGCATTTGCAGTTGTCTTTGAGCTCACAAAAATGATGGTTCTTTTGTCACCCATCTGCTGCATTTGAAGAAAAACAGGCCCAGAGGGCCTTTAAATTACTATTTTTTGGGTGCTAAAAACTGGCGAGTGCTTGCAATGTCCAGAGGGCACCATAGTGCCAGCATCAAATTTGAAATGGTTATGTACCAGTAAGAGTAATCTGCACATTTGCACCAAGTACATGAATGGGACACCTTCAATGTCCTTTGGCAATCCACATTCAAGTCCTACAACTTGGGACACCCCTATTTGGATACCAATATTATAATGGCAACATCTTCATACATGATCACTATGTACTGTACATTGAGAAGGATGCAAAGAACTTCTTTTGCAAGAGACCACGAATGGATGGAGGTGTTGTAGACAAAAATTAGGGAATAATTTGGAGTTAGTTTGCAATAGATCTTAGAAGCTCCTTTTTTTCTCCTCAAATTTTAAGTTTTGTTGTTGTCACCACATAGCTCCACATGGCAACAAGATATCCTTAAAGCTCAGTCCATGTAGTCATTATTCACAATCCTTAGGATGAGCTTGGCCATTGGATCCCCACTAAGCTTGAGCTAGGATCATTGGTTATTTTACACCTAATAGACATGGTGTTTAGGGTAGAGTTGCTGTCGCGGACCTCTCCATAAGGATTGCCCGAAACACCTTGGACACAAGGGGGACCCCGGAGTGACACCCGGGACTTGTGGCGCCGTTGGTGAGAGGGCCCAAGTGATCCTAGTGTGGGTGAGGGCCCCGGGCGTTGGGAACGCCTCCTACCCACGGAGACTAGGAGGCATGAGGGTGAGGCCATAAGCTATGCGTAGCTTATGGCGTGCCGATTCTAGAATGCTTTAGAACACCTCATTTGGAGGTGTTACCTAGAAGATATGGCAAGTTGAGTGGGGTGCTGTCCCGGGACAGCGCCCTGCACCAGCAGTGGCCTGGGAGTGGCTCCCGGGACTGCCAACCTTCAAAGTGGCATAACTTCCTCTGTACTTGCCCAAATGGGGCAAGTGAGTAGTTCATCGTGATCTACGTGAAATGTAGATCACGATGGAGTGGTTGATTGCTAGAATCAAAGACCGTATGAGGAAGTTATGGGGTTCTGAAGCTGCTGGGGCCTTCTAGGCCCAGCGGCTAAGGGAAAATGTCTACTTGGCCCCAAGAGTTGGGGGAGAGACAAAAGAATACTTGACGGTGGGGTAGGGGTCCTGCCTAGAGTCCTAGAGGCTTATATGGGTGAGGTGGTGTGGCCTCACCCACCCGAGGCCCAACGGCAAGGCCTCCAAGGGCATTGGCCCATTGTGAGGGCATAGTTGCCTAGTAAGGCTCGGGTTGTTGTAGTGTTGCTCCGGCAACACGATGTGCAACGTAAGATTGGACTTCCATGGATGGAAGTCCACATCTTAAGATTGGTTACCAATTTAGCGGTGAGTCCTGAAAACCAAGTAGGAGGTTTGGTCCCCCTCCTATGAAGTGTTGGGGTCCGCGGTATGGGAAGCTAACCTTTCGCATGGCGGTATGCGAAGGGTTAGCGGTCGTAACTCTTGCTAGAATCGAAAAATGGACCGAGTTAGCAATGGGGACCTAGCAAGGGTTGCGACAGTTGCACATGCACGTGGAGCAACTACTTATGTTGGAGCATACAATGGGTAAATTAAAGGATTCCTCTTCAAAGTTGCAATCAAAGAATATGATTCTAGTATTTCTAGCGCCACAAACTTGGAGGCAATCCTCGTGAGGCATGCATACATGGGCACAAGCTAAATTTGGACCCACAAATTTCCAACCATTAATATAAACATTGCAATTGTTGAGTACATATTTTGCATCTTTTTCTTGTATTAAATACGTGTTTATTCTTGATGTCATAGTTTTTCCAAAGCCTTCATGGGAGAGGTTACATTCTTACTAAATTGCTTTCAAATGGTTATAGATCTTTATGCATCATATTTGAAGATTGGGTGGATCCAACATCCATACATGGAGTCATCTATGTCATTCATGCTCAAATTGGTGAAGCCCCCATGACTAGAAGATCACATCGTGAATTTTTTGAGCAATGTGACCTTTTTTCTTTAGAAGCAATTTATCCTCCTCCAACGCATGGTCAATTGTTCGGAGAGTTGGAACCTTTGCCCCTGCGAGATTACAATGACCTTGAATGGCCCCTCCCACACATGTAGACAAAGTGAATCCATTTGTAGCAAATTGTTTGTTGATTTGTTTGTTGTTGTGCACATTATTCCAACCTTATATGTGTTCAAGGATCCTTCTCAGGCATTGTTGGATAGCTTGATGGATCCAGGTTGGAATGAAAAGGTTCATGATGGACGAGACATAATCAAATGTGTGGTTCCTTTTGGAACTATGATCTTCGGGTGATGTCACTAAAATTGGTATTTTTTTGAGGTACATGTCAATGTCATTTTGTTGTTGTATCCAATTCAAAAAAAAATTGCATTGTTTTGGTGAGCTCATTGTGAGGTGGATGTGCATGTATTATTTGAGTTGCCAAACACTTTATACCAATTTTCAATATGGTCGACATCACCTCTAAACGGATACTCAAATATGGATGCCATTGGACCAAGTGGAGGTTGTTGACACAAACAATTTGGTGTGTTCCTTCACAAGGTAGAAAGTGAGCACATGCATTAGATATGTTCATTGTCCATGCGGGACAAATTGCAAGAATCATTCATGCGAAGCATAGAAGATTTGCACACGAATCTATAGCCCATGGCCATCAATGGTTCATGACAAAAACACATCACGCAACCCAAAGAAGTTATGCACAACAAACAATCCAAGGACGATCTACAACCAACCAAGACAACACACGTTGCATCCCATCGCCTAAATCAGAGGCCTCAGCCAAGCAACACCAACCCGAGAAGCAACCACCTTAATCAAGCAAATACACTAAGCATCATCACAACAATGTTGTCCAACAACTCCTAAATTTGGCAACAAATAGTGCAACATTGCAATATGCATATAAATGAAGATATGGAGAGTTATAATACGGTGTCCAATATTACTCATAGTTTCAACATATCAAAACTATGCCAAAGTGAAACAATGATGTAGAAGTATTGCACTCCATGGACATGCATGTCATCTTGCATGAAATTCTTGCGTCTTTGGAAATATCCTCTTCTCTGGCACTATGTTCTTGTGCATTGTCGCTAACCACATGCACGCTATCATAAACAAAAAGAATTGGTTGTTGAACATCATTGCCATGTGCCTCCGGACACCTTTCCAACACATTTGTCAGCTTCTTATCCGTTTTAGACCTCTCTAATTCTTTTGTGTATAAACCTTAATCCACTTCTTCATTTCCGTCTCTTGGGGGGTTTGAATCCCCATCTTGGTCATTTGCAACATGGCCTTGTGAGCTCAATAATGGCTCTTGTGCTACAAGCTTTGTGCATAGTGTCCACACTGCGCATCATCATTACATGTCTCCCGTATTAAAAAATGAGATGTGTTAGTCTTCCAACCCAGTGGAGGTAGTGTGTGCTATGGGTAGGGTTTTGTGCGAACCTAGGAAAATCATGTCATATTCTAGATTTTAATCTAGGTTTCTATCACATAGCGATACTTTAATATTTGGGTTCAAACATGGTAAAGTGGACATCTCTTGATCCTTGCACATGTTTAAGTGAAAGTGTTTCAAATAAATATGCTTACTTATCATTTTGTGAAAAAAAATCATAAACATTTTGAAAGCATATTGTTCTACAAAGCTACACAATATATGTTGACATTAAAAAACTCCAAAAAAATCCATATATTTTAGAAAACGGTGGAAGTGGGTGTGCAAGTAGGTAATATTGAACAAGTAATGGACAAAGAAATATTTTAAATATGATAAAATTAAGTTGATTTGCTGATTTTCTACAAAAATATTTGATGATGACCTCATGTTTATATTGAATTCAAGGAATATGAAGAAAAAAAATTCAAAATAATTAAGGTCACGAAATTTACATCCAAAACCAGATCTAGCCATTTGCTTTTGAGCAAAACTTTCAATGATAAGTTTTGAAGACCTCATCTTGGTATTCTACATTTGAGTTCTTAGCATAACAATAGAGGTCAACATAGAAAAATATTCAATTTAAACAACATTTTGCTACTACTTTTAGGCGTTTGACAAAAAAAACTATGGAATTAAGATACTAAAGCATTTTTTTGGTCCACTTTACCATGCTTGCACCCATTTAGACATAATTGATTGATTATTACACTAAGTGTGGCTACATCTTACTTATAGGTATTTTTCATTGCAAGTCCCATTATACTTCATTACACATGGCTTCCATCAAGGCCTTTGGATCTTTGGTGCGTTTCACATTATCCTTGGTAGCTAATGGATGTGTTTTGATTTTGGAGGATTTGGTGGCCTTAGATTCAATTTTTAGATTGGGACAATGTACATTGAATAAGATTTGTTTGATGTGAGAGGGAAGTTCTCATAAACAATATTGATGCAAAAAGCAATGAGTAATTATGGTTCAACATGGACCTTGGAACCAAGTAGCTTCAAAGGCATTAGTCTATCGGAGTCTCAAATCCACAATAATGCTGACAAATGAATCAGGTGCATCGACAATTCATATTCCCATTATGTCAATGGTGAAACTAAAACCTAGTGATGATAATGTTTTGGTATTGTCATATTTTGGGAAAGACTTATGCCCTACACTGGATTTGTTTGACACCTCGCCATACCCTTTTCGGAGTGAGTGTTCCACACACTCCAAATCTACTCAAGATAGGAATCCATCTTCATACGAACCCCAATATATGGAACGGGGGATGTCTTCTTCATCTTCACAACGCCACCCTTTGCATCTTCTATCTTATGCTTCAAGTGTAGTAGATGCTTTGAGAATAACAAAGTCCATAAAACAATTGAAGACAAATCTTGCTTTCATAGATTTTGAGAACATTGAAATGCGTGAAGTTAAGTTACTCCCTTCGTCTTTTGACAGTGATTTTAATTTCTTTTACCACCGTCATCTGATGGAGTTTCCTCACCATATGGACGGGGGATGGATGGTATGGACAAACTTTATGATGGCTATGCATGGTGCACCACAAAAACAACAAATGTTTAGAACAATTTTGGGTTATCATTTTGTCATTCGAGGGGGTTAGATCTACTGCTATACCATTTGTTGTAGGGAGTGTGGGCCCCAAAAAACCTAAGTTGGAATGTAAGGTATGTTATTCCACACCAATTTGTATTGTTGTATGCAATGTTCTCATTGTTTACATCCATTCCACAATTCCAAGGATATCTAGGGCTTGCATTCATCTAGGGATGCATGACAACCATGTATCCAATGGCACATGTCGCGAGTCTCTGGACCTTGCATACCAACATGTTGCTAAGTGAGGTGATAAAAACGCTCATTGCAAAAATCCAGCAATTGTAATGGATGCAAGTAAACAATTCTTAACAAACTACCTTCTAAAATCTCCTATCCACGGTGAAGGCCATCACCTTAAAGGGACAACACTAGAAGTTGTTTTGGACAAGTTCACAACATTGGCATTGCGGAATTTCAAGTTTGGGTCAAAGTGTTTTGTATGAAGTGACATGGGTGTCATGGATAGTATTATAGCATGGAAAGACCACTTTGGGTTCAAGTTTGTTCATTGAAGCCAGTTGCTAGGGCATTGAAAAGACAAAGCGTTTGTCTTCGAGATGTCCATCGACCTTGCTGGTAGTGGAGTGAATTTGGTGAAATGCATGCTAGTTGGAGGGGACATGCAATTTTTTTGGATTATTCAAAAACTTTACAACAATGATGTGTCATGTGTACGACAATAAATATTGTAAGGTGCTTATAATTGTGATAAGCAATATGAGGATGGAGCAACATAAACTTTGTTTTGGGAGACCTAAGTGTTATCATGGTTTAACTTCAAAGGGTTCATGGCTGACAATGCACAAACCAATTGGAATGTTGTTAGAAAGATTCATGGTGATGGTGATCCGAGTTTGCCCATGGTCAGGTGTTGAGCCACTTGTCTTTTCCACTAGTCCGCCAGTTTAGATAAAGTGACACATAAATATATAAAGTCATCTCAACAATGTCAATACAAGCAAATATGCAAGGATTAAAAGGGTGTAAAGATGAAATATCATGTCATTCATTCATGATGGTTGTCGTCTGGTGCTACAACATAAAAGGGTCTACTTGGTTTGGCAAAGTGGTACGGGTTCTAGCGTTTTTGTTGTAGACAATGGGGAGGCCATATATTGTTAGTGAGTACTTGTACCATATATACTTGAATTTAGTGTTCATCAATACTTGTTTGTAAAGTAACTTCATTTGCACACATAACTATGTGGAGTTATTCTTTGGCTTATATGATATGTATGCACATGACATGACCATAGATGAACGTGTACCATACCAATGTGCAACCTTGCATAAACAATCCACAACAAATGGCTACAACAATTTGGCAACATGATGCCCTGCATGTATGAAACCACAGTGGACAATTTGATCATAGCATTCATGCAAATTGCAAATTGTAGGTTATGGCTGAAAGGGGATCCAATGGTAAAGGTCTAGATGCAACTTTATTGAAATTGAAGGTTGTTGCTAGGTGTGGAGATCCAAAAGTATTGGCAAAAGTGATGAGATTTTATCTGGGTGTTGAAGACCTTAACACAAAAAATTGTGCATTGGATTGGTCAGAGTTGTTTGGGTCCACCAAGCAGAAGGTGGACTTCCCACTTGGTGCCGAATGCAACTCGAATTGACCCAACAAAGTAAACTACTCCATTCCATGTCCAAACACTCGGGCAAAAAAGGCATGCATAGAGGAGTCCTTGAGTTTTGTTGAGCGTAGTGTGGCTCATACCACATCCGTGTTTAAGGCAAACTACCTTACTTTCAAGTGGCATATTGCCAAATTGCCCCCCCCTGGCTTTGTCAGAAGATGTTGGGCATTGCAAGCCAATACAAGGATATTGTGTAATGTTAAAGTAAGAGCATGTTGCCGGTGAAGATAGGTACCAATCTCTCGAGGGAGGAGGTGTCGGTGCTTGAAGATGCCAAATTCCAATTGCACAAGGGGGGCACTTTCACCTCATCATAGGTTTTCAACAATTATGACACTCCCAATCCATGTGTTTAATTTCTTTGTGCCAACGAACCTAGATGCACACCCAACTTCCAGGTTTGGGAAAATAGTGTGTCGCATTTATGCAACATCAATGGTGGATCACAAAAACAAATGGGAAAGCGTTACTGATGGACATATACTACGTTGTTGGAGTCGCTGCAATTTTGTATCCAAGATTTGGAGTGATCATCAACATTGTCTCCAAAGAGGACATATCCTATAGCATCATAATTGGCAACTTCCCGTGTTGCACATGCCCGGACTTCACAAAAATGGACTCTTAGGCTTTGGGGAAGAAAGGGAAATGCTTTTACTGCAAACATCTTTATTATGTATTCATATTTTTATGCAAGGTGGATTACGACAATGACAAGTACATTCATGCTCCAACATACACGTACAATGAGGTCATGTGACTACTTGTGTTGGCTGGCATTGTTGAGCGTAATTATTGATGCCAGGGTAGTGTTCACCCAACTATTTTAAAATATTAGTTTATGTCATTATATGTTTGGTAACTATGTTGGTCGACTCAAAATTGTTTTGAATCATCACAATAAACATCAATATTTGACTGAAAATTATCCATATTTTACATGGTAATAGGCCCCATCATTTGGGGTCACTCCTAATGTTCTTACTTTAGAATTAGAAAATAAACTATTCTATCATGCCAAATTTGTAAAATGACCCCTAAACCCGTGTGAATTTTAAAATTGTACCCATCGCTCACATGTTGCCTCTCACTGCTCGTGTATCACTACTCCTCGCTCATGTCCTAGCTTCCCTTGGACCAAGGGGCTTGAGTTACTTTCATATACACAATGTCTACAAGCCCTCGCTTAGTATAAAAATCATTATTTTCATGTTTATGGATTGAATTGAAAGTTATACACCATCTTATGCCAAGAGAAAAAATAAAGCGCACTTACATGTGGCATTATGATCAAAATACTTAGTATGTATTTGCATCAAGGGCACCATGTCATGTATTTGAACGTGAATCAATCATTTTTGAAAGGTATTCAATTGTAAAAAAAAGCACACTAGCTTTGCGCTTAAAGAATGAGTTAATTTGAAATATAGTCATTTATCACACAATTGAGTAAAAATCAAGGTTTGTTGATTATATACATGGTTTGTGCATGGTGAGGCCTAGAGTAGGCTTCTTAGATGCTTAGGGGTTAAGTGCTAAGCGCAATTGCTATCACTTCATTCTTCAAATCATTCTCACTAGCACTTGGAGCATGGGATCATTCCAATGCACCACAATATGTCTTATTTGAATCATGTATGCAAAAGTCATAAATAGTTAAAGGTTAAATTATTGGCAGATTAACTCAAACCAACACAAAAGCCTAATGTTAAGGTGGTGAACATTCTAAAAATCAATATGTACTAATTGTACAAGCTTTTAGGGTGTGGTTTAGGATGGAGTGTCAATTTTAGCACCATATGACATAATGAAAATTTGCCACGGAATAAAGAGAAGCAATATACTTGGAAAGGGGGCATTGAGAGGAATTCATTGATACCTACCCATGATTGTTGTATTGGCCTCATCTTAAGCATTTGCCGAGTACGAACTTACCTTACATTGTACATTGAGCCCCTTGGGCCCTTGAAGGGATAATTTATACATAAACCACACGAAGTCTAGATTCGCATACTTTGGAAAGCCACGCCATATGTCAACCAACTTTAGGGGACTTGGTGGTGGCAAGGGAAAAAGCATCATTGAGCCTTGTTGGCTCAAAAGAGGTTATATGGTCACTCATGTGACATGCGCATTAGTAAAGGGTAGGTACTTTGAGTAAAGGGTTGATGCCCAATTCCTTTCTAAGTAATGTCATGTGATTGATGAGCCTACTAAGCTTTAACATAGAGGCCACCCAATCCTCTTCAATGCCACCCAATCCTCTTCAATGCCACCCAAAACCCTAGACCCCATCCATATCCCCTTCCGCTAGGGTTTCGTCTCCGCAATTGTCAAGAATCTCCATCGCGGACCAATTCATCGCCTCTCGCTTTCGTTTCGTTTTGTAGGAGTGGGACACAAACAAAACGGAGCCATGGCGAATGCAGTGCTGCTGAAGTCGGCAGTGCCCGCAGTGCATCAATTATCATCGACTTCTGTGCACCGGCTTCAACAGCAAAGAAGCTTTTGCCCTTCGTTGGCGCCCGTAGGGACGAAGAAGTAAGCTCTGGGTTTACAATTTGGTGCCATTTCCGCACATAAATTGGAATTGCTCAATTCTTGTGGTAGAGTGTACAGGTATTAGTCGAGTTTGTTGTTGCGGTCGTTGATGAGTTCTATGGTGATTTCTAGGTGCAGGAGGTTGGTGGCCAGAGCTGCTGTTACATCCGAAGGTTTTTGGACACCAGACTCACTTCCAACTCCCAGCTACGATGTATGGTCTATAAGGTACGAGATAAAATTAATACCTCGAAAGTAGATTACACTGACGAGCTCATTGAGATGACGATGAGATTGCAACTGAGAATTCCTGGAATTCTTATGTCACTCCAGCATCATAGTCCTATCAACCTTTTTCTGGGTTCAGTACAGGTTTCTGTGGTGGGCATAATCCAGTAATTTTGTTGGTGAGGATTTTGGTTATGTTGTTGGGGATGGTTTCTTGGGGACCTCTGGAATTCTTCTGTCACTCAAACATCATAATGCTATCAATCTTTTCTGGGTTCAGTATAGGTTTCTGTTTTGGCAAGAATGAAGGAATTTTGTTAGTGAGGATTTTGGTCATGTTGTTGAGGATGTGTTCTTGCGAATGGGTGCCATCGCAGGAAGGATTTGGAAGTACCTACTTCAGCTTATTTCGGGGGACCTGTGGTAGCACAGGGAGGGCAAGGGCCTCCCCCTATGTTGGCAGAGAGGTTCCAGAGTGTGATTACTCAGCTTTTCCAGCAGGTTATACACCTCGATTGAGCCAGTTTTATTTTGTCACTGTTCAGCATAAACAGGTTGAATATCAGTGATTGCTCTTCGGTTGTAGATTGTTGAGAGTACCAGTAGATTGAAGAGAAATTGTTTCTGTAATTGGCAGTAATTTCTCTTCAATTTGCGGGAAGAGAGATGCTCGTGATATTGAACAAGGTGATCTACTTCTGTAACAGAGAATTATCCGGTGTGGAGGTGCTGTGGATGATGACATGGCTAATTTGATTGTGGCTCAACTATTGTACCTAGATGCTGCTGATCCCAACAGGGTTTGTTTCAAAGACCATCTCTTGGTAGATTTTTGTTTTATTTGTGGTGCTCTTGGTCGAGCAATTTGATTGACATTGCCACGGCTGCAAAGGCAATCAGTAACTTCAAATTCCAGCTGGTATTTTCTGGTGTGAGACTTAATTGTCTCTGCAGCTACGGCTTTATGACTAAATCGAGTAGCTTGCATACAAGGACTGAGGAAACTTGAGAGTAGGTTAGGATAGTCACAGTTAAGCACATTTTTACACTTAAGGATTCAAGTTGCTTCAGTGGATCAGCTCTCTTCTCACTTCTTTAGTCATTACCAGCTTCGAAGTTCTTCTATAGTACAGATAGTGCTGTCTTTAGAAAATCTAGACAATCGTAAGAAATAAATCCTGGGATCATCAATATGTGAAGCATTTGTGCTGGAAATGTTATACTCACAGTTCTGTTGGATGTTTGACAGGATATCATTATGTATGTGAACTCGCCCGGTGGTTCTGTTACAGCTGGTGAGTCTCAGAATTGGTGATACTGTTAGATTGCCTGACAAAAATTTTTTGCACCTTTAGTTTATTCCACAGTCCTGACTGGTTCACATGCCTTCTGATTTCAATTTGTCTCATTGTTTTATTTTCCAAAATAGGGCTTAGAGTTGAATGAAAAATGCGGGTTTTATAATTCTGGATCGCTCGATTCCCACTAATAGAAAGTGTTGATGTGAATGTTTGTTTGACTAGGAATGGCAATCTTTGATACAATGCGACATATTCGACCAGATGTGAGCACTGTCTGTGTTGGGCTTGCAGCAAGGTTTGTCCTTCACTCACATACGTTACCCATGATTGCATCCACCATTGCAGCCATTGCCTGAGGCAGGAGGATTCACCTTAGCACAAGAGAATGCATAAAGGGTATCGTCACAATGTTTCACTATACTTAGACAATCTGGACTTCATTAAGAGGATCTCAAAAGTAAGGGATTTATTTTTGAGCCATTCCTGAACTTCTCCTTCTCTCCTCTCCTATCAATTGAAAGAGATGCCTTTAGGTGGTTCATGGGGTAATCTTAAGGGTCTGGGTAAAGAGAAGTGAGTGATTTTTGGTGAACTTGACCCAAAACATTTTCTTGATGTTGACGCAGTATGGGTGCTTTCCTCCTCAGTGGTGGTACCAAAGGTATGAAGCCATCTGTGGTGGTGCTTATTTGATGTTCTCTTGGGTTGTGTTTGTTATTTATATGAAGTGCAAAATGTTGAAGTTGTACGATTTGACTTGTGAGCATTGCGCCTTATTGGCAAGCTTTAGTATTCTAGGGTCTCATATTTTATTGGTATTTCCTTGATTCTTTAAGTGCTAAAAATCATCTGATATGATCGTAAACCTTTGAGGAAACTTTCACTGTCGGTTAATGTCCACACCTAGTGGCAGTGTGGAGGTGTCCACCTTCACTGTAGTGATGTGTTAGTGTGCCCTACCAGACCAGTTAATTTGCTAAAATCTGATCTGCAAACATGTGGCACTTCAGGCAAGCGATACAGTCTTCCAAACTCACGTATCATGATACATCAACCTCTTGGAGGTGCCCAAGGCCAGCAGACAGATATTGAAATCCAGGTGCTTTGCATGCTTTCCAATTGAGCAGCGAGGCACATGCTAAGATAATGTTGTGGGCAGATGTTTCAACCCTTAATTTTGTGAGCATGAATTGTAGCAAGTCTAGGTACTTCACTTCTGAAATTGAGTTTTGGATTGGTGGTGGCATGCTGATGTAATTTTTAAACATAATCCTTGTTGGTTGCTGGCAGGCAAATGAGATTCTTCACCACAAGGCAAATTTGAACGGATACCTAGCTTACCACACAGGCCAGCCATATGAGAAGATTGTTCAAGACACAGACAGGGATTTCTTCATGAGTGCCAAGGAGGCAAAGGACTATGGGCTTATCGATGCTGTCATCTCCAACCCTCTTAAAGCCCTCAGGCCTCTTCCACCTGCTGGTGGTGTACCTGAGTTGAGCCCTGCTTGAATCACACAATAGTTTTAGCCATGCATAGAAGAAACGGTGAAGTAGATGCAAGCACATTCTGGAGCACAAGGAAGAGGATGCCACAGGATGCTGTTGAAGCCTGTCCCTACCAGCTGTATTATTGTAAAAGCATCATGCAATTGAAATAGTCAATTCACTTGTAAAACTGTTCTTCAGTTTTTTGGTTTTCTTGTCACTGGGGCTGTCTCTACAATTTTCTTGGGATTTGATATTTCAATGGGAAATAGCATGTTGTATATATCCTTCTGTTTTAGTGAACCTTTGTCAATGAAATGGCAACATCATGAGTTATGTCAAGGCTGGGGCGAACCAACCCCTATATTCGTACCTTACCGGGGAGGGCACACGGCTAGGGATTCGTGGCACTCACTTAAAATCAACCATCCTACATATCGTGGATGAAGTGGCTTCAATACAAAAAGACCCCCTATGAGGTTGAGGGCCGATTCATTCAAATGTGACATCACTAGACATCCAGTAAGGTACCAATGTATGGGTCGGTTCGCCCTAGCCTTATGTCAAACTGTTGGGGATTTCTCATTCCAAGATGTAGAAACCTTGCAAGATAGGAACACTCTAGCATATGATGCCCTACCTAAGGGAAGTAGGCCTAAAACAGACGTTTTCAGATGAGCACTCTTCTCTAGGATATTAAGCACGCAATTAGCACAAGATAATTAGAACCCACATTTGAGGCTGTAGCCAGTTTTCCTCATACTTTTTGAAGCTTGTTATTCAAGTTAAGATTCTCTTCTACTAGGTTGCATTTGCGAATAGGTTGCATCTTTACCCATGCAAATTACCTTGGGTTAAAATCAGATCTTGAAAACTTATAACTGTCTATCAATCTGTATGGCAACCACAAAAAATATTTAATTCCCAAATTTTGTTACTGTGGTTTTTTTTTTAAATTATTAGGAGACAGCAAGCCGACAGGCCAACGCCAAAGCACAGGAGGTAGTTGACCACCTGGCAAGTTTTCCGTCAAGTAGAGAGGAGATTTCACAGCCGGGAATTGAACTGCCAACCTCTTCCTTGAGATTTGGGTATCTCTCCACCATCATCTGCTAGTTTAGGGTCATCTTGGATCATGTTCCTATGGTTTTAAAGATCCAAAATATGTAGCATGTTGATTAATTAGTGTGTGGCAACTTAATTTCACATATTAGTGTAGAATGATCATAAAAGTCCCCACAGTCATGTTAACTAGTCAGCCTAAAACAGGTTACAAATATTGAGCACAAATTCCAAATTTGAATGTCTAAGTTTGAACACGCCTTTCTTTTCTTTCTTTTTGGGAACAGATGCAAAACGCATCTCTTTTTGGTGTTCGTTTGTAGACCTATACTGAGCTCTAATAACTCACAACGCGAATTATAGGTGTGCAGTAAAGATAAATGACTGAGAAAGTCCAGCTTATATTTAGATCTTTACTCCACAACTCTCCATTCGACTGTCAAGATGCTGGAGGTTATTGAAAACTTCAGAGCATAAAAATGGTGATGGAAAGAACTGCAAAAGTGCAGCAAACCTTTTGATGAAGTATAACGATCTGGAGTGTGATGCTCATTGTTGATATAAAGTTCTGCCTTCGAGTTACAAGTCCCGGACTGCTCTCGAAACAACTGTACATCGAAGAGTCTTCAAAATGGGGGTTGTGAGGTGGCAAATGCTTGGACGTGGCACACACTTTACACTTCACGAACCAATATTAAATTATTTCAAGACGATGCTAACATTCACGTTAGAACATGACTGTAGATATTCTGTGATCTAACATCTAATGTTGGGTTGGGTGTGAAGGCTACAGTGCTATGGTTGAGGGTTTTGGGTCTCCAAAAATCGCCATTAGCTACGAGCTACAAAAAACAATTTATGGAAGTACCTCGAGCTATTTCCGCTGCTTGATCTGAAATCAGTTGCATCCGAAGGGCTGTACCGACCACGATGGCAGAAGGCTGGTTAGATCAAAACGGAGAAAATTTTGATTAGATAAAAACATTTCGCCACATCTAATTCTTTGTAGTTGAATTCAATCGTGTGTCTCATTTTCAGCTGAATTGTTGGTGCTACTTGTACCATCACTTGTACCTACCGACTTCGGCATTCGTTGAGGTCTGACATGCATGCACAATATAGTACAAGAATATATAAAGGGCGAGACTGCGAAAAAGGTTTGAAATGGAATTTCCCACTTTTCACAACATTTTGGAAGTAGTCGACACACATCCATATTGAAACAGAGTGATTCTCAGTGAGATCTTCGTAGGAAGAGAATTGCATTGAACTATCATTAAGTATCTCCCCAACGAAAAGCAAGTGATGGCTAAAGCTGCAAACTGCCGTGATACCACAAGTATTCTGGGCACGTCTGAGTTGCAATCAAGAGCTGAAGAGAACGAGGAACATGCCCATCATTCGAGGAATGTCAGTTTCATTGCGTATGATTCTCAAGAATAACATTGCATATACTTTATGATTGAACATGCATATGTAATATCGACGATCACACGTTGCAACACTCTGATCGAACGTAACCACGTCCACACGTCACATTCGCCTTGCATGTGAAAAACACGTGCTAGGGGAAACAGTAGAATGAAGAAGCACAAAGTGTAATGCAACAATCCAGCAGAGTAGTAAACCATTTGTGAATTCGAAGTGTAACAGAGATGCAAGATTGAGAGAACGAGTATACAATTGAGTTGATAGGCCCGCTTATATGCTGAACAGCCAAAAACTGTATAAAATTTTATAAATGACATCTATTCCGTAGAATATCATTCTCACCGCGCGACTAATAGCGCAGAATTAAGAACTGCACAATGTTAGGAGCCCTTACCATACCATAACCTAAGGTTCTTGACAAAAGGAAAGAAATAGATATGCATCGTCAAAATCCAAGAAATATTGAAGAGGCATATCTTGGCAGGGCTGAAACAATCTGTCAAGAAAAAAGAATGAGTTAAGCTGAAACAATGTCCGTGCTCCTAGATCTAGATGGATACTTGCAGGTCCTTCACCCATGGGTCAAGGGGCTTGCCGATGGAGTACACGACGAAACCAATCTTGCGCATTTCCTCAACATTAAGAACATTACGGCCATCAAACAAGAAGGCGGGCTTCTGCATGTTGTTGTAGATCCGTTGGTAGTCGAGCTTCTTGAACTGCTCCCACTCAGTGATAATGCAAATACCATGCGCGTCCTTGGTGGCTTCATACACATCCCACACAACGGAAACTTGCTTGAATGCGGTGGGGCTCTGTGGCTGCAAATGCTGGGGATGGTCCCAGTCGAACTTGTTCATGGCCAAGTCACGCTTGATCTGATCTTCGGTGACCTGAGGATCGTAGATGCTGAGCAATGCCTTGTCACCTAGTAACCCATGGCACACGTCGATGGCAGGGGTTTCCCTGGTGTCACCGGTATCCTTTTTGAATGCAAATCCAAGGATGGCAATCTTCTTGCCAGAGACAGTATTAAACATAGAAGAAACCACACGCTTAACAAACCTCGTCTTCTGGTAGTCATTAATCTGCACAACCTGCTTCCAGTAATGTGCAACTTCCGGAAGACCGTTGCACTCACAGATGTACACCAAGTTCAGAATATCCTTCTGGAAGCACGACCCGCCGAATCCAACAGATGCGTTCAGAAACTTAGAACCGATGCGAGAGTCCTTACCGACGGCGAATGCAACTTCGTTAACATTAGCCCCCGTGGACTCACACAAAGCTGACATAGCGTTGATGGATGAGATTCTCTGTGCCAAGAAAGCGTTAGCAGCCAACTTCGAAAGCTCAGCACTCCACAAGTTGGTAGTGATGATGCGATCTTCTGGAACCCAGTGCGCGTAAACTGCCTTTAAAGCGGCAACAGCTTTCTGGCCTCCGGGAGTCTCGCGTCCTCCAATCAACACGCGGTCGGGCTTGTCCAAATCATCAATGGCAGTTCCCTCTGCGAGGAACTCAGGGTTAGACAAGATCTGAAAGTTAATGCCCTTGTTGTTGTGTGTGAGAATCTTCTCAATGGCCTCAGCAGTCTTCACTGGAACGGTAGACTTCTCCACCACGATCTTGTCCGACTTTGAAACATCGGCGATCATACGCGCCGCGCTCTCCCAATAGGTCAAGTCCGCGGCCTTTCCAGCGCCCAAACCCCTGGTCTTGGTGGGAGTGTTCACCGAAACGAACACAATGTCCGCCTCCGCAACTTCCTTTTCCACGTTAGTGCTGAAGAAGAGGTTCTTGCCCCTGCAGCTCCTCACTACCTCGTCGAGCCCTGGCTCGTAGATAGGCAGCGTGTCGCTATTCCACGCTGCGATCCTTGGCTTGGAGATGTCGACAACTACCACGCGAATGTCGGGACACTTCAACGCAATCATGGCCATGGTTGGCCCCCCGACGTAGCCAGCGCCAATGCAGCATATCTTCACCATCTTACAGATCTGCGCTCCAAACCCTCAGATCTACCTCGCCCCTAAACCCCAGATCCCGAACGCAATCTGGTACCAAAACAGGCAAGACGCGGCTTGTTCGAACGAAAACGAAGTCTGGTACACCGCGGATGTGCAAACGACGCACGGGGACAAAAACCCAACGAGGGAGCGAACAATTCCGACGAGGAGGTGGGGTGCGAGGCGAAGTTGAAGTGAAGATGCGGGGAGGAAGCGGAGTTGAGTGACAGGGGAACGGAGGAAAGGGGTTAAGAAAATATAGGGGGACGTGTGGGGACGCGTTGACAGTGTGAACGCGTCTTTTTCTGGACCCCGACAGCTACATAGCTGGCCAGTTGAAGAGTGGGAGGCCCTCGCGCCTATTGCAGGCCAGCCTTTTAGCGCACGTAGTGAAACCCAGCGGTATATGTGCGCCGTGCCCTCCATATGTGTTTTATAATTTGTTTGTTGCTCTCCCAACATGCTCTTACAACTCCCACATCGCCCAAAGCAACTTGTGTCCCAACTTCTTCTTCACGATGATGAGCGGGAACTTCTTTCCTTTCCTTTCCCTTTCTCGCGCACCCAAGAGAGCCTTACGAGTGTGTTTGCATGGTGATGGGGACTAATATAAAGCATATAGTGCACATGGAATGTTTCGAACCAATTCTTTCGTGTTTTCATTTTATTGCACACAAGTTATCATCCACATTGTCCAAAGTGCCCTCCAAGTGTGTTTTATAATTTGGTTGTTGCTCTCCAAACATGCTCTTACAACTCCCACATCGCCCAAAGTAACTTAAGTCCCAACTTCTTCTTCACAATGATGAGCGGGAACTTCTTTCCTTTCCCTTTCTCACGCACCCGAGAGAGCCTCACGAGTGTGTTTGCATGGTGATGGGGACTAATATAAAACATATAGTGCACATGGAATGTTTCGAACCAATTCTTTCGTGTTTTCATTTTACTGCACACAAGTTATCATCCACAATTCCAAAGCAAGTTCCAACTTCCTCTTTGTGACGAGGGAAATTTGTTTTCTTTGGCATGGAGTTAAGGTTGTGACATGACATGACATGGGCAATGGAATAAGGTGGAGTAAATTTAATTAGAAAGAAAATAAAATTCATTCTTATCTTGAAGCACTCCATGGGGATATGGTGGCAGGTCCTGGGGGGGGCTTATGAACATGGGTGTGGACATACATGCATATGGTTGTATGGGTGTATGGGGTTAGGTTCATCCGGGATATCAAATTTATATGCACATATGCAATGGGCTAGGATGGCACGGGTCCAAGTTAGTGCACTTATTACACTCCAACATCATCCAACTTCTTCTTTGCAATGAGGGGAAACTTCTTTCCTTTTTCTCACATCCGAGAGCTTGATGAGTGTTTGCATGATGCTATGAACCACTAAAAAACCATTTAGTGCGTATGAAATGTTTAGAACCAATTTTTCATGTTTTTATTTTAATGCACACAAGTTATCATTCACACAATGTTTTGGGGTCATCGGGGTAGTCATGTGATCTCATGGACCATGTATGTTTCAGACCTTGGACAATGGCCAAAATAACTATAGTTAACTAGATTTTTTCCAAGACATTTTAGGGAACAACTATAGTTAACTAGGAAATTTTCAAACCGATTTGAAGAACAACTATAGTTAACTAGAAAAATTTCAAACAACTACAACTTGAGAGTTCCAAAATTTGTAAGGAGCAACAGTCAAGTTCTTTCATTTATGAATTGAAATATATTACAATAACTTCTTAAAGAGACCTTAAGTTAGAATCAATGCTTGTCACCCATGCCAGCCCATCCCAAGAAGGAATAGAACCCACCGTTCCTGCAACAGTTGAACCCATTATACTCTAAGTTACTTAGAGATAACGAGGTTGTGCTCATTGGGTGTTGATTAAGTGCGAGTCACAAATGGAATCAGGTCCTAAATTTAGAATTTAGAATAAAAGAAAAAGGAAAGATATAGATGCTATGATTTGTCATGGTACTACATTGCAGGTTGCGCCCAACTTTAGTTAACTAGAATTTTTGGCAGACCGAAATTAAAACAACTATAGTTAACTACATTTTTTGGCAGGTCAAATCACGAACAACTATAGTTACGAAAGGCAACTAGTTAACTAATAGTTGAATTAGTTGGTTAGTTGTCCAAAGTCTGGTATGTTTCTCTTAACGTGCTATTTAAACAAGGGTCTTACACTCACACATCCTACACAGTAAGTTCCAATTTCTTGCAATGTGCCAACCCCCCCCCCCTTCTCGCATCCAAGAGTGTTTGCATGTTGACGGGGATTTATGTAAACATATAGTGCATATGGAATGTTTCTAATGAATTTCTTGTGTTCTCAATGCACACAAGTTACCATCCACGTAGTGCTTTAGGGTCAAAAGGGTAGTTCATATGGTAGTAGATAAGGCCCTAGGGGTGGGTTATCCCATGAATGAGGGTTCTACCCACATTTGTGGAAGGCCCCATCCCAAGGGCCTTATCAAGTGTAAAAGCTCTACATATAATTTGGCACCACAAAATTAGGGATCCGATCAACGACTTAGGGCCAAATTATGGAAAATTTCCCTCCTTATTTTCCGGTAGGGAATTATGCACCATAAGGCACCCTTTGTGTACACTATAAATTTACTTCAAGGGCTTTACATTACATGGAGCATGTGTGTTCCTCCGAACAATGTCTTATACTCCCACTTTGTGTAACAAAAGTTCAAACTTCATCTTGCGATGAGGGAAATGTCTTTTGATTTCTCACATATGAGAGTGTTTGCATGATGTTAGGGGTTAATAGAAACATGTAGTACATGTGTGATGTTTCCAAACAAGTTATAGTGTTCTTAATGCACAAAAGCTATCATCCATGTACCTTTGCAGTCATGACTCATTAGGGCAACTCATGTGGTCGCATGGACCATGTTTGTGGTTGCGAACATTCTCTCCAAACGTAGTCTTACACTTCCTTGTCATCCAAAGCAAGCTCCAACTTCTTGCAATGAGGGAGTTTCTTTTTCTTTTCTTTTTTGGTACCCCCCCTCACATCCAACACCATTTGCATGATGGTGTGGACTAATTTTATGGTGCATATGGAATATTGGTAACCAAATTATTGTGTTAATATCGCACAAGTTACCATCAACCGGTCCTTATTGTGTGTGTAGTGAACTTTGTGGTGTCTGTGTCCTCTAGGTGTGTTGTTGCGAGTCCATACACAATGCTCTCTGAACATGGTCTTAGACTCCTACATTGTCCAAAGTTTTACCTTCTTGCGATGAGGGAATTTCATTTCTCACATCCAAGAGCGTTTGGCATGATGATGAATATTATTGTTAAAATATAGGTAATGAATACGAACTGTTTCTAATCGGTGTCTCATGTTGTTATTACGTACACCGGGGGCAACTCAAGTGGTTGTATGGAGTGGTGTTGAACATGACAACAAGCCAATGCAAATAAAAACCGTTTCAACTTTGTTGTGTGTTGTGATGAGTGCTTTTTTACAATAGCTACAATAGCTCAAGGAAGTATAAATGTAATGCAACAACTAGTTACAAATGAGTTGCTTCATTTTTTTTAATAACCATTCGAAACCAAAGCGATCATGTTAACACACATGCTTGACAACAAAACAATTATATTCTCTCATACATTGATCCCCTTAGTCCACATGAAAGTGTTAAACCAACAGAATGACAACAGTTTCGATTTAGAGCTACATCAACGAAGTACATTTATTTCAATATCTCTACTACTGGAATGTTATGTTGCTTGGTTAGATGGAGCAAAACACCACATGCTCAAAACCTCAAATAAAGTCAAGTGTTTTTGTGCAAGATTGATGGTTTTACAATCAGGATACACTACAAGCACGTGTGTCTTGGGCAATTGACATGCGTCACTAGAAACTTGTCCGATGGCACTGAGAATTTTGGAAATCTACCACGATGATAGATTTGCATCGTCCTTTCACTAACGTAAGATGATTGCCTAGGACTCGTAACAACAATTTGATTTCCCCAACAACAATACATAGATTCATAATCTGATGGAACGATGCATGTCACATAGCTTAAAATTGTAGAATGATTCCATAGGGAAAATAAATGGAGTTTGCAATTGCCGTAAGTTACACATGAGGTCGAAGGGGGGATCCTGTAGGTGACGACAACAGAGAATTATTTTGGATCCACCCATTTCATTGGTTGGGTGTAGTCAAAAGAGCCTAGGCTATGTACTCTTGAGCTTATTTATAGGTTGATGCATCTGTGGGCCCACAAGCCTTTTCCCGTTTAGTCTGGGTGATCACTGTGACCAATCAATTAGGTTGCCTCTTTACCCATGCAAATTACCTTGAATGGGGGAGATTCGACCACCAGTTATAGATGAACCAGTTGAGTTTGAGAAATGACCGGTTGAAGTTCAAGACTTCAGGAAACATACCGATCGTTTTAGAGGGATCTGTGAAATATACGTCAAATTAATAAATGAAACCGAAAGATCACAACATGTAACTGGTTGAAGTTCAAGACTTCAGGACAATTACCGATCCTTTTAGAGGAATCTGTGAATATACTTCAAATTAATAACTGAAATCGAAAGATCACAACCTGTAACTGGTTGAACTTGGAAACGAGGATTTTGACCGATTGTTCCCAAAAATCTTCCTGGACACTGTCACCAAGTACTGCCAAGTCAGGTGACAGGAAAGCTTGTCCCAAATATTTTACTAGTTATACGTTATGGAAAGGCTTCACATGGTCATTGGGTGATGTTCAATGCGGGGTTTTGAGCTATGTTTGTTGATTGGTTCAAGAGATGGTTTAGTCTTCTAGGAGAATCTTTTATAACTGAATGGTATACTAGAGAAGATTTTGAAGGATCATGGTTGAGATGATTGAAATTGACAGGGTCGTGTGATTGGGAGAACTTGTAGACTAGAAGTTACATTGGTTTTGGGGAATAGAGTGCACGGGTTTTTTTGGAATGGCTAGCATGTTTCATTTGTGGGATTGCAATGGGTTCCATGTCGAAATTGTTGTTCCCTAGTGCCCACTGTGGACTAGGTAACCATGCAGCTATTTGGACATTCTTGGATGGTAATGACCACAATATCCATTTGATTTAGTGTGGTCCATGCCATTCATCATCGATCCACATTAATTATATTAACAATTGCTTGGTGACAACCATAGACGATGGCAAGGGAGACTTGGTGCCGCACGACAAATCATGAAGGCCACTCTAATTGACATGGCACACCTTTTATTTTAATTTAATTTAATCCCACAATGAATCAGATATGCAGGGTAGATGAAATTGCACAAAATGGATGCAGACTTGGGAATTATGATGATGGATGAAAAATCACTAATGGGATCCTACAATTCAGCTAGAAGAACTAAAAGTGGGGCACGAGCATTCAACACTTGAATTTGTTGTACTAAGGTAGAGGGTGCTAAATCCAACACCCCATCCAAAACCAACACCTATAAACGCCTCCCAATTGCCAACACTCTACAACCTTGAACCGTTACCCAGCGGTGTAGGAGTGTTTGGGCCCACGGAGTGACGGTTTTAGGTGCCATTAGTGGTGCCACCTCATAGCGGCCTCCACTACTTCCACGTAAGGTAGGTAACGGGCTCCACTCTATCTCGGGTTGGTTCAAGATGGGATTAGGGTGGCTTGTCAATGCCTATTCTAGCCATTCTATTCACAATGCCAAGGAGGTGGGCACACAAAGCACAAAAGGGTCATTTCCTAGGATGCAAGGGGGTTGGTTCCCAGGATGCAAGGGGGTCGGTTCCCAGGATGCAAGGTGATGGTTTTGCAAGCGAATTGGGTGGGATCATGGAGGTAGCCGTGTGGCTTTGCATACCATTACTACTTGGCCTTTGATGTAGTTTGGGTCTAGTACCCAACTATGTTGTGATGGTTCTAGGCAATGAAGGTGGGGGTCCTCATCATATCCAAGGTTGCCATACACGGGGCCTATGGATTGGTTTAAGGAAGCTAGTAGTTTTGACTTTGAATATTCATCAAATATTCAATTGAGACTAAAAATATTTTTTCTTTCTTGATACCTATGTTTAGCCCAAAGGCTAATATGAATATATATTTTTTATATCAACCACATACCCATATGTATGAGCAATAGCTTAAAGTGTTGGTTTAAGCACCCTCTACCTTAGATAGTACAAGGTGGAAGCACTCAAAATTGCCAACGACTTCTAAATCAGCATGTTAGGTAATTTCTCTTCTCTTGGCAGCAAAGATGTTAATAGCGGATATATTAGAGTAATGGCAGTAAAGCTGTGCAACATGCCAACAATAGATTTGCATGTTGATCACAAAGCTCAATTGCCAACCCACTGACAAGTGGAACTGCAGCAATGTAGATTTTATGAATTGGCATGGGAAAATTCACAGGCAAATTTCACTGATTGAGCTCCCATTGTAACGCATTATTCCAATGAAAATTCAAGAAATGTGAAGTACAGCACTCATCACTAATGACTACATGAACTGTCTGAGATGCAATCATATCCTTGTAAGTGGAGGTTGTCTGACAATTGCTGTCATAATCTGTGAAGTTCTGGCCAAAAGATATAATTATTTTGCAGACCTTGCAGAAGACTTTGGCCTATCTCCCGTGTTCAGATTCCAGAAGTACCAACTGGCAAAATCTTCACCAAAAATGAGACACATGCTTTTCATTTAAATAGAGATGCATCTGGAAGTCATGTAATTTGTGGCCAAATAGTGCTAACATCAACCATTCCTAGCAACGCATTTGCATAAGGCAAGTCCACAACAATATCAAAGAAAGTACAACGAACAAGTACACATTGTAGTTTTCATAGCGAAGATCAAGAATCACCACAACCTTTACATAATCCTGCAATTATTTGTGGACTATAATGACTATTGATGTCATGAAAAAAATCTTCTACTGTGGAGACAAAATCCTCTCTAGGAAGGACCATGCCAAGAAGAATTAAGCAGTATGAGAAAGGAATACATAAAAGCCCACAGAACCATAATCAAAGATGACATGCATTGCAAGGTACAGTAGTCTTTGCTCTTCCTTTATTCAGCATAAATTACAAACACAAGAATATCGGTGCAACAGAAGGTACCTAAATAATTTGCTCTCATCTGTCTATCTTGCACTACAGCCTGGAGAACATTGACTGTGAGACCTTTGGAAAAAAAAGAATCACAATCATGATCAGAATCAATAAACTTTCGTGTCTACAGGTGTACCACCAACAGAGGAAGGATGGCAATGTGCTCCAAAAACTTTAGACTCCCCCGCATTTCCTTCACCTTGGTTTAATTGCACCCAAATGAGCTGCAAGCCATGGAGCATGCCAACAACCTCCATCAAATTCTCTCTTTTGTCTGTCCCCGTGTGTTCCAAGAAGTCGTAAAACACGTCAACTATCGTCAATTATCCACACTCCTCCTGACAGAAGAAAGAATACCACCTTCACTTCTCTACTACAAGCCATTCCAATGTTTGGCTGCACTTGCAGTTTAAAGATTTGACACATAAACCAGTGAGAGCACAAGAGAATCAAGGATAAGGTCACAATGGAAAAATCTTTCATGTAAGAAAGGTTCATAAAGAGAAAAAATTCATTAGAATCTCTACATTACTGTTTCAAATGGCCAGTACTACTCAGTATATGGTCAATGACCAGAGTTGCTCCAATAAACTATTTCAGCCTTCTATTGATTCCTGGCACTTCAATTAACCAAGGAACTCAAACTATGCAAGAGTAGCCAAGGACTCTCCACAAACTACAACCTGAAGGCCAGGTGGTCGTCAAGCACCTCAGTTATCGTCAATTATCCACACTCCTCCTGACAGAAGCAAGAACACCACCTTCACTTCTCTATATATCCCTTCCGTGTACAGAAACTATTATGCAACATAACAATAGAAATTTGCAATTCCAGAACAGAAAAATTAAAGTCTAGAAGAAGAATCACCACAAAAATGTCACTTGATGTGCACATTCTTTGGCAACAATCAAAATCGACAGTAGGGATGTGATGATGGGACCTTACCAGAATCAAAACACATCAAAAACAAAAGCTCTAAAGAAGGATGGGATTCGGATTATTAACAACACTTCCAAGGATGTTGACCTTCAAATGGATAGATGACATCAAACAAGCATCGAGAGCAATGTGATATAACATTGGTATGGGTCATCACACCAAAATGAGAAAGGCCTCCATGGGTTTGACCCGCACAATCGGAAACTGAATCTTGGAAAATAGTTTTTTTTTTCTCTGATTTCCTATAACATGTATAAGCTAGTCACTTCTGCTAATTACTCGTGGGAGCTAGAGAAACCCACAAGGGGGCACCTCTCACAGTTGTATTGCCAGTCCGCATCAACGAGTGCTACTCCAGCATCCATCACGTACCCTCGAGGCCATCTAAGCAAAATTGGGAAAACAGTGTATGGGTATAAGGGGGCATAACAAGAGGAAAAACACTGATGTGAACCTTCAGCATCCCAAACTGATTTAGATGACAGCCTCGAGCTCTACTTCACCAAAAACAAATTCCAAGTAATTTTCAATGAAGTTGAAAATAGGTGATCAACAAAACAAAAGAGAAAAAGGGAGACATGTTCCAACTTAAAACATAAGACAGCTAGAAACATCCAATAAAAAGAACCGTTGAACTCAAATTAAAAAAAGGCATGAAACTTCTTGATACGTTTTGATCAGACTTGGATCTGGATCAAACAGACTTGAAGAGCAGATGTTCCATTTAAGATGTTGATATTTAGGGTCTAGCGAAAGAGGGTATCACGTAATTCCCAGATGAAGGTGCACTAATGAGGGTTCGATTACAGTAGCATTTGCATCTAGTCATTGGAAGAGCAAAGCTACGCACTGTGTAAAAGGCTGCCATACCCATGTAAATCACTCAAAATGTTTGCCCAAACATGCGCTATGTGCCGTCTTCATCATCTGATTCATGCATACCCACCAGCCCAAACCTTGTTCATGAGCTCAAACCCTCTTTGTCCCTTATCAGTCCAACCAACCTAACATTAAAATTGTTTTTAAGGCAACAAAATTGTATAGCACACGGTTGTATTACCTACAAAGATTCCTAGAAAGGAAGTTTCACTAGAAACTGGACACATGTGTGCACTGGTCATGATGAGCTGCCACGGAGACACAGCCAAGTTTCCATGAGAACAACAAAAGAACATCAAAAACTAATAGCCAGCATTTGGCTCTTCCTACTCAACATATCATTTGCTTCACGAAAAGACAAGTACTAATTTCCAGACTCAGTCCCTTGACATACTTAGATAATTAAATCCTCTTTAATGAGAAGTGGCATTGCCTTATGATTCTAGTAAACCTACACTTTCACTGTTTGCTAGACTTTAAATACTATACACTCATATCCTGAAGTTACAGTTGCTTCCAACTTGAAGTTGAGATTAAGTTTACAGCACTCATAGCTCCATACACAATACAAGTGTTTCAGCTGAAGACACATCTTCAATAGAGATTTTTGTCTTATCCATCAGTGTAAGGAGTACTAACCATAACTACTGTGGGTTATTCTACCTTTTCTTTCACCAAATAGTGGTTCCGCACAAAACTCATAGGTAGACAGAATGTCCCACTCCACGAGATCAAAGCTCGCCTCAAGCTTTAACTCACAACTCCAGACAGATTCAGGACAATTTCATTTTCCACCAATGTTTACTAAAAACAGTCAATGTAATCCTAATATACTGGTCAAGTGCCGCACAACCATCATTGCAATGCAAAGCCTTAAATTAGTTTTCATATCTCAAATCACTAAAGGCACAACCGCTAATTGTCAGAACTCCTCTCTGCAGGTACATACTGCATTTCAGTAATCTTAAAAGTGCTCCACTACACAGATGGATGCCCTCGATCTTTCCTGGCTCAGTTACACAACTCCCACATACAACTATCAATGTGCTACCAGTTCAAAGAAGCTTTACCAAAGAAAACTGACCAATTTCATACTATTAATTCCAGTACTGAATGGCACTTGCCAGATTTTAAGCAGACCATATTACAGGAAGAAATGTGAGTTCGAAATGTAACTTTCAAAAGAAGAGATAAGGTATTCTATTGAAATCAGACTGCATGAAAGTGACATACAATACAATCTCACAAGTATTACAATCTCACAAGTATATGGAAGTAAGAATAGACCAAAGAAAAAAAAGAAAAAAAGAAAAACGAACTGAAAGGTACAACACAAGTGTGGAACCAAGCTGAAGGTGACATAGATATGCTCGTTTTGCTGGGCTGAGTGTTGTGTGACCACTATGCCTCAAAACGTGACTCAACTCAAGACTGTTTAGTATTGTGTGATCCAAGAACTCATCCTTCATGGTACATTACTAAGCAGGATCTCACATTCCAAAAGAAGTCACTTGACAAGAATCCAGTGTAGCTCAATCCAAGGGAAATTCCTACTGGTCTCCGTCACTGGGATGTCTAAAAGGGGTGAGGTACAACCGAATTCGTAACTGACGCAATTGACCTATTACTTAAAACAGGAACCTAGTTCCAAAATTTGGAGCAAGCTTCCCGCGACCTTGTACATTGCCAAGGCTTGAATTGTTCACCTTTACTTAACCCTTCAAGGTCTTACGAGACAGCAAGGATATTGTTCCACGGACTGGAGCAATTAATGGCAATCCCACAGAAACAGGTGGGCGTAATATGTTTGAAATTTAAGGACAGTCCTTGAAAATAATCCAGAATTAAGAGGACAAAAGAGGGACAGAGCAACGCACACTACCGATCAGGAGACATGTGGGTGAGCGTACCCTGGAGAAGGGCCCCAGCTGTTGTACTCAACTGAGCAACCATGCGAGCGGATGCTGTTGCGCAATGCAATGGTAGCAAGGATTGCATGCATGCCATCTCCTCTGGCAACCTACATACAACCCCAAACATTTGTTAAAGCAATCTCATATCAGTCTCCTTGCCAACAATCTTTTCATCCGTTTACATTACATTGTATTCACTATAGCCTCAGGCACCTGGCTCCTGTTGCTTCGGTAGGTTTCAGCAAGCAACAGGGATTATATTCTTATCCATCTTTGTTGGCTGTTGAATCACTTAAAGCAAACTAGCAAAGGGTCCAAAATATAATAATGTGCTCCGCCGTGCACTTGGCAGCACCATTTTAGCCAATCTGAATCCGAATATTAAGCAAATTAACCGTTCATGTAGTTCCAGATCATACTTTAGTGTTTGTCTCTGCATCTCCTGTGATTGAGCAGGTTTTTCCCAGTCGGACTTGATTTCCTGCTTACAATACTTCCTGGTGCAAATTCCAGAACTGCGAAAATGCCTTTTCACAATTTTGCCACCTCGAGCTTAAACTATAGAAGCTCGTTCTTTTCAACACGTTCCACATTCTAAAATTGAGACTCTGAAACACGCATCACTCTCCGCAAGTTCGAACCATTATAGATAACCTCGCCACACCTGTAAAAGAATGAGGCCGGTCGCCTAGTCTGGAAAAATGAATTCGAAGAAGCAGAAGGCGCTCCCGAAGGCCGGCCAGCAGAGGAACCTCCTAAGCTCCGCGGCTTTGCGCTTGCCGCTGCGTCGCTTCCGCAAGATCGCAACAAGGACCTGGTAGAAGAAAGCAGGGACCTCGACATGGTCCGACCCATTCCTGCCATCTTCGGAGCGCAGGCCGTGCACGAATATGCAATTAAATCGGCCGTCCGCGTACTCTCTCTTGTTTGGTGTGGTCCGGCAGAGATCGCTGCGAAGAGCTTGGCGACATGGCCAGGGTTTGGAGCAGAGCAGGGTTTAGGGTTTTAGGGTTCTAGGGTTACTGGTGAGAGATAACAGGGCAGTGAGGTGTCAAAACCTTTGCTTCTCCTCATTGGGCAATTACTAACAAATATCAGTAGGATTTATTAAGTCCAGTGTAAACCAGTGTTTGGTCTAGTATCGTCTTTTGTTTTAAACCATTTGGGTCTCTATAACGGGGATGTCAAGTTTTTTTGGTACCAATAAGGTATGAGTATTTGACGGAGTTTTTTGTTTTCAATATCATTTAGGTTTATATACCATGTAAATTTTTTTATATCTATGCAAAGTCGTCCTAGTATCAATATGTTTTAGATTGCTATTGACCCAAATAATAAATCGGGTGTGCAAAGATTCTCTCACCTCAACATACCCACCAAATATTCAATATTCGACTAATATTATAATTTTGGTACCCTTTTATATCTATGTTCATTATTGATACCATGCATTCACCTATATATCATACCAACACTAGTATAAACCATACTAGATTACTAGTGCACAAAACATTGCCATTAGTGTATGTTGATAATTAGTGTTACTTACAATACAAAATGGGCCACGTTCATTTTGCATTCATTGATAATTAGTGTTATCTCTAATAATGAAAATAATATTACAATAATTTGATAATTTGTGATGTTTTGATAATATGATATATTTATTGGTTTGACACTATTGAATTTTTATTTCTCCAATTATCTACAAACATTTGGGCCAAAACACTCAATATATTTGTGGTTGGTGTGGTTGTTTGTAATTAGGGTTACCCAAATTGCTCGTGTTATGTTTGAGGAGTGTGCAATTCAAATTTAAGTTGGGCCATCTCATAATGATATTTTGTGTAGCATTGGCTATTTGTTTCTATATATGCCATGTTTTTAGCTCAACATTTATTTTTCAAAAGGTTTGAACTACACCATTTGGGTTAATATAGACCATGTTAATTTTGAATCGCTACATCTCATATTTAAAGAGAAAATTTAGTTTATACCACAATATTATCCTCCTAACATTATTTAACAAGTTGGGAATGTTGTGTAGACCTCACTAGCTAATTACCACTAAGATTTGAGCACTTCACCATGTATAAAGGATAGTTGTTTCATAAGCTTTTATGATCAAGCTTTTGGAGGTGACAATAGTTGTATATTTATTGCTTTGACAAGATCCAATCAATTGAAACTGAGAATCCCATTTTTGGGACAATTAGGACACCTCCATTCATGGAGGGGCAACACATGCCTATGCCATTTGCTTCCTAGACATGTATAGATTTTTGTGGCATGTACATCCCACACGCAAATTCCTATATGTATCAATGTCCACCAATTATGTCATAGATGTCCTCTCTCCGCTCACCAAGGGACTTTAAGAAACAATTGGTGAGCAATATGAGCTTTGGAGATAGGACATATCATGCATTCCTACCTTAAATGACCTAAGAAACCAATTATATCTTTGAATGGAGATGACCTCATGCTACTAAATGTAGAGAAACATTGAAAGGTAATACTACAATGCAATTAAATAACACTATTTCACTGCAAGTTGTGAATGGCTCTTTAAGAAATTTGGAGTGAAATTAGGCTTGTTAGATTTATCATCGCAATGGTTGTGAGGGCACTTTTTGAGAAAACTATGAAGTTGGCCCCAAGAGATGTGTTAATGTGAACCTTTGGTTTCATGGGGTTTAGGGTTTGAGGTCTATAAGGTAGAGGGTGCTTAAACCAACACTTTATGCAATTTAGCTTATTTTTGGAGTCCATTTTGATTAGTGTTATGCATGACTAGCTTAACAAATTGGGTTAGACATGGTAAAAGAATTGAACCCTGGTAACTTTTGGATGCGGGATCTTCATGAAAACATCTATTCATAACTACATTTTGATGCTTGCCCAAAGCCAATCCCACTTTCACCCCAAAACAACCTTGGATTTTTTTTGAAACCACCTCACTTTTCCACTCAAATCCACCCTGCTTTGCATTGGAGACATTCAAACAATTTAAGGTGCGTTGTGGTTACGAGTTTAAGAGGCGTTTGTTGGTGGTGTTGGTTTTGGGTAGGTAGTTGGTTTTGGCACTCTCTGACTTACCTTAATTAGTAAGTTTGGCGTTGATGGAGTCGGAGTTGCTGAACCTGTCTGCTCTGTTCCGCACAGAATTCTGGGCTTCCGTGATGCGTGAGCTTAGCTTAATGTGCTTCTGATACCACCAACTTCGTCCCTCGTCGCAGCAGCAATCCGCGAACGCAAATCGCACAGAAATGAGCTACTTGCGGACTGAGGCAACATATGAACCACCTGCCGTATACTTCGAACGTAAAGTATTCATCCACAAGCACGTATGGTGCAACATTTACCCTTAAACCCTAAACCCTGCTCTGTTCACAGACACTGGCTATGTCGCCAAGTCCTTCGCAGCGATCTCTCCCGCACCACACCTCACAAGAGAAAGCGCGCGGGCAGCTGAGTTACTTGCATTTTCGTGCACAGCCTGCGCTGCGAAGATGGCAGGAATGGGTCGGATCATGTCGAGGTCCCTCCTTTATTCCACCAGGTCCTTGTTGCGATCTTGCGGAAGCGAAGCAGCGGCAAACGCAAAGTCACGGAGCTTAGGAGGTTCCTCTGCTGGCCGGCCTTCGGTTGCTCCTTCTTTTGCTTCAATCTTGTACAGGTGCGGCGAAGTTTACCTATTTTGTTTTGAAGTTAAGGAGAGGGATTTGTGTTCAGAGTCTCAATTTTGGGTTGTGGAATCTTGTTGAAAAGAATGAACTTGTGTAGTTGCAGCTCGAGTTTGCAAAAAATTTCAAAAGGCATTTACCAGGAAGGATGGAATGGCCTTCTCAATCACAAGAGATGCAGAGGCAAGCACTAAACTATGATTTGGAACCACAAAAACGGTTAATTCACTGAAAATCATGTTCAGATTGACTTGAATGGTGCTGCCAAGTGCACGTCACAGCACATTTATTATGTGTTGAACCCTTTGCTATTTTGGCGAAGTATTTCAACAGCCAACGAGAATTCAATGGGAATGGAGAAGTATTTGATCCCTCTTCCTGGCTACCGAAGCAACAGGAGCCAACAGCGAACGTAGAGGGATGTAAAGATAGTCGGCAAGGAGATTGATATGAGATTACTTTGACAAATTTTTGGGATTTTTGGGGGTCATTTGCAGGTTGCCAGAGGAGATGGTATGCATGCAATCCTTGCTACCATTGCATTGTGCAACAGCATCTGCTCGCATGGTTGCTCAGTTTAGTGCAACAGCTGGGGCCCTTCTCCAGGGTATGCTCATGTCTGTCCCTCTTGAAGACCAGTTCTGTTCTGTAAGACCTTGCAGGATAGTAATTGGCGAACAAGTATTTAGCAACGGAGACGTATAGAATAATTGGCCTGAATGAACACGATAAGTTAATTTCTGTAGATTGTTCTGCTTCGAAGAAGGTTGCTTCTAAGGTCTCAGTAAGACTGATGACCATAATATTTTTTCTGGCGGGAAGCTTGTATCAGGACTTGGAACTCTCTTTGATATATACATAGTTATACATGGCTACATTAGGTTGGTGGATCAAAATGCATCACTCTTTACATACCTATGTAATGCAAAGGTACATGAGTTCTGCATTTGTAAGGTGAGTGCTACACTCCAAGTTCGATTAGTAATTACAAGAGCTAGTAAGGTGACGTATTGATTAGGGATAATCTTGTACCAATGCTATTGTTGGCAATACCTTTTGTCTGATGGTTTCGTTGGATGTTACTCACAGGAAGAAAAGGAAGAGGAATATGGGGAAGAAATGGTCTCAGGCAGTATTTATACACACTGCACCCTTCTTCTCGGTTATGTATGCAAGCATTTTCTCCAATTAGACTACCAAGTTTATGGTGTCAAGGCACACCAAAGTACTTTTTCTACTATAAGAAGGGTTTGTATAGACTATTGCGAATCAGGTCACATTCCTGCTTTCTTCCTTCCTCCTCAGTCCGAGTAGGCATTCCATCCAAATCCGTACAATGTGAAGGAGGAAAAACAAATCCTCAAATTGAATCTTTAGTGGAGACCATAAAGAAAGAGAAAGAGCATGTGAAGTTGCACTACATGCGACATGGCAGAGAGTTTCTGGTCGGTGTCGCAGGCTCAAGATTGGCTGTGGAGAAAATAAAAGTGCGAATCGCTCAGTTTTTGAGAACCAATTTGCACCTCGAAGTCGGTCTTACATCGCATGTGCATATTCAAAGTGGTTCCGTTGTGTTTCTTGGTACTCGAATCGCTGGATTGCTTCATGATAATCGGAGCAGGCGATTCTCCAAAGAGATTGAAAAACGAAGACGAAGCAAAGTCCGGGTACAGAGAATGGCTCAGATTCGCACAGAAACATGGCATAATGAGTTGAAGGATTTAAGTCTTCAAGCATGGGCATTCGGTTTGAAAAAGACGAAGAAGGAACTCCAGTCGTGGGAAGCAGCCAAGCAAGCCATGTTTAAGAAAGCGAAAGAGGTAAGCCACAAGTTTGTGTTGGAGCAGATTGAGAGAGGTGAAACTCTGGCATCGCTGCAGCGAATTCTTGACAAAGAGGAAGAAGTGTTCATTGATGCTGCGAGTACAGGAGTACCGGAAGAAATCATTCGAGCACATAGGCGGCTCACAAGGCTGCTGCAAAGGCATGTGGAAGAAGAAACAATGTTTGAGAAGAAGGCGAAAGCTCTTGAGAGGAGCCAACAACAACTCCGTACCGATAAGCCACAAGTTCAGGAAGGGATAGCCTTGCAACTTCTTGCCCCAATGGAAATCATCGTGGAAAAGCTGCGAATAAAAGGAGTGTTGCAGCCCACAAAAGCTCTTCCTACCGTCCTTACTTCAATGTTGAGTTCTTCAGATGAGGCTATTGTATCCTACTTTGCTGCTTTGGGGAATTGTCTGTTGAGTTACTACCGTTGCTGTGACAATTTCACAAAGGTTCGCAGGCTAGTTGACCATCAAGTGAGATGGTCTGCATTGTTTACACTTGGTAGCAAGCATGGGTGTTCCGCACGGAAAATCATCAGGACGTTTTCAAGGGGGCCGCAGCTTTTGAATAGGAAGGGGGAGGTGATGGTTGAGTATCCAAGCTCCCCCAACATAGCCCGTATGGGTAAGAAGTTCATACCCAATATACAATTAGATACATTTGATGATATTCTCCGGTCAAGGGGTATACAGCTCCTCCCTAGTGAGGTTCCCAAGGGGCCACGGAGAGTTCGATTAAGGGATTAGGCAGTTGTGAACTGCTGACACGAACAGACTTTGTTTTTAGTCGAGATAGTAGATCATGAAGGTGTAGAAACATTACCATTTTCTTTCAAGCACATTGGATGAATATTCCTTGCTGAGAGAGAGGATTGGGTCTGAAGCCGAGGTGTTCGATGTCGGCAATGTATAGATAAGCATCAGTGGATTGCTGAACGATTTTTTTCAATGAGCAGGTATTATTTCGATGCTTTTGGAGTAACCAATTACCAGACAATCCATTGGTCACTTTCAAAGCATGTGGTTCCTCTTTGTGTTATAGCAAATCGTTACTTATATTGTGCTAAAACCAACACTCCACCCAAAACCACACCCTAAGATCTTGCACAATAGGTACATTTTGGATTATGGAAGTCCTCCACCTTAACATTAGGTTCATGTGTTGTTGGTTTTGGGTCATCTAAGGTATGTGGACCCTAGTTGAACACTAGTCTTATGCATACACCTATATGGCAAGGCATTTAGTTAAGCTTGGACTATGTGCTCAACACAAGGACACCATTGTTAGAGGTTTAGTAATCGAAGCCTATGGAAAACACAATTGGAAAGCTTATGTTATTGCTGAAAGAAATAGAAAAATCTTCACCTTTTGCAATTCAGATTTTGACACTTCAAATGACAATCTTCGTGATTCACAATTCCTAACGAGATTAGACAAATTGCAATCCCATCCAATTGCCAAAAGTGTGAGTGGAGTTGGAAGTGTCTGGTGTAGGTTCATGATAACTTATCAATAAGAATTGAACTCTTATAGGATTTGCACACAAAATTCGAATCTTTTGTTCATGGAATCCCCTTTCAAATGCACCCTCTACTTAAGAAACTTCCATAGATAAGGCTCTAGGGACGCAGCATTTTGTGAATAAGGGCCCATTTGAGGGTTGGCCTTGTATTTGCGAAATACCCCATCCCGAGGGCCTTATTGTGCAAAATGTTGGGTGAATTTAACCTGTGTGATACATCATATGATCAATGCTGTCATTGGATTATGAAATCGTACCATAGTAATTGTTGGTGGGAGTTTATGGACTAGATAATCAATGAGAGAAGAGTAGGTGATGAGTGGTGGGAGTGGTGAGTCATCCACCTACTTGAGATGGTTATCAATTTATGGACATAATAGAAGAATTATGAATGATGTTGTGTCTCCATGGATAACATGTTGTGACGAATCTTGATAGCCTTTTGATCTTGGATGAGCAATTGATTATGGACTACAAGAAACCCGCCGCTTACACTATAAAATATGAACAACGACTTTACAATATAGGAACAATTGATCTAAAAGGGAGAGTTGCCACCCCCGAGTCTAGCCCTTGGAGCTTCCAAAACACAACAACCATTGGCCGCCTACTTTATTCAAGTTTGTAAATGATTCCTTCTATCAAGACTAGGAATTGGAGCTCCCATTGTAATGGGTAATGCATTAAGGGGAGTGCATTACGTACCAAGAGTTATTGGAGTCCTTGCTAAGTTGGAGCCTTCAAGTAGATGTTCGGTGGTCTTTGTGGAATGGAGATTTTGAACTGGATTGTATTCACGATACCATCCATGTGTATTGATGTATGATGTGATTTGGGTACCAATATTGGCATTGTATTTGCATTGATAAGGGTGGAGTCGAGATTTTGAGATAGGTAAGGAGTAGTGAGCATTTATTATTGGTTGGATTGAACATGAGCACACAAGTGGGCTCCAAGTCTAAAATTTGGTTCCGTGCTTTCACTTGGAATTAAGGCATTTGTTGGTAAGTGGAATATACTCAATTTCATGTGGTGAAGTACACACATTAGTTGAGTTTGTGTTGGTGTTGATGAGCTATGTGGTGTTTCTAGATGTAGGAACAAGAGGTTACTACAGTAGTGGTTGTGGGAGTTGTTATTGTGGCTCAAGTGTTGTACCTAGATGTGGTTGACCTTCACATGGTTTGTTTCAAAATCCATCTATTGCATATTTACTATAGATTTTGGCCTCATTTGTGATGGTCATGGTTGAGCAATTCCATGGAGATTGACATCTCTACAAAGGTAATAATAAATTGCAAACACTATACTAAATATGATATTTAGTGTCACCCATTCTAATTGTCTTGCTCAATACTAATTGTAAACTGCAATGTAGTGTCACCAACACTAAATGTTAACCCAACATTATTTGTCATTCCTTGCAAAAAAATTAGGATATTATAGATTTAAATTGTTGCAATTATCATCACTTACCAAGTGATTTGTCATCCAAATCATTCATTACAATATTTCATCAGAAGTTTCTGACAAGAGAAGGTAGGGTTTTGGCCAATGGATGAACTCATCCATCATCCATCATCCATGACAATATTTGCTCACTTATTCATAAGCAGTGTCATCTGTAAAGTTACCATAATCACATGAAATACTTTATGATAAAATATCATATTTAGTGTAGTCCAAAGTAGTACATAACCTGGCCAGCATCGTTATCAAACTCGAGGAACTTGCGATATTATACAGGTATATACTGATGGTGATGTGGGATTAGAAACCCAAGTGAAATACCTGGTTAGCAGAATTCTCTTTGATTGTTAGTACACAACATATCCACAAATGATAAGAGAAGGAAAATGCAGAATTCTTCATGATCACTCGCCCCCAACATAATTGAACCTACTCTGCTCAACAGATTGGTCAACTCTGCCTCTGCCATCCTCTGAACCAGAACCTGACTTCTTGTGTATAACCTTCACTAGGTAGACGCCCAGGGTGGCAACTAGTGCAAAATAATTTGTAACAGATAATCCATCCATATTATCCTTGTACATTCATACCAAAGAACAATTTTACGGAACTTAGAATGGAGTGATGTAGTGCACATTGAGACCATTCATAATACGTAATAATTTTTTGATTTGAACATGTTTATGTATTATAATACATCAATAACTTGAAAATAATGTGGACTTTCTCTTGGACAGGGGGGCTCGTCCATAATCTGGTCTTCATCATACTTAATTATAATTTAGATAATCTACAAAATTTTGAAGATAATCTAGATTATTTTGGCTTGTAAGCCCTAACCCTAACTCTCTTCCCGACTTCTCTCGGTGGCTTGTCTCCCGCTTCTCTTTTGAAACTCTTGAATCCAGATAATTTGAAACATAATCTAGATTATATGTACGATTATGTGTACATAATCTATGCCTTTGTGAAATTTTTGGACGAGCCCCTTGTAATTATTTGTTTGAGTTGCCACCCCGGGGGTAGACGAGGGGCAAACAGGACTAATCTGCAAGTGATGAATACAACTACAGCCTGATAGTGTGAGACTACGACAACCTTCTAATGTAAATTGTTTCAAACCCCATTACTTCAGTGACTTGGAAGATTCTCTGCAAAGATAACCAAGTTCAAGCATCTTTGTGCTGATCCGTAAAGTTGTGAGTTGCTACATGAAGTCGCTGAACAGTCACATATGAGGTATTTCTTAGGCTTCAGAGTATGCCAATAAGGCTCAATGCTCATAACACTGAACCAGCTTTAGGAAAGTAGTAAACAAAAGTTGCAAAATGAAGTTATCAAGCAATTTGACAGTATCACCAATTCCAAGGCTCACCAGCTGTGACAGAACTACTAGACATACATACTAACGATATCCTGTCCAACATCCAACAAAACTGTTGCAAATACATTTCCAGGACTAATGCTTCACAAATTGTTGATGCCATAATTTCTTTCCTGAAATGGTCTAGAAATATCTAAATACATCAGTCACAGAGGAACTTCAAAGCCAGTAACAACTAAAGATCTGAGAGATAGAGGCCTGTCTAATTCAGTGAAGCAACACGAATCCTTTAAGATTATACAATTATGCTTAACTGGGACTATCATAACCTGCTCTCAAGTTCCCTTTACTCAGTGTATGGAGGGTTTGAGCATCTACTTGATTCAGTAACAAAACTGTAGTTACTGATTAGATATCATCGTGAAGTCTGGGTATGAAAAGAGTAGGAACAGGGCACCAACTCCCCTCATTTGGGTTCAACCGCATAGATCCCTCTTCAGCCATTGCCAAAAATGCCTGCCCAATCCACAGTTAGCTATGGATGTGGACTTGGAGGCTTACCTTTAGAGAAGTAAATGAACACAAGATATTCTGAGATGATGGTGTTCACCTTGGGTAAAAATGCTAACCAGTGAGCAAACGCCAACAATATACGATAGCTTGGAGATTTCTTCTACTACATACACAACTTCTGTGACAATTGTTTATGAATAAGTCATGCTTATGACCCTCCACTCACTCATCGACGCTTTACTTCGTTGCCAGCCATTGATCATTTCCATTTCCCCAGTAATCAACTGGTGAGTTATGTATCAAATTGTGAAGGCCGGGTTCCCTTCTTTAGACTTTCCAACTCCCACCAACAGGTTATATCACAGCCGTCACAGTCAACAAATCATACATTTTCATTGCACTGAATCCTCTTCATCCAGCTTGCTAGAAAATAGAATGGAAGCTTCCCTTTTATATGAACATCCCATTTGGCACAGTCTAGAAGAAAAGGAAGGTTTTTAAAAGTAGAGGTTCTGAAACATATTTACTTAGAAGTAATCCCTGACGAAAGTATATGATCATCTTCTAAGGTCTCTGATTGGTCTATTTCAGGATCCTCTTCAAGGGAGGAATCCTCATCGTCATAATCTGAATCAAGGTTATCTTCCTGTCCTTCATCGGATTGGGTATCTCCACTTTGATTGAGTCTCAGCTTTATACGTTTTCCTTTGATAAATCTGTATGTGTATTGAGGGGGTGGATACTTTGCAATAACTTGGTCGGCCCTTTTCAACAATCCTAAACTTCTGTATGTATTTGCTACACGATGCACTGTGACATTGTCAGGCCTGACCTCCAATTCTTCCATGTCCGCAAAAACCTGCAAAGAGATCCTTCTTAAGATTATTGCCATATCTAAGCAGTGCTACTTCTTTGCAGAAAAGAAACTCGAGACAACAAGACTAAGGTACTTTTGCTTCACCCAGGTTTGGGGCTTGAAGCTTCCTGGGCAACAATTTACATGCAAACAAATCTGATGAGCAAGAAGCTGCCAATGCCTTAAACTATTTTAAACATGGAAACACCACTAAAACAAAATATCTCCCAATATTCAAAAGATTGAGTACCTGGAGGACCCGCTTGGGATTATTGTGGCGTTCAAACATGGCTATGACACTTGTGAAAAACATGCGTGGAGTGTATGCCTCATTCTCAGTTAGTATTTTCTCCCATAAAGTATCTGCTTCCTCCACACGGCCTTCTTGGTCGAGTGCCTCCAGAAGAAGATGATATGTGCCCAAAGTCTTCCCTTGCCCTTTGCTCAGCATCCACTTCGTCACCTGTGACACAGGTACAGATTCACCCCAGCAGATAAGCCAGTGTCGAAATAATGGAACAATGAGAACCGAAACCAATAATGCAATATAAGTAAGAAAATCCTACCTTGACTCAGTTGTGAGAATTTCACACAGCCTTGTTACTGTCAAGTTGAATCCCTTGCACACAATGACTGAACATGGAAGACAAAATAGAGCATATAGTTGGGTTCAGCAGATACAAGCACACCATTTACCATTACATATAAAAGTTATATTCTGGTGGCGGGATACTAATCACCTCAGGTTTTGGTGATTTTAACTAAGTCACCATCACTTCACCTCTGACATGATATGGAAAGAACCACTAAGAACCTTACAATTCACACATTTCATTCAATCCCTGCACCACAACCTCTTTATCACATCCCAACTACATGTCAGAATCACCACACAATGCCCATAAACAATTTACAAGTACCATGAGTTTGGACACTGCCACACCTTAAACTGACACCTGAACCTCTGATGAATCTTAATCCAACAACCTAACACTGTCAACAAAACTTACAATTTGATACAAATAATACAGCCACTCATGACATTGTGTAATTGGAAAAGACTAAAGTACCTGTATCACTCGTTTCCACTCCTCCTGATCTCGCAAGATGCATAATGCCTTCTTAATGGTAATAACAGGGAACTCAATCTCCCATGCAACCCAGGTGTCAAGTCCCCCATAGACTGCCTCCTTTGTACTTGGAAGTGTGGCTATAAGATCTACAAGCTTCTGTGACTTAACATATGAACCCCGCCGGTTCTTTGTTTTCCATGCTCGGGGTCGTCGTGGCCGTTTACCCCCACCAAAGCATACCTGGTTAGCAAACTTCTCCTTGATTGTTAATAAACTACATATCGACAAAAAGTAAGAGAAGGAAAATGCAGGATTCCTACTGGCACTATCATGCCTCGGGTGTAATGCACAATATTTGGAAGCATTATCCATGTACTTAGTATGAGATGTGAGACACATTTTTTGGCATACACTCCAGAGCTTAATATCATAAAGACAATGGGAGAAAAAGTCTATGGTAGAGCAACAACAAGCTGAAAGACAGCTTAGGAGAAAATAGTTTGAAGATGAATAGCTCAGGGACGTAAATTAAAACTTCGAAAAATTCAGCACTAGACTTACCCAAGATGCTCGTCTGCGTAATCTAGCTACACCAATTTGCAATGCTCCTGTTATTCGGTCTTGTTCATCCAGCAACTCTTCATGGTCACTCTCCTCCAACTCAATCGAATCTACTCTGCTCAACATAATTTGTTCACCTTTATCTCTGCCATCCTCCAGACCAAAACCTGACTTCTCATGATTTACTTAACCTTCACTAAACAAGTGGGCAAACGGAACAAATTTGCAAGGCGACTTCAGATGAACACAGCTACAAACCTAATAATGTGAAACTACAACCACCTTCTACTGTACATTGTTCCATACTGTACCCCATTACTTCATTGTCTTCAAAGATTGTCTATAAAGCTAACCAAGTTTGAAGATCTTGTTGCTGATCTGTAGAAGTTGTGAGTTGTTACATGAGGTCACTGGCCAGTTATATATAAGGCGTTTCTTAGACTTCAGAGTTTGCCAATAAGGTCAGTGCTCATAATACTAAACCTATATTAAGATAGCAGTAAACCGAAGTTTCAAAATGAAGTTATCAAGCAATATGACAATATCACCAATTCCGAAACTCACCAGCTGTGACAGAACCACTAGGCGAGTTCACGTACATACTAACAATATCCTGTCAAACATCCAACAGAACTGTGAGTATTACATTTCCAGGACTAATGCTTCAAAAATCATTCATGCCAGGATTTCATTCCTTACAATCGTCTATCATTTTTCTAAATACATCATTTAACATAGTAGAGAAGGTCTTGAAAGCCGGTAAATAATTAAAGAAGTGAGGAGAGACAGAGAGCCCTTCTTCATCCAATGAAGCAACTTGATCCTTGAGAATGAAGAATTGTGCTTAACAGTGGCTATCCTGCCCTACTCTCAAGTCATTGGATAAAACTGTTGCTGGAATCTCAAGTTATTAATTGCCATACAGTTCTTAAGATACTTGCATAATTCAGGCAACTTTCATATAATACGATGCTAGGTAGTGTAGTTATTAGTACTGTGGAGCGCTTGGCTTGTATATTATCATTCCCTTCGCAGCCATGGCAGGCTCAATCGAATTGCTCGAACATAAGGATCGCAAATAACAAATATATAATATAATAGATGGTAGTTGGAACAAACCCTGTTGACATTAGCATCTAGGTACAACAATTGAGCCACAATAGTAGCTCCAGCCACCAATCTCCTGTTCCTGCATCAAGAAACACCACAGAGCTCATCAACAACCGCACAATCTCCACTAAATACGTACTTACTCTACCACACAAGAATTGAGCATTTCCACTTGTCGATAAACGCCTAAAATTCGTGTACAAGCATGGCACCAAATTTCGAACCCGGAGCTTACTTCTTCGTCCCTGCTGGCGCCAACGAAGAGCAGAAGCTTCTCTGCTGTTGTAGCTGGTGGTGCACAAAAGTCGACGATAATTGATGCACTGCGGGCACTGCCGGGTTCAGCAGCACTACATTTGCCATGATGCTTTCCTTTCGTGTGCTCTCCAGGTAGATACTAACTTACTTACAACAGCGCCAACGAGGGCTCAATTGAAGCTGTGCGTTGAAGATTCTGTGAAAATTGCGAGGACGGAACCCCATGATGAAGTAATGGGATATGGATGGGCTCTAGGGTTTCGGATATGGCAGGGGAGGATGATGGGGTCATCATGTGACGCATAGCCGATCGTTCATCCAAAAGCAGAAGGGCTCTCAGCAAATTTTCATCCACTGAGGCACGACATCATCCATAATGTCTGTCCATGAGCTAATCGGTTATGATATAATAATCAACGAGAGGAGAGTGGATGACACTCCCGCAGCTCATTACCATTTCTCTTCCCACTGGTTATAAATCATAAACAACCAGCTCATGAATAAAACTTGAGAATTATGGATGATACTGAGCCTCCATGTATGAAATATACAACGAGTTTTTATAACCTCTACTCTTGGATGAGTGATCAGCTACAAACTAGACAACCAACGAGAGGACCCGTGTTTGTCATTAACTCTCCTCTCGTTGGTTATCTAGTTCATAACCGATCATTCTATCATTTTAAGATCTTTCTTTTATTTGTCCAACTGGAGAACAATTCCAATCTCAATTCCCCATGCATAGAACATTTTATCGAGGGGAAGGCTTAGGGGTGCACTTATTTTAATTTTATTTTAAAATATGCATTTTAAAATACTCAGCAAATTTTGAGGCATTTTTTATGTTTTTAATTATAAATTCACTACTACATTCAGTCTATGCCATAACACCATAATTTCTTCATATGATGTCTGATGCTAACAATCGACCACTCCATCGTCATTTACGTTTCACGTAGATGCCGATGGACTACTCACTTGCCCCATTCGGGCAAGTATTGAGGAAGTTATGCCTGTTCAAACCTTGGCAGTCCCATAAGCCACTCCCAGGCCACTGTTGTATCATGGCGTTGTCCTGGGATAACGTCCCACTCAAATTGCCATATCTCCTAGCTCACACCTCCAATTGAGATGTTCTTGAGCATTCTAGAATTGGCAAGCCATAAGCTACGCATAGCTTATGGCCTTACCCTCGTGCCTCCTAGTATGCGTGGGTGGGAGGCGTTCCCAACGCCCGGGACCCTCACCCCTAGTTGAGCCCTCTCACCAACGGCGCCACAAGTCCCGGGTGTCACTCCGGGGTCCCCCTTGTGCCCATGGTGTTTCGGGCACTCCTCATGGAGAGGTACGTGACAGCCGAAGCCCTGAGCCCTGCCACACGAACTGACCAATACCGGAATACGGATTTTGCATCGGGGGACGATCCATGTGTAGTCTTGGATCAATACTTGGGTGGAGAAGGGCTCGAAAAATTGATCTTGGAAGAGGGGAATGTTTCCGACAATGATTTGCCATAAAGGATCTCATGGATTGATGTCTTCAATGATTTTCAATCAGAAAACATTCAAAATGTTTTAAAATATTTTGAAATGTATTTTATAATGATGCCTCCGACCTCTAGAATAAAAAATGCAACACTAGGAAGGCTCTTAGAGCACTACAATAATAACGCCATGTAACGCGATCAGGCCATATGTCTTGTTAAGGCCATATGATGATGTCCATTTTTCTCCTTAGTTGTTGATGCAAGAGCCCATGTTTGTGTAGCCTTGACTATCAAAAGAGTTGGGCCATTTGACCATTGGATTCAAGTATAGAAGCGGAGCCGCACATATGCACAATAATGTGTTTACAACAATTGGTATTGGTCTTCACATTGGCTTCATTTTGGATGCCTCACACTATTACAAAATATGTTGTATTGTGACATGTTTATTGTCATCAACTATGATATAATGAGAGTATTCAATGTGGTAAATTTGTCACACTTTCATGTCACTATGCGTGTCACTGGTAATATGTCACTATTTGGGCACAAATGTGACAAAAAACCCGTCAATCATAGGATCTCCAAAGTGAGTCCGAAATTCTTGAATACCAAGCAAAAATAATTTTAACAAATAGGTAAATTGACTTCATCTAAGTGCTTCATTGTGAAAATCCAACGGTGGATGTAAGAACAGGGAAAATAACATGCAGATGAGTTTTTATCTCTAGTAACTAATCACTCTAATCATTATCCTACACGTGGATGTTTATGTGTGGCTTCCTATTTTCCTCGTGGGGTGAATAATATTATAATGACGTGAAAAATTGTCTACATAACAACTCCAAAAGTAACTTTATCCCAACTTTATCACCTTTATCACCTTCGTTTAGGAAAATAATGAGAAACATTATAGTCATGAATTTATGTTCGATGAATGACATGTGTATGGTAATATATTATCTACTACAAACCAAATTTTGATTATAATACATTTATAGTCTATTATCCAATACAATTATTCACATGTTTGGCATCGATCTTGATAAATTTTTACTTGTATTAATTCATATCATAATCAACCACCGAAATGTATTGTATATTATTTTATATGTCATATAATGACCCTGCAATGCTCCACCCAACCATTAATGACGATATATTATTGAGGTAGCAGAAAATCAAAAGGAAAAATAATAATGATATTTTTATTTGGAATTTAAGATTTGTTTTGTTAAAAATGTATCAACTAAAATTTGGATATTGAGATTGTCTAGAACTTTTTATATGAATATTGTGCATGTATCATTGGGGGGAGGGGACAATGAACATCATTCCCCCCTTTAAATCTTCACTCTAAGGTATCATTCTCTTATCAATAATAAATTATTATGTTTCATCATATTACCCTACATGAATTGATATTAAAGAATTTAGGGGTAAAACGATTGTTTAAAAGCGATGGAGTTTCAAGTAAAATCAAAGATGTACTATACAATGTAATTTCATGATTCTAAAATTTAAAATGTATGTCTATAAAACATGCCTAAAACGGTGGTTGAAACTTGATTCATTGAGCAGTTTAGAGTTCATCACAAAGGACATAAGGCATGTACAAATAATTATTTTTCCATCTTCACTTTATTTCTCCTATTCCATCACAAATACTACAAATGTGCATAATATGTTCAACTCAACCCTAATGTTGAATTCTAAAATTTGACATGTATGTATATAGAGCATGCCCGAAAAGTGTGGTCAAAACTTTAACGGGTAACACTTTAAGGTTCATCACAAAGGTCATAAGCCATGTCCGACTTTAGGTCGTCAATGGAATCATGTCAAAAGTAACCCTATTCAAAATCAAATTTTCCCTCAAGTTTCTTTTTTGAATCAATTAAATACCTTGATAAAAACTGAAGATTTAAGTTCAAATATGCAACTTGGGTGTCCTTGGATGCAACTACGTGCATTGTATTTTAATCACCAATGTTAAGTATGAGTATAAATTAATTTTCTCCTTGAATCCCTATTGTATAAAATATGAATTCAAACTCACAAATATATAAAATATTTTTTTTTAACTTGGTGAATCCCATATAAATTGCATATATGGCCATACATTGAGACCCCCGCATTCTTCAAGGGTTAAGAATGAGAGTTAACTTAGGGTTTAGATGGTTCCATCTAGTTTCTTACATGATATTCTAGTTATATAAGGTTAACTTTAGTTTCATCCACGTTAGTTATATAATTGAGGGGAAAGCTCTCGGAGTGTTATAGGAATAATGCCCTCTTGGGCGGCCACATGGCCCCTATGTTCCCCCCACATTCCTTTGCCTTCATCAACACTCCATAACCCTAATTATGGCCTCGTTGAACAACATGGGAGGATGCACAAAGCTCGCAATCGATCAATTGGATCCCACCACGTTCCCCTTGAGAGAATCACCGGCCAACTTGGTCGCTCATTTGACCTCAAGAGTTTGAATTCTTCCAAACTCCTAACTTGTGGATCTAATATACACAAAGATTACAGTCGATGTTGTTTCCCCAGGATGGATTAACAAGATCACGGACGTCCGACAAATAAGCAAACATATGACTGGCCCATAATTATTGAAAGTCACAACAAGTGAAAGTGGGGAGGGACAATTTGTTAAAATTAGGTAGAATTTGTGAGCCTTCCCCTCCCACCAAAAGAGGGCCTTTGACCCTAGTGGCCAATGTCTAGGGAGATTTTTGGGCATAATCAGTCAGAGTCCTAGTGCTTCCAAGTCCAACCAATTACATCTTGTGATCTTCCGGTTTTTCTTTATTAAATCAAGGTGCATTCTACATACAGTCAAGACTCTATAAGTGTTACCCCTATAAGCGTTATAATTTCATATATGTTAAGAAAATTTTACTCCCCTACAAAAACACAATTGGTAAGACTAGTGAGTGTTATGTGTTAAGTGTTATAACATGCTCTACTCCCTTCTTTGTTAATTGCACCTCTATAAGTGTTAATTTTGAGAAAATCAAGGTAATAATATATGAGAGCATACATTTTAAACATGTAATCACGTTTATCCCATATTCTTTGCGAACAATTCAAAATTGTTGGAGGCACACGGGTGTTCTTTCGATCTCTATTGAGAGGGAGATAGAGGAAGCTAGGTGTTGGTAGAGGTTGATGAAGTTGCTACTCTACTTCATCAACTAACGTTGTTGTCATCTAATAGTGAGGTGGGTGACGTGATGAATGCTCATGAGTACCTCAATTATGAGATGGAGTTTGATTTAAACAACCCCTATGAACCTACCGATGAGGAGTTTGTGGATATGTATTCCTCATAACATCAAGAAATTGATGTTGATGAGGTTATGGTTGATGTGGTAGAAGAAGTTGTAGGATTTAGTGTTGCTGAGCGTTCTCTAGAGACTTTGAAGAAATACTTTGAACAAAGACCAAATGATACCCTATCACACATCATGAGCATTCAAGGACTCCAGAAGGAAGTTTCATCTCATCATTTGGAAGCTTCTTGTCAAACTCTATAGGCTCTTTTTTCGGTTAGTTTAGTTGGAAGAATCTCATCAAGTTACTACTATATAGATTATTTCTTTCAATTAGTTTAGTTGAATTATGTATTATCATTTGTACTTTCATTTTTTATTTTTATAAAACGTTATGTTCTTCATTTTTGGAAATTTTAAGTGTTATTTCTATAAATGTTATTAATCATCGGTATGAATTCTATAAGTGTTACTTGTTATGATTCTATATATGTTATTTTTTTGCTACTCCCGACCTGTAACATTTATAGAGTCTTGACTGTATTCCTCTGAAATGATTGGTTAATTTCCTGAAGTCCTGAACTTCAACCGGTTATTTCTCAAACTCAACCGTAACTAGCAGTTGGTTCTCTCCGTTCATTGCTAGTGGCTCGTTTCCACATTCATCATACGACATTCATCGAGGGTCAAATGTATGGGGCCAAGAAGATAAGGGCAAACCGAGAGCTCTGCTCCAAGGCACCCGCATACCTTAGTGCTTGGGTGGCTCATGCCCTTATTATTATATATATAACCTTAGGTAGTTGAATCTCTTTTGATTGTTTCCTATTTACGCGCGGTGATAGGAGCTTCTTCTTCTGCTGCTCTCTCCCGCGGAAACCTAAACTCTGTTCTTCCTCATGACGAGAATTCTCGCGCACGCAACATTCAAGCATTTCAGTAGCAAGCAAGTAGGCATCCACCAAATCATTGCAGTGCTTCTGCCGTGTTGTTGCTTTTTTTTTGGTTCCTTGTGAATTGGCGTCCCTCGCATTATGAACGAAACAGACCCGCATGCGGATGCGCTTGCGCGGGCCAAACGAGCAGGGGATGCGAAGAAACCAGACGTGTTCAAGAAGCCGCGCTACTTGTCGATAGCGTCTGAGAGCGGCGAGGATGGCGGCAGGCCTGATGAATCTAGAGATAGCGATTTGTCTCCCAAGAGGAATGGCCATGGATCGCGCCAATACAGAGTACCTCGTCCGCAGGATACTCCCTCTCACCCTGGTATGTGTGCTCTTCTGCTCTGCCCCTGCAGTAGAGAATTCATGGATTGCGACTAGAGGAAATTCTTCACTATCTTTTTGGTTGCATATTGACGTTTTGCACTTAGTGAAATGAGGTGGAGAGAAGATGGTAACTCTCAGTTTCTACGTGCTGCCATGCCAATTATGACCTAAATTTGCACTTCTTCTGTATGCTTGGACCAGAATCCACCATTATCTGCATTTGTCATTCATATATCATGGCGGCTGAATTCAGTGCTGTGAATCTAAGAATTGTAGAAGCTATCTCTAAACATGTGTGCTCGTGCAGTAGGGCATTCGAGAAGTGTGAATAAAGAGAATCCTGTACTATCTTTTTTGTTTCAAGCTTACAAAAGTTGCCAATTTAGGTTAAATTGGCATGGCAGCACTTAAAAACAAAGGGTTACCAGAATGCACCATAACCTGCAGTGTATCACGGTCGCTGAATGCAATGTTGTGAACCTAAGAATATGTAGAAGCTACCACTAAATATGCCTGGTCGTGCAGTAGGGCATTTGTTAAGTGTGACTGGAGAGAAGACCTAACAAATTCTGCACTATGTTTTTGGTGTCCAAATATAGAAAATAATAGTAAATTTAGGTCCAAATTGGATTGGCAGGACATAGAAACGGAGGGTTACCAGAATGCACCACAATCTGCATTTGCCATTCATGATATATCACGATAAGAATTTAATGCTGTGAACCTAAGATTCGTAGAAGCTATGACTACATATGCCTGCTCGTGCAGTAGGGCTGTGACAAGGGGAAATTGTGCACCATCTTTTTGGTTGCATGTTTACTTCTAAGAGTCTCGGTGACATGCTTGTACTTAATAAAAAGAGGTGGAGAGGAGACGATTTTCCAAGGATGCAAAGATTGCAAATATAGGTTAAAAATTGGTATGGCAGCACATAGAAACTGAGGGTTACCAGAATCCACTACAATAGGCATTTGCCATTCATGTACCACGACCCCTGCAAATGATGTCGTTAACCTAAGGTTTGTAGAACCTATCACTAAATATGCCTGCTCGTGCAGTACGTCATTCATGAAGTGTGACTAGAGAGAATTCCGCACTATCTTTTTGGTTGCATATCTAGAAATGTCTCAGCTCCACTGTTGTACCTAGTGAAAGGAGGTGAGAGGATTTTTTTAAATAGTAAATTATTGCAAAATTTCCCAAGCTTACCAAAGACTTGTCAATTTAGGTTAAAATTTGGCATGGTAGAATTAGAAATGGAGGTTTGCCAGTATATACCAGAATCTGCAGTTGCCACTCACATGTTATGTCCTCTGAATCCAATTCTGCAAGCCTTAGAATTTTAGTAAATATCTGAAGTTGTACTTATAAGTTCAGGTGTCTCCTCTTTCATGCACATGAACTTCTGGTCACTGATTCTTGTACATGAATTTTGTTCTGTTATGCAGGTGGGGTGAATGAGGAGGTAGTAGCTGCAATTGCAGAGCGTGAGCATGAGCGGCGTTTGCCTAGGGTAAGAAGCTGTTTCATCTTATCTCTATACATCAATTTGTCTGTTTACCTCCTTCCGTGACCAATTTCTGGCAAGTGAAACTGTGCTGCATACTGACATGAATGTTGATTCTGCAGGATAAGGCCTTTTTCAGTGGCAATGCAAGAGAAAGGGAACGCTCATCAAGGGATAGGGATCGACGGTATGGAAGTGATCAACGTTCTGATAAATATGCCAGAAGTGGCAGTCAGGATAGGCATAGGGATCAACAATTTAATGATCGATATGAATGGAAAGAGGATCGAGGTTGGAGAGCTGGGTCGTCGGGTACAGATTGGAACAGACGAAGTCATGGCTCAACAGGTGCAGCATCTGCTTCCCTATTCCTTGTCAATTTTATTGAGCCGGTTGATTGGCCATTCACAACTCTGGCTCAAAAGAATGAGAAGTGTGCGAAACAGAAAAGGTTTCCCATCTACTTATTTCAAATGCATGTCAAACACATCATTCAGTAATAGGATTTGGCATGGTCTATTTAACCTGCTCATGATTATGAAAAGTGTTTGTGTCTGTGTTCATCAGGAGGATCTTGGGATTCTGGACCATGGGAATGGGATGACACCCCACAACGCCAACAGCCAACTCCTGGTCGGGAACAGTCGTATCCTCCACCATCACCTTCTGGAAGGTTTATTCCACCTTCACCTGCTGAGTCACGGTTACCATCTCCATGGGAAGGTGGAGACACGCCTTATAAAGGTAGTTGTGCACTCCTATTTCATGTCTGTTTCAATGCTTATATTCTCCAGGAGTTATGTGCTTACATCTATGACTTTTCTAATTTGCAGTGACCCCTGCTATCATGGAAATATGGCAGAAATTGAGCATATGTTAGGCCTATGTGTGGATACACTGCATTGTATACAATCTTCCCTACCTTTCTTGAGATTGGAGAAGGACTAACAAGCCTATGGTTTACGTTTTGCAAAACTAGTCTTCTGTAGAGCTGCCATGGTGATTGCCTTCTCTCTTTGCACTGATACTCAAGCAAGTAGTTTTTTCTCATATATTTGGGACATACTCTAAGGATGATGTTTAATTGTCTGAAGTCTTCTGTGCCCTAGCATTGGGCTGGTTCAGGATTTCCTGTGTCTTTGAGAATTCTTTAAAATAGCATTGGGCTGTTTCAGAATTCTTTGTCTACTTTCTTTCTTCCCCTTTTCTTTTAGCCCAGGGTTATGGATATTACTCATTCATCCATGTTGTTCTTATTAGATATGTTGGCTGTCCCCTCATTTTGAATCTTCCATTGTCTGAGATCTGTGTAGCTTCACCTTCACCATGGGATATGGTGTCTCCATCCCCAGCTCCAATCCGAGCAGGAGGCAGTACTCCATCAAGCAAGAACAGTAAACAAAACTCAGGCAGACATACTCCTAGGGGCTCAGGGTCCCATCAGCTTCGTTTTCGAACTCAAGCCACCCCTCGTGGAAATGTAAATCTTGTGCACTGCTCATTCTGTGCTTTATAATCACATATATGTTCTTCATACTTCATATTTGCTTGTCTTTTGATTTTCAACTCCATCTTTCTACATGCTATTATTTTTTGTTTGCAGAATCTTAGTTTTATGTGCTATTCTAGAATGTCATAAAAGAAGTGTTTTTAGTACTGAGTAAGCTGCACCAAGTCTCATTAATGATCTCTGGGCAGAGTTGGTGTCTGTACAAGGTTTAACTGACTTTCTGGTGATCTGACAGTCTGGTATTAATGAAGATAGAGGCGGAGATGGTGAGACTTGGGAGCTAGATGAGAGGACACAAGCTGAAATGGAGGAAGCGGAACGGAATGCTGATCGTGACTGGTGTGTTTTTCATTGTTAAAACCATCAATTTGAAGTAAGATAGGCTGCTGTTATATTGTGCTGTGTATATTTAAGTTAATGAAAGAAATAGTGCAGTGGCAGTCTCAAATTGTATTGTGGATGGCAGGTATGATCGAGAAGAGGGGGGTGCAACTTTGGACCTTGACACAGCACAACCATTCCTTGGGGATGATGCAACATTCAAGAAGAGGGAAACGGAAATGACAAAGCGTCTGGTATTTTGTTCACCATGTCAATTTATAGATTTCAAAAGTTATCCTGATATTTGTTAAATAGCTGGTAGTGCTAGTTATTCATAATTGGGTAAAATCTGATAATTTTGTTTAATATACTGCTACTTGATTACGTATCAGGCTCTTAATTGCACTTTTATCAGCTTTTGTACATGATTATTAATTAGCTGTGATAGATCTCCTTTAAAAGATATGCAGTTTTTCCAATAGAGACTAGTAAGCTGGAGATGGTTGTACGAACTACACGTGTTGCTTTTTGTTTGGATACTGAGCATAGTTGGAAGATTTGTTGCAATGACTGCATAAGAACTCATTCAGAGTACGTGGGCATCTGTTACAGACACGAAGAGATGGAACCCAAATGAGCTTGGCTCAGAGCAAGAAGTTGTCACAACTTAGTGCAGATAATGCTGAGTGGGAAGACAGACAGCTGCTGCGTTCAGGGGCTGTGCGTGGTACAGAATTGCAGACTGAATTTGATGATGAGGAGGAGAGTCGAGTTATTCTACTGGTGCATGGTATAATTTACTCCTCAACTCCTATTTTTCTCTTCTCAATCCAGATTATCAAAGAAACAAAAGTTTAAATATGTGAATTATGGGCAAGTAGGATAAGATAAATTGGAATTACATCTTGCAAGTTATTGAAGACCTTCAACAAGGTCATGGAATTCATCAGTGGATAGTTTGGGCTGTTGAAAGCTGTGCATGTTTATTCTGCTACATTCAGTGCATTGCAATTGTGTGGCTTGCTAACTTACATGGGTGCTCCTTCAACTGACACCCAAATTAGTACGTCCTCTTTTCTTCAGATCTTAGCATTAGGAAAATGGACCTACGAGTGAATTCCTACCTAGCTTGTGGCTAACAAGATATTGTATCCAACACCACAAAGTGGATCCAATCTAACTCCATTATGTGACTATTAGTTTTCATCTCATTGCAATAGAATGATGCTTAATACAGACATGTACAATTTAAGTTCATAAGACTAGGTGAACACATGATAAAGTATTATACAATCATGATCATATTTTTCAAACATGTGGTGTTGTTGAAACAGATACGAAGCCACCATTTTTGGATGGACGAGTTGTTTATACCAAGCAGGCAGAGCCAGTTATGCCTGTGAAAGATCCAACATCTGACATGGCCATCATTGCTCGCAAGGGCTCAGCTCTTGTTCGAGAGACACGTGAAAAACAAAATCAAAACAAATCACGGCAGCGCTTCTGGGAGCTTGCAGGATCTAAACTGGGCAACATTCTGGGTGTTGAGAAAACTAAGGAGCAGGTTAGCATGTAATCCCTGTGCATAAAATACTATTGCACATAGCCTACTTAAGAGTGTCAATAACTTTTGCACATATGCTTCTTTCACATTTTTTTAAAGTGAAGCCCTTCAACAGTAGGCGAAGTCACTGGCAGTATTGGACTTCTAGTATCCATTTTTGTCCTCGATTTATTATCAAATGTTTACTGTGTATATTACTAACAATCTGGTATTAAATATGAAGGTTGATGCAGATAGGGAGGATGTGGGTGATGAAGGTGAAGTAGATTTCAAGGAGAATTCCAAGTTTGGTTCGCACATGAAGGAGAAGGGAGAGGCTGCAAGTGAATTCTCAAAGTCTAAATCACTTGCGGAGCAGCGCCAATACCTTCCCATTTTCTCTGTGCGAGAAGAGCTAATGCAGGTAATTTTCTTGAGCTTCTTCATGACTCAACCTATAGCAGCTGTTGTTGGCTTCATTTCAGTTAGTCCTTGAAGTGGTTGTAGTTGTTGGCTCAGCTTTCTTTCCATGTACTTGATCTGGTGGCCCTGACCTTCATATTTCATGACTCTCAGGTGATAAGGGAGAATCAGGTGGTGGTGGTGGTTGGAGAGACTGGATCTGGAAAGACCACACAAATGACACAGGTCCGTCAAGTATTTATTTATTTACTCGATCAAAACTCGATTGGAAATCCTTTGGTGACTTGTTTCCATGCTCTGCATTCCTAGTTAACGATGTTAGGTAGAGGAGCAGTATGGATGCAAAGCTTTCCATTGTGATCCCAACCTCATTCTGTTGGTATTCATCTTTGAAACTTTGTTCTGGTTCCTTGTGCAGTATCTACATGAAGATGGACATACAACGTATGGAATGATAGGATGCACACAGCCACGACGAGTAGCAGCAATGAGTGTTGCTAAACGTGTGAGTGAAGAGGTGGAGTGCGAATTAGGTGACAAAGTCGGTTATGCAATCAGATTTGAAGATGTCACTGGCCCTAACACCATTATCAAGGTTAGTGTCAGCTTGATATCAACGTATCTTGCACCCATAGTTATCTTGCACACAAGCTATGCATGACCAAATACATATCTTGCATGTGTAGAGTTGTACCCTGGTATTGAAAGTGGACTCTACATATATTCTGTAGTTGGCTGGATTACCCTACAAGCATGCCTACACATTTTCAAGTCGTTTTCATACATTTATCCGACTATTTTGTGTTTTAGAGATTGGCCTGGAATCTAGTTGCCCGTGTGTGTTACATAGCTGTTCAATTGTTATTGCCATTTTCAAAGTTATCAAGGATTGGAACATAAATCTTCATATATGGGCTTTTTGGTGCTTTATTGAAGTGTCCATCTCAGTCGGCAATATCTGGAAGTTATTATAACTTTATTGGTAGAAGGTGTTTCTGATAGTTGTGAATTCATTTATGCAGTATATGACAGATGGAGTGCTTTTACGAGAGACCTTGCGGGATGCTGACCTGGATCAGTACAGGTATTACACTTGTACAAGATTTGTTGATGAATTTTCTTGTATGCAGCATCAGCTACTTTGGCAGAAGCACAATTCTCATTTATTTTATTTTATCTCATCTTGTTCAGATGCCATATATGCTTGGTAGATGTTTGAAAGTCTGTACTGAGGTCATCTGAAGGCAAGACTTGATGATTGAAAGGTTTCTTGAGTTGGCTTTTTTCTGATTTAAAACGTAGTGGATGATATAAAGTGAAACTGCTAGCTATTGCAAACATGGGAGTGCAGGAAACAGAATCTAACAACATTTCATTTCTGTGTTTGTTGCTGAACAGTGTGGTGATCATGGACGAGGCTCATGAACGCTCTCTCAACACAGATGTACTGTTTGGTATCCTGAAGCAAGTGGTAGCACGTCGTCGAGATTTTAAGCTTATTGTTACTTCAGCAACACTTAATGCTCAGAAGTTTTCGAACTTTTTTGGAAGGTATGTTGTGATCCATAAATTTGGTTTCTTGCTTCTTAGATATCACTTCCTTTTCTTTCTGAAAATGTTCTTATGTGCTTGTCCTGTTTTGCAGTGTGCCAGTCTTCAATATTCCTGGGAGAACATTTCCAGTCCAGATTCTGTTTAGTAAGACACCATGTGAGGACTATGTAGAAGCAGCAGTTAAGCAAGCCATGTCTATCCACATAACTTGCCCTCCTGGAGATATTCTTATCTTCATGACTGGGCAGGATGAGATTGAATGCTGTTGTTTTAATCTGGCTGAGCGAATGGAAGCACTTCAGACAAGCACAGAAAAAGCCCCTACCCCATTGGCTATTCTTCCTATATACTCTCAACTTCCGTCTGACCTCCAGGTATGAACATGTTTCATAAATGATGAAACTGCAAGAGATAGCATGCCCTTGTTTCGGGCCCCCTTTATCCAATTAGACATAATGTGATCGTTGCCTATTTGATGATAATTGTTGTACATCACTGCTGCATATTTCTGTTGTGAGTTACTGAAGCAATCTTTGACATTAAATGCTCCAGAGGCTGTTGAATACAACTGCTACGAGGTTGCTGGAAGTCCTCTCTGCAATTAGTGTGTAGCTTATTAGTGTGTAGCTATCCAATTATTATAGTTGGATAAGCATGGGTGTATCAAGAACTGCCTTTAACTCCTTTATGGTTGTTTGCAGGCGAAGATTTTTCAGAAAGCAGAGAATGGTGCTCGAAAGTGCATCGTAGCAACAAACATTGCAGAGACATCCTTAACAGTGGATGGAATATTTTATGTAATTGACTCAGGTTATGGAAAAATCAAGGTGTATAATCCACGTATGGGTATGGATGCCCTCCAGGTCTTCCCCTGCAGCCGGGCTGCTGCTGATCAGAGGTCTGGCCGTGCTGGTCGCACAGGCCCTGGTACTTGTTATCGGTTGTACACTGAGACAGCATATCAAAATGAGATGCTGCAAAACCCTGTTCCTGAGATCCAGCGAACAAATCTGGGAAATGTGGTTTTACTTCTCAAATCACTCAATATTGGTAACCTTCTGGAGTTCGATTTCATGGATCCTCCTCCTCAGGAGAATATATTGAATTCAATGTATCAGTTATGGGTATTGGGTGCCCTGGACAATGTTGGTCGTCTCACTCCTTTGGGGCGTAAAATGGTTGAGTTTCCATTGGATCCTCCACTTGGCAAGATGCTTCTGATGGGAGATCAGCTGAATTGCGTAGACGAAGTTCTTACCATTGTCTCCATGCTTTCTGTTCCATCAGTGTTCTTCAGACCTAAAGATCGAGCTGAGGAAAGTGATGCTGCACGGGAGAAGTTTTTTGTGCCTGAGAGTGATCATTTGACCCTCCTGAATGTTTATCAGCAGTGGAAGAATAATCAGTATCGGGGAGACTGGTGCAATGATCATTTTCTTCATGTTAAGGGTCTCCGAAAAGCACGAGAGGTCAGGTCCCAGTTGCTGGATATCTTAAAGCAGCAGAAAATCCCAAGCTCTTCTTCAGGGACTGATTGGGACATTGTGAGGAAGGCGATTTGCTCCTCATATTTCCACAATGCTGCTCGCTTGAAAGGGGTTGGGGAGTATGTAAATTCTCGGACAGGCATGCCATGTCACTTACATCCAAGCAGCGCTCTTTATGGTTTGGGTTACACACCTGATTATATAGTTTACCATGAGCTTGTTCTTACATCGAAAGAGTACATGCAGTGTGTCACTGCAGTCGAGCCTCATTGGCTGGCTGAGCTTGGGCCAATGTTTTTCAGTATAAAGGACTCCCATACATCAAGGCTTGAGCAGAGGCGGAAGCAGAAGGAAGAGAAAACAGCTATGGAGGAAGAGATGGAGGAAGTTCGAAGGCAGCAAGCAGAAACTGAAGCTGAGAAAATAGTGAAGGAGAGGGCATTGCGTGTTAAGGAGAGGAAGCTTATTTCCACTCCTGGTTCTCGTCGTGAACCAGGAACTCCAATGCGTACTCCAAATCGACGGCTAGGACTTTAGTTTGTAAGGGTTCATCCTGATTTCATAAGCTATCAATCTGCCAGTGAAACAACCAATGCAGAATGGTTCTCTTTGTTTCAAGATCCAAGTTTTGCAGTTTCCATGAGTGGGCAACAATTGCAATGAAAGCCCGGTTGTAGGATATCAGAGCAGGTTGCAATGGGCTGTGCCTTTGGAGAAGGCAGCTATTTATATCTGGAGTTGTTGAAGGCCCCTGGTATCCTTTCCTATCCACTGCCTTTAATGATTTTAGTATGGATATGTGTTTGGTCTTCTTTTTTACAGAAACTATTTTAGAACCTTTCTACTATTATGACAGCCATATTCACAATTGTTGCAGTGACGAAAGGCGGTGGTGGGTATCAGTTAGAGCAGAGCTGTCAGCAGGAGGAACAATCATGGTGTAGAGGCAACTAGAAGCTGGGGAGAAGAATGCAGAAAATGCTTGGTCATATTCTGATATTGGCTTTTGAGGGATGCCAAATGTAAAGCCAGAAACCAATCCAACTTTGTCTGCAGTTGTGGATGTTTGACCCCAAGAGTTTCCATTCATCAAGCACTTCTACCCACATGACGAGCTACTTGCCAAACTAACATCATTCTACTCTTCACATTTTTCAGGGCACGTGTGAATTTTGATGGACGTTGGGCAAGGTGGTGGATGTCACAAGCTTTTGTATTTCACAGAGGGTGTGCATGGTGAAGAAGACTCGTAGAATCCTTTGCCAGGGTGGGCAAATGGGTGGAACTACAAGCCCTTGTACGATAAGACTTGCGAGGTCTTTGTGTTCTTTCTTTGATCAAATGTTATGCAACACCCGTTTGTAGCACAGTGGGATCAGGCAGAAGTGGCTGTCAATTCAAAATCAACTGAATGCTTTGCTGTCTATTATGGAAGTCCTGTCAAAACACTAGTTTAAGCAAATGGCTCAGAAAATTCCTTGCAACCCTCTTCGTTCCTTTGTCACATGCCAATTCACAAGAACAACGAATTCGCAACTGGCTCTCGCTGGTGAACATTGTCTTCTACTCCATCCATGAGACATTTGAAACCAAAGAATTGGCACATGTAGTTTCAAGAACCCCGGATGGGTGCAACAGCCCTCCCACCTCGTACAAGGAAAGTGGGCCTTATGTGGTGACTCTCCTTGATCAGACACCTATATTGGAGTATATGGTAAAGAACTGTAATTAAGAATGAGCACTATTGAGTTAATCTAAGCTGTGTTTACACAATCACCATGATGGTTCAGTTGTGGTTCAGGCCGCATACTTTCAATCACAATATTTTATTTTATTTTTTTCTTTCATTTAAACACAACCAACGTGATAGTTGAAGAGTGGTTTGTCCTCAACGAGCATCTCTCTCATTGGTGCAATCTGTGGATGCTGGTGGAGACACTTTTGCTCTTACAAATCCTCTCTCATGCCTAAAAGTTCTCTCCCCCTGTTGAATAATAACTACAAATAAAACGGAGCCAAAGAAAGTAAACTACAAGCATTGCAACTACTTCCAACTACACCTTGTATTGTAGTTGGGCAAGTAAGAATAGGTAGTTGTGATTGTTGTTGCCATCAATGCACCCTTTCCCTCATTGTTGCAACTGACAACATTTGAAGTGAGTCCAAGATGATATCATAATCACATGGGCGAGGGCACCCCAAGTGGGGGTAGCAATTCTAGTTGTGCAAACATAGTTCTCCCTTTAGAAAAGTATGAAACGTCCATTGCATTCATCTTTGTGCTCATAAAATTATATTTATGAAGTTCTCAATAAACCCAAATGATCATGGTTAACAAAGAGAAAAGGATAACGCCTATGTTTACCAATACTAGCAAGAAGTAGAGTCTCTTCACTCACATAATATTGCCTCAATGGACAGGTGGACTCTCTAATGGTTGAATCTGGCATAATTTGATCGCCCATTGTTCTATCCCTACTAGGCTCACCAGACCTCCTGGATATCCACACTCTAATGATATGTTCACTCCCACAACTCCTCAATACCCACAAATCATCAACACAATGACCCATTTTTAGCGCTCAGTACCAATGCCATTGACTTAGTTTTATACATGGCTAACTTGGTGAATATGGCTAAAAACTTGATTTGTGCAGTCCTGGAAGTTGGGTGCAAATCGTGTAATTGTAACTGCAAATGTAATCAAGAGTATTTAGCGTAATTGAGCTTGATGAACCTAATTCAGCCTAGTTAAATTGGAAAGTATGCTTACCAATCTAATTAAGCCTAATTAATTTTAAAATGCACTTGAATTAATCATAATTTAATTCAGATATGAGAATTGATGTGCTTAAATTACACTCGTGCTTAAATTGCATGCTTCATTGACAGTTTTCAATTCGGGAATGAAATCCCAGTCAATCGTGAAAGTGCACATATATATTGGATTTTGGACCTTGAAGGTGAAGTGCACTCAATGTGAGTTTTGTGGACAAGCAGCCTTCAAGAATGCAAGGCCAACGTTTTTTTTCCGAAGTCGGACGGGGCAGGCAACAGTTTTCGGTTCGGATCAGAAAATTTTCTGAGGGCTGCCCCAGCCCCTATCCGCCTCCCCCTGAAAGCTTGTAGGGGGAGGTTTAACGTCCCCCGTTGGAGAGTAGGCAACTTACAAAACCAAAGGTGTAAGGCAAAACAACTTTGCCTGTAGGGTAAGAGTTCAGAATACAAGATCTAAGTGGTCTTACAGTAAGAGAGGAAATTATCAGAAAGCACGCTGACATTGAGTACCAAGAAACATGAGTGAGATGTACACAGTGAAACCATGGTGCAGAATAGTAGGTCATTCTTCAACACTTTCTGAATTTGATACCTTAGCAGTAGAGAACAATGCCAAAAATCATACAATTCAATCTACCAGCTATGTGCAAGTTCATACAAAGTCTGAGCTGTACTATATTGGAGAAGACAGACCACACCCGCATACTACGTAAGTTCATGTGCTCCCTGCACAGCCCTAAAACGTTTTTCACAGCTCCTGGACTAGAACTAGAGAAAGGACACCTCAAAAAAAGCCCTTAGACCACTCATTTTTGGTGGTGCACTCAAATCAGATTTTGGTTCCAAAACTGAAGCTACTCAACATTCTCTGGAAAATTTCTGGCCAGATCCATAGTGGCAGGACAATCATATGCACCCAAAATACAGAAGTCTTCATATGATGTGGAGAGAAAAAAAAATCCCACTGAAAGAGAGATGCTCTTTTCAAATTCATCATACATATCAAAGCTGGCAACGAATCAATACCTGCTCTTGTCAACTTGCAGGTTTGTTCTCAGTGCCTCCATTGGCTGCTTCAGTGGGTTCTCCACCAAATCCAACTTGTGTTACACCCAAGCTGGAGCCCCTCACAAGATTCTCCAATGTGCGTTTCTTGGGCTGTGGCTCTCCTGTCTTACCACCATTCCCAGTCACCAGCATGGGTTCTGCTCGTTTGACACCCCTTCCCATAACTCCAAGATGAGTCACGGTGGCTGTCACAGAAGAAGACTTCCCCACAAGCGTTGGAGCATCAAAGCCAGATTGAACAATTGGTGTGGCATCTATGGAAGATGATGGGTTAAAGCCACTGCTGTGCCTGGTGTCACCTACAGATTGATTGCTAGAACCACCTTCTTTAGCAGTGACACCAGTGACTGCAGAGACAAGCTGCTTCATGCTGGCTACAGCTTCAGGATTTGCTGCTTGCAATGCCTCCATCAAAGAGGGAGCTGATGCCATTTCTTTAAGTTCATCTGCCTGAAGACAACTTTATATTAGAGTATTCTCCTTCATCATGCCAGAGTCAAAATGGATGTTATCTCCTTATGAAACATATATGAACTCAAAGTGCAAGAAATAAATCCACATGAATCACCAACTGGAAAGGGAGAATAAATGCATCAATTAAACACACACCCAGAGCACAACTCACCTTCTCCCTCAAATCCACCAGTAACTCCTCAATTTCCGATATTTCAGCAGACAATGCCTCTGTAGGACTCTTCTGAGGCTTTTCATTCATCTTTTTATCTGCATCGCTGACTTCTTCTGAGGACTTGTGTGCATCCTCCACACTTCCATTGATTGACTTTTCAGCACCAGATGTGTCAACTGGTTGGTGTGGAAGATTGCCCAATTCCTGCTTGAGCCTTTGCACTCGGGCCTCACAAATTGAGACAGCTTGATTGCAGTAGCTGAGGGCCTCCTTAGGTTTTAAATCCAGTTGGTGCGCAATAGAAATTTTAAAATTCCTGTCACATCACAGTCTACAATAAGACTCACTCTACTACTAGGCTGCCAAGACCTTTCAACCGCTTCTTTCTGTCATAAGAGTGACTTGCAATACAAAACAAGTCTCAGTTGACACTAGCTGATGCTCAATAAAGTGTGTGGCACATTCTAAGATGACAAAAGTCTCTACATAGAACTCTCTTCATATATAATATCACCAGAAATATCATGACACATGCTTTACTATTACTTTTCATAATAAATATCTACCAATGTCTGAAAGAAAAATTGAAACTGAAATGAACAAATAGAGGATTTGTTAGTACAGTTCAGCAAGAATACGGGAATCAGGTTCAACAAGCTCCTTCAGTATTTGCAAAGCCCTTGCATAGTCAGCATAGCATGTCTCGTAGTTCTCTGCAAGCCAGCAACCCAAATTAGATTGTCTCGATTTAATAAGGATTCCATCTTAGCAGGAGGACTCTTAGATGGGAGACACATGCTTATGCCTAGATTCAAATTCTCCAAAGGGCCCATACAGTTGCAGAGGATATGTCACAAGGGTATGGATAACTTTTCATCGCCTAGTTATCAGGGTATCAAATGTGATTTTCTATTCACTGATACAGACCCAGTGTACCTTACCTTTGAAACAGTTCAGATCTGCAAGCTTAGTAATGATGTCAACAGTTTCAATTGTAGACATTCCATTCTTTTCATGAATGATACGTGCAAACTCCAGCATTTTCCATGCATCCTCCAAGTCGCCTTCATCTGCATCCTCATCCTTCTCCCCTTCCCCTTCCCCTTCCCCTTCCTCTTCCTCATCCTTTTTCTCCTCTGCTTCATCATCGTCGTCTTCATTGTCTTTGTCCATGGGCTCTGTTTCCATTACACATGTGAGGACAATGAGGTTCCATATCGACAACCACATAACACTGCAAGAACAGGAACAGAAACATACATCAAAGAAGGATGAAGGCCTTCATGGAGTAAAGCTGTTGTTTCACCTGCTGTAGAGCCCTCTACATTAGCAGAGGTAACACCCTTGGTTTGAGGAGCAGTATCACATAGTGGATCCGCTTCTGCCTGCAGCATGTCAAAAAGGGCACTACCATACTTGTAGTATGTCGTTGCACATTCTGCTGCAAGCTCCCCATAATGCTGGACCCTGCAACACTCAAAAGCACTAGTGACTAATGAAGAAGTTGCAATGAAAAATCAATTCAGTTCCTAGAATACTAAAAAACCACAAATATAGAGTTTCCACAGAATTGCAGCACACCAACAGGGACTAGCAAGACTAATCTACACACACTTAATAGAGCAGACCTATGAGAATAATTACCAAACCAAGCAGTCTGCATGCACACACAGCCAAATTTGGCTCTGGTACACCATTGATCAGTAACTCCCAAAACCTTCTTAAACCCACATATTAAGAAACTCACATATAAGTATTTCAAATTTCACTCAACATCCTAAGGTCTTTCTATATGCATCTCAAAGTCCATTGAATTGTTGAAGAAATAAACCCCTTGACTTGAAAAAAAATTCAAAGTAATTAAAAAAATAAAATAGAGGAAAGACAATCAAGCAGCCAGTCATGACAACATCAGGGAAATTGAGCAGAAGAATTCACTTGAAAGCCCACCATCACAAAATCTAGTCCTAGAGAAGCAAGTAGCAAAACAAAACGTATCCACAAAAACACATATTTCAACTTCTAAACCCCTCCTCTTAAGAGATTCCCCAACTCTGGTCTACATTTCCAAGCGCCCTCACTTGCAGATAAAACACAACCAACTGGACAATCACAAGTTCAATAGCAAAACCCTCTGGAAGCAGACAGGATTTCTTTCAATTTTCTGCGACACCTCTGGCATTTACATGGATGCACCATAAAACAATGAGAGCAATAATGGACCTCCCTCCAATGTGACTTAAACCCAAGGCTTTATACCCAGATCCCATGGTTAAGCGCCTAAGGCCCAAATTGTACTCGAATTGGTGACCTTCCTAGCACTTGAATTCTCGTGCACCCTAACACCTAGGGTATCCAGGTAACCCAAACATTTTCAACCAACCATGTGGGAACCTAGGGGTTTGACCTTGGGGGGAGATAGGTGCAGGCCAGTTTGTCTGTGCCTGTTGAAGGTGTTCACCTTTGAAAAAGGCAGTGGTCTTTTGGGGGGCTCCGATACTCATGATGCCCGTTTCCAGATTACATCCAGACTTTAGACCAACTTGAAGATGGTGCAACACCAAAATTCACACCAGTGGCAACATTGGAGTCATCTGTTCATCTACCTCCCTCCAATCTTCAACACCACCAACCACCACGCAAAAGTCCAATTCCAAAAATTGCCACTACACTACTCACAATCAATGAGTAACCTCTTCGAACTCCGAGCCACTATAGCAGTACCACACACCTGAGCAATCGATCACACAAACCTAGAAACCCGTTGGAGAAGTTCTACAAGATTACTCAAACCCTCCGCTAGCACAACCACATGCTGAACAAACCCTAGAACACCAAATTTCAAGTGCCTTGCTGAGACACTCGGACAACTTGACAAAACACAAGCTCAAGTAGTAAAACCCTCTGTAAGCACACACAGTTTTTTTCAAAATTCAGCAACTACCCTGGCATTTGCATGAATGCACCATAAACCAAGGAGAGCAACAACGCACAACATGTGGACCTCCCTCTATACTTCAATGCCACACAAAAGCACAATATTTCAATTCCAAAAATCACCACTACACTGCTCACATTCCAACAGCAACCTCTTCAAACTTTGAGCCACTTCAGCAGTACCACCTACCCAAGCGATCAATTTCGCACACCTAACAACTCGTTTTAACAAGCTCAACAAGCTTACTCTAACCCTTGTGTTAGCTCAATAGAGTGCTCAACAACTACAACCAATGCGTGTGACGGAAATAAACCCTAGTGTACCACATTTCCAGACCCGTGCTGAGGTATTCGATGGCATCAACAACTCTGATCTACATTCTCACATGCGGAAAAAATACAAACAACTCGACAAGCCACAAGCTCAACTAGCAAAACCCTCTGGAAGCACACGCAAATTTTTGAAAAATTCAGCAACTTCTCTGGCATTGGCATGGATGCACCATAGAAGAACGAGAGCAACAATGCACGACATGTGAACCTCCCTCCACACAAAAACAAAAACATCAAAAAGATAAATCACGTAAATCCAATTCCAAAAATGGCCACTACAGCAGTAGTAAGTATCACTCGCCCGAGCAATCGAGTACACAAACCTCTAAATTCGTTTAACAAGCTCAAAAAGCTTACTAAAACCCCTCCCTCCCTTGTGCTAGCTCAAGAGGAAGCTCAACACTATTAAAGCCGATGCGTGACAGAAAACCCTAGCGTACCGGATTTCGAGAGCCTTGCTGAGACATTCGGTGGCATCCTCGAAAGCCTCGTCCCGCAAGGCCGCGCAGCCGAGATCGAAGAGGCGTTGCGCTTCCGTCAAGTCGGAGGCTTGCAGAGATTGGGGTTTTTTGCCCTCCGCGATGCATTGGCTGCTGCTCCCCATGGCTGCTGCCCCCTATACTAGTGGCATTCCCTGCTGTAACAGCAACAGCAATAGCAATAACGATAGCAACAATGAGATGATCTTGATGATGATGATGCCAAGTGGTTTTGGCGATGGCGACGGAGAACCGAAAGCGGAAGCAATTGAGGTCGTGGAGCTCACAAGAAGCTCTCCCGCGCTCCGCTTTCGCTCGGTTTCGCCTTCTCTCTCCCTCCTTTTCTTACGGATGAATAGATAGGTGGATGGATGGATAAATGGATGTTATATGGGGCATAAGTGTGGATTGATTTTTTTTATTAAGCCCTACATTGATTGGACCAATGTCACGCATCGTCGCGCATCGGTGGGCTAGGGATTCGTGGTGCCTGCGTAATCTCATCCATTGGAAAGGTGAAAACGTAAACCGTCGCTCATCTAAGTGGAGGGCATTTCCAACAATTTTTTTATGCGTTTTCTATTCACATAGAGGGATTTTCATCCATAAATTTATAGTTTACATCCACAAGCACACCGGTTTTGTCCCATAACGTGCAAGAGTCAATGGAGGACTCGTTGTTGTCACAACTCGTCATTCACTCCCCTTTCAGTTTTGTTATGTAGTCCGTAGTGAACTCTTCTTGAAAAGGCTCATTTTAAGATTGTTTGACTCCCAAAAATAGCATCAAAGATGTTGATTTAGTATGGTGGAATCTGTTTGGAATCAATCAATGCTCAACTATTAGGTTAGAGGACTTCTTTTTACTGGAGCCCTTTCATTGGTTGTGGATAAACTTACATAGATGCCACAAATAGATGACACAAGCCCCAAACCAAAGTTGTGTGTTCAACCCGGCATCAATTGTAGGTGTACAAGTGCATTTCAATTGTCATTGATTTTTTCTAGAGAGTTATAGAGACTCATTTTTAGATCACATCATACAATTGCAACTCCACGTGAACCCCCTTAGCATTAAGTATCTAATTTAAAGGAATTAAATGTCAAAACTCTTAAAACAATGATACAACATGATTGACATTAAATATCGGAAAGCTAATCATGAGTCCATATGCTACCAAGTTACCATATTGCATAAATGGAAGCAACGGGATGTGGGAACTACACTAAATATGATATTTTGTGTCACCAATTCTATTTGTCTTGCTCAATACTAATTGTAAACCGCAGCATAGTGTCACCAACACTAAATGTTAACCCAACATTAATTGTCATTCCCTGTGAATTTTTTTGGGGAGTATAATTTATAGTGTTGCAATTACTGTCACTTACCAAGTGATTTTCATCCAATTTTCAATCAACCATGACAATATTTCATCACAAGTTGCTGGCGAGAGAAGGTAGGGTTTTGGCCAATGGATGAATTCATCCATCATCCATGACAATACTTGTTCACTTACTCATAAGAAGTGTCATCCGAAACGTTACCATGGTGACATTAAATACCATATGACACTAAATATCATATTTAGCGTAGCTTTACCAATATCTATTATTTATGAATACAACAAAGGAATAAGAATAATAGTAGATTATCATAGAATACAACAGTAGATTTCCAAATCCATATCCTTAGAGTTCAAATCCCTCTATTGGAAGAGAACCAATGGTAAAAACCGCAATTCTCATAGTATTTGTAGATAGATGAAAAGATATTGTTTTGATATTTTATTTGACCATAGGTGATTTGACTTCAAAACTAGCATCATATTTCTTGAATATGCATGATAGGATTGAGTTGAGATGAATTATAAAATGTAATGGCCCCATTCAATGTGGTGGCCACACTAAAATCATTAGTATAATGTATGAGTTGACTTGTACAATGTATACTAGTTTGGTTGGTTGGAGCTTCAAATTTATGTGTCTTTCATGATTCTAAATTGGCTTGTGCAATATGAATAACATGAATGTTAGTATGCAATAGGAACAACATGTGTAAAATAGAGACATTAGTAGTGAAAACATCCACCAATTTATTTTCTTACACTTATAACTATTTTGGAATCCATTTACTTGTAGATAAGTGACACTTACAAAAGCAAAGATTAAGGTGAGCTAAATATTCAATTTTATTATTGATAAATTCATATATTTTCAAGTACATAGTAGTAAGGCCTCCTACTCACTTAAACGGCTTTCAAAGCTAATTTACTTTCACATAAGCTTGGCGCAAGTATTTTGGAACTATGGTCTCCATGAAGCAAAACTTTCGGTATACCGATATGTAACGATCGTTTGGTGCAAGTCCGTGCACACTATTGAGATCAACCCATGCCTCTCTAAAGTTACCCAAATGAATGTGGAGAAAAGCCCTTAGTTTGAGGATGAGAACCTCCATCTTCTTCGCCTCATCCAGTGCCTCTAGCGTCTCCATGGCGCCTTTGTAGTCTTGTAGCTCTATCTTAGTCATTACATCACAAGGTAACATCAAATGTTCAACCTGCTCAGAAATGATACCAAGATCTGCCAAGGTTGGTGTCCCCAAATTCAACATTGTTTCAACCTTGCTTTGAGTTTAGGAGTGTTTTATGGATGGATACCCCAATGCTAAGCAAGCTCAAACTTTTGTCTCTATGAATGTTAATGTCACTTTTTTGGATCCGATAGCATTGGCAGATTCACCTCATGTAGAGCTTAAAATATAAGCGTGATTATGTGGATTCACCTCCTGTAGAGCCAAACAAACACGTGTGTTCACAAAATAGTATGCGCACGAGACAAATAAAGCAAAGCATTGCTTATATAGAGTTTTCTCCTACCTACATTTACTTTCTTGCCTGACTTTTACTTTATAAAAGCATTTTACATTTTACTTTAGAACTAACTTTTGCCTTTCAACAAAAGTTTTGACCCAGTAAACCCTGATATCACTCTGAGCCAAACAGACATATGCATTTCTCAAGCACCGAAATAATAAAGAAAAGTAAAACAAAGTGCTATGGACATATATTTACCCACCTTTACTTTATTTACTAACTTTTACCTTATTGCAACCGACTTTTACATTTCCCTTCAGAGCCAACTTTCACCTTTTACAAAACATTTCGACCCAGGAAACCCTAAATCACGTCTTCCACCTCTTTGACGTCGGCACATACAGTTTCGGAATTGAACAAATTTCTTCAAAAGAATTTGTGACTCTCTAAATTCTTGCGTAAGTAATTTCTCTCATGCAGCGGTAGCATTACATGCATGGAGGCTGTTCGCAATCTGCCAGGGTCCAAGGAGCTTCCTAACTTCTGCAAGTAATTAAGCATTTACAAAACCTCTGCAAGAACCTCAAATGTGGAATGAAGAGAGGAGGAAAATTTATGGGGTTCAGTTCAATCGAGAGAACAATGTATCTAAACATCCACATTAGCTTGCTTAATGAAATTGGCAGCCGCTAATATTAATATATTCATGTTTCGAGGACCAATGTTTGAATGGCAGGTTGCCAACAAACCAATACCATCTCAGTGTTAGTTCCTCTTGTCAAACAGAGAATCTATGATCACTCAAGTTCAAGGAACAACCCTGGCGTGTTGCATTTGTGATGATTGAATGAAGCCTGAACTGAACAAGATAGAAAGGTTCACGTTACAAATATTGACTGATGTAGCTCTAAATTCCTAGCTATCTACTAATGAAATTGCCAACAACTCCTGCATATTTGCCTGGCATATTTCTCGAATCATCAATGCATTCAGCTAAATTACTGCTCAAGTCGTTCCCTTATGATTAAATCCCTGGGGAGCATATTTTGGCGAATGCTCATGTTAGACTCCAGGTTGGATTTGAGGCCATATTTTAGGGTTGGAGTGCGCAAGAAGGCAAGACAGCAGTAAGTGTAGGTGTTTCTTTTATCTCTTGTGTGCAGACCTGATTGTCCCATATGCGTGGTGTGGGCATTGGTAAGGAGCAGGTGAGTATATAAAGCGAAGGTGAAGAAGGTAGAGGCATACCTTTCTCGGCCTTTTGGCTAAGATCAAGTGTAGTATCTGTTCTTATCAGTTTAATATCTGATACGAGGCTCATCGAGCCTCATGATATTAATCTAATTTTTCTTGGGTGCGGTGCTCATCCGGCAGCTTGCTGCCCGAGCTCGCGAGTGTCGCCTTGGTATTGCACTACTTCCTAGGCTGGCGCAACCCTCCCTTCGGGGACCCATACAACACAAATAGGAAAAGGTGTTACTGTTGACATGTACATTTCACAAAGAAATGGCTTGCTAAGTTTATATGGACTTCCTCATATTCCAACTTTGGTTCCTCATTTCAGATCTCAAAGTTGAGGGTTTGAATCCAGGACCTTGGATTTAGGGTTTAAAGCGCACCTCCCATATCTGCCTCACTCTCTGAAAACTTCGTGGTCTCATCTCTCCGGTCATTTTGCTCTTTCGCTGTAAAGGCTAATTAGGGTTAATTGATTATGGTGTAAGCCGTATGACATTTGAGAATGTGCTTCAGTCAGTCTAGCAGACTGTCAAGCAGTATAAGTACAAGAACCATGTCTCTAGAAAAATTATGAAGAAACTGGAAAGACAGCTTTGTTCTCCATGTTAGCTCCAAATTTTGTTTCTTACGTAGAGATTGAAACAGCTTGTCTACTCTGTTCCTTTGCATGTTAATTCTGACTCGAGCTGTTGTTGGACTGATGTGAGGTCTTCGTTAGGGTGGTGTTTTAAACACCAATGGCGAGTAATCAGGAGAGATATTAGGCGGCACAGGCCACAACGTACAAGTGTGCTTGTTGAGATGATTGGTCAGCCGGTTGCTGTTCGAGAATCATGCCAGAGTACTCCATATTCCGAAATTCACAAGCAGATCACTTAAGACACAGTACTCGAGCCTTGCAAGCTTGAAGGCGGGGCAGACCCAGACCCAATTGCGAACCCCAACTAATACCGATGGCGTCGCTATGATGAAGAGCTCCAGACCCTACTGGGGTCAATCTCTACCCAAGTCTCAGATACTGGAGACAGGTTCCACTACAGATGCGAAATGTGTGATTCGCCTTTAATCTGGGAGGGCTTATGTTATCCACGTTTTCCACTGACAGATGATTCGATGTGTCCACTCGAATAAACTTGGTCCCAATCACAGTGAATTCGAGTATTGTATTGTACCACTGCTTCACCCACAAGACGACCATTAAATTGAGACTTCGGTGGCAATGATAATCATGTCCACTGCAGATTTCTCTTCCTATGACTCAGATTTCCTGGCCTTTCTAATTGATTAGCTAGTGTGCATCTGCCCAAGGTCCCAACATCTCCGACAATTATGTCCTGTGGACGACTTAATCCAGTGCTTCCATTAGAAGTATTCTACTTCTGTCAGAAAAGAAACAAACAAATGAGCTTACACTGTGGTCAAACAAAACCCAAGACTATGCACTTTAAAAAACACTAATTTCCTCATGTCTGCTCGACAAGTGTGCTAAGCAGATGAACTCGTGGTCATACTTTAGGGTTGGAGTAAGCAAGGCAGCAGAAAGTGTTGGTTTTTCCTTTTCTTATTACCCCATACGCTTGGCGTGGGAACTGGTTAATGGCGAGGAGAGTATATAAAGCGAAGGTGAAGAATGTAGAGACATACCTTTCTCGGCCTTTTGGCTAAGATCAAGTGTAGTATCTGTTCTTATCAGTTTGATATCTGATACGAGGCTCATCGAGCCTCATGATATTAATGTAATTTTTTGTCGGGTGCGGTGTTCATTTGGCAGCTTGCTGTTAGAGCCTACTAGTGTCGCTTTGGTATTGCACTACTTCCTGAGTTGGCGGGACCCTCCCTTCCGGGACCCAAATAACACAAACAGGAACAAGAGTTTTGGCTACAATTGAATAAGAGAGGGGCTACCCAACTTCCTACATTGTTGTCCGGAATCAATGTTTTGGTTCCTCATTTTGGAGTTCCATATGAGGGTTTGAATCCAGGACTTCAGATTTAGGGTTTGAAGCGCACCTTCAATTTCCGTGTCGGCGTCACTCTCTAGAAACCTCGTTGTCTCTCATATGTCTGGGCATTTTGCTCATTCGCTGTAAGGGTTACTTGATTGTAGTGTTAGCCGTACAAGATTTGAGAATATGTCTTAGGGAGCGTAGCAGGCGGTCAAGAGGTATCAGGACAAGAACCATGTCTTACACTCTGAAAAAATTCTGAAGGAACTGGAAAGACAGCCTTGTTCTCCATGTAAGCTCCAACTTCTGGTTTTTACGTAGAAATTGAAACAGTTCAGACCCAATTGCGAACCTCTTGCTAATACCGATGACGTCGCTACGATGAAGCGCTCCAAACCCTAATGGGTTAATTTCAAACGCCAATCACTAAAACCCAAGGTCTCATATACCGGAGACAGGTCTCACTAAACATGCGAAATTTGTGGTTCGTCATGAATCTGGGAGGGCTTCTGATAGCTCTTTTTCCACGTTCTCCCACCGACAGATGAATTCGATGTGCCCGCTCGAACGAACTTGGTCCCAATCAGAGTGATTTCGAGTATAGTATCGTATCATTGCTTCATCCACAAGACGAGCATCAAATTGAGACTTGGGTGGAAATGACAATCATGTCCGATTATAGAGCAGACAGTGTTAGTTTCTCCTAGTCCTCTTGTGGGTGGACCTCATTGCCCCATATGCTTGGGTGACGAGTGGAAAATGACGAGGAGAGTATATAAAGCGAAGGTGAAGAAGGTAGAGGCATACCTTTCTCGGCCTTTTGGCTAAGATCAAGTGTAGTATCTGTTCTTATCAGTTTAATATCTGATACGAGGCTCATGTAGCCTCAGGATATTAATCTAATTTTTTGTTGGGTGCGGTGCTCTTTAGGCAGCTTTCTGTCAGAGCCTGCGAGTGTTGCTTTGGTATTGCATTACTTCCTAAGCTGGCGCAACCCTCCCTTTGGGGACTCAAACAACATACACAGGAAAAGGAGTTTTGAATATGATACAGGTTACCCAACTCTCTTTGTTGTACTTTGCAATCGATGCTGGTATAGCGCAGTTGAACTTGAACTAGTGCTGCATTGAGGTACCATTAGATCCCTCTCGCTTCTATTTCTTAGATGTCTAGCTGAATCTTGGTTTCGTTGGCTATTCTCAAAAACTTCCTCACATCGCGCCACTTCGGAAAACCTATCAACTGGCCTCTTGCAATGGACAACATGAATTCAATCCAACATTGGATGTCGCCCTGTAAATTTGTAAAAATGTGGTGACAACATCACGTAACTGCATGACTTTGTAGATATAGATGATGCATGTCTTTAGAATGTGGTCGCAATCATGTGGCATCATCCAAATCATTGGAATGTTCAAATCACAGCTACCGTGCAGTCACGGCTTGATTTCAATATTTGATCCAATTCTCAACCTCGACCTGTCAGTGTCCTGTAATAAAATTATTATTTTTCTCTACTCAACTAGTCATTAAAGGAATTGCATCTGCTTAGTCAGGCTAGGCCATTTCGGCAGGCCGGACGCTAAAGAACCCCTATCGAGCTCTGTCCGGCGTGACAAATGCTGGTGGGGCCCACCACCACCTCTGTCCCCCGAAACTTTTCGCGTCCCTGTCCACGCAGTTCGGGCAACATTGCCCGACATTTCTGCGATTGTCCTTCACTAGGATTGAAGGCCGCTTGTCTATATAACCCCTCGGGGGGGGGCACTGGCGAAAATATTAGAAACCACGTGCGATAAAATATAGGGAGCAATATATTCATTGCACGTAAAATTTGTAAATGAATTACATGTAGTATAGGGAGCTAAAAAAGTGAAAAAAGGATTATAAGTAAAATAGGGTCATATATAATACTACAAATTTTATGACTATTACATCTAAAATAGCATATAGGAAAAAGGATCTCAATTTTTTATTTTATAAGATACCTTATACTCCTTATAGAGGAGGGACTATTGTGAGCGGGTTTGTTTGTTGTAGAAGTAAATATTACTATCCAGAGCGGCTCGTTCACAATATAGATTTGCAAAATATATACGACACATGCTATAAAGTCTTACACCCTCCATGCAGTATAATTATACAGTACTGGTATCCAAAGTCGCGTATCCGATGACAAAGGATTGAATTACCGTTGGACTGGGAGGGACGGTTTTAGGGTGCAGGCTGTAGGGTCACGAGGAAGAAAATAGGATGTTATTTACCTCAAGAAAATATTTAGATATAAATAAATTAGGGAACCTCTAAATGCCCATTCTTGAAAATTATAAGTAACAATAGGGTGCCATAAAACACCTCCATTTACCTTTATTTCTAAAAATAGCATGCCATATAATCCATTTTACAAGGTAAATAGCCCCCCATTAAATAGGTCATTATCGCACGTGTATGCAAAAAATAAGAGGGAGTGCCCCCCCCCCCGAGTATAACCCATATTGACTGCACTTCATTTTCAAGGTCCAAAATCCAATATATATGTTCACTTCCATTGAATAAATAAGCAATTGATTGGGATTTCCTTTTCGAAGTGAAACCGTCAATATAACATGTAATTAATTTCAAAGTCTAAAACATTACAAAAGCCTCATTACCACTTAGGGTATATTTATTATGACTTCCCATTGAAAGGGGCTTTGTCATTCTAAATTAGAACTAAAATTAATGTTTTCTTTTTAGTGTGTCATGCAAAATTTGTGTCATGCAAAAAATGTGTCATGCAAAATGTGTCTGAAAAATATGTCATGTAAAATCTGTCTGAAAAATGTATCTAAAAAATGTGTCATGCAAAAACTGTCTTGAAAATGTGTCATGCAAAAACTGTCTTAAAGATGTGTCATGCAAAAACTGTCTTAAAAATGTGTCATGCAAAAACTGTCTTAAAAATGTGTCATGCATGACACATTTCTAAGACAGTTTTTGCATGACACATTTTCAAGACAGTTTTTGCATGACACATTTTTCAGCTACATTTTTCAGATAGATTTTACATGACAGATTTTTCAGACACATTTTGCATGACACATTTTTTGCATGACACATTTTGTATGACACATTTTTTACATGACACAGATTTTGCATGACACACTAAAAAGAAAACATTAATTTTAGTTCTGGTTTAGAATGACAAAGCCCCTTTCAATGGGAAGTCATAATAAATATACCCTAAGTGGTAATGAGGCTTTTGTAATGTTTTAGACTTTGAAGTTAATTACATGTTATATTGACGGTTTCACTTCGAAAAGGAAATCCCAATCAATTGCTTATTTATTCAATGGAAGTGAACATATATATTGGATTTGGACCTTGAAAATGAAGTGCAGTCAATATGGGTTATATGGACAAGCGGCCTTCAATCCTAGTGAAGGACAATCGCAGAGATGTCGGGCAACGTTGCCCGAACTGCGTGGGCAGGACGCGAAAGGTTTTGGGGGACAGAGGTGGTGGTGGGCCCCACCAGCATCTGTCACACGGGACAGAGCTCGACAGGGGTTCTTTAGCGTCCGGCTTTCGGCAGGCCGAGCGTTCATTTTTTTGGCAGAACTGTCTTGGATGTTGGATCGCGGGCCCCAAACCCTGACACCGCATTCCTTTAGGCGGACATTAAACACCCCTGCATGAACTTTCGGGGGTGTCAGATCCGGGCTGGGCAGCCCTCCAGGGAAATTTATGAACCCGACCGAAAACTATTGGGTGCCCTGTCCAACTTCGAAAAAAACATTGCCCTTGCATTCTTGAAGGTTGCTTGACTACAAATCCCATATTGAGTGCACTTCACCTTCAAAGTCTAAAATTCAATATATATGTGCACTTCCAATTAGTAAATAAGCAATTGAAGCGAAACCATCAATGAAGCAGGTAATTAACTTGGAGGTCAAAAACATTACAAAATCCTCATTAACATTGAGGTTATAAGTTTTGTGATTTACCATTTGAAATTGTCTTTGTCATTCTAAAATGACACTTAAATTAGTGTGTTGATTTAGTATGTATATTTTATAATATATTAGGTAATGTTGTCTACTTTCACAAGTATTCATACGCATTCAAACTAATTAAGTGTGATTGAATGTAATTAAGACTAATTAATCATGATTACTCCTAATTAAGCGCAAATAAACCTTGATGCAAGGGCAATGTTTTTTTTGAAGTTGGGCGGGGCGGCCAATAGTTTTCGGTTGTGTTCATAAATTTCCCTGGAGGGTTGCCCTAGCCCGGATCTAACACCCCTGAAAGTTCATGCGGGGGTGTTTAACATCCACATGGGGGAATGGGGTGTCAGGGTTTGGGGTCCGCAATCCAACATCCAGGACAATTTTGCCAAAAAAATTACTTTTTGGGGGCCCCAACAGACAACTGATGCCCGCCCCACCTAATTCCAAAAAATTGTCCTTACATTCTTGAAGGCCGCTTGTCCACAAATCCTATATTGAGTGCACTTCCCTTGAAGGTCCAAAATTCAATATATATGTTCACTTCCCCTTAGTAAACAAGTAGTTGACAGGGGTTTCATTCCCGAAGTGAAAATGAAAGCATGTAGCGAACTTGGAAGTAAAAGATATTACAAAATCATGATTAGCATTGAGGTTATAATATATGCAAGTTACCATTTGAAAGGTCTTTTGTTATTCTAAAATGAAACTTATATTTGTGTGCTATTCTAGTTTGTTTAGTTGATGCCTTCTACTTTTAGAAGTATTCATACATATTTGAACTTATTAAGCACAATTTAATGTAATTAAGTGTATCAAGCCATGCTTACCAAGGTGATTAAGTCATTTCAAATGGTGATTTGATCCTCTGGCTTGTTCATGGACTAAAAGCATTGTTCATCCCAACACTATGCAATGAGAATATTATTCATATCAACACTAATCACTATATTCGTTAATTTTGGACTTTTTCGGCATTTTGAGACAGTTACAAATATAAGAACATGGATAAAATCACACAAATATTGGAGAATGTTGTAAGATGCAAATACTTTGAAGCGGATGTTCATATCAATAACCCAATTAAGAACTCATATCAAGATGGTTTGGGTAGGATGACCCAAACATTAGACCATGTTGTTGTGGTCCATATATTAATTTGAGACAAGAGAAAGTCTCAAATTAACGAATATAGTCCTACTATTCATAATTGAAAGTACCAACACTTGGCACTATGACTGAAAGTATTGGCACTTGGCAATGTTCACTAAAAGTATCGGCACTTGGCACTTATTCAATGACAAATAAGTGCTTCCATGTAATTTTTTATCACTCTACAAACACCTTAAAGCACGCACAATTTTTCTTGAAATCTATGGTAATTGAGCATGCATTGATGAATTTAGTGTCACTTAGTAAAATCAATAACTTTGAGATTTATCTAAATAGTTTGTGCTTCGGGAATTAGTACCACCCTCAATAATTAGGATAATCAATGTAGTGCCGATTAGGTAAGAATGCCTTTAATGGACAACTCAAGCTCTACACCAACTTCTCTTAGGGTGTGTAATCAATGCGAGATGATCCCCACTTCCATATTATTGTGTCCAACTGACATTTAAGTATATTTGAGCAAATCACTTGTCCAAAAATAATAAGGGGTGTGCACTTGTGGGGACAAAAACATCAAAGGAGAACAACAAAAGCAATAACACAACAACCACAACTTCAAATGTTTGTATTCCATGTTTGCCAACCATCATATTTATGTTGTTTTGCAATCTAATGTACGTCATATTGGCGATTGAAATTGTCCAAAATCTATGCTTAAATCCAAATATGCTTCAATCCTAGTTGTCCATAGCTATTTGCCTCATACATGAAGTTATATGAATTTCTCATTCATTATCAATGTGAGGATTTTCACATTCAATAAATGGTATATAGATTCCCTGCCTCAAATCCGCGATTATGTTATTTCTTGAACCTATAATGATTAACAAATTTCTAAACACACTGTTCAAATTGTTTTTAAATAAAATATTGGTCACTCATCCAAGTGCATAAGGATTGTTAGAGCTTATAACGTTTTTTCATCTACAGAGGCGCGCCATCATCTATAATTGCCAATTTTTGTCCACGAGTTGATTGGTTATGACTAATAACCAACTCAAGTAGGTACAATAGACAGACTTGCCGCTCTTGCACCTTGTCATCTATCTCTACTCTTACCAATTATCTAAGGTTGAGGCATCTATAACTCATAAAATAAGAGAGTTTGTATTTTTTGTAGGATTGATAGTGAGGATTTTTTTTCAAAAAAAATTGTTTTTTTACAAAGAGAAACAAATTCTAAAGAGAATGCAAAAATAAAATAATATTCCCCCATGAATATGGAAATTGCTACAAATTTGAAGCGGTAAAGTTAGTGTAACACATGGTGGATCTATAGGTTAACCCATAGCTGCTCGTCTAAATGCTTACAACAATTGTCAAAACTCTTATGAGGGTAATTGATCACAACCCATCAACACATAAACTTTACCTCCGTTTGCCTAAAAAAATATAAATCTCATTCATGTCAGCATTACATGACCCTAGTGAGCGATTAAATGGACCCAGTCAACTATGGATGCCTCGACCTTAGTCCGTACTATATTGCATTGGTGTCCGTTCTTAGATCCACACCTAACCACACCACTCAAATATAGTTGTCCAGTTTAACAAAAAAGTGACCATGAAAGGCCTCATACCTTATGACATGTGCAGAAATGCTGTGAGAGATGATCCTTACTAGGTAGGCTCCATCGTTGCAAACTTCAAAGAAATGATTTTTCCTTGACTTTGAGTAATTAAGTTAGGCTCGGAGCGAAAAGTTCTAAAAGTGATGAGATAAAATGTAGAGTTAGTGCTAAAGCACTAAACATTGACTTTTTTGATCTACTTTCACTTTTCACTTCGTTAAGCTTACGTAGTTCACATTCATCTTGTGTGCCGTGAGAGAGAGAGAGAACGGAGACTTCAACGATGCTCTCACACTTCGATGCGCTCACACTCCAATAATCTCTCGCACTTCCCTTCCTTTTCTCACATTTCTGGCTTATGGGTTTTGTTGGCTTTTCTCCACTTCTTCCGCACCTCGCTCCCCTCCTTTACATTTCTGCTTCTTTCCGCCGAACTCTGTAATATCCTACTTCCAATCGATGTTTTTTGAACCCAAATCCTCCGAGCTTCCACATTCGTAGGTAGAAGAAGCAAACAGTAAGAATTTCTGTCTCCTCGACGAATTCGTGAATTCTGTGATGCCTCAGGGCTGAATCCTGGAATTGGGTGATGGTTTTGGAAGGTTAGGCTAATGATTTCTATGTCATGTTGAGAGGTTTTCCAAAGTTTTAAGGCTCCAAGGAAAAAGGCTCCAAGGATGGGGCGATGTGCGGTTGGAATTCTGGGGTTATGCACATTAATTTTTCTTCAGGGAGTGGTAGGCAAGGTTAGTACATCATCTGAAAATGGAAGAGAGTTTTTTGGGAAATTTCCAATTTACAGGGTATATGAGAGACCTGGAAAGGATGGGGTGGAATTTGAATTTTCAGATGAACATCCTCTCGACATGAGGCCCGAGGACTCGGAGGTTTGGGAAGCAGCTGGGATTTTGGTGACACTTTCAGAATCTGGATTGACATACGTGAAGGAGGTTTTGGTGAACAGGATTCTTGAGGAGATTACTCCTCTTGCGTTACCTGATATTAAGGTCAGAACGAACTCCCCAATCGGGCATGTGGATACGGAGATCACGAAAATTGAGCTTTCGGGTGCGAATGTTTCTTACTCCGATTTGGATCTCGGGAAGACGGGTATCACGGTGTTTGCTGGTGACATTCAGGCTAAGTTGCGCCTCCATTGGTACTATGAGTACTCGGCTACCTATGTTCCTTTTCCCATCAATGATGGTGGTTGGGCTGATGTCAAGGTGAGTGGGTTAGGTTCCTCTTGAATTTCCCAAATTCACGCTGTTTTTGTTTGAGAAATTGCAAGAAAAACCCTTCAACTCCTTCAGGATGGGCATAGTGTGTCAAAATTGCTGGATGTTAAGCCCCCTCAACTTTCTACTACTGGAGAACATGACCTAATTCTATAGAGATTTTTTTAAATATGGTGGATGGGCCAGTGTGAAGGTGGGTAGGTTCCTCTTCATAGCTTCAATTTCACCCTGGTTTTGCTTGCTCAATTGCAAGTAAAAACTTTGAGTGCCTCCAGGGTGGGCATATTGGGTCAGAATAATTTGAGAATAGATGCATTTCTGAACGTTAAACCCCTCAACTTACATGACCTAATTGTTCATCTCTCTCAATATTTGTTGTTTGGTTTTGGAATTTTCTTTTAATGATGGTGGATGGGCCGATGTGAAGGTGGGTGGGTTCCTCTTCAATTCCCAATTCTACCCTGTTTTGTTTGCTCAATCGCAAGTAAAACCTTTCAACACCTTCAGGGTGGGCATATTGGGTTAGAATTGCTTGAGAACAGACACAGTTTTGGACGCTGAACCCCTCAACTTTCTACTAGAGAGCATGACCGGATTCTTCACCTCTCCCAAGATTTGCCGTGCAGTTTTGGGAAAATTTTATGTCACCTTCCCTAATAGATATGGGTGTTCTTTATCCTTCCCAAGATTTATTGTGCAGTTTTGGGAGATTTTTATGTCACCATTCTCAATAGCAGTGGGTATTCTGTATCTTGTCTTCCCTTTTTCACCCTGTTTTGCTTGGTCAATGGCAAGTAAAAACGCTTCAATATCTTCAGGGTGGGCAAATTGGGTCAGAATCGCTCGAGGACAGACACATTCTGGACGTTAAACCCCTCAACTTTCTAGTACAGAGCATGACCTAGTTTTTTAATCTCTCCCAAGATTTGTTGTGCAGTTTTGGGAATTTCACTTGAAAACCTCCCTTAACAGAAGTGGGTAGTGGGTCTTGCTTGGGAACTTGTTTCCTCTGCTGTATAATTTTTAGATTCTGGAGGGAATGTACGGAGCTGCTCTGTATGCATGTCTGAACCTTGCAACATATGCCTCAAAGATTTAACCTAATTCGTTGTATTGTCCAAGAAATGTAAGTTATGCTGAACTAATTTATTCCCTGGCCATGATTGAGCTAGAGGGTTAGATTGCACTTTCCAGAGCTATTAGGGGATGCAAGTTGTTGCTTTTGGTGTTTATGCCACAGAGTTGTGTTGCCCTTAAACCTGATTTCCTGCAGGAGGCTCTTCCTAAGTCTAGAATGTGTTGCCCTTTAAACTTAATTACACACACAAAATTATGGTTAATTGGTGTATAAATTGTGGATCCAATCTCAGCAAGAGGCATGGTTAATTGCTGTTTGCAAGAGCTTTATAGGTTGTGATGTTTATAGCTCAAAGACCTATTCGTGGCTTTTCTCTGGGTATGTTTCATGCAGTTTCTAGGGATCTCTTTTTTTGTACCTGGGCACGGAGTAATGGCTGGAACTAATTCTGTTGTCCAGGTTCATGGAATGCAAGCAGGTGTGACATTCAGTCTAATGGCAAACAATGGAACCATTCAGATGAAATTGGTGGAAAGTGGAACTTACATCGATAGCCTTGACATTCAGTTGCATGGGGGTGCTTCTTGGTTATACCAATGGTAAGTGTCCTGCTTCCAGTAATCATGCTCTATGTCCGACTTCATATTCCTCAAAGACATTATCCAGCTGCAAGTCAAGTTTTTGTTTTCAAATTCATCTCCATGTGGGGGGTCTTGTTTTTGGGCTAATGGCTTCTCACTGGCAGTAAACTAGTTGAAATTATTGCCAATGTAGTACTCAATGTGATCTTTGAAGGGATCTGAGTTGTACAATAAGACAAGTCTCTCAAGTGTCAATACAGGGGCATACTTGTAAAGTAGGCTGGAATCATTGCCTATACAGCATTTAGTGCGAAGGGGTCTGAGTTGTGCTAGAGCAACAAGTCTGTCAAGTATCCACACAGTTGTAAAGATTTTCTGTGAACTTAATCGTTAATTTATTAATCATGCATTGGGAGGTATTGCAATTGTACTGACCAAATCCTCGAGCTCATATCATTCTTTAAGCATGTATAGGGATGTTCTCTTTCTATTCTAGCTTCAAGAATAAATCTTCAAGAATCAAGGTCCTTGAGTATAGTTTAGTCAATTGGCAAGTTCTCAATAGTCGACATACCTCTTTGTAGCCTATCTTCAGCCACAAAGCCTTCTTCCATGTACCAAGATTCAATTGAAGTGGTGTGTCCCAAATGGAATCATTTTTAGGTTATCCAAAGTACCTGAGAATTATATCATTTGCACTGGAACCTAAATAGGCTACTATTGAATGTTATACTGAACTGAAATGCTTATTTTTAGCATGGATATATACTAGTGGATCTGCATGTTTGCAATGACAAGGTTACTAATTTATGTGGAGGATATACACAGGTTTGTATATGCTTTTGATGAGGAGATTCGTAATGTGATTGAAGCAGCCATCTCGAAGCAAATGGCTACAGCCGTAGAGCAGCTGGATACATATCTGGAAGAGCTCCCTCGGTACTTACCCATTGACAACACATCAGCCATCAACGTGACCATTAACCAGGACCCGTTTGTGAGCCCTGTGTTTCTGAGTGTGGGCATCAAGGGCGATTTTGTCTCCCTGGTAAAGCCCACAAACTTCACATACCCAGACCGCAGCTTGCCACTCGGGCTATTTTGCAGTGATTCTGCGAAGATGATTACTATTACTGTGTGTGACTACGTCATCAACTCAGCTACTGCTGTGTATTATGAGGTGCAACTTCCTCTTCCTCAACCCTTGCCCCTTCCAACACCAAGTTTCCTATGTGTTGTTACTGTAAAACTATAAGGTATCGTACCAATCAGATTACAAAACAATAGGAAAGTTGGGGGAAAAATTGTTGTGTCATTGAAGGACCGCTTATTTGTTCATCCACCGAGTTAACCGCAAAATCATAAATAATTTCCACAAAGGATTGTCAAGCATTTGGTACTAATTGTCCTCAATTCAAAGTGACAAAAGGAACAAGAAGTACACAGAAAATCTTTTGCTATAAAATAACCAAAGACATAAGGCACTGACCTGGGGATTTTTGTATAGGTAAATAAACCATGGGTGCACTAGGCCATTGCTACAACTTGGAATATGTCTTGCTGGGTTGTCTTCTTGAATGCACCTGGACCTCCAATGACATAATCAATGAGGCTTATGTATGGACTTTAAGCTCAATCTTTTTCAAAAAGAGCTGAGCACCAAACTAGCTATGCAGTTTCACTTTTTCCTTAGCAGTAAAATAAATATCTTATTGGACCAAGCCTCCCTTTATAATCTGAAAACACCTCCATAGCATTCTTAAGTTGTGTAATGGGTGTTCTTCCTAGATAAACATCTTGGAGAGTATACACTCAGTGAGATTTGTTTCAGCAATTTTTTTTATGTTAGATCTTGGTAGATGGGAGAAGGTTTTGTCCAAAGATATGTATCAATGAGGTGGCAACCAATGAGAGTTTGCCACTTGACTATGCTTGGCATTCATGCATGTAATTAGGGACCTTGATTCTTGGATTTATTTTTAAGCTATAATAGAAAGAGAAGGAACTTACTCATGCTTAAGAATGCTATGTCACTAGTTTCACATGCTGCAAAACTTAATTCTCTGATTGAAATTTGGCTTTTAAAGAATTAGACCAAAGCTAGCCTGTTGGTATCAGTTGGTTCATATTCCTATTTATCCTGCATTAATCCTTGTTTTCCACAGGCTGGGCATTTGGAGTGGTTGGTAGATGAGCTCCCACAAGAGTCATGGTTAAATACACACTTCTGGAGGTGGATACTGCCACAACTCTACAAAAAATACCCAAGTATGGATATGGCACTCAATTTTGCATGCTCAGTGGCACCAATGGTCAAGTTAAACAAAGATGGTGCAACAGCAACTGCTGCAGCTGATTTAACCCTTTTGGTGAAGTCTGACACAGGGCCTTTGCCTGTAGCTTGCATAGGCATGGTAAGCAAGGGAAACTGTGGTTTATTGAGATGTATAGGTGCGAAAGAATATTATTGATCAGAATTATGCTGAGATTTTGAAGGTGCAATCCATAATATTGCGTAGAGAGGTTTTTTAATGTCTCACAAATTTCTCTTCACCTTGACAGGCAGTTTCAATGGATGTTGTCATTGGTCTTAAGGGTAACAATATCACGGGTGAAGCAATGCTGAACGACTTAGGCCTCGAACTGAAGTGGAGCGATATAGGAAAGTTTCCTGTAAACCTCCTTCAGGTATGTCTCCATCACCATTCCTTCGCACACATTACATAAAAATCATAAACTCCATGTAGATATTGTGAACAGTAACTTTAATGTAGGCTGCCAAGCCTTTTCAAAGAGCTTCAGGAAAGTACTGGAGTTATCTGTAAAGTCTTGGGATCAAAATCCGGGTGGGTTGGCTAAAAGGTGAGTTTCAAAATTAGGCTCTGTTACAAGACGCCCTAATGAGCTTTTAATAGAAAAGTCTCTCAAAGAGGGACAAAACTCCTAGTTTGGTCCCTCTTTCAGGGACTTTGCAGATAACTCTCCTGTGAAATGTGTTTCAGTTATGTCTGAAATCTACCTAAAGAGTAGGTCGATTGATGGGGCTGTTTGATACATCCCGTTGTAAAGCATTCATGGGCAGATTTTGAGTGAAGCTTCTGTGACTGTACGAGGGTAGAAAAGGTCCAAATTCGAGCACTGGGTGGCATGCCTGCTATTGTAGATGCAGAGCTGGGCACTGTTAGAAAAATGTTCAGGCCCACCAGAGCAGAGCAGATCGTGGGTGACCCTGAAACAGAGAGACAATCTTAATTGTAATTTTTGTATCCCACTTCTGATGGAAGTTCTTCTTGGTGGATGCAAATGTTCAGCCTACCCTTCGCACAATTGTTTCAAAAGTGATCATCCCACTTTTGAATGTAAAGTTGGGGAATGGCTTTCCCCTGCCTGTGATTCCTGCTGTCGACCTCCAAAATGCAGACATTCGCTACGAGGAGGGTTACATCTTCATTTGTAGTGACGTGCACTACAAAGGGGGTCTCATCAAGTCAATTCAACTTCCTGCCAACGACGCCCTTTTGTGAAGTATTTCAGTGAATTCAACTATTATGTCCACAGATTTAACCTTGTGGAGGAATATCTGGAGACAACCTTGACTCAGAGGGATTTAGACCATGTAAGCAACAACAAAAATGTGGTTACAAAACCTATGTTACTGTCAGTTGGCTGTATTGCAAGGGCATATTGTCCTCAAAAGGCTCTGTAAGTGCCCCCCCATACCTGGAATTCACTGGAGCCTCATGCATGTAGTTTTTGGTCTTTGAGCACTATAGGTGCTAGGTTTGAGAAGGTGACTTGACAGCAAAAATTAGGAGCTATGTATGTATATTCCTTCTATATCTGGGCATATTTTAGTGGAAGGTGTTATAGTTGACACCTTCCAGAGCATGTATAATATATTTGTGTGAGAAAACTCCATTGTTTGAAAGCAAGCCTCTGACCAGTACTTTCTTACCATCATTGTGTCTGGACTCTGCAACCAACTGAAACTCTGTTTATCAACCGATCATAATCAGGATGTGAGGAGCCATGTTACGGCAACCTATCGAGGTAGGTATTGGGTGCCTACTACAATCGATGGCAAGGCTACATGCGTCCATTACTGGACGTAGTGGTTATGCCATGGCAGGGTCACCAACTATGGGTGATAATGTGCTTCCTCATATCCAAAGGAAATAGGCACATCAGCAAAATCTATCGGCCTGATCAGTACGAATGAGATTGGATGTGGTTGGGTTTCATGAGTACCATGCAAGCCTTGACCCAATGCAACCTTACATCGTTGCATATAGATGGCAAGCCAAGGTCTTTTGGTGCAAGGAAATAAGTACTTCTCTAATATCTGGAATTAAACAACAAAGGTGGAATGTACATGGTAGAAAATGTTGCAATTTTAGACCACTTTGTTCCTATTTGTTGTTGGTATGTTCTACAAAAATCTATTAAACATTGACATGGTTGTCAGTCTTGCTGCAATCCTTCTTCCACATTACATGCCTATTTGATTTGCTGGATCTATCTCAGGAATGTCTTCGCGCTCTTCATGTGCCTTCTTGCTCAGGTATTGTGCGCGCGTGATTTGCCGCATTCGAGTCACCACCCTTGCAGTATCCCTCAACATTTGTCGTTTCTGTTTTAGTAAAATCAACCAAAGCAGCCTTTAGAAGTCAGAGAGGAGGAGGTCAAATTTTAAGAAAATAAAATGATAAGAATACACAGTGAAAGCATTTTGTGCAATGGAAAAAAAAGTGAACCTTCATCTGCCTCAACTGAACTTCATTTCGTTTTCTTTCTTCTTCATCCACAAACCATTGCTTCATTCTCTTAACTGCTTCCCGGAGTTCAGCTATGGACATCTCAGTCAGAAGTCCTTGATCTCCAACTTTATATATATCAAACTTTGGAATCCGGTAACAGCTCTCCTTCTCCAAGAACTGCAGCCCAGCAGAGTAACCAATGTGTCAACTCAAATTCGAAGTGCAACTTTTGCTTTCTAGGTTACATGGAAAACAACAAACTTTATACTTTACAGTCAATACTTCAGTCATATACTGTAGAACCCAAACATCACAAAGGCAGGTCAATATATATGGGCCTTGTTCCAGTTGGGGTCATTAGTGTGGGGAGCCCCATAAACATTTAGAATTCAAATAACCACCCAATGAGAGGAAGGCAATGAGGGATATGGAAGCTAGGGCTAATGTTGGGATAATTTGGGGAGGGACCTATAAGGTCATGTGCACATTTTTTGGACAAGATTGTCCAATCCATTATTCAATTTACTTTTGGTGGTCAAGAAAGCATAACATTATTCTTATGTCAAAGATAGTGGAGGCCCACGTCAAATGCTAAATATAGAATGGAACACAAACATGCAATTGATTAATGTTATGAGGCCAATGATGTAGTATTGCATGTGTTAACTAGTAGGTGCGTGTCTATAAGTTTCATTGGTTTTTTCATTGCTTCTTGCATGGCTTTTCTTTTTCCTTGGATCACATAGTCATAATCTTGGAACTTACTAGAGCTTACTTGAATGCAACGTATACGAGGACAAGGGAAGACCCAAGGTTAAATGCATAAGGTAAGTAGGAAGGAAGGAAAGAGACGCGGAGGACATTACAATGTAGGAGGGAGGGAGGGAGGGATGGAGAGTAAATTTGCTTGTTTTTGTGACATAGTCATCTTTCCGATGATGTGGCACCTCTACGTAATATTCTATATCTAAATCTTTATGGGATATTGTTAAAGGGGGTCCACATAACATTATCCAGTTGAGTGTGGAAGGTGGGTGGGGGCGGGAATATGTCAGATAGTATTCGGGAGCTATACCATGGTTATTCTCTCTTACCAACAGATTTAGCCTGATAAACTTGGGTGAAGCACTGACATTGAACACCATTATAGTGGAATAGTTAATAGTAGTTGAATAATGTTATGCACTATTGGAAGCGGAGTTGCAATAAAGTAGAGATCACTCACATGGAGTTGTCTGACAAGTTCTTGTTTACATTGATAATCTCGGGCACGTTGGAGAGCAGCTATTGCAAGCCTATCCTCAGACTCCGCCTTATCCTCTTTCACCTTTCTTCGAGTTTCTTGAAACAACTTCTTCTTGACCACCTGTTTGTTCTCTATCACGATGCTTGAGTCTTCAAAACATCTAAAAATGTTTTAATTACAAGAAAATCGCATTCTTTCATTGACAATAGTGGAGACTACCTTTGAGTGGTAATAGGATCCATGTAATGCATGTTAGAACTTAATGGATAAAGTTTAGTGAAGCTTAATGAAAGCTCAGTGGAAGCTCAATGAAAGCTCAGTGAAATTTCCAATTTAATATGAAAAAGAGCTAGTATTCAAGATTAATTACTTTAAAAATATCATTCTAGGGCAGAGCCTCTCATGACAAAGCCACATTCCCTTGTTTATTTTATCTTTAAATTTTGGTTCCAATTGTTGAATGATTCCATTGACGACATAAAAAGTTTACACTGCACTGGCACACAGTTACCCCAAGGCACAGCTCAGGAGAGAGATCATCGAGAAAATTGCACCTTTGCTTCTTTCTCGTCTTCCTTCACCAAGTGGTGCCGGAACCGGTTGGCAAACAATACATTCTTCACCAGCAATGAGTATTCGTGATGCGTTCTCTCTTTGTCTTCTTTTGTGATGGACGCCGCCGCCCAATTCATACAAAGCTGGAACAAAGCCATTGGTCACCATTAACACAAAGACAAAGTTTTTGCAACACATACATTCATGGCCATGCTTCAAGGCAATGCAAGAATCTGCACATCCACATCTTCAAATATCATCACGACACAGACACGGACACGGTATTTGCAGTAGATTCGATGTTGCTACAAACTGCAACAAATATATTAATTTGATGACTCCATACATTCTTCTTTTTTGCATCTCGTGCCGCTTGGTCAGAGGCATGGACGGTCGCTTTTTTGAACTCGACGTCCAGGGCTTTCTCAATCTCCTCTTGCATGCGAATCTCTTCCTATGCAAGTGTTTTGTACAATTTAAGGTCAACTAGTTTTGTCTATCATATGACTCTTCACATGGCTACATGGTGTTACATGCAAAGACTCATATGTTGTTGTTAGCAATCCATCATGTGTGTAACTAAATAGACTTCGTTATGTTACTCCATATTTGAGTAAAACTAAGATATTTTCTCCAAATTTAGATTTCTTTGGTTCACTCTAGATTATGAGTGGATCCTCCGATGCAATTTCGTTATGGTTTAAAAGTTGCATGTAATAGGGATGTAATTTGGGTACAGATTTAACACATAATTATAAACAAAGTTGAGATAGGATCTAAAAGACTAGTTTTCCATTTTCATATTATATATATATATATACGTGTGTGTGTGTGTGAAAATTTATGTATGTTATCAAGTTGATTGTGAATATAATGTTTCAGACATGCAATATTCATATACACATGTGCAATTTTATCAACGAATTTGTCCATACACATCATGCAAGTTTTGATTTTGGAGTGATTTTTGGTTTAATATGACTTAACTCTTAGTACTAAACTCTTTTAATGTAATGTTTGTACCTCATATGTTTTCATGTGTGCATCATTGCGCAATTCCCTTTCCAAGTTTTGCAGTTTTTGTTTGTCGGAGTCAATTATCTTTTGAAACCTTGCATGTTCTCTTAATAATGTGGCTTGAGTCAACTTCACCTGTTCAAGTCAATGTGAGCGCATTTAATTCTTGCAAGAATAATTAATCAATCTATGGTTGAGCCATATGCTATGTGGAGCACAACCTTTGAGTTAAATATTTTTGTAATACCAATGAAAAAAATTCAACCAAAAAGCTTTTGAATAATGATAATTTCATATAAAAATGTATGTGAATTCAATATTGCAATGGTTAATATGTAGACATTATTGTTTAAAAATGAATAGAATCCACTCATTAGGTTTTGCATTGACCTCAATTTCTGGCATTTGCGGAACTGGAGCTGATTTAGCAACTATGTATTCATGATCTTTTGCCAATTTTGCCTCAACCTGATTTCAAATTTAACATGGACATTAGAGTATCATTCCAAAATATGTCACCCTAGAATTTGAGGTGGATCGGTAGTCATAACTACATCCCTTTTGTTTTGTTATGGAATTGGTGGCATCTACATTACCACTTGCTCTTTATAGAGAATGATATTGTTCAATATCCTAGAATAAACATGATTTGATTATATAAATCTACTAGGCTTCATACTGGAGATGCCACAACATGTCGCCACTTTGGTCTACATGTTGACAACCTCTTTTTTTTGCAAGAAAATTCAGAGAATGGGGAGAAATTTAGATAAATGACATGCATACTCTATTTCAAGAAGAAAAAAAGGGATGAAGGACTATGATATCAAAGAATGCTATTAGAGGTGCAAGGCCTTGACCCAATGATATAAATTTTGTTATCAATCATGTAGTGGGATCACAAGGAGCACTAACTTACCTCCTCCCGAATTGCTTCCAAATTTGTAGGCCGTTCCAAGGTGCGTAGCCGAAAGGGTTGGTAACGGGGGTCCGTGTACTTCTCCTTTAACAAGATGCGGTTCAGCTTGAAGACTTGCGACACCCGTTTCATCTCCAATGTCCGCCCTAGATCCCAATCGGGAGCTGGCATAGCTTTGTAGATATACTTTAAAAGAAGAAAAAAACCATGTCGACACGAAAATGATGTTAGTAAAATATAGAGTGCTATTACAATCACGTTGTGATTGGTTTTGTTACAACATTGTCGTAGTACCTTATCATATTTGACAAAAACAAATCATATATCTTGAGTGAAGGTGCTACTTGTCACATAATTAATGCTTGTTGCAACTTGCGAAAAAGAAGAAGTGACAAAATAAACACATTCAATATTGGCAAGCAAAGTAGTATGCTTCAAATTTTCCCTGTAACAAGTCAATTGAGGATGAAGGAGAAAGTTTAGTTGGGAGATTGTATGGCATTCTACTAGGGAGCTCCGGGAAACTCTAGATTAAACTCAAACTAGGTCTACTTCAAGTCTAACTTGACATACTCTAAGTTAGATTAAGACGTAGACTTTGGATGGCTCCCCTCATGATTTTCAAATAACTCTATCAAGATAATTAGAGCATCAACATTTTTGCCGAATATCTAAGAAAATAGTAGGTCCTTTTGGGTTTAAGAATATCAACACAAGTAAGCCTTCTTCATAACCTACCGGTTCGAGCTCTTCTTGTTTGGGGTGAGTGTAATTGCTAGCCGAGAGGTTGAAAGGAACCGTGGTCGTCGGGGGAGGAATGTATCTCAAAGCAGGGTCTGGTGCATAAACAATCTTGGCCAATCTGCACCATTCATAATTACTTATTCACCTAAATGTTAAGCTAGTTGTTCTCATTTTCAATCATATTAGGATGATTCATCAAAATATCAATTAAATATTTATAATATTAATAGATTACTAGTATTTAAGATCCATGCAACCTAATACAATTATAATTCATTTTTTGTTGGAAAAATGTTGCCTTACTTTTCTGCATAATCATCTGCATCACGTCGGAATAAAGCCAGGCCTTTGAGGAGGTCATTCACAAACTGCCCATCATGCATGAAATATAGTAACTAATATTATATTACCCAATTTGAAGTTGAAGGTTGGACCAGTCAATGACTCCTAGAAAATGCAGTGAATATTAGTTGCATTAAAATTCATGTTCTTTGTATCAAATAATCATGAAGATAATGATGTGCATAACATTAATCAACAAACTAAAATCATTGCATGGGTCCAAAAATTTGATTAGTATACTCCAAGGATGAGGAAGCACACATTTCCATAATATGCTACAGAGTTGCATTATGTTTGCCTAGTAGAGTGTTTAAGTGATTCATAGATGGTGAATTATCCTTTCAACCAAAAAAAACATAGTTTTGGCATTGAGTACTGTTATATGCAATCACATGCTATATTGTGTTAATCAAGGGATGTGCAACATAAAATTAACTTGTTCCCCATGTTGTGGTTCATTTGACTAGTGACGCATCACACCAAAATGAAATTCATGAGAGACAAGTAAAAAACCCATTTATGTTGTGGGTTTAAGTAACCTCATCATCGTAGATTTTGAGCCAATCTTCTTTAGCATAGCGGAGTGTGAGTTCCTCAAGAAATGCAGCTTGTATAAATGGTAAGAGTTTTCCTGGTTGTTGGCTTTGACAAAACCGCCTATCACCGATCATCCAAAAAAACACAATCGCGTATTAATTCCTTGGGAGTACTATTTAGTTTTCATTGTAAGTTGCAAGAAGTTTGTCCCCCCCCCTCCCCTTGTTTAAATCATTGATCATCAAAATATTTTAAAACTATATGCCAAAATTTTCTTTGTTAAATGGCGGACTTAAATCATTCATGTAATTTCCGTCATTTGAGAGGCATAGCATTATGTCAACATGGAAAACATCGGATGCTTGCCCCCATGGCATGGCCTTTAATTCCATGATGCTATTCCCGTAGGTCTTACCCTATAAATAATTATTGGGGTATTCAATGCACTTCATAAATATTACCAAAATTCACTCCAATTGAGTTCATCCAAGCGCATGATGGCCAAGTATGTTAGCACCCGGTATAACATAACATCGTCCGGGCTAATCAAAGTGCCCTTCACTGTGTAAAAGTGCTTCACGAATTTGTTGACCAACTTCCGGTATCTACAGTAGCCAAACAAAACCTGCACGCACACAACATATATAACCCATTCTCCATTTTTTAAGTAATTAGTTTTTTACTCTCCAATCTAGCATGATAAAAAATTCATTATTGGGTCACAAAATAGGCTAGATTACCCTATATTTTATGTAATCTTACTATATATGATCATTGCAATAAATAAAAAACAAACATAGTTGTTGCAAAAGGCTACTTACATAGGTTACTCTAGGAGCCAAGCACCGCTGACTCCGCACTTGTGAAAGGTTAACCCCTCAAGGCCTCATGAGCTTTTCTCTTTCTTTTTCTCATCTCTGCAATGTTTTGAAAGTTGTCTAATTTCAACACATTTAAGAAGTTGGAGGAAAAAATGGAAGTGAAAAAATGGCACCTTGTTATCCTCAACTTATTGTACGTTTTGCCCTATATTAAACATTTTAGTTTATTGGACTTTTCCAAGAATTTCAATTCCTCCAAATACGTTTCTCATATTGAGCAAATTAGTAGTAATGTCATATTTCATGTCATGTATTACTTGTGTCATCATTTCAACATGTGTTATGAGCCCAGTGACGGCTCTTCTTGGGCCTTGAGGGGTCAAGCACAAACATTCTCTACCTTGACCTCAAAACACTTTGCAAGGTGTTAATTGAGACACTTTGGAAGGTGTAGTATTCATCACAAGCCATTACTTACATCATGTAGTTTAAAATTTTGGGGATTGAGCATGGAAATTTCATTTTTACCTGCTTGACAAAGATGATATCGTAAGGGTGGACCACGTTATAAAGTGGTAGAAAAACATTAGCATATGCATCTGGCGTTTCCCCAGGGGCTGCGCGTTTCTCGTAGCTACCAATGATCTTCTTGCATGCCTCCATGAGCTCACCTGCATGTATAAGCATGACAACCAAAAACAAAATGAGATAAATAGTTTTTTTGAATGAATAAATTACAGTTATTGCTTGCAACACCCCCATGAAATTGGAGTTTTGATCTATCTATCTATCATGCAACGTGTGTCTGTTTTGAATAACATCATGAACAAATTTGATGATCACATCAACACATTGGTTTTTGTGGACCTGGGGAGAAACTCCGAGCTTTGCTCCTCCATGCTTTTGCACACACATTGGCATCATTTGAGGCGCAATGGTCACATGGTGACACTTTGATCGTACTTTTCCGCCAATTTGCAGGCCCTTCGTCCCCCATTGTGGTTCGCCGGTGCCTCATCCTTGTTATTGGCGAATACCTTAATCAATTATTGCACCATAACATTAATAACCCAATGATGATTTATAAGTGTTATGTTTAGTACCATGTATCAATTTGACCAAAATGCTTGAAAAATATGATAAGTGTGTGATTGATTGGGAGCCTCTTCATCAATTAATGCAACATAAAAGTGTTATTGATAAGAAATTTGTTCCCTATGAGTGTAATGTTTCAATGTAACGAAAATCGCATGAAAATATGATTAAAATACGCATGATTGGAAGCCTCTTCGTCTTCATGGCTACGTTACTCCCAATGTTTAATGGCGAGATTGATAAATGACTCCATGTGTGTACCAATCCATGTAGTGTCGTTGAGTCAATAGTTATTCTATATACTTTCATTAATCTCAAACTACAACCCTGCAATTAACTTGACTTTCATGCAAGTTGATTGTCGCTTTTGTGATGACATACACTAACATATACATTGACAATCAATCATGATTCACAAACACAAAGATTGCAATAGGTAAAAGGATTGACAACATTATTAAGCAGCATGCGTTCATTCACAGGGGCCCTGCGAATATAACCATGGGATGCTGCAACTAATGCAAATTGAAACTTAGTGTTATTGTATTCAATTAATTGTACATATATAAGATATAATTTGATGTAAGATACAATGTACCTTCCTTCATCACGTATAAGGTCATCATTGTTGGGCATGTGATGCGAGCATATTGAATGGCCCGCATGGCCAGTTCTTCCCGTCCTTGCCGCAGGTATCTTTCCCAATCTCCCCATTGTTCTATAATTTTGTGAACCTCCTTCAATTACATTTGTTGCACTTGCACCTCGTTTTCATACCTACAAATACACAAAAAATATGGTCCAATCTTGAATAGATCCATGTATATATATAGCATTGTTGGTTAGTTTGCCAATCCCTCTAGAAAATAATTATCAACCAATTCAAAAATAAAATAAAATCATTATTAGTCATGATATATACAAATGTTTGCCTTAATAAGATCAACAACTATTACCATCAATGACAACATTGTGAAAAATGTGTGGAATGTGTTGGAATGTGGAGTTATATCTGCACACGTACTCCAATTTTGTGGAGGTTTCCTCCTCCTCCTCCTCCTCCTCAAAGACCTACTAGGTGGATTGGACCTCCTTTCAAACTTGTTGACCTAACTTACTTGCTTATACATAAGATGTGGATTTCGATGTCATGTATTGAGTTTCATTCAAGACATGTGATTTTTTTCCTCAAAATGTACATGCTACTCAAAGATCTTTTGCAATTACATATAACAATGAAAAGGTCAACAACACCTAGGTGGTTGCACACCACAAGGACCCGGTTTTTAGTATTGGGAGCCCAAACTCCTGCAGTGTTGTGCAAGCAAGGCACGAAAGGTTCGGCATCCTAGTGTTATTATGGATTGTTACAAAAAGTGGATTTACTTCACTCTTTGTCCTTGACAATTTTGTATTGGAGTAATATTAGCTACATTAACCATCATTGTTATTGCGGTTCCTAGTTTTTATGATTATACTAATCTTCAAATAACTAATGACTATTATTGGCAACAAAAATAACATCCATTCTAATTATGAATATTTGTGATGTTTGTCCAAATTATATATATATATTTCAACATTTGTCATCAATTCTAATATTTAATATATCTATATAATACTAAATCAATAATATAAACTATTTGACAAACCATATTCCAATAAAGTATTAAATATTTGTTATTATAATTCTATGTTGATCATTTCAAGCCACACAAATTACCAATGAGTTCAAAATTGCATGGCCCACTCAACATGGTAAACCATGTTGATTACCAACCTATGCTAGCCTGAAAATATTTAGTGTACTAGATATGGTAAGCAACTACAACAACTAATTATTGTTGGTCAAAACCAATATGCCAATGCCTTTTACATTATCGATGAGAGAAAATGACATTGGTAATGGGTTGATGTGAATGAAAGATGCTTCACCTCCTAACAAAAGCTAATCTCGTGTGTAAACCTAGAGTAAGTTCACGGAGGTAGGTTTTCCTAGTCTTCTTGGGCCTTAGATGTGATTATTATTATTATTATTACACTCTAAACTTCCTAATATCATGCTTGTGGTAGCCAAAGTGCATGTGATATTTAAGAAGTTATGTAGTGTTAACATAGATGTGTGATAAGAAAAGAAATAGTGTGGCATGTGACATTATGAAATGACACAAAGTCAACATTGTAATAACGACAATTCTTACAATGATGACAACGTGATGTGCATGAGCGTGTGGTTTGAATTCTTTGGTGGTTTATGTTAATGTCAATCCCATGATATATGGGATGGAAACGTGACAACAAGGAGTGAGATTTAAATCAAGAACATATGTTCCCTAGGGTTTTGGGATCGAAATAGTGTGGGCAATAAATACTCAAAGAGTATATAACATCAATTTTCAACTTTTTCCCTTCGATCTAGATTTAGGGTGGAGAATTTATACCTAATAGTGCCCATATGTCAAAGGAAATCATGAGTGGCATGATGTGTCCCATGGTGTAGCATGATCCGCATAGTAACGAGTATGTAACAATGACAAGTGGCATGGTTTGATGGACACCGATAACAACGGTGATGGTATATACAATGTCACTAGAAGAAATCTTGTCCATTTCAACCCTCCTTGCGACTAGGCCATCAAGACTAAACCAAGAAAATGCATAAACAAATCAATTCGGTTGGGAATCGGGGGGCACCTTCCATGGGTACCAGTGATCGGGGAGATTTTTGGGCATAATCGGTTGAGATCCTAGTGTTTGCAAGTCCAACCGGTTACATGTTGACATCCTCCGGTTTTCCGTTACTAAATTGGGGTATATTCTATAAATTCCTCTAAAACGATCGGTAATTTTCCTGCAGTCTCGAACTTCAACCGGTTATTTCTCAAACTCAACCGGTTCATTTGTAACTAACTGCCGGTTCTCCCCAATCATTGATGGGTACACCACGGGTACCTTCCGGTTGCCTACCAATTGAATTGTTTATGCATTTTCTTGGTGCGAGTCGCGATGGCCAAGGGTTGAAATGGACACGATTTCTTCTTGTGTGTATGGACAAGATATTTACATCAATTGACTACATAATACTCCATATGTTCCATACCTATTGACTGTCCCATTTGACATGATAACATTGTTCCGAAATCATATTGTATCCCAAGGAATGTGGTACCTATGTGGTGCATTTATATAAAATGATTATAGTTCTCATACATCTACTACTAAAACTTTATGAATTGTCATTTACAACTTTTGCATAAGGCATCCAAACAACACCTTCTTTGGTGCCATCGGGGTTTTTCAATGGACAAGAAGAGTATTATATAAAATCACAATATAAAAGCCACTTTGGATATTTAAGTGGAGATTTTATGAGAATATTCATTTAATGTACTATTGTTACTAATAGTTTAGTCGTTTTCCCACCACCTACACTTGCTACATAGAGTTGCAACACATCTATTGCATAGGCATTGTCTCACGAACAAAAATGCCATTGTGAGTATCATGTGAAGTTATGGATTTAGAATTGTAATATAAGTCCTTCAAAATTGCAAGACATGTTAAACATGGTCCTTGTTGGCGCTTCATGACATCACCGTGCTCCCTTTGTCAACAAAAGGGTTAGCTTAAGATATGATCAACCAAAACTTATCTTGGGAAAGCAAATGAACTATCCAATGACCAAGATCCTACCCTCAATTATATATTCTCCTCTTAGGTGTCGTGGAGCAACCAACACATTGGTTGGTTTCTATGCTTATTGCTCTTGATTGTACATGGAAGAAATCAAAACCTTTCATTCATCCCCAAATGGCTTAGTTGTTGCTCACCTTGCTTATTTAGAAGCATGTGCCTATGCCTTATCGTGGGCAACCGGAAGCTTGACTAAGACAACCCAATTGCCGTCCTACTTCCTTTTGTATCTTTCACTCGAGGGCAAGACGTTTTCTTCAACTTCTCTTTTGTTTCATTTATTTACTTGTGACATTGTCATTAGTACACACTCCTTAGAATGTGACTCGATTGGTAGCACCCCACAAGGTGAGTGTGTCTAAAAGGTTCGTTTCTTGTAACAACTTTGTGAAATTATGTAGGTTGCATAGAGAAAAATTATTATTTTGATATGTTTTCATGTAGAATCTTCATAGCTTTGCATATCTATGAAATTGTTTGGAGTCTTTTTGAGCTCTTTTCACATGCACAAATTTTTTTTATTTTTTTAAATTTTTGGTTGGTGAAGTGTTGCTTTTAGGCTCGGTCACTTGACATGGAACCACTACTAGATACTTAGAGCTTTCCAAATTACATTTCTCTTAGTAGCTGAACAATATTAATTACAAATGCATCTTCAATACGGGAAGCTAACTTACATAAAGAAATTCAAATGAAAAGCTTTCATTTTTTGGATTAAATTCTATTAAATTTGCAATGAAAAAAAACCTAAACATGTTATGGCCTTTGTAATCTTGGAAGAATAGCAAACCTTCCTGACATTTAGGAGGCTATGTAATGAATTGACGAAAATGAAATTCAAAAGTTGAGTGCATAGGGCAATTTCATTGAACCATATATGACTCATTTATAGGTGTCTAATCAAACCCTAAATGTTGGAGGATTTTTTTTGGGGGGGGGGGTTTCAGACCTTATTTCGAGTTGATATCAAGAAAGCGTTGTAATAGAAACGTTGTTGTCGATTTCAGCTAAATCATTTTGAAAGTACAACATCTTGACTTGGCAATATGGCCTCAAAAGCATAAACCATCATGTTGCAATCTTTTACTTCATATGATGAATGATATAAGAACTTTACCACCCTCAATTCTACATTTTTTGGGATACCGGTAGGATACGTGTACTTTAGACTTCATATTTTTTATACTATTTGGGTCTATATACCATGCAAGAACCTTCATACCTAGGTAAAATTACCCTAGTATCAGTATGAGTTTTGGATTGATCCTAATAATAACTCAAGCATAAATACAATTCTCTCGTGTGATACCCATCAAGCATCAATAATTGACTTGTCTTGACAATCTGATACATGTCAGATAAGTCCTTTGATATCATTATTGATATTAAGTATTGATCCATCCAATTAGCTACACTCACAAACAAAACTGAGTACAACTCTGACTCACTTCCATTTGAAAAATCATACCATAAGCATGAGTGGCAAGTGCATTCAAATGAAAGTTGTAGTACATGATGTACTACATAGTGCCAAAAAGTTTGAAGTGGATTTTAATTAGGGTGTGAAAGATATAAAATGTCAAAATTGGCTCTTCAAATACTCAGTATTGTTTGAAATTGTCTAGAAAGCCTTCAAAACATACAAGAATTCGAACGAAGCCAAACTTTTGGCATGCTGCCTCTATGGTAGTGTCAAACATCATGTTAAACATGCACGTGTCCTTTATCAATGGAAATCGGCATTTGTACGCTTCCAATAAAATTCAAATTGTCAAAAAATAGATAAATTACAATAGAATGGCATTTGACAATCCTTCATGGAATTGATGGCATGGGGTTGTAGTGGACATCATAAAAGACCTCCAAGTACTAATATGGGCCATTATTGTGTCTATTTCAACTTGTATTTGAATTTTTTTCAATATTAAAAAAATTCTTTATAATTTAAGTTTTTTTCATGGAATATTATGATATTTTCTTTTCAAATTTTATTTAGGTCCCAATATCGATTGATGTAAGCTTTCTATCCACCACATTTGTTTCACTTGTCTGCACTTATGTACAGGGATTTTGGTAGAATAACTACAGTCGTATTTTACTCTTTTTGCAAAGTTTATACTAAAATGCTTTTTAAAATTCAATTTTTGAAAATGCACTATGTAGTACATCATGTACTACAACTTTCATTTGAATGCACTTGCCACTCATGCTTATGGTATGATTTTTCAAATGGAAGTGAGTCAGAGTTGTACTCAATTTTGTTTGGGAGTGTATGTCCCATTCCAAAATTGGTTTGTATCCGTTCACATGCCCTAAGTGATACCAAGGTGACGAAGCTACATGCACAACATGGATATTTGCCTTTATTGGTTGGGCTAGCCTAAGAGCGGTGTTGTGCATGCATCATTTTGTTTCATATACCATTGGGTAAGGGTATTCTAAGAGAACTTCGAATTTGGTGCCTGACAAATCATAGTTTTAATAATGTTTATAAAATATCCAAGTATATAGAGACGACACCATAATATATTGCAATGTAGCGCAAATCTCAAGGATATTAGTATTGGTATTGAAGGATACAACACGGCCGGGGATTCGTGGCACTCAAGTAAAATCATCCATGCGGATGAAAAAAATGCAGGAATCATCTAACTGACTATTTTTAGGCAATTTGACTCCGGAAATAGAGTCAAAGGCCCCAAATTAGTCTAGTGATGTCACATTCGAATGAATCGGCCCTCAACCCCATAGGGGGGCTTTTTTTTATTGGAGCCACTTCATCCACGATATCTTGGATGGATGTTCCTTAGTGAGTGCCACGAATCCCCAGCCATACAACACCAAATGCATCGGAGAGTTTATACCCGTCCACGTATCCCAATCCGGTTGAACTTAGATACCTGCTCAACATGGACATCTATCTTATGCACGAACCAATTAAAATATATTAACTAAATGTAGAGTTTTGAATTCAAACTGGACTAAATTGACAATAAATTACTTCATTTAAGGTTTAAACTAGGAAATAAGTACCTTTAATTCACAATTTAATTTAATTAGCAAGGAGAATCAAACAACAGTTATATAATTTAATATGGAAACAAAGCTTGTATAAAATGTGGAGATTTGCTAGTGCCTTGTGGACTAGGAGATCTCCCCATGTTAGTGCTTGATATTTTGAATGTATTGAATAATGAAATGGGGAGACCTCCCGTTTCACACCTTAAAAACCATTTTGGAGGGTTTAGGGTGAGTAGATTTCATGATCATGGGGAGATCTCCCGGTGTGGCTCCAAAGGTCAATATTGGAGTATCCACTAAAATCACCTTTAGAGCCACACTAGGAGATCTCCTAATATCGTACCCAATAAAAATTCAAATAACCAAAACTATGGGATCATTTACAACAAGAACAACTACACTAAATATGATATCCATTGTCACTTACTGCTTGGAATTATGCAATGCTATATCTATATATTGTACATCTCATATTTTACCAACAAACGTGTAACTGGTAGTTTGGACATCATAGATCATAAACAACTTCATTTGGTTAAAAAATACATCAAATGTAAATAAATATATATAGCATTGTGTAAATCCAAATAGTAAGTGACACTAAATTTTATATTTAGTGTACCTCCCTTGATGTAGCCTTTATCATAAGACACAAGATATGAAAATTTAGACAACAATTTTAGACACATATCAAAAGAGGTAAACACATGAAGTCAAAAAATTTAAGACATTAGACTATACGATATGCTTCAGAAGAGTTTAAGACAAAAGTATGTAAATATAACACTCTAAGGGTTAAGACTTGAGACATACGAGTTAATGTGTACAATAACATGACATGGAAAAAAATGTCTACATATGGACAATAAAATATCGGGAGCACTCCCGATGTATGATGGGGAAAAAAAAACATTTTTGCATTTTAAAATTGTCCATAACATCGGTCATTAAAACATAAACAATAATATTGATACCTTGAAATATAAGTTCAAAATTGTCAAATGATTACCATGTATTAGTTAGCCATAAGACTTATGCAACTTATAAGAAAAGGTAATCCCAAATGGCTCCATGAAGTTCAACATAAAAATTTACATGGAAAACCATCAAGAACGCTCCTAATATTTTCCGTATGCTAGCTGGCTAGAGGAGTTCACCAATTCTATAATTTGATGGGTGTGTTTCTTCTCGGATTTTCGTATTTGCCCAACAGAAGTGTCATTTGTATTTTTCCTACCTTTGTTGGAATAAAGCACATAGATACATTGTACCTACATTATTTGTGTGGCAGTCGGATCGCACTCCCACTTACCATCCCAAACTCCTCTGTAATGTTTGAGATCTGGCATTTTTTCCTTCGCTAGGCCTCCAACATCTAATTTGAAATTGACCCATAGTGAAAACGATTCCTATCTAAATGCACAACTATGAGCTGCTCGGCCCATCCATACATGGTGGATATTAGTGTTTCAAAGTACAAACAAGAACAAAATCACCTAAAAGAACACCTCCGTAAGGGTTGTAGGATTCTTTGGGTTTGTCGATGGCAATTCCACAAAAGGAATCTCTTGAATCATCCTTTGGTGTCATATCCTCTTAAAATGTGTTGAACATGCTTGCATTTGTCATGGCATATGTTGTTGATGGCCAAAAATTGACTTGTAGCTTGCAAGGTGTTAGGGGAAAATGGATTATTTAATTCCTCAACAACATTTTCCAATAGGTGATGTAATCCTCCATTTTTTCACGGTAAATTTCATTTCTAAACAACTGCTTTCCTAAATTTCCATGTACTTCCTTATACCACAGCAAATCCCATCTTTTTTTGGTTTGCATCATGAGCATCTTCAACAATCATTTCCTTGTTTCTATAACGTCCGTCGAGAACATGGCCCCCATGAGGCTTAATTTGGAAAGCGGGTGGTTTGCCTTTGGGAATGAGTGGATGATTGCAACCATTGTTCTTCCACATGCGAATCGAATTGTTTCATGGGTTACTTTGGAATAAATGCAAAAAAACTGCATTGAAATACAAATTATTCATCATTGTCCACAAAGAACATGAAAATATGCATTTCCTTCAATCCCTTAAGCTCCTCAGCATGACCTTTAATGAAAGATTTGAAATCATCGGCCTCCTAAATTAAATATGGAATAAATAAAATGAATTGTGATTCCATGAAGGTTTTCATGAGGTCAACAATAACAAATGCGTTTGTTGTTTTGAGTTGTTTGGACAAATAGTTGAAATATCCATCTATGTCTTCATGAGTACGACTTGTATATCTTGGAAAACCTTTTGAGTTGTCAACATGGATAAAAATGCCATAACATATTGATTTTTATTGTGCCTAGCCAAATTGTCCAATTATAGATATAATTTTCTTGGTGGAGGTCGAACAACATCGACACCATCAGTTTCTAGTAGAAATGAAGAATGGCATTTGAAGGTTATAATGTAAACATATTGAAATTATAACGGTGTAGCTTGCATCAAGAGTCCTCCCGATCAATACACACGATTTGTAGAATAACTTACAGTGACTACATCTAGGTCCAACGCAATGCATCGCAAGGTTTTATGATGCTCAAGTTTGAAAAAAAATGAATCTTACCAAAATAAATAAATAAATGCACACCTAGATTTGTCCCATAATTTTTTTTCTTCAAAATAATCATTTAATGGCAGTTTGTCAAATAGCTTCCTAGAATTTCACATGGGAGGTTTTTCCAATGCATGAAGGCACCTCGCCAAAGATGATATTGTGAAGTTTGAATCTTTAGGTCACAAATCAATTGCGTAATGAGCGTCTACGCCATCACTGTGACCATGCCAGTGAAGCTTATAGGTAACTGGAACAATCCCGCAATGACTTTGTTGTCACACACAAACAAAGAATAGTTATTTTGTTGGTATCCATTCCATCATGGATGTTGCTAGAACCTTGTGCAAATTGATTTTGGACTCGTGGCGCCATGCATAGTATAGATTATAGCATGAACCTTGGTGACTGTTGTGTTTTTTCAACTTCTTAAGATTCTCCCTCTCTTCACTTTCTTTGATGCTCATGTCTTAGAGGTCCTTGTAGTGTTCGCATTTTGAGCATTTTGAAAAATTGAAACCTCCTTGCACGAACGTCTACGTTTCGGAAGACATTGTTCCGAAGGCGACTTACGATCGACTAAGAGATACTTTGAATTATGAAAGATTTGGAGGCATGCAAATTACATAAATTTAAATTTATTAGTATTTATCAAATACTACACTCTTATATTAGAATCAAGATGGCTCCCAATATTTGAACCAAAGTTGATTAATTTGTGCATAAACACATTATAATTAAAACAATGTGAACTATTTATGATATACAAATAGATTTTCATTCTTAGGAGATGTTGATTTGAGGCCTAGCACTAATAACACGTCAACAAGCTACGATAGCATCATGAGGCCTTCCCATGCAAGGCATGATTATTTTTTTAGGAAATCATGGTAATAAATACAATGCCGGCGTATCAGATTCACATACAATTAGGCCTACGCCTACCAAATCTTTTGTAATAATGACAATGGTCTTGTGATATGTGCTCATGGGAGTTACAAATATCATGAGATGAGAAGAGTGTATTGCATAGTGTAATCAATTTCCCTTTGTTGGCAAAAGTTCAATTGAGTTCAATTTCTTGGCAAAAATTTGTTTTTTTAGCTCGTTGCAAGGTAGAGAGACATAAAACGGTCAAGAAGACACATTGAGTTCGAAGAGAGGAGCAAGAAAATGATCAACATGGAAGACATTATGAGTAGTGACATTGAATACACTAGCCACAATGATAGTGAAATTCAAAACTATCATAATGTTGCATTGAACAAAGAGGGAGTGGGGGGAAATTCGGTTTGTAATTTCAATAGAGAAGATGAACAAACCACTCAAGCCCGCGGAAATGTAGAGAGTGAGGCTCTAAAAAATCCATTGGAGGAATTATGTGAAGAATGAAAGGACCCAAGGGACACAAAGGTGGAAACATTATTGCAGGGAGATTTTGTTCCATGGTTAATGATCTAAAAGCCCTTGTTCTTGCGCCAACACAAAAGAAGGCAAGAAGAAAATCCAAGTAGGGATTAAGAGACGTTCCGATCTCAAGTAGCAATACACATGGGGGGACACCCTCAAGGACACCTCGAGGGACACCTCGAGGGACACTTGAGAGGCAAAGTAGACTTCATCCTTTACTTGTAAGATCCAAATAAGTTATAATCGGAGATGCCACTCGATCCACCCACATACTTTATGGCTTTGGCACCGTGATGATTTTTTTATTTTTTTATTTTGGCCTCGTGTAGTGTGGCCATGAAAGGATATGTAAACCCACATTTCTGTTGTTGTGAGTGGGAACTTGAAGTTAAGGGCCACTTCACACATGAGCCAAGATCCGTGACCTTGTAATGGCGAGGACCCTTGACTCTCATCCAAAGGCCGTACCATGGGTGTTGGGAAAGCCGTTGTATGTAGTCGCGGGCCCTCAAGCATAATGTGAAGTGAGAATGGACCATGTTGCGGGACCATTGCATATTTTGTTGGCGGAAAAAGAGGGGAGGGTTTGGTTTAATATAATATGTCTCAAATTTTATCAATTTAAGAGAATTACTTGGTGGTGTTTGTCTGTCCTGGAATCTATTCTAGAATCTGCCTTGAAATCTGCCTTGAAATCTGTCATACTGGAAAAATATCAAAAAAGTCATGGTCTCCAAGAGGTGGGCCTGACGCAAATTCCAGTAGACCATGCACCCTTATCCACAACCTGCCATGTAGGACTCCATGTAGACTTTTCATCCACAAACTTTTCTTTGGGCCTTTAGGCCTTCACCTCCTAGTGTGAAGTGAACTTGGACGGTCTCCACCTTTTCGACCAATGAGAGCTCTTACATGGCCATGGTCAGGGGCCTTCAGCCTTGTGTGTGAAGTGGCCCTAGTGGGTTTCTCATCTTTTTGATTTCTCTTCTCAAGTTTGAGTGGCGTGAACACAAGTGAAAAGTGAAAAGCTAGGATCACTTGATACACGAGACCGAGGACTCGTGAACTTTGAATTCTATTAGAACCTCGTGATGATGGTGGAGTGAAAACCTTGGAGTTGGACCAAGTTCGATTTAGGAGAAGTTGCCTACGAGTTGAGGGGTGAATGGAAACTTCACGGAATGTAAAGTGGATGTAACTCTATGTGGATTCATTCGAACACGACATCAAATTAATGGTGTATATTGGTTTCTTGGTGCTTTATTTTCATTGAGGCCCACATCAAAAACTCCCAAGTGTGAAACTATTACGTAAAAACAATAAACTGCATAAATGTTAACAACACTTACATTGCAATTTCATGTTGGAAAGTCCTCTATACAATCCCAATAGATATAAGTTTCCATCACTAATTGAGAACATAGTTACATGAAGCCTTAAGTCTTTCTTTCAATTAGACCAAGACCTTGACATTAGCCTCTTTCTCACACGAAGGCTACTACATTCTGCAACTCTAGAGAATTAGCTGGTTTGAAACCATCCTGATGTATTTTCAATCTCATTAGCTTTTTTGGCTTCTTGGACTTTAAAATCAAATCCATTTCATTTCATTGCATTTCAATGCACAACTTGTGTTTGAAATTTTGTGAAAGAAGTTGTATTTTCCAAATCCCATAAAATCCTTCCTTCGAATATCATCAAATCCCTCGGGGCGATCACACCCCCTTACGTTTTGTAACTACGTGCGATAATGGGGTATTTAATGGGGGGATATTTATGCACCTCTCATTAAATTTTCCCTCCCTATTTGTAGATTAAAAAAAACTACTTTTATGCATTTTCTAGCATCCTATATTTATTTGTAATTGTTTAGAGAGGCTTGTTTTTGGCACAATTTTTTTATAAATCGCACAAGTACCAAATAGTGGACATAATACTATAGCGTTGCGAAACTGACTATGTGAGCAACAAACATTCCATACCATTCAAATTGTCATTCATTTGGTTTCAATTAGTAATATCAATCCTAAACCATTCAAAATATCATTCAAAACACAACCAATAGCATTTGGATACTAGTTAAAAGATTACCAATAAACATGGAGATAACAAAATATACAAGCTGAAATAGACAAGTTGTAAACACAGATAGAACAAAAGAAGAAATACAATCAATTGTGACAAGACATGAAATTTTGCATAACTACCTACTCCAAAAAAACAAGGGTTCATTCAAATATAAGAAAGCTAAATACAAAATTAAAAACATTTACTTTAATGAGTGTATACACCTTGATCTTCTTCATTCCCATGCCAAACTGTAACCTTGAATTCAGACCTTGCAAGACCATACTCAAAACCCCAAAAATAACTTGTAATCACAAAACCAACAAAGAAGAGACGAACCATGAAAGCTAAATCCTAAACCAAATACATACAAAAAATATTGCAAAGGAAGTGGCCACTCTGCACCATCAATATGCATGAAAGAAACCCTATAAAATGCTTAGAAAAAGCATGAGCTTGACGAGGACCAAGGTTGTGACAAAACCAAAACCAATGGCAGGAAGTGGTTGAGGGTGATGGTGGAGGCTGTCAAGTTCTAAGCATGCAACGAGGTCCCACATGTTCAGCGCCATTGCAAAACCCAATGGCTGTTGAGGAGCGCCAACACATTCCTTCCCCCCAAAAAATCCCACGACATTTTCCTCCATACTAACGTGCTTGATTCAAATTCGGACAAAAACTACACACTTCTTCATCCAAGTAGCCAAACTCATAATTATTTTATTGATCCTACTACACACTTTTAGAGGGATCCTATGTCTATGACCCTATTTTTTTCTACTGATTATTAAAATGAAGGAATTATCCACCACCCTATTTTACATATAATCATGCAGGGGACATATTTCCAATGCCCTGGAAGATCTAACGAAATTACAAATTTGACCCTATTGTTTTTATCTCGCGTGGTTTTCTAAAATTCCGGTAGTCACCTCCCTGAGTCAAATCCTTGTCCATTGAGAGTGGTTTCTCAAAATTGTACTCTTCACATGTGCTTCATTTTATATATATTTTTTGAGTGTATTTTTTCCAGTGGTATAGATGGGGAGACCTCCCGATGCTCTTGGAGATTAAACTTGTTATAATAACCTATTGTGGAATTTGTAGTAAACTTTACTACTTCTCTTTTCTTATAAATATTTGTTTATTTACTTGAAGCCAAGAATATGTTGGGCATTAGTAGTGCCCCAGTCCCATTCTTGTTTACTAAAATGATTTGGGCTTCTATTATTGATTTCCTAATTAACTTATCTTTGATCATCATTAATAAATTTAATTTTGAATTTAGACTCCTTAATTATTCGACTTTAGTCAAATATTTGTTAAATGTTGTGCAAGTGTTGTTATGTTCATATACAAATGAACAAAGTATTTAAAGAAAGACCAAATATTAATACCCAACGGATCATGGTTTTAGAAATATTCATGAAATATCCAAGGGTGTACATGTGATACCATGAACTTTTATAGTGGTTCACCGGGTTGGATATTTTATACCCGTATACGTACCATTATTGATACCTGGGTTTAAGCAAAACACTCGCACGACACTATTATGAGTAGGGGTTGCGTCGAGCCCCACCTGAGGAGGGCGACCCGTAGTTCCAACTGGGTCAGAGTTTAGGCTAAGGATTTGTGGCGTCTATGTAAACTCATCCATCGTGGATGAAGGGGCTCTAAGTGAAAACAAATCTCCTACAAGATTGAGGGCCGATTCATTCCAACTCAAATCCATTTGTAAAATTTGGGGTTTCTAATGCCATTTCCAAAATCAAATAATCCAAAAATAGTTGTTTTCATACTATAAAATAGTTCACAGGGTTTTCTCCTCGCCAACGGATGAGTTTACGCAGGCACCACCAATCCCTAGCCCAGAGTTTATACCCGTCTGCATATCCAACAGATACCCGGTTCTCTTAGATACCCGCATCACGTGGATATCTACCTCATGTATGAAACCCCACCCGTGGAGGGCAGCCCGTAGTTTCTGCCCGGGGGACACCGGGCAGTGGGCAGGGCACCGGGCAGGAAACAAAATCCACAAGGTGAAAGGCTCTTCGTGCCTTCCTTCCTTTGTTCGCTGGCCTTGGGTTTTTGCTCTCTCGCTTTCTCGCCCTCCCTTTCATACCACAGCACGAGAGTGCCTTCGCAGCACCGATTTCCCTTCGATCCTCAAAATTTTCCATCTATCGATATACCACAAGGGCACGTACTTCCGATTCCTACTCCTTCAATCGCTCTCACCACTGTTTCAACCGCATGTCGTAAACCTGAAAGAGCCTCCATGTTGCCAGCCCTGCACTGAATTTTTTCATGGCATGGGGTTACCTTTTCATGTGTTCTTTGGATCCAATCCCTCACATGGCGGTTCTTTGTTTCCGGTGAAATTTTGGGTGGAGGTTTTTTTTCAGGTTGGGGTAAGGTTCTGTAGCAGAATGGCCAGAAATCTTTCATGTGTAACAGGCGATGCGGTGGGGATGGAATGGTGTCACCGGTTGTGGATTGTGTGTGAAAGATTTTGGTGATGTGGATTCTCGGTGGCAATTGGATCGTGGGAGTTCTTTTTGTCGGAGTTGGGAGGGTTTGGTAACCTATGATGATGATGATTTGTGCAGACAGCGTGTTTTTGTGTATATTCAAGTCATAGTGTGTGAAGGTCGGTTGGGTTAGTATTGATGGTGGTGTGTTTGGGATTTATGGTTGGTGTATGTGCACAGGGTTTTACTGACATTTTTGTGAACATCATTCATTAATGCTTGAGAATTCATCAGGGTTGAGCGCACCTTTGTATGGGAGATCTATGATGATGAGTGGGCGATGGGGTTGGTTTTCAGGTGCATCATCATCATCGCGGATAGCGTCATTTTCATGTGGAATTGATGGGTGAGGTTTTTCTTGAGAAACCCTTCCATCTTCTTGCCGGCCGGAGAGGGTAAAGGCTGTACTGAATTTGATGTGTGATGTTCTTGGGGCATCAACGAATACGAAGAATTGACATCTTCGTGGAGGCAGCTGAGAAAGGGCAGTCTTTGTAAAAAGGTTGGGGTTAACTTTCAACCCATAAGTTGAAGCACCGAGCACATATATTTTGCTAAAACTGGCGTTGGAAGCAGCTGCTTGGGAAGTTTTTGTATATCGGTTGCATCATTTTGCACAGCGATTGGATGATTGGGGATCGCATGCTGAAAAAAGGAGAAGTGAATTGGCGGCTGAGGAGATTTGTGGGTTGGGAAGTTTGGTCGAGGTCTAGGGTTCAGGTTTGGCAGTACCGATTCATGTCGTTCATGAGCATACTGGATCGAAGGTGGAAAGGTGCTGCTGTGAAGAATTAGTGGCAAAGAAAGAATGAAAGTGAAAGGAGAAAAGAAAGAAAGAAAGGAGTAAGGATGTGATTTCCTTTTCTTATCCTACAGATAGATGCCCAGAAGGTATGACCTAGAACAGAGGCCAAGCAAGCAGAGAGGAATTTTGGGTTGTTGTTTGTGATGTTGGTGCAGTTGTTGAGGTTGAGGTGGGCAGAGCATGAGGAATGGGCTGCAATTGCAATGGCTATGATGTTGCCGCGAATGTGGAAGCAGAAGTAACCCAACCCCAACCACATCAAAGTTGCTAATTATGAATCCTGGTTCAATCTGAAACTGAATTGCTGCAGAAGCTGCTACTTTCCAACTTGCAATCATCCAGAAACGTTGAGAAACGTCCTCAATCCAAGCCTTCTTTGTGTGGAAGAGAATAATTCTGCTGAGGAAGAGAAACTTAGGGCGATGACTCGAATTGTTGTCCAACGTGGAGGAGGAGGAGGAGGGCTGTCGAATAATCAATCACAGTCTCGACCGTCTTCATCTTCAGCTCCCGCCTCTACGTCTACCACGCCCCCTCAGGCATCTCTTTCATCACCAACTACACTCTCCTTGTCTTCGTCCTCTCTGGCCATCACAGGGGATGAGGTCCCTGAACACTCTGCAATCATCATCGACGCAAAAAACAGCTTTGAAGAGGAGCTCCAAACCCTAGTTGGCGATTCTTCGAATGCCAAACCCGTTTCCTGCTCGTTGTTTTCAGAAGAACGAAGGGGAGGAGAAGTTGACAACACAGAGGGTTCCTGCTCTTGTTTACCTTTGCCCTCTTCCAGGACAGCAGAGGCATGTGGTAAAGACGACGTTGAAGATGCTCAACTACTACTACTATCACAGTTGCAGCATGTCTACGTATTTGAAAGACCGTCATCAGATGTTATTTCTGAGACGTATGAAGTGGATGTTTCAGAGGATGTGAGCCACCAGGTGGTTGGAGCAGCTCTGGAAGGAGGAGATGGGCAGATAGAGGTTATTGCTGCTGAGGATGTAATTAGAAAAGACTCCTCCTCGCCTTCCGATGAGTTTTTGAGGCCAGGGTCATCCGACTCAGGTAGCAGGAAAGTGGGAGGAAGAAATGGCCCATCCCTGCCTTCTCAAGGACATCAAACTCCATCATCAAGTCAGATTACAGCATCAACAGCTGCAATACCTCTGTCTGTTCCATTGCCAATTCCAGTTCCAGCAACATGTCACACTCTTTCACCTGTGCTACCGATTTTTTCAGCTCATGCTTTACCCACTATGGCACCTGTTGACCCTGTTTTTTTCGGTCCCAAAACACAGCAAGAGGAGAATGAATTATCAGCACGGTCGGAGCCTGTTGTATGTTCTTCATATGTTTCCGCAGGTCTGGTTCCACCTGCCCCGCCTCCTCCTTGTCCGCCAACCTCGTTGTTCAGAAGGGGTGGTAATGGTGGTTGGGTTGGATCTTCGGCTTCAAATGCTTTGCGTGGAGGTCCCACGTACAGGAGAATACCGAGGGCAGTGAAAGGCACGCGCAATTCACCAAACAATTCCATACCGACGTCTCCAAGGTCTCATGGAGAAGGGGATGGCTACAACAGTGCAGATGAACAAAACTCGTGGACTGCGGGTCCATCTGGCTATGAAGTTGGGGTGAGATTGGAATTCCTCTGTGTTAACTTCTGATTATTGAGGGACCTTACTGATACTATGTTATGAAAGAGTTGTCCTTCAATTCAATGGGACGTTTTGTTGGGAGTTGGTCCCCTATGATTTTCATTTGGTTATAATATCAATGATTTCTTCCCACTTGTGGTGCATGCTCAGGGGCAGTGTCTGAATTTTGAATGAAGAGCAACCTATTTTGGTTCATTGAGGGCCAAAGTCATTTTAGCGCCTCTTGGCATGCCAAGCGAGTTTGACCCTCGATGGACCGATATAGAATGTTCATCACTTAAAGCCTCCACAATACCTCCAAGCATGCACTAAATACTTACCAAACATGGAAGGTGTTGTATGCAAATCTACCAACTCCTGACAAAAAGTGATGTTGAGTTAGAGGATACTTTCAATGTCACTGTCCTTCTAAAATTGCTTTAGAAAGAGCACATGAGCTTGCACATAGGAGGAATCCACCATATCTCACGAGTTGCACATTCAAACACACTGTCAAAGTTTGTAAGAATGTGTAATTTCACAAACTCCCATATTCTATAGGTGGTGTCTGCAAAAATTTACATGCCATAAGTGAAAATTTACATGCCAAAGTGAAAATTTCCCTCCCTCATCTTGTTTTTTATGCAGGTGGAGAGAGAGAGGCAGTTTGAACTTGAGCTTCTGCGAGTGAAAGGCCTGGAAGTGAGACATATGTCTGAAGATGGGAACTGCTTATTTCGGGCAGTGGCAGATCGGGTCTATGGAGATGCTGAGATGTATGATGAGACCCGACAAATGTGTATTGATTATATGGTTTGTTCTTGACCATATACTTTTCTGTTAAGTAGATGTGTTTTGATGTTTTGTTCAGAAAGAGCATGTAACATTTATACATAAATAAGTAGTGTATCAGGGAATATTTTTAGCGTCTGTTCAATTGAAGTACGTTAGAGGTGAGGTTAACGTATCACCAGAAATATGGTTGCAATATATTTATACGATCTCTTTGGTTGCTGAAGTTCATTTATTAGTCCTCTACTTTTGATAAAACATTTAGGGGACGGTTGGTTATTACAGTATTTTACTGAGATTCAGGAAATGATTGGTATAAATTAGGGATTACAGGTTTCATGTTTTGATTGGTGATGAGATACCTTTTTTTTTGGGGTAGTGAAATTGATGCACCACTAAAATAAGGTGATTGTAAAGATTGAGGATGTTGCTGTGTTGTGGTTAGCATTAGAAACTCAACGTTGAATCATGACTTGGCTCTGCAGGAGAAGGAGAGGGATCACTTTTCCCAATTTGTGACAGAGAGCTTCACAGCGTACTGCAAGAGGAAGCGCAGGGATAAGGTATGGGCTTTATTTTTTGTATGATGCTTTTAAGGAATAATATTAGTGGATTAGTTCCTCTTGTTGTTTTTCTTGCTTTTTGGGAGAGGCTAGATTTGCAGTAACCAAGGCTTCTATCTTTGTCCTATTGCCTCCTCCCTAAAAACCTGTCTTGATATTGTTGTAGGTTTATGGGAACAACTTGGAGATTCAAGCAATGGCTGAGATGTACAATCGTCCTATTCACATATATTCTTACAGCACAGGTATTTGTTTTGCACCTGGCATGGGTATTTCAATGTTTGTGTTCATGATATGGTTGCAAACATCGTTGAGCCAAGTATGATGAGAACTGGCAGGACATCAGTTATTTGCAATGTGATTAGAATGACTATTATTGATGTGCAGGAACTAGGTTTCCATTCACTCAAAATATAACACGGGTTTTGATTTATTGATTTTTTTTTGTGTGTGTCCAGAACCTATAAATATATTTCATGGAAGTTATGAGACTGATTTACCACCTATTCGCTTGAGCTATCATCGTGGCAACCACTACAACTCGCTTGTAGATCCACGCAATCCAGCAGTTGGGGCTGGCCTTGGTTTTGGTAGTTTGCGTGGGGTAAGCATCTGCATTATGATTATGTTGTGTTATCTCATTTTGAGCATGAAGGATGTGGATTAAACCAAGTCAGACAGCAATGCTATTCAGAAATGTTCAAGTTGATTTGGTGTATTGTGAGTGCAGCGAAATGTAGACACTGAACAAGTGAAGGCAGCTCTCAATGCGCAACAAGAGCAACAGATAGACAAGGTGGGAACATGATGTATTTGTACTTCAATCCTCTTTCATCTACATCTTTGGTACCAGGGTAGGGGCCTTTAATGCTCTTCAAGTATGATTCAATATTCTTTTATATTTTAGTTCCTCAAGTACTTTCTAGTATTCTTCAAAGCTAGTAGGTGGAGGTTGTGATACTTGCTACAATATCAGTTTCTGAACAAGCCTAGATTTGTCTGTAGTGTAAAAAACTGTGTTAGTGATGGTCACTATGTTCAAATCTAAAATCTTTCACTGGCAGAAAATGCTGAGACTGTCCCACTTCACTTTACACTAGAGCTTGAGGGCCTAAGGGACCAAGGGATTTTGGATGGATCAACAAACCTATGTGGAGTCCTACATGGCACCCTAAACACAAAACCGGGAGACCATGACACTTCAAAATATCACAACCCTTGGTATATTAGAACTTATTGTGTAGAAGGGGCTACATGAATAGGATAGTAATCGAATAGCATTTGGTTGAGAGCCTGTCTTTACACTACACTTGAAAGCCTGTAACCACAAAAAATTCAATCTGAATTTTGCATCGTACAGTCTTTGGAATGAGTTTCAAGGGTCCTCACAGTTTTCATGGTCATTGTAAAGTGGCTTTGAATGGCCCTGAGTATATCTGCCCTCTGGTTTCTGGTTCATCACCACCTAAAAGGGGTTGTCTTAATGCATCCTGGCTGTCTTTTCTGGCCTGTTTTCTCTGTAATTGCCATCTTTTTCTGACTCACATTGTTGGCACATTTAACAAACATAATTGTACTGCTTTTGATGTCAATATTCAGGCTTTACTTGCTGAAGGGCGGTTCTATTCTGACATGGAACTGACCGAGCAAGAGATAGAGCGGATGGTGATGGAGGCATCTCGTGCTGAATTTCTGGCAGGAGAGAATCGCCGAATTCACATTCCATGGCATGAAGAGACCTCCACATCAGCAGGAGCAGAGCCATCCTCGTCAAATACAAGTTTGTGCTTATTTTGTTGCACCTGGTTGTGATTATGTGTAGAAGAGGTTGTAGTAGCCTTTTGCTTGAATGAGTTGAGATAAGCCATGGGCAATAGAGTTATCCTCTAATTCAACACGACCTTTAGGTGGGAGTTGGTTGTTTTGCATACACACCCTCCATGTTTAGTTTGAACAAATAACATTCTATAGTGGTTCATTCAGGGTCAAACTTATTTTGGCATGCCAAGAGATGCTAAAATGAGTTTTCGCTCTCAACGAACCAATATAGGTTGCTCTTTGTTCAAATTCAGATACTACCTCCAACCATACACCACAAGAGGAAAGAAAATATTGATATTGTATGCAAAACAACCAATGGAAAATCATAGGGGACTAACTCCTGACAAAAAGTTCCATTGAGTTAAAGGATAACCTAATCATACACAACTGAAATATAGGTGTCTGTTGAAGATAAGTAACCGAAATAAGCTTGCTTATCTGAAGTGAAGTGAATTGAAGTGATTTAAGTGATTCTGGAATTGAGATGCTATGGCTGCTGTGCTGACTGGATATTTTCAATCAAAACTTGCTCGGGTGTGTTTGCAGCTGGAAGTTCAAGAAATACAGGAAATTTGTTGGATCCTGTGCAAGCTCTGAGCAATTTGTCTGTCTCTTGTCCTGTGACGTCTGCGCCAAGTGAAGGCCGTGCACCATCCAACAACGTTCGAATGCTATTGTCTATGGGCTTCAGTTATTTGCGTGTCATGGAAGCGCACAGCATCTTTGGGGACAACATAAACAACATGCTTTGCTATTTATTGGAGACTGAAACACATAATTCTGCGGATGGGGAGAATCATGTAAGTAGAAGAAAAGGGAAGGCTGCTGAGTAATGAGTAACCAGGACTTGGGGATTCGTGGACTATAATCCTTCCAACAGTTAACGTAGATGTTGTCCACCGAGCTAAATGTGCAGATGAATATAATTAGCCAATAGTAGTTAACCTTGCAAGAGAATCTTAAAATTTGAACCGATGCTTCCTGGTAATTTGTTTCCAGAACTGAGGCTATGAAGCTAATATCTCATAGTTGTACCTGGGTCCGCTTCATGTAAATCTAAAAACTCGTGTGGTAAACCTGTAGATTTCTGGGTGAGTTTTCCTTGTAATTCTCTATCATGACTCAAGAGGACCTGTATTGTAATGATGACGAGGGTAGTATAATAGCTCAAGGCACTTGTGGACATTGTGTTCCTGGACCTAACTTTTTGGGTTGCTGCAATAATTGTTCGGAGGAGGTAGCAGTAATACATGAAGTTGATTATTGGTGGTTCATTTTTTTATCAACTGTTCTGGCCTGATTAACAAATATTTGCTCCACATGTGCTCAAAGTTGGGATGCAAAACAAGTGCATGTTCTTGACCTGTACTGTTTTGGTTAGTAGATGGATATATATTATTAGGGCTTTGAACTCAAATTTCATCTGCAATCATTGGTGATAAGAATATGTGAACTTGTAATGAATTGTTGTCAATTTTAGAGGTTTTGGCTGCTGTATCCAAAATATAGATAGAATAATGGAAAGAATTCGATGACAAACAGCTACATGCATGTTCTATATGGAATCATACACCTTCCTAACCTGTTGTCCAAGGGACAAATTGCAAATTGCTCAGTGTAGTTGCTTATATTGAAGCCTGCACTTTTCATTTCTACCAACATTTTCATGTGGACTTCGAAGTGTTCAAACATACCAAAAAATCTCTTTGCTACAAGAGTGACTATTAAAAATAGAAACGAGGCTATTGACTTGGTGCTTTTTTCCATTCGCCATCATATTATTGAATTCATAGTATAACCAATCAAACCAAAATTTAATTGGTTTTGATCAAATATGAAGATACTACCATTTCTTTGAAGTAAAATGTCCGTGGGTGTTAAGGTGGGCAGGAAAACATGTCTCTAACCAAGTTTGGGTAGGTATCAAAATTTGTTCACAATGATGGCCCCTAATTCTTGTACTGGGTGGTGGCTGTAGGGAATGCAGTGAATAAAATATGGCTCTTTAGAAATATCAAAATGCAGGTCTTGTTAATCTAGGGCTTTGTGATGGTCCGAAATATCATCAAACTCTTATAATTATGAGAGTTTGAGAATTGAGTGCAATGTGAAGGCAACCCAATCTGATTATAAGTTTGTAACAGGATATCCTTAGGTTACCTACATACTCAATTGCGATGCACCTACACATTGGGTGAACAATGCGGATATGCACATGGAAAATATGTGGCTTCTAAAAAACCACATGCTAACCTTGGTTTGAAGGGGTTCATCCATTTGGATGCAATCATCCCCATGTGAACATTCTAGGGTTGTTTTGCCCTATTCGATGAACCTCTAGGGTTATTTACTTACCCATCCTCATGGTTTGAAGTGCTACTTTGTTCTCGTTGAAATCCTTTTTTTAAGCACAGAGAAATGAATTGGAGACTTAAGCTCAAAATTGTTGAACCTAGTTATGAACATGAAGTATCTAGTTTGAAGACCTAAATGATGACTTGATGTAGACAAGAACACTTGTCACATCTCTTTGAGTGATATTTGTTGCTTGCAATAGTATCACAAGAAAATTATGATGAAGAAAATTGTCAATGATGTGCATAGTTGAGATCAATATCAATGGATTCCAAAAAAAAAAAAAAAAATGGTTATGAGACGAGTGTTACAAGTGAAACTACATTTTGCTCAATAATTAGGTGGCCTTTTTTAGACAACAAGTCCCTACAAAACTACCAAGAATCTCAAATGTTTGTTCCACACTGGGAGACGACGATTTTTTAGGGCTTGAGTGACCACAAAGTACAAACATTTTGACATGGCCCTATATAGAGGTGACATTAGAAATATGAGAGCCAAATTTCCATGTGACATTCACTGCAACAGACATTTTTTGTAAAGAAAATTATCAAATTATCGTCACAACCACAAATCATGGCCAGATTGTCTACTTTATTATATGTGTAAAAATGTGACACGACTGGGTTACAAGGAAAGAGAACACTAGTGGGAGGGACAATGGCCATCTTCCAAAGGCAGACTTGAAGATGCTGATTCTTCACGCAACAGACAGCAATCATAAATGATTGTCACGACGACGAGAGAGACGAGTTTGTGACAGATGAATCCGCAGCCGGCGAATGGGGTCGATCGCTCTAATTCACAGCCAAATCTGACCACTCGATCCAATGTGCTCCTCGAGCGGTCCACCTCGACCCGGGAGTTGTCATATAATTCTTCTAATTCCATGGTGCCATCCATCAACCAGTCTACCTCCACTCGGGAGGTTTGGAAATACAGTCCTCCATCCACGTCAAGCGTGTGCCCATGCCCATGCACGACGCATCCACGTTGCTCGTCGTCACAATCATGGCGCTTGCAAGCTTCACAGTTCCGCCACAACCCTCCTCCTGACCGCAAAGCATTTCATGGCTGCTGTCAAAAGATCCTCAACAAATGGGGTGGGTATCGACTCTCTTATCACGAGTTTCCATAAACATTATTATTATTAAGCTTCATACCAAATTATGTCAGTAGAGGAAAGCTTGTCCATTCCAACAACTCCGTTGCAACTTGTTCACTGCAACTCATGGCGAAAAAATGCATACATAAATCATTTCATCACAAGCATATGAGTCGTAGGCAATTGACCTATGGCACTAGAAACTTGTCCTATGTAACTGGAAAATTTGCAAATCTAGCACAATGGTAGATTTGTATTGTTATGTCATCAATGTGAGATGATTGCGTAGGACTCGACGTATGCTAGTGTGTTTTGGTTGTCAACCGGGGGATTTTGGTTGCGATTTTTGAAGAATGGACAACCAAACACCCCCGGTTGACAACCAAATTGATTTATTCATGCATTTTCTTGCTATGAGTTGCAATGGACAAGTTGAAACACATGGTTGTAATGGACAAATTTTCTTCTAGATAGTGTATTTTGTGGGATTGGGAACCAAAGGCACTTTGAAAATGTAATAGCACAAAAGACAAGAGAATCTTGATACATTTTGAACCTGGATGTAAGAGTTAGGAGTGCGAGAGCAGCCCACAGATAGGAGGAGTTGTTGGGTTAGGTGTTTAATATGTATTTTTGCCTACGTAACCTACAACAATGCTTGTAGATAAAAAGAGAGCACGGTTGAGTATTGTTGAATAAGTCATGTCAAAATTACACAAATCAAATGTATTATAACTCACTTGACCAATAACAATGTGAGTTGTTGTAGATCAATGCCGAGATCCTGTGGATGAGTATTATGAGAAGCAAGAGGAGTTGTTGCAAATGTATTATGAGATGGACGAGGTTGATGCAAATGGAGGTTATGTTGTCAACCAAACACAAGTAATTGTTTTATTTATGTTGTTCGTTATAACAACTTAAGATGTTGTTACATAAGTCCTTAGGTATTTGGTTTGCTTGCGAAGACTTCATGACGTTCTTAAGCCTTATGAGCTAATTCTCTCCCTATATAGATCAAAGGAACACACCTCCAAAGATTGGGATCCTTATTATTAGAAATGCATGTTGAGCATAGTCAAGCGGCAGAAAACTATTGCTCCTCACCCTAATAGGAGCCTATCTTAAGGCATGAAGATGTCACACATTCTCACATTAAGGCTCAAAATTACATGATGATATTTTCTTACATACTTTGATGCTTGCACCAAAGGGCCTTTGATTCACAGTCCCATGAAACAATCTTATGGAAGTTCATAATGTCTTAAATGTAGACATTGTCCCCACTATCTATAATAATTCATGGGTATTATCCCATAACTTGTCATGGGTGAACAAATCATTTTCATGTCAATATCAACACCATTGTTATCTTCTCTCACTCCTAGATGTAGATAATAATTTATTATACTTCGTATGTTTGAGACAAAAATTGAGAAGTAAGCCATTACTTGCAAACATGTATATCTCTATGCACATACCAATGAGGCCTACACCTGTCTACACCTTTCTTGCCAATGTCTCACATAAACCCTAAGCCCAAACCCTAATCCTTCTTTCATGTATAATCTCTTGTTACGAAGACTCAATAATTATTGACTTGGTCTAGCAATGATTTCATGTAGCAAAAGCTCATGACCACTTTTACATGAAAATTACACATCAGGAACATGTGAGTCAATGTATCAATTTCCTTACATTTGTTGATTCTTTCACTCCAACCCATCCATCAAATAACTCAAATTATGTTTGTTTGTGGGGTGTGAATTATGAAGGGAGTTCATTGCCGACTTTATTATAGGGCGTGTTTATGCATTCTGGGAGGTTCCAAGAGAGATGAATTTAGGAATGATTCACCAAAATGACACTGGCAAGTAAAAAAATAATTTTGTGTGCTATGCAAACGAGCATATAATTGTTTTCAATGCACTTGAATCAGGAGGAACGAAGTGCTCAAAAGTGGGGGGAGAGTTGTGCTATCCACCTATCAAATGCTGCAAACGTTGTGTTATTGATTTCAAAAGTATATGCTTCCATAGTCAGTAAATCGTTGGCCATCATTGCCTCAACAATGGACTCTTTATTGGACCTGTTGTCGGGTGTGATATTGTGGTGGACGGCATATTCCATGAGGAACTTGAATAAATATATATATCCTATTGGGAAAAAACGCCGACAACCTTTGGTAAGTATTTAACTCCACCGAATTGCATCTATCAAAGACCACTTATCAAGAAGCACACTTCACAAACATCTTCAAGTTTATAAGACAGATCTCAAATAGTTGGCAGAACTTTGAGTTTCAATTTTAAAATTCAACTTTGTTTGGATGGATTGATTGTTTGCACAATGGACTGTAGGGTATTATGATCTTTGCTTGCATAATGGCAATGTTAGGGCTTGAGATAATTCTGGAGTCTAGCCGGAAGCTTTCATCAACGGTAAATCTCAATTCAACCTTTGACCTGGGCATTGAAAGAAACTTAGCATTTAACATGATAATGATCAAGACTTCTCAAGTTATAAACAGAATACCATGAATATTAACCATATGCAACCTGGAAACTGTTAGGATATCTTCAGGACCATAATTCGGACCTTGGCAGTGGTTTAAAAAAAGCATTGATAGTTGGGATAATGGTGGCTGTGACTGTGGTGAAATTCCTTCTCATGCTTTACTGCCGGAGTTTCAAGAACGAGATTGTTAAGGCCTATGCTCAAGACCATTTTTTTGACGTGATCACCAACTCTTTGGGGCTTGCAGCAGCACTGCTTGCTCAAGCCTTTGAATGGTGGATCGACCCTGTAGGAGCAATTTTGGTAACCTTATATCCTTTAAGCTGGCAAATTCCTCAGACTACCTTCCTGCAAATTGTAGAATTGCTTCTCAAAAGATATGAACAAACCTTCTTACCATAATAATAGAGTTATCCTCTAATTCAATGTAACTTTTTGTCGATAGTTGGTAGTTTTGCATACAACACCATCCAGTTTCAGCAAGTTTTTGATGCATGCTTGAAGGTAGTGGGAGGTTTGAACAAAGGACACTCCATATCGGTTCATTGAGGGTCAAACTCATTTGGCATCTCAAGAGGTGCTCAAATGACTTTGGGCCCTCAATGCACTGAATAGGTTGGCCTTTATTCAAATTCGAACACTACCTCTAAGCATACACCACGAGCGGAAATAATTTATTAGTGTTGTATGCCAAAACAACCTATGGAAAATTATAAGGGACCAACTCCCAATTGAAATACCTGTTGAATAAACAGATATCTTTAAATGGGATAGATCTTAGGTATATGACACACTTACAGTGTTATGTAAATACAGCTGGCACTTTGGACGATCTGGACATGGGCAGGGACGATGATAGAGAATGCACAATCTCTATCAAGCAAAACAGCTCCACCTGAGTTTTTGGCCAAATTGACGTACCTTGTGTGGAACCACAGCAGAGCTATCCTAAAGATCGACACTGTTCGGGCTTACACACTTGGAAATTTTTATTTTGCTGAGGTGGACATCGTGTTGCCCAAAGATATGAGATTGTATGAGGCTCACGACATTGGTGAATCCCTCCAAAACAAACTAGAGACATTGCCTGAAATTGAGCGTGCGTTTGTCCACCTTGATTATAGCAGCCATGTAGATGAGCATTTAGGTCACCCTGATTACTGATTATTGGATTGTTGGCTGCCACTGAACCGGGTATGTCCTCGGTCTGCAAAAGTTTAATTGCTATTTCATCCCACAGCCCGACCATGCACTTCAGATTAGCCACTGCAAAATTGTGTTCAAAGAACGCAAAATGTAATGTGACCAAATACAAAAATTGACAGAAATACATCCACATGCAACACTCATGAATGTAGATTCAAGTAATGCATGGAGTCCCTGTGAACAAAGTTCGTCACGAAAGGACTGAATCAAATCTATCAAAATACAACCTCCACAGGAAGGTTGCCACCTTGCAGTATTTCAAAATGCTATTCATGATAGATGACCATTTATGATGATTGGCTCAATAGCGACGTTCCTCAATACTAATAACATCCAAAATAGAGGGACTAGAAATTCCAACAAGCAAAACATGGGAGGGTGAGAAGGAAAATGTGGCATTGAAATGTACAATAAATGATTACCTGATACAAGATGGAGGGTTTCACAACGTCTTCTGTGAGTGCCCTACGTGCCTGTCAGTTTCGTACATAATTCATTCTACCCACAAGTGCCTAAATTTGCTAAGTACCACGTGTCATGTTGTCATTGGTTGTGAAGTTTTGTCAATCCTATGTGGCACCTTTAAAATCGATTATTTTGTCACATGGGTGTCTGAAGCTGACTGTAACGTACGGTGTCTTGCAAAATGTTAAGGTGCTGCAGTTAGTTAATGGTCAAAACTCTCACCCAGTTCTTTACCAAGCAAGGAGATGTAATTTTACCTGGTCACTGCTGGGCAAGAAGAATTTGACCCCCAGACTCTGGTGTAGTTTCCACCATTACACTATTCTCCATAGGCTCTTCTTCTACTATCAATGGTGTGGGCAGGGTGACAGCCGCCTCTTCTACTGGTTGCCATTCTCCCCCACCTGCCAAAGAGCCCATTACTACACTCTCCATTAATGATTCTCCAGTCAAATTTGTTGTGTCTGACACTGCTTGTGGCACATCAACCTCCATAAATGGCTCCTTTGCATCCCTGTTCTCAACATCCACCATCTCTTCGTCATGTACCAAGGAGGCTTCAGGTTCTACCTTTGTTGTGTCTGGATTCTCAAGGTCCTCCTTGTTGACAGGCTCCTGGGGTACATCATTCTCAGTTGTGGCCTTTGGCACCTCACTATGTTGTTGTATTTCAATTTCTTTGATTGATGCTGGAGCTATGGCGGGGTAGGGGCTTGATGACACTGGGACAGTTGATGTTACCAATAGCAGCTGCAAGGCATGACATCATAATGTAAGGCACACCAAACAAGGAAAGGAGTATGGTTGAGTGTTATCTGATTCAACACTTTCGAGTGCCGAAAGCTAATTCCCACATTGGATTGAACATGGTCTTGACCAATGTGGATACAACATGTGGCAAAAACAACTTTTGTGTCGAACCAGATATCACTCTACGGTATCAGGTCCGCAGACACAACACCGGTCTAGTGGAGATGTCTGACCCAGACAGAGATCACAGGGTTTGACATGACCTTCACAAAACTCATATCATGGGAATCAGATAGACATGTAATAGGAAGAAACAATCAGATGAACTCAACCTTGGAAAAATTACTAACTTCTGAGTAACAAGAGAGTATTCTTGTGTAAAAAAGCTCCCCTTTCCAAAATCTCCACAAGACAACAAGGAAGAGCTTTTACTTAGACATGGAGGCACGTCAGACTAATTAACTTATCAGACCAACTTCATGTTGAGCAATGTCCTTAGGGTACCACAGTTCCTCAAGTTCAATGCCAATGAAAAGGTCAAGAACTCGTCCAGTATAATGCAAACACTCATCAGAAATCTTGCTGCAAGAGTGTGTTGTCAACAAACCTTTTCAAAGGCTAGGGCGACCTTGTCAAGGTTTGGGTACCTATCTCGAGGATTCAAAAGCACCTGTTGAAAAACTCACTCCATATTAGGTTGAATAATGTAAGGTGGGGTTGGTATGAGGTAAATAACTATTCAAGCAACTTGAGCAACTATATCAGTTGCTGAACAAATCTGGAGAAGAGGATTTAAAGTGCTATGTGGTTCAGGCTTTGACAGCTCAAGAAAAATAGGTTAAATACGTTACCTCGCACAATCGTTGGATGGTGAAGGGTGCCCCATCTCTGAAGGAATTCAATCCTGCTTCAAGAAGTGCCCAAGCGTCTTGTGAAGTCAGTTCTCCAATGCAAGTAACTCCAATGCAAGTAATACTTACTTCTTTCACATTGAGTTAATTCTGTAGGCTAATGTTGCACACTATAGTGTGAGATAAACCTTCTCCATCAACGATGATTTCCTACACATAAAGTACACAGATACTTAAAGACCTATAAACACGTGAAGAATACAGACCACATAGCAACATCCCAACTTGTGGGTTCCAAGACAAGGACATGAGATTATGTAAACTACATTCCAGAGTGTCTTGCTTTAGCAGAAAAGTAAGTAACAGGCGGAACATCTGAAAAAGGAGTTGGAAGAACTGTTGAAAGGAACCTGAGGTGAGCCTGTCCTCCAATTCCTGGTACCTTTCACCAGTGATTAGAGGTCTTGGTGGCCCAACTGCAACCTCTATATGACTCTTGTGATAATCTTGCAGGACCTGAATGGCAATAATCAAGAATTTTTCATATGAGCAAATAGTAAAACGCTGTATGTAAACCTACCCAGGGTATGACCAGAAAGGGGGAGTTCATATCTGGAATTATTCAAACCACCACACAGCAACAAAAAGCATATTTTCGGTACTCCACTGTTGACTCTGCTTATGCATATATATAATTGGACAGTCATATGTACTTCACAAAGAGGACACACATAGAGAACTGCAGCAACTGCTTTCAAGGTATCAAAATGTCATACCTGCTTGAGGCGAAATGAGAGCAACATCTTCAATTGATCCCACTCATGCCTGCAGCAATCATACAAATTGATTCAGCCAAAAATAAACATGTTGGAAATTCTTAACTTCGGTATATCAATGGAGTTATTCTCTAACTCAACATGACTTTTGGTCGGAAGTTGGTTGTTTTGCATACAACACCTTCCATGTTTGGAAAGTTTGCGGTACATGCTTGGAGGTAGTGGCGAGGTTTGAACAAAGAACATTCTATATTGGTTCATTGAGGGCAAACTCATTTTGGCACATTTTGGCACGCCAAGAGGTGCTAAGATGACCTTGGCCCTCAATGAACCGAAATAGGTTGCTCTTCATTCAAATTCAAGCACTAACTCCGCGAATGCACCACAAGTGGAAAAGAAATTATTGATACTGTAAGCAAAAACAACCAATGGAAAATCATAGGGGACGAACTCCCCGCAAGAAGTCCCATTGAGTTAAAGGACGACTTCAATAAACCAGTAGAAACTCTAATGATAAACTTCCCATGCTCAACTAACATCCAGCATTCAGAAGAGATGATCAACATATTCCAAACCAGGAAGCTCAAAAGCCGTGAGACAATATATATACCAATACAAGCCTGTCCTGGCGGTCACCTCCAGTATTTCTCGCAGCTCATCGGTAAACTCTTGCTTAGAAGACTCCTGTCTGTACATTGAGGAAAACACACATTACTGCTAATAATCCACAACCACACATATAAACAGAAGAAGCACAAAAAACTCTTGACCTACTCTGTCATGCCATTTCGTCTTTTACAAATTGATGATCTTAAAACCTCTAAACCTTCAGTTTTGGTACTGACATCCACAAAATTCATTCTGTAAGATGCTCACAATGTGCTGATACATCGCACCCTACTTGCAGAAGTAGGAGCAACTCCTATGGTCCCTTTAAAACAATTCTCTCAATTATCGGCTTTCAAATTTTTTAGGCGAATGCCACTTGCTCATTCCACCCATAAAGTCCATATTCATCATAAATCTTCATTAGCCACCAATTATTATCGAGAGAGCACAACCCCCTAAAGTCCTCAGTCACTCGATTTTCATCAAGGATGAGCAGGGGTTTAGAGAGTCGCAAAACAAAGATTCGGGTAAAATTTGGGCTTTGTGGGTGGGAAGAGTATGCAACTTTGCTCCAAAAAACATACATAGAAAGCCCAAAACCGATTGTTAAGAAAACAATTTTACAGTGATTGTTGAACACTCTCAGTACGAAAAACACGGCCGGCTCTTGATGTACTTTGTAATGTCATTTCATACATTGAACGAATGATCTTGAGAACCTCTTCACCTAACAAAGTTTATATTAGCAAACTTCATCGAGCAAGCTGATCACGATGAGGTTTTGATACATTGTGCTCTCCATTGAAACGAAATCGAAATTTCTTCCTCATCATTCCATTCCACATTTGAATGGGGTTCATGCAGAGGTTTTTTAAATGCTTACTTGCAGAAGTTAGCAAGCTCCTCGGACCCCGGCGGATTGCGAACAGCCTCCATGGCTGCCATGCTACCGCTGCATGAGAGAAATTACTTACACAAGATATTTTAGAGGCTCCCGAATTCGTTGAAGAAATTGTTCGATTTCAAAAGTGTCTGTGCAGATCGTCGGAGAGTGAAATTAGGGTTTCCTGGGTCAAAACGTTTAGTGAGCGGCAAAATTTGGCTCTAAGTATTAGAAAACGTAAAAGTTAGCTACAATAAGGTAAAGGTCAGTCAATGAAGGAAAGGTGGGGAAAAACTCTCTACGTAAGCAACACTAAGTTTCACTACATATTTAGTGTCACAAATTCTATTTGTCTTGCTCAATACTATGTGTAAACCGCCCGTGTAGTGTCACCAACACTAAGCTTATGTAGACCTAACATTATTTGTCATTCTTTGTAAAATATTTCAGGCGTTATAGATTTATAGTGTTGCAATTACTGTCATTACTAAGTGATTTTCCATCCAAATTTCAATCATCCATGATAGTTTTTGCAAACATATTAATAAGAAGTGTTATTGGAAGAGTTACCATAGTGATATAAAATACCATATGACACTAAATACAATATTCATTGTACTTACAATAAATAATTGGGGTTGATTCCTTTTGTTGATTTATGTCTCATATATAGGTGAACGCCTCACTTGTAGGTGACAGGGATTTATGGCACCATAAAATGCACCATGCCAATTACAAGTGGCATAATGCACTGCTGACATTTTTGGAATCAACCCTTTTCTTTACGTTGGGCACATGTAACGTTCTCAAATATTATGAGATTCAAGAGGCATGTTCCACCCAACCTTAGAGCTTATATACAAGTACCACTGGCAGTTGAGGCCACCTCCAACTGGTAGTTAAGTGGTAGTTAAATATATATTAACGAGCTCTCCCCCATGCCTTTAGGATATCTCTAAGTGCAGTTAACTAGTGGTCCCTACTTACGTGGGAGAACTACGTGTAGAACCACAGTCATCAACTAGTAGTTAACTCCCTTTACTTTTAGGACTGCTAGAGCACTCAGGGTAGCGCCTCTAGTTTTATAGTAAAGGAGTCCCAGTTGAATGAGAGGTTGTAAATAAATATAGAACAATAAATATGTAATACACGTTACACACCTCCCCACTTAGGAATGAACGTCCGCGTTCATGAATGATCCCAAATCGTAGTGCATCAAAACAAATATAGTCAAGACCACCACTAATTTAAGCGAGCCATGGGATCTGTATCTGTACCATGCTCCATGCCAATTGGCAGGGTGAAACAAGTTAATAATAACACCCCGTTTACAGGATCTTGTGCAAGCCTGAAAGAACAGAAGGCGCCTACCCCAAAGATACCTTCCGCCTCAAACGTTTTTGCGCAGCTGGGGCTTCGCAGTCACGCTTAACACCATGGCGTGTGAGCATGTCTTCCGACTTTGCTACCGCATCCCAGTACTCCTTGAGGATTTCTACACTCAAGTTGCATTCGGGCTCCCATGAATTATGCTCAAGTGCATATCCGAGCCATTTGATAAGATAGAATTTCTTGGGGCGAGAACGAGACCCTCTATCTTCGTGTGAAAGCACGCGTTCCACTTCATAAGATGCATCTTCCTCAAAGACTGGCGGAGGGGGAGGCTGTACCCTGCCATCTTAAATGTATCTGGCAGTTGCACGCGGTATGCTACCACCCCTATCCTTTGCACCACCCGAAATGGGCCAATCCACCTTGGTAAAAGCTTTCGAGCTCCTGGGACCTTCAACTTAATGTTGGCAGTACTTACTAGCACTTGCTGGTCCACTTTGAACGAGACCTCTCATCGGTTCTTGTCAGCATAGAACTTTTGTCGTTGTTGCGCAGCAATGAGATGTTTCTTGGCCTCGCCAATCACATGTGTCATATGCTCGACAAAATTCTGCGCAACAGGGACTTGACACCTACTGTTCCCACTAATTGGTGTCCGGGGCAGCTGACCATAGTTCAGGACAAACGGAGTATTCCGTACAGACTCTTGCCAAGAGCTATTATATGCAAATTCAACCACTGCAAGGAATTCATCCCAATCATCTTGCACTGGGTTGACATAATGCCGCAACATATCCTCCAGGATACGGTTTACCCGTTCCGTCTGCCCATCAGTTTGAGGATGGAATGCGGTGGCACAAAGATGGCATCATAACCATTAGCAGATGGAGTCAATCCAGAGATAAAATCCATGCTCACTACTTCCCAATTTCTATCAGGAATCTCCAATGGTTGTAAAAGGCCTGCTGGTTTAAGAGTAGGGGCCTTACTCCTTTGGCAAATCTCACAAGATTTTATATAGCTTCTGATGGACCCTTGCATCGCAGGCCACCAAAAGTTTACTCGCACCCTCTTATACATCTTAGTTACCCCTACATGACCGCTATACATTGCATCATGATACTCACGGAGCAAAAATGACCTGATATTCGATCCTTGGAATGACACATCTGGAACCACAACCGCCTTTTCATACCACCAGATGTGATTCTCATAAACAAAATGTTTCAGATTGTGCGGGTTTGAGAACCAAGGATCAAGAGCACACCCGGCAATGATAGTTTGATATAACTTCTTATCACTGACGAACTCCGAGTACCCCTTCGGATTGTTGTCTTGCTCAACAGGATCACCTCGCCTAGCGTCTGCAGCCACCATTTGAAGGACCGAATTACTTGGAGCAGACCGCAGTGCCATCAAGGCTGGCTGGTCACCCGGGTCTAGTGGGTTCCGACTCAGAGGATCTGCCATATTAATCCTTCCTGGTCTATACACCCATCTATAGACAAAATTTTGCTCCAAGAACTCCAACCACCGAGCTTGACGCCTTGATAACGTCTGTTGTGTTTTTAAATACACCAGAGGGTTATGATCTGTGACGATCGTGCAATCTGCACCCTCTAGGTAACACCGCCAGGTTCGCATGGCGTGTACAACTGCCGCAAGTTCTTGTTCACCAGTAGTGTAATTTCTCTCAGCGGGAGAAAATTTTTTACTCTCAAAAGCAATGGGCTTACCTCCCTGAAGTAAGACGGCCCCTGCGCCGAGTAAAGAAGCGTCACTAACGACCTCAAATGGCTCCCCTAACTTGGGTAAGGTCAGAACTGGTGCATGTGTTAAAGCATACTTACCATTCTCAAAAGCACGTTCACACTCGTCAGTCCAAATATACTTGACTTTGCTTCGCGTCAGAGAAGTCAAAGGCGCAACCAGAGTGGAATATCCATGTATGAATCTGCGGAAGTAATTGCAAAGCCCCAAGAAGGATCGTAATTGTCCGACTTTAAGAGGTCTATGCCACTTGGCCACAGTCTCAATTTTCTTAGGATCCACCTTGATGCCCTCCTTGCCAACAACATGTCCTAAATAATGCAATTCACTCTTTCCGAAATGACACTTAGACATCTTTACATAAAACTGATTCTCTCGTAGAATTTGAAGTATTTGTGCCAAATGACTGACATGTTCCTCCTCGTTCTTTGAAAAAATTAAGATGTCATCCAGATATACCAAAACAAACTTTCCAATGAACTTGTGAAAAACACGATTCATTACTCCTTGAAAAGTTGCTGGTGCATTGGTCAATCCAAAACTTAATACTTTGAATTGGTAATGACCAAACGGTGTTCTAAACGCCATCTTAGGAGCATCCTCCTCGGATATCCTAATCTGGTGATAACATTGTGCCAAATCAAGAGATGAAAATATTGTAGAGCCGGCTAACTGGTCAAATAGATCATCAATACGAGGCAACGGATAACGATTCTTTACCGTTTGCTTATTAAGTGCCCGATAATCCACCACCATTCGCAGCGCTCCATCCTTTTTCTTGACGAACAAGATGGGAGACCCATAAGGCGATGAACTAGGCTCTATCCATCCCTTTTCCAAATACTCCTTGATCTGTTTCTTGGCTTCCTGCAGCTCGAGAGGACTCAACCTATAGATCGGCCTAAATGGCGGCTTGCCATCTGGCTCTAAAAGAATAGTATGGGCCATTTCCCGCTCTGGAGGTAACCCTGTAGGTATGGGCTGAAAAACATCAGCATATTCCTCCAACACTGTGGCATAAGGTGTTGCCACTGTGTCCTCTATGTCGTCTCCAACCGCGGTCAACTGAACTAGGAACGACGTGGCTCCCTTCCGAATTGACCGTTTGAACTGCATGGCGGTGAGTCTATGGGGATTTGGACTCTGACATTGCACTGGGTTCACATGCAGTGTCATTTTACGGCGGCCCTTATACAACACGCAACATTCAGATACAAAATCCAAGCGTGCCTTGTGCTGCACTAGCCAATCATTGCCCAATATCAAATCAATGCCTTCACTTAACTTTGCCACCAGACAAGTAATTTGGCTTTGATATTGTTGTATTCTAACATGAACTTTAATCTTGCCGTCCGTTTGGACTTCATCACCATTGCCTAATACCAGTGTGTTACTACCATTTTTCACTTTTAACCCGAAGGTCTTAGCAAAACCAGAACTCACAAAGCAATGTGATGCGGCACTATCCATTAATACAGATGCATCCTGATGAGCTACTTGCCCTGAGAAACTCATCATCAGTTGAGAAGACAGAGTGAGCTGATTCAGCACACGTGGCCTAGGTTCATCCAAATAAACATGCCACTGCACTGAGTTTGATTCAAATTGATGGACCAATTTAAATCGTGGTAAAGTTCTCTTAAGACTTTTTGCTTTACGTTTGTCAACAATAAAACAAGCACCGGTCTCATAGGGCGCTCCCTCTTTACCGTGCAAATAAGATTTCAAGAAACTTTGCAAATCATCCACTAATGGTATAATCAATGAGAACGCTCCATAAACTTTGGAGTTCACATCTAACACATCACTGAGTGGGAGTAACAGAGTTGGCAAAATAATGTCTTTATTCAAAATATCAGACACGATTACATTAAATTGCTTATTGACTAAGCCCTGAATCACTTCCAAAGCATCACTAGGCAAATCAAAAACACCCTCCGAAACTTGAACAGGTCCTGACACTAGCCCACTGCCTAAGTGTCGGACTTGTGAAAAGGCTTTTTGCCTTTCTTGGCAGGTTGCTGCTCAGCACTCTTCTTGCCATCAGGACAATCTCTAGCCAAGTGTCCCTCCTTGTGACATTGAAAACAAAGACCATCCTTTTTGTCAGTGCTTCTTGCCGAAGGGGCCTCCCCTTTACCCTGCTTACTCTTCTTGTAAAAGGCGGAAAAACGGCCTTCAGAGCGGCGAGACTTGTTGTCTCTAATCGGCCCTGTGTGGCCATTGGTCTTGACAACCGGTACATCAAAATGAGATTTATCATTGTCCCGTCCTTTTGCATCTTGTGTGTAGGTGCATCAATTGTCACAGCATAATTGATGAGACGCTTGATGTCCTCCCATGGTCCACCATTGCCCTGAGGATCCACCAAGACCTTCTTGCGGATATCCTCCTTGAGCCCTGATATGAATCTCTCAATCTTATCTCCCCGGGAGACAAGATTTTTAGTAATGTGTGAGCACAACTGCTGAAACTCATTTGCATAGTCCTCAACAGAACCTTTCTGTTTAAGAACACGAAGCTTGTTCCGGACTACCAACTCCTGATTGACACTGCCATAAGCAGTGAGTAATGTATCATAGAAGTTATCCCAGAGCTACGGATCTTTCTTATCCGCTGCCAACTCCAATGCAAGCATATTCCAATGTTGTGACACATTGGTTTCCAGATATGTTGATGCAATTGTGACCCACTCCTCAGGAGCAATCTGGCGTGCAACCAAGAACTTTTTCATCTGGTTGAGCCAAGCCAGAATGGTAATTTTGGACTTATCCTTGAACCGTTCCGGCTTGCCAGCAGCTGTGGTGGACTTAGACCGGTCCCCCTCATTATACTTCTTCAAGAGTTGGACCTGGCATTCCAATGCTTCCAAGCGATTGGAATGCGTGTTCACAATCGAGAAGGTTATTTCACCTTGCTGCTCTACACGCTGAAATTGACTTAAGTCATCAATCAATTTCCCATTGCAGTAATCTTGAATAGCTTGGACCACCAAACTACGGATACTTGCATCACTCGGTGAAGAGGATGTGCCAATCGGAAAAACCTGGGGAGGACTATCCTCCCTTGACGGTCCAGAAGTGTCCATATCCTCGATGGCCATAACATAAACACACAAAATACAATGCCAAAAATTTGCGGGACTGCTCACGCGGTCCTGTACAATAAAAACCAAAACAGGAGACAAAACAATTCTACCCCCCAATAGCTTTCCCCAATAGAAAAATTAAGCGCGTGTCTGAGAGCCACAGTTTTCAGATTTTAACCACGAGTAAACAACCTACTCAGAAATCTTGCCCCAAGATTTCGACCCGATCCGATTTTCTGCCTAGGAGTTATACCCTTTTTCGTATGTTGCTCTCAAAAGAACTTCAGAATAGGATAGCTTCCTCTGACTTTTTCGAAATGACCTGAAATTTTAACTGTGACTAGAGAGACTAAACACAAATCATCTCACCAAATTTCAAGCCTATCTTATTTTCTGTCTAGGAGTTATACCCTTTTTCGTGCATAAATCTACCCAGGTTTCAGAATACTATAACTCCACCCCACTGACTTAAAACATCTTCAGATTTTAGCAGTGATCACTAAAACCAATTATTTATGACCCCCTAAAATGAACACCTTCCAGAAAAATTACCAGCATAACAACTACACAACGGAAGTTAATAGAAACCCAAATGAAAACAAGGTACAAGAGCGCCGGCTCTGATACCAATGTAACGTTCTCAAATATTATGAGATTCAAGAGGCATGTTCCACCCAACCTTAGAGCTTATATACAAGTACCACTGGCAGTTGAGGCCACCTCCAACTGGTAGTTAGTGGTAGTTAAATATATATTAACGAGCTCTCCCCCATGCCTTTAGGATATCTCTAAGTGCAGTTAACTAGTGGTCCCTACTTACGTGGGAGAACTACGTGCAGAACCACAGTCATCAACTAGTAGTTAACTCCCTTTACTTTTAGGACTGCTAGAGCACTCAGGGTAGCGCCTCTAGTTTTATAGTAAAGGAGTCCCAGTTGAATGAGAGGTTGTAAATAAATATAAAATAATAAATATGTAATACACGTTACAGCACACCCTTGAGAAGAGGGCGGGCCTACACCTTGGGCTACGGCCCTTGATTCCACGAGTGCCCTCTCCTCAAGGCCCTACCCTATATGTAGAGCCAAACAAACATGTATGTTTGTATAACACCAAAATATCACCCTGGGTGAATTGGCCAATGCTGTAGGATCCAACAAGGTGACATTAACACTTGTTGTAAAAAGGTTTGGGCGCGCTTAGTGTTTGCATTCCCATTCACTCAAAGACATGTGGATTTCAAAGCAAGGTTGAAACATGTCAACTTTGTGGACACCAACCTTGATGGATCTTGGACATCATTCATGAGCACGTTGGATGTTTGACGTTACCCCATGATGTAATGGCAAAGATAGAGTTGCAAGACTACAAGGGTGTTGTGGAGACATAAGAAGTGCTTTGATGACGAACTTAAAAAGACAAATGTCTTCATTCTCAAATTGAGAGCCTTTCTCAACATTCATTTGAATTACTATAGAGAGACATGAGTTGATCTCTCCAATGTGCATGAACTTGCACCAAATGATCGTTACATATAGATATACTAAAAACTATGTTTTCTTGAGAGCGCAATTCCAAATTACTTGCGACAAGCTAGTGCAAAACTCAATTAGCTTTGAAAACCATTAGAGTAAGAAGGGATCCCCACTCTTACAAACTTGGAAAAAAAAAGTAAAAAAAAAGTCAAGTTAAGTGTCTCAATACAAATAGAATTCAAGTTAAGTTGAATCTTTGGTTCAAAAAGTATCACTTTCTACATTAATTAATGGGAAAAATAAACAAAAAGACTTGAAATTGAAAGTTACTTCTTGTTGCAAATGGAAGAAATGAAATTGATGGATTTGATACTTTCATTGTTTCTATTTTTTGCACATGTATTGTTCTCATTGTACACTTAAAATGTTGGCATAGATTTCATATTGTGCACAAGCCTATTTTAAACATAAAAGCCACACAAATATAAAACTCCACCACACCATGCTAATATACATCATATAATCAACTCGATTTGGGCCCAATGCATAACACTAATGGCCCCATGATATAGGGGGTTGTTATTTCGTGAGCATCCTAACATCATCATGCTCATGTCAAGGTGCTTGGACATAGGTTTCATAGGCCTCGGACATACAAATTGAGGGCCTAACAAGGTTTTGGGCAGGGTTGTCCGAAAACAAATTTATGATTTGAGGTTGGTATTGTAGCATGGCTGAAATAAAAATCCAAGAGGAAAGCCATTACAATTGCCACTTGGGTGGAAGTATGGTAAAATGAACCAAGAGAGTGCTCTAGTATCTTAAAACCATAGTGTTTCTGGTCAAATGCCTAAAAGTAGTAGCAAAATGTTGTTTAAATTGAATTATTTTCAAGGTGACCTTTATTTTTGTGTTAAGTACTCATATGTAGAATACCAAGACAAGATCTTCAAAACTTATCATTAAAAGTATTGCTCAAATGCAAATGGCTAAATCTGGTGTTGGACGTAAATCTCATGATCTCAACTATTTTGAACTTGATTTTTTTCTTATATTCCTTGAATTCATTGAACACTTGAGTAATCATCAAATAATTTTGTAGAAATTTATCAATTTTATTTTATTTTATCATATTTTAAACAATTTTTTGAGAATTACTTGTTCAATATGATCACTTGCACACCCATTTGCACCGTCTTCTAGAATATGTAGACTTTTTTGAGATTGTTTTTTTCAACATAAATTGCTTGGCTTTGTAGATTAGTATGTTATTTAAGTGTTTGTTAAAAAAATCATAAAATTCAAAGTTAGTATATTGTTTAAAATCACTTTCACTTAAAAATGTATAAGGATCAAGAGCTATCCACTTTACCATGCTTGCACCCTACTAGAATGCAAATATGAATTCTTGAGTTGCCAAATCTATGAAGAATACGAAGACTTCGCATCATGATTGAATGCCAATCATAAATCTTTTACGTGCAATGGCTTTAAATCCAAATACACCAATCAATGAAGGAGATTATAATAGTCATGAACAAATGCACATTGCAAAGACAAACTAAACAACCAAACAACTCAATTGAACTAAATGCAACCAAACTCTACTCAATAGTAGCCTAGACGTGTATATTTCATAGTATTAAATATAAACTCTCATGAAACTTGGAACATGCACTCTCAAGAATGCGGAAAACTCTTTGAATTTCCACATATAACAGGCCATGTCAATGTGAAACAAAATTAATTGAATATCCTTCAATTAGTGAGGCCACATCTACTAGCTCTTGCAATCTTCAAACATGAAACTCACACAAACACTAAAATATGCACTCTTGGAGGGCTTGCAAAATGCCTCAACATCCATGTATTCTTTGACCCTTGTTGTAAACTTTGTGGTGGAAACGATCATGGATTGGTGACATTGAATCCAATGACATGCATGCTACTTGTTCTGCCCATGGTGTGGGTCACTCTATGAGTGGGTCACACTATGGAATATTTGTGCACCATGTGTGGTGGAGGGTATTTGTTTACATGCTATTTACTTGGCATTAATTAAAGGTTCCCTATAATTAATTAATTATCTAGGACAACCTATTTGTTTGAACCATACCGTTACTCATATTTCTCATGCCATTTGCAATTTATTATAGTCTATATTCCTTATAAATAATAAAAGTTATCCATGTTCATGCATATCATTGCATATATATTATTGCAAATACGGTTCTTGAAGTCATGAACTTCAAGGGGACTTCAAGCAAAACACAACCACATCACACTTGCATATCATATACAACCATATCAACAACTAAAATTTCATACACCAAATGCATTACAAAAATGCAGGTGTATAGATAAATGATTGTATGCTAAAACACAACACCCGCTCCGTAGGAGTTTGTGCACGAGCACAAACCTTGAACATGAACCCTAAATATTTCTCTTGGTCACAAACTTTTCCAAATCCTCCACATCAATCCTATCTAGTGTGTATACTTCGTTGGTAACATTGTAGCTCATAGTCATAGTAAAAACAACGCAATCCACATCAATCTATTTGCTATCGGTATGATCATATTTGAATTTATTATGGCCTGGATGTTTCCTATAATATTGCAACATTACTTCAATATAGAGATTGTGAGGATTTCGCCTCCTAGATTCTTCGACTCGGGCCAAGAGGTCAACCGACTGCTTTAGTACCCAAATGTATGGCCATTACGCCACTTCATGGCTTGCATCCTCCCAACCCACCATGAACCCTCAGTTGTTCAATACAAGGGAGTGATGAAGTTTTGTTGTGTACGACCTTGCTACTGTGTAATAGTGTTGGTCCTTAGATTGTTGGTATTTGGGTTTGAAGGGATACCTAATTTGTTTGTGGTTGTAGTAAGGCTTGTCAAAGCAATTAGTTCCAAGAAGTTTTGGAAAGATGAGACTTATGTGTGTCTTACATTTATTTTCCCTAATAACAAGAAGTATCTACCACATTAGTGTTCAAGTTAAGAGGACTAAGTTGGTCAACCTAAGTTGGTCAACCCTCTATAGTATAGTGCATTAATCTTGGTTATATATAGACTAAGTTAGGAAGCTAGAAGTAAATATGGTAGATCAATCACATGTTGGAGGGTTATAACGTTGCCAATATAAGAGGAAGTAAATAAGAAAATATGTCATATAACTAGTACAGAGATATGGTTGTAAGTAGGTCAAATTATAAGGTAGTACATTTATGAGTCTCAACCGATATGAAGGGGTGGGTAGTACTGGTAACATGGTAGTAATAAGGTCTAGGCAGTAGAGTAATGTAGACTAGAAGGGGTAGCTAACATGGGTAGTAGTGAAGTTCCAATAGAACTACCAACATTTTTCAATTGCACTATTGCATAAACGCAAATTATGAATATAATGTGTCATGGAGAGGTGGACAAGGAAAAAAAACCAAAGTTTTTGCAATTCTTAATAGAGGCTTTGACTAAACCATGATCAATTATTGATGCTTATGCATCTACATGTGAATTTTTTTTACATGTAAATGTGAATTTCAAACTAAATATGATCTCTATGTCTATGTGGCACATGCATTTATTCATGCTTGTTGGTATAGTAGTGTTACTTCATCACATTTGAGAGAGTCTCCACCATATTTGATGTCATTTTGGGAGCATCGTATAATACTCTATCCTCGCCTCATAGTGGTGGCTCAATGGTGAGGATGATCTCCCTTGATGATGATGATAAGGAACCTATTGGAAAGTTTTCAAGAAATTCTAGTAGAGTATATAAGTTTGCTATTTGTTCCATGTTTGTTTGATTTTGGAGTCATTTAACATGTTAGTCTCCAATAATGAATGCTGCCCATTTGAGTTTTTTTTTAAATTGAAAAATATGATGTTATGTCAGCCATAAACCTCCACCCTTTTGCGTCCTTAGTCCAGGGGGAAGTCCATGGCTCACATGTCTTTGTCGACTCTTGACTTTGGGAACCCGTGCTCATGCTCCAATGCATTTAAATATTAGGCACACTCTTTTATTGAAACCATAGGGCATTAGCATTGAAAAACACTTATGAGGATTATTACACACCACCACTCTAATGTCTTCCTCCTCCTCTAATCCTTTGCATAATGCATCTCCTATCCAACCAACTAATCTAACTCCTAGCCCATTACAAGCACCTTCTCTCACATTAGAGAGTTAAGGTCTAACATAGCTGCACTACCTATCTCTTCTAACCCCTTCCTTGCCACGTTGACCCAAAGCCTCGGTTTTGGTAATCAAAATACCCAACCAAAATGCCTCTCGGCGCTGCTCTCAGCACCTGTAACCAGAAGCCCTTCGGCGCTGCTCTCAGCACCTGTAACCAGAATGCCTTCGGCGCTACCTCTCAGCACCTGTAACCAGAATGCCTTCGGCGCTACTTCTCAACACCTGTAACCAGAATCCCTTCGGCGCTGCCTCTCAGCACCTGTAACCAGAATCCCTTCGGCGTTGCCTCTTGGCACCTGTAACTAGAATCCCTTTGGCGCTACCTTTCAGCACCTGTAACTAGAATGCCTCTCCGAGGCCTAGCCTCTCCCTCGCCCTGTAGCCAAATTCTTCCCGAGGCCTAGCCTCGCCCTCGCCATTTTTTCAGAGAGCCGAAAACCGAACTGCTCCCGGCCGATCTAGGGAGCTCTCCCCTGGATCCCGAAATCCCGGCCTAATCCGGATGTGTGAGAGTCCCTCCCCCCTTAAAAGAACACCATACTACCCTAAGACGAACAATTAAACTTGGCCTAAGCCGCACTCAAAATCAACACACCCTAATTTATACCTGACCCCAACTCTAACTACCCCTAACGCTAATCACACTCCACTAATCATTCAATCCTCAACACAAAAGTCACACCCGCACGAGCCCTCAATCTTAACTCAGGTCTAACCTAAATTTTTTTACTCTTTTTATATTTTTGAGCAATTGAGGAAATGCCAAAGTGCAAGGTCTAATAAACTCTTGGGATTAAAAACAAATGTGGGCACCATATTGGGCTCACATGTTCCCTTCCACTTGTATAATTATCCCATTACATGCAAAGATAGTCACAAAGGGTATGGATCCAACCTCAACACTATCACATTATAGTAGGTCGTTGGGTTATGATTGTTGCATCATGCCATTCGTAGATGTCAAGGTGAAGGAGTGTATTGAACATGTTAGTGACAAAGAGGAGGGAATGAAAGATGATAAGAGTAGTTACAGAGCTAATATGCATGGTTCCACATTGATTGCATCGGATGTGCTCATTACTTTGTGGACATTGATATGGGCGAGTAATTTCCTATTGTACTTCCATCTATGTCCAAAAACTTTAGTTTTTCAATTTTCCGCGATGCCTCCATCAATTCATTTCTTATACCTACATGAATTCTAGAAATATAGTCTAGAGCATGTACGATACTTGGAATGTGCTTGCATTTTTTTTAGAAATTGAATGTTGAATCTAATGACAATGTTAAGGTCATCTCCAAACTCTCATGCCAAGTTTTGTGGTTGTTGATTTAAAAAAGTAAAGTAAGGCATTCATTAGGTTGATTGCATTTTGTATGAACTTCCCACTCATACTATTATAAGCAAAGATGCTATTATTTATGCCAAAATACCATGGTTATAGGATACTAGTGGGTGTATCTCCAAGTATTTTGCCAACCTCACCGCTCACAAGTTACCGCTCATCGCTCATTGCCCTTCGTTCACATGTTAGCACGCCCCCCACCCCCCCCCCCCCTTGGGCATGGAGGTGATTTGCAAGATGTTTGGTTGATGTTTGACCACACATACAAATTGAAAGGTTGGACTACTATGGCATGTCACATTTATGACCTTGTCTTTCATCATGTCATGACTGTTGTCATTTGCAAAATGCAGTATTAGGATGCAGATTTGCTATATTTGCTATGGTTGAGTATGATAAATATGATAAAAAATATGAAGTGCATCATGACAAATAGTGTGTACACCAATTTCATTGGCATCCAAGCGTGTTTGGTTCCAATAACCCAAAATAATCCATACAAAATGGGTAGTGCACATGCGATTTCTACTGGGAGCACTCTTTTGAGAAACGCAAGAAGCACACACATGATTCTAAAAGGAAAAAATTCATTCAATTGGTATATAATTTCAAGGGGTCTAAATTTGAGGAAATGCTCAATTAAGCATGATGAAGTTGAAGCATTGGATACAAACATTAGGATCATGCAACTTAGAGGACCATGATGCTCTTTTAAAATGGTTGGCGTATTGGGACTTTCGAGTTCATCAATGGGAGTCTACAACCTTGATGGTGAGGTATGATGGACATGAAATTGGTTGGTGTTATTGGGAGCTATGTACTTTTTGATAATGGCCTATTGTGTCCAATTATATGTTTCCCACTTTCTTGATGTTTTATCACAGAGTATATCCTTGGAGGAGGAAACAACTCCCAACTGAAACTTGTTGGGAGATTGTTCATCACTCATGACATGCTGCATTTGGGAAGAGGGGCATTGATTGATTTGTTTGAGGTCACAATGGATGACTTGGCGTGAGCAATTACCTAGATGTTTGGTTAGAATGATTTTTGGGATTCTCGTAAGTCACAAAATAGGGATTCTAATCAAATGGAGTTGTTGTGGCGTGCCATGCATCAACACCACGACCATGTTTCCATAGCAATGGTTGTCGACAAGCACACATTGGAGCTCCATGATTGAATGCCCCATTTGGAGGGGTAGATGGAGTTTGGATTTGGGGAGCGATCCCTCTCTAATGAATTGGGTGGCGCTAATGATTTGCATTGTCCAGATTGAGTAAACTATAGCACATAAAAATCCCCACAACCCTTTGATAGCCTACCCCTTCTTGTCAAGCAAGAAATATAGTAGAGACCCAGTTCTCCACTGCAATGTGGCATATTTCATGCACCAATAAGGGCTCCAATCTAAAATGCTCTGCCATCAGTGCGGTGACCCATGAGAAGTGTAAGAATATCATTGGAGGCAATACCTTTGCTCCATGTTTGAAGGTCCCTTTAATTTGCCTTCATTCAAAGAATCAAAGTCAAAATTCCATTGATTTTGTGCAGATGCTATTGGGATGTGAGTGATGGGTAAGGTGCACGACTATTTTTTTAAGCCAATAGTCCCATCTGTTTGGTCAATGAAAAGGGAACCGGTTTGACAACTACTGAGGTGCTCATGCTACATGATGAAGATTTCAAACTAGAAACACAAGATGAGAACATGTCATTGAACCTTGAGCTAGATGGGTGCATCCAATGTGCATTCTCCAAGTCAAACAATACACATCCCACAATGCATGACAACAAGTCAATTTGTCGAGTGCAATCTATGGCTAACCATTTCGCAAGAATGGATTTGGACAATTCATGGTGGCCACCATAAAGATCAATATGCCTCTTGAAGCAGGGAGCTGGTACCTTCTGACAAACAATAATAGCACAAATCCGGGCATGGAGTGAGGTGTGACAGTGGACAAGTTCCCAAGATGCATTTGCCATGATTTTTGGAGGATGTTCTTCACCAACATGGGGGAGAAAGGGAAGTACATCCCTTGCAATCACCAATACTATGTATTCTTGATTGTTTTAAAAGCCGATCCCATTGTAGATATATGTATCCACAACGCAACATGGAGCGATTACAAGGTGGCCAAGCTTCTCAACAATGATCCCTTTGTTGGATGATCTAATTGTACCCACATCTATGTTCTCCACATGTGTCATGATGGCATGGCTTGGTCTACTTGCATGGTCAAACATTGGGGAAGATTTTTCCTAGTAAGATGTGGAAATACAAAGACTTGGAATGTCTTTGCTATTGACATGGGGGCAGCCGCATCCATTAGAATAGTCAGTGGACAACCAACACTATGTAGCATATGCTACTACTTTTGGTTTGCAAGTTTTGGAGGAGAGTATGCAACCAAACCCCGACCATGGTTAGGAAATGCAAGACTTTGAGTATTACAATTATTCCGCCCCAACATGTGGAGATATAGTTGGAGATGGGGATGTGGTTGTTTGAAATTTCCTTGAGGTTGTTGTTGCTACAACATGGCATCATGGGCTTTTCATCCATAGGTGGAGCTTAGGGTTTTGGAGTGCATTGAAGGAGCAACATTTTGGAACTTATTATTTGAAACGCTCAATGTAGGCCAATTTTGTTTTTTTCTTCAGATATTTAATACTCCAATGAAGTGCATATGTGTGAATATTATGTGCTATATCACTGAAGGAATATGCATGTTGAGTACATTGTTGATTGTTCATGTCAAGTGTGTGTTGTTTGTTATTGAACATCGTTGTGGGGATGTTGTGTATAAAAGAATCGGGGCCAACTTGAAACCGTAATCCATGGGAACATTGGCCTTGTAACTTAACTCCAAATAACTCATTTGGGCATCACAAAAATTATTTTGGACAACTACCTCTACAACATGGTTATAGGGGTGTGTGTGGCCTTTAAATAATTCCAAAACATGCGAGCAAACCCTAAAATGTTGACAATAGAGGCCTGCTCATGCTCATGCTCATGCTATTGCTTATGTTTGACTTCTCTCCATGATACAATACACTAATGTTTCATGTGCTCATAACATTAAGGAGGCCATACTCATTTAAAGTTGCCTCGGCTTGATTACATTAGGCTAATTCAATATTCGTGGTGCTATTTGAGGTCAAATCAACTGGATTGATTTTGAAATTTAAATACAACACTTTCATTATTATCTACCTAGCTCCCATTAGCTAGAATATTTTTATGATTATTTGTTGTCACTTTCACAATCACATCAACTCAATAGAAACTCGATAAAAATGTAATTTTCATTTCCGGGGGTCACTTAGAATAATTAAATTGGAATGGTGCGACCAAAGATATGATGTATTGTATTATTTGTACCTAATATTTTGGAAATTTTTAGAAGTGATATGTGAAGAATAAAACATGTCATTCAATACTCCAATTAATATAAGGTCCTATATAACATATCCAAGTTAGGTTTTCTTAGGTATAATATATTGTGTTGGATAAAGGGTTTGGGTGAAGATTAAAGTAGGGTATGTACAGTGGCAGTCGAGGCATGAATGAAAGTTATGTTGACAGATGGATGAAATGCTACCCATTGTCATTCTCAATAATGGATTTTGTGTGCGTGGAATCTGCTAAGGTTTCTCTTGCAAACAAACATTACAACTCTACATGCTGGTAGAATTTGAGGAAGTCTTAGTCTTGCCATTCAAATTGTTAGAAACACCTCCATCTTTAATCTTGGGCATTCTATTTTCTAAATTACTTCTATTCATTGTAATAAACTGAGGGGTTGAATAAATACCCCCCCCTTCACAATTTTTGAGTAGTTACATGAACAATAAAAAAACATGAATTAGATAATTAGGTATCTGAATAGTCCATTTAATTAGTCTGGGCCATCAACATACCCCCTACACTTGATATACCTACCACCCTCCCCAAGAGATCACCCCCATGAACATTGTAAACTTGAAATTTGGTAGAGATCTAATTGCTATGTAAGTTAAGTAGACATCTGATTGCTATGTAAATTAAGTAGACATCTGATTGCTATGTAAATTAAGTAGACATCTGATTGCTATGTAAAGTATGGTGATGTCTATTTTAAGCCAATGTAATTCCCTAAAATGGGGTCCGTGACCCCGGATTAGACTTCTAGTGAGGTTAAACATGATCCCTAGTATTCATGGCACAACACAGCCCTTATGATTACCCTGGACAACTTCCTAACATCTTCCTCATGTTTTGCCATGAGCAATCAACAAACCTATAGGGGTAGGTTTTTATTGCAATTCCCGTGATAAGGTAGAAATGCCATAAGTGGTTAAAACAAGGTGATTCTCATTGAAGATCTGGTCTGACAATCAAGAGATAATTTTCCAAGATAGACGAGAAGGATTCATGAAGAATGCAAGTTGTTTCATATTTTTTTGCCCTGTACAAAAAATGCTACAAATTTTCAAAGTGGAAAGTTGTCAAACCTCTTACCTGTTCACTAGATTCTTCCTACACCGAACAAGGTAATCCGCATTTCCATAAGGAACATCACCTAAACTGGTTAACTCATGAGTACTTAAAACTTGACTCCCATTGGCTACACGCATAGAAGTTGCCGCCGCCGTTTCAGAAATGGCACTTCACCATTATAACAACAGTCTAGTGCATAGCTAGAGGATAATTAACCGCTTATGGTATTTCTACCTTAAGACCTGCTAGGAAATGGAACCCGTCACCAATCATTAATGACTAATGACCATGGTTAAAGATGTAGGTCCCAATTGACATTTGTTAATTGCGTTTCAACAATCTTATCCATTCAATGCTTGCCCTGCACATTGGCTCAAGCGATGCCATTTGAGATTCCTTTGTTCCCTTTCCGTCCACAAATCCCCTATGATTACTCATGGCATAACATGAGGAACATGTCCTAGCTAGAGAGTGTTAAAAGCATCACTTAATCAATGAGCATAGATAGTGCTATCGTATTATTGATCATTTTTTATATTTTCCGTAAACAGATGAAAGGGAAGCTTAATGCACCAAAGTACACCTAGTTCTTTGACTTTCGTATGCAAAAAGTATGAGGGTTTGAAAAGTTTTATTGGTAGATTATCCAAAGTCATTAATTAGTGAAATCATGATGTTAAGGTGGTGAATAATCACATAATCAACATGTATTTTTTGTGTAAGATTTTAGTGTTTTGGTCTTGGGTGCAGTGTTGATGTTATTGGTTAATATTAGGGTTAATGTTGTCATAGTGCTCATTCAAATCTAGTACTCACAATTTAGCATTGATTGCCTTGGTTAATATGTATTTGTATTTATTGCACAAAATAGAACTTCTTATCTTAGGATAAATTCTAAATTTAGCAACTTCACCTTACTTGAGCTTAATAGTTGAACTTAACATAAAAACCTACATGTTTATTTGGATTTCCTTTTGTAACACAACAACCGAAAACCATCCATGTCACAAATTTATCAATCTCATTACCATTGAATAATCTCATGGTTCATTCTTCTATTTTCAGACAAGAGAAGGCAAAGGCATTGATAACTATTCAACGGAGTGTCAAAGACCGTGATAAAAGGGTGACACGTGACAAAATTTTGGAACATCTTATCATGATCGGACCCCCATACTAAATACCATAACTTATAAGTGATAGTGTAACAACCTCATCAAGTCCAACTACTCACTTGAAGCTTGTTGTAATGCTAGTCGAAATTCATATCCATTCCATGAAACCATTCACCTTAGAGTGGCAACAACTAGGATATATTGTAGGGATCCTCAAATAATAGGACTATTTGAGAGCTGTTAATGGCTCAATGATAATGTATTATGGAGTTATGATTTATCATAGAAGACTTCAAAATGAGAGTTGAATTGAAAATACTAGAATGATTGTATATTCTAATATAACAATTACTTTTTATTATAAGATATTATTATAAGTATTAATAAGATCAAAAATCCCAATGTTTGGACCGGGACCCTTGTAATATAAAAATACCTTATTATGCAACTTTAAACCATAATGTTTTATATTAAAACCATTCTATTCAAATAAATTTTGATATCATTGAATTCATCTTGAAATTCTCTTTATCAACATATGAAAAAAATGCTAAGTTAATAATCATATCAAGATATCATTATAAAGTGATATAAAAATTAATAATTCTGTAACACAATATTCAAAATTTTGAGAGAGTGGGATCCTCTCAAAATAATATTGTCCATTTGTCAACCTAAAAGTCATGTTAGGTTGATAAATACTAGATTATACTTCAGATGTGTAGTTTCCATTAAAATGAGAGTATGTTGAGCTGGGGAATCCATTTAGGTTGAGTCGACCTAAATGACGACAACATGTTAGTCAATTTAGGTTGAGTCAACCTAAATGAGGAAATATGTTAGTTAATTTAGGTTGAGTCGACCTAAATGAGGACAATATGTTAGTCAATTTAGGTTGAGTCGACCTAAATGAGGAAATATGTTAATCAATTTAGGTTGAGTTGACCTAAATGAGGACAATATGTTAATCAATTTAGGTTGAGTTGACCTAAATGAGGACAATATGTTAATCAATTTAGGTTGAGTTGACCTAAATGGTCAATTTTAGGTAAAAGAAATCATCCTCGATAGTTTGAAATTTTCTTTAAAACTTCGGTGGGATTTTCCAAGGAGGTACACAAGAATAAGGACAACAACTCTAGACATTTTTGATGTGTTCAAGTTTACCTAGAGGTTGTGTCACCATTAGCTAGGCCACCACTAGAGCCTCCGAAAACTTGGAGCCTTTTCGTTTCCACATGTTGCGGGCGAGTCTTTCATAGAAAAAAGACGTCGGACACATGCCATCATGAAAGTGAATGGGGATCGGGGGATGATGGTTTGAATCTAGGCCACATCACTCCGCAATGTATGGCGGGAAATTAAATGTTTATTTTTTTTCTTGAACTCTACAACTCTCCACTGGTTTTCACTTCATTCTTGGATTAATAGTTTGCTTTATGTACTCTCAATTCACCGGAAAACTCTCAAAATTTTGAATATTGTGTTCTGTGTTATAATCCCAGTTGTTGCCACCCCAAGCCATTTATGGACCCATGTCTTCCATGAATTATTGCATGCATTTAATATTGATTTGTTCTCCAAGGCCACATGGTTATGGAATTTAGTGACGACCACACCATTTACTTTTCAACACGATTTAGTAATGTGGTCTACTAATTCCCGAAACACACACTATTTTGCCAAATCTCAAAATTAGCAGGGGTTGAAATTTTTACCGAGTGATACTAAATTCATGAATAAATGCTCGTTCACCATACATCTCAAGAAAAAAAATAGCGCGTGCTATAAGGTGCTTGTACATCAATAAAAAAATTATATGCAAATACATGCTTGTCAATGAATTGTGATAGGATGTATAGTAAATAATCCTACTATGAATAGTATTTTCATTGAATAGTACCGGGATGAACATTAATTCCTAGATCTTTTGGTGGTACTGATTTCATAGCATAGAGAAATTTAGTATCACCTGCATAATCTCCCACACGCACTATTAACTATCCCTCACTAATTGGGATCATCAGTGTAATTTGCAGCTCCAGCTTATTAAAAAACATGGCTAGTTTCTTCCTCTTCGTCTAATTACTTCCTCACCTGTGCCACTCAACTTGCACCCTAAGTTATAACTAATTAAGTTAGTGAAGGCTGCCCATAACCAGCCCCATTAGTTAGTGACAGCTTGTTGAGTTGGTTATGACGATTTCACATTTATCCATCAACTCAGGACGTTCTTCCTTCGACGTCGTCACTGTCTATATTCTTTCAGGAAAAAACTAATTTTGTCTCCAGCCAGTTTATAATTAAGTTGAATCTTCTTCTGGGACCGACTAATCTTCCGTCATCTATCGCCTCCACCAATTAATAATGTTGCCGCTTCACTCCCATTCTGCCGGAATGAGAACAACATGATCTCCAGGTTAGTGATTCATCGATCTCACATCCAAAGCTTACTTTGTGCGTTACATTCACTAGTCTAATTGCCGCCACCCGCATTGCACGAGGTTGAATATGGATATAGATTCATAGCAATAGAATTAGGACTTTAAGTCTGATCCGCGCGTATACATGCGGAGGCGGATGAATCCATCCACACCATCATCTTCACCGACCGCCCTATGAGCCCAATATGGTGCCCACATGAGAAGTTAACCTCAAAAGTTCTTTAAAACTTGACTTTGACAATTGTTCAAGTGCTCAAAATTATAAAAATAGTGAAGTTTTGGTGTTTTGATTTAAGATTTAGTTGAAGTGATGAGCGGTTGTTGTGTTGGGATTGGAGTTAGAGGAAGTTAGTGAGTAGGAATTATCTTTGGTCAAGTAGTTAGTATGAAGGAAGACAACGAATGACAACGGGCGAACGGAGGATGACGTGAAGCGGATGAGATTAGGGCGGTTGGCGGCCGTGGATGCCAACCATTGGATCTTGGAGGTAAATCAAGGGTTAGGGTGGTGACGGCTGTGGGTGCCAACCATTGGATGTAGGCATGGATTGATCTACGGTGAGGAATGCCTTGGAGTTGGAGGGGGTAGTCCCATGGAGGAGAGCACGGAGGCTCATTTTCTCCTCTCTCTCGGACACACTAGGATCTCTCTCTCATACACTAGGACCTCTCACACTTAGGGACACACACACATTAGGATCTCTTGCATTAGGATCTCTCTTACTAGGATCACTTCACTTGTTACTTGTGACTTATCTCTCTCTCTCCTTCCTCTCTAGGTAGTTAGAGCAAAGAGTTGTAGGAGGATAGGAAGAGGAATGTAGAACAAAGAGGGTTTATGAACCCTATGAGTGTTGAACAATAAGGTTTTTGAACCCTATTGGAGAGTTATGTTATTGCTTAAATTACATTTGCTTTGATATCATGAGTTAGTAGTTGTGTGAGTTATTACTTCACCTCTTCTTCCATTAGTTTCAGCCTTAGTCTATGCATTAGTCTCTTGCATTCTATTCTACATTAATCCCCTGTTTTGAGCCCTGAACTAGTGTCCTCATAACGTGGGCCAGAAACCACTGGTTGATGTAAACATTACTCCACTCAGTAAAGTGGATGTCACGGCATGAAGTAAGAAATATATGCAATTGTCATGTTTATTTACTATTAGCAATCACAGACACTCACTACGCAACTTATTGACTTCCCACTTTGTTGTGCGTGATTACTGAAAACAGTAATGTGGGGAAATTAATTCAACTAATCACAGCCACGTGAAAACATAATCGATTCAACCATGTTGTTAACGTTGACCAGTAATGTGAAGTGTATGTGTATGCATTACACATGATATGACTTCCTGTAGTGAAGTGCAAATGTCATACATGACTGGTGCCAGTGCCATGAGTCCACTAGCCTTAGTTATATGGACGTGTGTCTTATCTTACCTATATTGACGAGACGTAGTGAAGTAGGATATGACTTTATGAAGTAAAGTACGCGGAGCACCCAAACTTCACTACCATTGGGAACATCTTGTCCGACATGACTACGACCACACTTTACTGCTTGTCCGAAGTGACTGGGCGTTTTCCACGGCAGTAAAGTCCGAGCTTTCTCACTTGAAGAAGTTAAAACACCCAGTTGTAAAAGACATGTGAGCCATAGACTTCCACTCGGACTACAGACGCTTAAGGGTGGGGGTTTATGGCTGACACGCCCTCAGCAAGCGTCTTGTGGTTGATGATTGTGCGATCGACAAGCCTGCAGGGTCGACCCAGTGATCGATCGATCAGATCTCCTGCATGCTGCGTGCGGTTGCCTCCATCATCGTGCATGAGTTGGGATGGGATGAGATCTACACTTGAATATGATTCACTTGACATGTGCACAGTCACTCATTCATGAGTTGAATCGATCACCAGTCTGTGCAGCCAGGATATACCATAGATTAATGATGCTGTATGAAACCAGATTAATCACCGACATGGCAGTCCTCGAATGTGGAGATTGTTGCCTTGGGGTATCTTCCACCAAATGCTCATTGACAGGCGGCATCATCAGGCGGCCGTTCGGTAGCAGGGTGCATGGATGGATGCACGTGCAAAGTTCCTCTAATCATCCACATATATTATTCGAGTACGGATCAGCCTGATGCTCTCGATCGAGGTCATGTCCCCAACACGATACAAGTCAGTCAATGAATCAGCCCGATGCTCTCGAATCCTTTCAATCCCTCCTCGCAACATGTAGTAACAGCTGCGGGCGAGACTTAGCCTACAGTAACTGTTACTTACAGGAATGAGGTGCCAGACTACGTTTGTGAATTACCCTGGCTGCCGAGGCTGCAGAAAACCTCGAGGACTTGGACGCAAGACGAAGCAGTAACTAAAGGTGGGATTATATATACTGTAGGTCATTACTTGCCCGGGGCTCTTCACTTCCACAAGGAGCCCCGGAGGCCTTCCCCACTTGGGAAAGTGGCGTGGTGTCCCATGTGAAAAGGGGAGCCACAAGACTAGACATCCTGCCCATGTGGGGAACGGCAAAAATGGGGAATTTTGAGCATTCCCCACATGGTCAGAAGGGGAAGTTCCCCACATGGTAATAATTGCAGGAAATAAAATTTCCAGCATTCTACGGACGACTTTCATCCACCATACCGAGGATGATGTTATCAAATTTTCGTCCAAGCATGCAGATGATTTTCATCCATACAATGTTGCAGTGTGCACCACTTTTCATCTCTAGGGATGTGTGTAAACATAAGCCGTTGCAAAGAAAAATAAACCCTTTTTCCTTTATTTTTGCTTACATAATAAAATATGTACATAAAGGATGCACTTGGAATGCATTTGACCTGCCCACTCCCAACCGGCTCCAACAATTTCGGAGGCCACTTCTAACCACCTCCGACAATTTCAGAGGCCACTTCTAACAAGGTCCGACAATTTTAGAGGCCACTATTAACAACCTCTGCCAATTACAGACGCCACCTCTAACATGCTCCGACAATTTTGATAGCCACTCTATCCATGCTTCACAACGTAACAAAACACCAACCGCACTCGCTTCATTTCAACACAGTCCACAGCAACCAGTTCTCAAGCATTTCCTTCCACTGGCACTGCTGCTGCAACAACTTCTGCACCCATGTCATCATGGCCCTGTGGGAGGTTCTTCAGATTGGGTTTACAGTATGTGAGCAGCCAATCACCTGAACAACAAGGAGTCGAGCAACTCTTGAGCTGTAGGGAAGGCAATGATCAATTTGTGGTACCATCTTGTGGGAATGTGGTCAACTTCCAATCTAGCTATTATTGCTCTTCTTGCTAAAAGTTGTACTGTGTAAGAGGCACTAAACATGTACGGAGTCGGGGAATAGAGAAACAACGAAAAACCTGGATTGGCAAAATGTGAAGAATCGGAACCAGTTCCAACAATCACACGTGCAACTGTTTGAATTCATATAGTCATTACTTTCCTTCTCACAACCTTTCAAGTCTCCAGATCTGTATTCCTGTAACAAAGTAACAATAATCAGTGATCAATCGCACAAACAGTTTCAAAATGATACACAAACTTTGTGAAAAAATGTGCAATACTATATGTCCCAAACTGGACATGTAATTGTGGCTTCTAAGTCTATAGCACATGTCTTAATATATTAGTCTTGCTATTGAACAACACATGTCTCAATGACGAATATGTGCATTTCCAGGTGGGGAATTCTATCATCAAGTACCCAGAATTCCAACAAACCATTTTAGAATCAACAGACCTACACATTCAGAGAATTTGTGCTACATGTCAAAGATAGACTCATAAACTCAAGATCAAAAGCCTTGGTACATAAACACTGCTCGGATCTTCAAGGAAATTAACTTACTTGCAAAAAATATACGTCAGTATCTGGTAGTGACGAAGAATAGGCTGGCAAATAACACCCAAAGTTCACAATAGACTGCAAGGCATATCATCCAGACAAGATGAATGAACAAATTGGACAGCTGATTTCACAGCCCTTCAAGATTTCCAGTGCATGTAGGGCACCCATAAAGTGCCATAGGAACAGAAACATTACCTTGTCAACAGCTGTAGCTTGAACATCTTTGCAGAAACGGAGTGTATATGAGGACCCATCCTGATGCATCAAATGGTCCAACTTTATACAGTAAGTGTATACTGGATAAAAGGTCATATGAAGCTATTTAAAAGATTCATATGATTGCAAAATTCACCATCAAAACAAGAGGTACAACAAGCTCCCTACCTAAAAGATTCATGTGAGCACTTTTTAAAACCTGATTCAGTATGTTTGAACTCATATGATCTAAAAACTCACGGAAACAGTCAGATAGGGAGGAAGTGCTACCATACCTTATCAGTATGTTTGAATGCCTTCCCTATCCAATCTGTCTGTAGTCGTTTTGTTAAGATTTTCTTGAATTTCTAGCAATTGATACAAGTACCATCAACCTGTAATAGTGACAGCCTGTTAAGAAATGCGAAACCTGTGAACAGGGAATCTCTCGATTGTATATTAAACCAAAAAGAAAATAGAAGTGCGCTGCAAAATGGAACCCTTGCAGCAACTTTGTATGTGCTCATTTACTTGAGAAACGTTAAAGACAATCCTGCTTACCCTGTATTCCGAGAACTTCACAGTCTCCGTTGCCTTCCGCTTGTCGCCAGTCACAAGGTGCACTGTGTGAATAACCCGTTTGCGAACTGTGGTAAGTGCATCCAACTTCTTTTGAGGCTCAGCATTCCGTATTGTAGCCTCTTCATAATCCAGTTTCAGATCATGCAGTTGTACCTGCACCTGCAAATGAAAGATAGAATACCCACCACTTAATTGGACTGTTATACCCTAGATTGTAGAATAAACTTAGTTTCAATTGTTGGAACTTTGTGAACTCTTGTTCTACTGCCATGTCCCCAAACAAGTCCATTCCTTTTCAGATGGAGTAAAAAGGGATAATCTACATGCACAATCATGTGTATTGTTGTGATTTCTCTCCAGTAAGCGATCACACATTGGAAAGCCTCTGCTTATACTTCATCTTAACTGTCCCTATTCCCAAAATCAAAAGATCAACCTCGTCCACAATTTTGGGAATACAAAAATACAATCGTGTGCACATACAGTGTAAAATACAGTCTTCTGAGCCCCCTTCATGTAATGTAAAAGACACTGGATGACAGAGAACTCCAGACACAGGTTACAAATAACACCCAAATAAAAACTCGGAGCAATCTTTGAAAGACTTTTCATTATCCCAAATACATATGACTGACAGAAGACTGCCACTACCAACAATGCAACACATGAATGCGCAAGAGTAAATTATTCCATGCAGGTAAGATCACAACTCTGAAACAAGCACATAGTGCTTGCAAAGAACCAGAAATGGACCAGATCAGTCCCTCAAAGAAGGAACATGCATAATAGCTGGATGTCACAGTTAGACAACATCATAATCAAATGACCCTTTCAACCCATTTGTCAAGAAATGAAGGAATGAGCACGTTTTTCTCGCGGCGAAATGCTGTGACTATTCGAAGGGTTCGTGTAGCCACCTTTGTGAACCAATTTAACACAACACTCCATACTGGGATATACAAGTGCAATGCAAGCCAAAATAGCTGATTCACATCTTGGTTCCCATCTTGCTTCGCATTTTCTGTCTTTGTTATGAAACACATCCTATGGGTGACACACCAACGCCTCAAAACAAGCAGCCCATAGGAGACAACGCATATTTTTGACACTGCCCTACCAGGGACAACCACATTCAAAGCCTTTTCCGGATACCAGAACACCAATAAGATAAGCTCGTGACAGTCTCAATGTCCTCCTCCGATTCAAATTTCTGATATTTCCGGTAACAGTGTCGTGTGCCTTACTACATTACACAGAAATTATTGGCCACAACTTGGTCTCCCCGTAAGTGAGCCTTTCTTCAATTCTCAATTAACAAACCTGGACCTTCCAGTGAGATACACTGCACATACAATTCATGCTTACTTCAAAAGAAGATTGGTGGATATATTCCTGCGATCGACAGGAATCCCACTGTAATGTTCTACACTTACAGTCAACATACTCTTTCATAGGTATCTTGGAAGGGAGCAAGAATTGCAAAAGTTACGCGCTACTCAGCTGGTGCAGCATATAGCCAGGCTTGGACCTGCGGCTGTGAAGGTGCAGTTTAGACTTACCACCCTTAAACTCAAATGTCTCTAGTAAAGGCCATTGAAAAATATACTATACATATATATATATATATATTACTGAAAATCTACATTCCACATTAGCTAGTGACCAATACTACAATGATGTTGGCTATGGATGTACTGTCGTCACTTGCAGGTAATTTCAGTTATGGGTAGTTGCTTTCATGATGTCAATTGAGGCTCCCGGGCCAACTGGGACATACGTGAATAGCAGGTGTATATACAAACTTCTTAGTTCGTTGACTGTGGCTTTGGGACGAACTCAGTGAGTACAGTATCCCCCAAGGAGAGAGTGGGAGGATTAGTAAGGGTGAGTAAGTCTCCCTTGCTTTCATAATGTGGATAACCCCACCTCATTGGAATGGTGATCTTCTATTGATGAAACAGATGGGGTAAAGTGGGGAGACGAGTGTCTCATCCACGGTTATAGGGATAACTTTTATATAGGGAAGATGAAAGTCGACCTACCTATAACTCACCCTGAACCCAAAAAACCGACGAACCCATAAAGCCTGGCAGTCTGCAGATATCTTCTCCCGTGCTTACCGTAGTACTCAACTTGAAGAGCATTCGGAAAAATTTGCGTTCGTATTTATATAATTCTTTGTTGATAGGTATGTAATTCCAACCTCCCTCTTTTTAAACGTATCAACTTCTGGGACAATGCTACATTGAAGCACCATTAATGTGATGATGGCCCTCATTTGTTCTGAGTGTACATCATCGTCTTAGAACTAACAATGTGTAGAGCGTTTTGAGGATACCAGAAGCACCTGCAGCAATATGTGGTCTCTTTTGGTTTAAATGTGGAAGGCATGACCAAATAAGCTTGTGTTGAGGTTCGCAAGCCAGCGACTTGCTGAGTTTCCGCAGTTTTCGTGGGCAATGTTTTTGTGTTCCTTCTGGTTTCTGGTTTGAAGATTGGCCAATTTCATGGTTCATTGGAAGTAGTGACGGTTTGCATAGCAAGCATACGTGTGAGATTGTAGAGACTACCTTGAAGTTCGATCCAAGTTTAGGGCTAAGATATAAGTTACTGTCTAGTCTCAGGACCAAGCTACCGCTACTGACATATATTATTTCGGCTATTAAGACAATCTGTTGCCAAAGTATTACAGCTACGAGGATGTATTCTATGTATGTCTGCTTCTGCAAACTGTCTGTTATGCAACTATGTATCGTGAAGCATCCTTCAAATTGCAAACCGATAAGGTGGGGTTTAGATTACATTCGCTGAAAAACAGTCAGCAAAAGTTTCGAGGTCTTGGAAGGATTAAAATTCGATGGCAAATGATAAACCCTAGCTACCAACCCCTGCTCGGTATCAAATCAAACCCAAAAAAAACACAGGGAAATGATGTGCTAGACGCTTTCGACATCACCAGAAAGAGTTTGAAAGGATGAGGAGAGGATTGAGAGGGGTGGAGAGAATGGAAATGGATGGAGGGATGGAAAACCTGGAAAAAGCGAAGTCCTCCAGTATGACTATCCCACAGATCCTGCGAAGATTGAGCATGCACCACATTCCATCAGAATTTCAAACAGAGTCGGTGTCGCCTCCCACACACAGCTGCACACTGTCTGGAACTAAAGTGACGGTGAGAAAACACAATAAAATGAAACACCTCGGCATACACCATGATGCAACCAGCAAATGTGTACTAGGAAACAAGGAAGCAAGGCTGATGAGGCGCACTCATCGTCCGGTGTGGTTGCGGATCCGTCGCCCTCCGCGGCGCTGCGAGCGAGCTTCTGTGGACACACAACAAGCAGGAGAACGACGCCGATGAAAACGGCTCTGTGTGATGAGAGAGGGCGGGAGGCCATATTTTCGCCAGCTTTGCACTCTGCACGATATTAGGGCGCTTTAGCCGTTAATGCTGGCGGCGGGCTCTTCTCCCAATAATGGGTCCAATAGACATTTTTGCACTCGTGTCATGCCATGTCATATATAATGACGGAATATGCAATTACCCAACACAGTGATGTATGTAATTGTGTCACGCCGTCCTCCTGTATGACTATCCCACAACATTTCGGGCATGTATTGCCGTGAAACAAAACACATTGACCGTTTTGTCGCAGTGGTTGCTATTTGTATAGAATTTAAAATGTACCCGTCGAGCTTGCAACAGAAGCGAAGAACACTCAAAATTGTAAGAAATTTGATTGTAATTTAGCTGCACAAACCACCGTCGGCATTATGTGTCGCATCTCTACAAAATTCTACCTTAGACCACCAAGAGACCCCATTTTTGGGCTCCATAGAGGTCATTTGTACATCTTAGTAGGTGCAATATTAGTTGTTCTTATCAGCTAAGATCCTATGCAAAGTAACTACTCCACATATTGTACATTTTTTATTGGGCCATAATATGTATATTTGATTTGAGAGGGAACATGTAACAAAGAAACAAACACATACAAAATTTGGTAGTTTTCTTTGTATATCTCGGATACATGTCAACATGGACATATACAATTGTATTTTTACATGTTCAATCTCGTAATGTGTTCCGCTAAATAAAATTTGGGGTTTTCGCCTACAATTGTCCAACAGTACCGCATAATTTTTTTCTTAATATTTTATAATTATATACTTTATTTTTGTTTTTGTTTTGGGATGGATGCATGGAGAGCGTGATTTGGTATTACTAAATACGAGTTGAGTAGATTTGGATTTCTGTCTAACGTTTGGATAATTTCAATCACCAATATGATGTGCACCACATCACAAAACCACACAAATATGATGGTTGGCAAACATGGAATGCAAACATTTGAAGTTGTGGTTGTTGTGATGTTTCTTTTGCTTTTGTCATTTGATGTTTGTGTGCCCGAAAGTGCACATCCCTTATTATATTTGGACAAGTAGTTTGTCCAAATATACTTAAAAGTGAATTCAATGTCATCCCCATATAAGCCACAATCCTAGTCTCCAATGAGGTGAGACAAGACTCCATCCAAACCGTATTCATACTTGGCCCACCCAATATGGCCGGGGATTCGTGGCACTCAAGTAAAATCATCCATGCGGATGAAAAAAACGCAAGAATCATCTAAATGACTATTTTAAGGAAATTTGATTCCGGAAATAGAGTCAAAGGCCCCGAATTAGTCTAGTGATGTCACATTCGAATGAATTGGCCCTCAATCCCATAGGGGAACTTTTTTTATTGGAGCCACTTCATCCACGATATCTTGGATGGATGTTCCTTAGTGAGTGCCACGAATCCCCAGCCACCCAATATCCAATAGTACCCATCAAACCCAACAAGAAATCATACTAAGCAAAATACGATCATGTTTCAGGTTTTCATCCACAATAGAGGGTAGTACATCGAGAATGTCTCATCCATGCACTCCAAGCCATTATGTAATGCTTAGTAACACACCAAGTTTTATGCCATTTTCCCTGTTCACGCATCCTATCCTAACTATACATAATTATCCTAGAATCTCATAGTTGAGATAATTATAATCATCACGTCCAAGAAATGAAGAGGAACCCAACTTTTTATTCCATGGTTTATGAGAAGATAAGAGTCACCCACCCAAGAGCTCAATCTAGCAAGCCGCATCAAAATCTGCAATGCCAAACCAAGAGGAGAGTCGTCCAAATGATGCACCTTTCATTAAAAATCAAGAACCACGTGCATTCACAACATATTCTAAAAACCCCATATACACAAGTTTTTTTTGGCTAAAATCAAGCAATATATGTACGATTTCAATGGTAAAAATACAAGTGACACTATAAAAGAACTTATAGTCATATATAGTCATTAACATACGTATACAAAGATACTTTTGAACACCAATCAACCTCTATCATATGTAAAATGCAAAAGCCTAGCAATCATCATAAAAATCATTGAAGACATCCCCCGGATGTAACTCATAGGCATCTACGTCTACAATATATGTCATGGAAGCTAATGCGATTATTATTTCAAAAGTTCAATAAGATCTTAAGGAGTCCTACATCGAATAATTGGCAAGAGTATAAGTCCACTTGTTGTTGGTCATTTTGATACCAACATAAACCAATCTCCACGTTTCATGTTTGATGGAAAGTTCAGAAAGTCAATTGGGCCCCTATGCTCCACCTGACAACGATCAAATTTTCTACGGTAGGTTGCACTATGCTCATTTCATCCACAATAAAATGGAAGAGAGGGAATTATTGCATACGAGCGTACCTCTCATCCATTGAACATGAACAACCTTCAATGACATGCAACCACATATTGTTATGTCTAGTTTGATTGATTCCAAAACTAGTTTTTAAAAATCCCCATAACATTGTAGTCCAATTCACTTGAGATGAAACGGCCACCCATTATAGGGGAGGAAGTGTTTATGTTGGATGGATGAGAGGGACGCTCGTACGCAATGATAATTCACTCTCTCTTTATGAATGAGTGAGTTTATGCCTTAGAGCACCCACAAATGTTCTTAACATGTACATTAAATGAGTATGTTCAATAGTGTTATGACATGTATGCCTATTTTACACAACAGTCTACAAGTTAACCAAAAGTGTACACAAATGACACTTGACATTAGTATGCTCAAGAATATCTTCCTCTATCATATCAAAATGTAAACACGTGACATATGCAATTAGTATACTCAATCATATCTTTCCCTTTCATACTAAAATGCCAAAGTCTCATCTCAACTATCCCAATGTGCTACACTGAATGTCACAATAGCACTTCAAAATGTCATTTATGTTGATGAATCGTGCAATAAAATAAAATGAAGGACAACGAAAACAAAACCAAATACGTATAGACAAAAGGGGGGGGGGGTAGTGGTGAAGACCACTATTTATTTTTAGATGTCGTTTGCTCAATGTGAACACTTGTCTCGAGGAGGTAGGTTGGGGCCCGATTGGTTGGTTTGCATTTTGATTGACTGCCACAACAGCTCAATGGCAATACCAAGTCATGTGTATCGTAATACTGCTCTAGCAAACACGAAGGGAATCGAACCCATACCACATGATTGCGATACATTGTCCTTAGCCAACCAACCGCATAACTCATGACTTGGCGACCATACACCATAGCATAATTGAACTTATACTTGTACCGTCAGTTTGTGGTTACTTTACCTTGGGATTGGATGGAAGGTGTGCTCATATGTGATGATTCCATCTCGGTAGGTACAAACCAATCGTTGTCGTTATTTTTTGGCAATTCCATGGGGAAACTCCTCTTGCGATTTTGTGTCTAGGACAAATTAATTGCCTTCATATACCACGATATGATTTCCGATTCCCTCCATATTGAACATGAGTTTGTGGATCAATATGTGTGCATTTGTGCAACCAAAACAATGATAATGGTTGATACTTTGGTATTATATTAGAAAACATAATTGAAGATAGGGTCTGCCAACACATGAAAGGATCTTTTTCCCCCTACATTCTTTCATTGGAGGGCATACATGACGATATCAAAAAACATGACATAATACTACTATTATGAAAATGATGCCTTCACACTTACATGTAGGGGACAATGTTCACCTCCGCATCCCCTCCCCAATGGTACATGTCCATTTTCACATAATGAACTTGTGGACGGTCTCCATATGCAAATGCAAATTACTATAGGTTTGTAAATAAAAACCAAAACGCTGAGATAATTGTTGCAAGCCTGCTTCGACGTTTTGTCCTCGTCAGCTGCTTGCGCGGTCCAACACCTAGCTGGCCTACCTAAGAAAGCGGAAGGCATCTGTAGACCTCCCTAGGTCGCCGCAAAAGACAGGCTCCTGTCGCTTCTCTCTTTCTCTGTTTTGCTTCACCAACCTTAGGTTTCACTGTCACACACAACCATCATCCCCCGCACACACATCATGGCCTCCCAAAAGCCCTGCCGGGAAAGCGTGCAAGCCTGTTACCGCAACTTTTTCCCGCCCTCACGCACTTGCAAGCGCTTGCACCTTTGGTCTGAGTGAGTGGTGTGCAGGTTTTCGATAGCATCTGTGTTTGTGTGCTTCACACGAAGCCGTTTCTGTGGCTTCGTGTTTCTGCTTGGTGTTCTCTTCGCCGTCTTGTTCTCCGAGTCGATGCAGGTTTGTCCACGTGGATGTGTGTGTTAGAATAGCCGATTGCAGATCTGCTTCTTCGAGTTCGGGGACAGGCAGGGAATCGCGTTCAAGTTGGTGGAAGTGAGTGGTGTCCCATCATAGCTTCCCATCACCAGCTTTTCTTTTGTGAATATAGGAAGCTTTTGCTTTCGCTTTCGCGTTGCATGTCCCGTTTTCGCAGGATCTCTCCAAGAGAAAACTGGGTCCGCATCTGAAGAAAGGTGAGATTTCGGTCGGACTTGTTGTGGCCCAGTGAGGGAAGAAGAGGGACTATGGGGGTGTGCCGGAGAATGTCGGGCCCAGCAGATCCGCAGTGAGCAGAAGCGAAAACCGTCGGCCATGTAAACATCCTTTCAGCAACTCTGCTTGCTGCACAATTTTGTGAGTGTGCATAACTACTTATAATGATGTGATCTAGATTACATTCAACTTGGGAGGAATGCTTTAAATAAATTTGGTTCAGGATTCTTACCCGGACAGGCTAATGTTCAGCACCCGTGGAGGCTCAGCGGCCGAAATGTTTAGGCTGCATGTGATCCCCACCCACTGCCAGGGAGTATCATCCGATGCATTCCAGCTTTTGAGAGAGTTCTTAGGATCTGTAAGAGCTTGCTTGAATGCTATGAGAGCAGATACATCCGGATGGAAGCCTGCCGCAAGCCTCAACAAGCTCACCGCTAGAATGGTCAACACTAAACCCGCAACTCTTAGCCTGCCATCATCCATTTTATTTCTCGAGCTCGAGAGATCGAATTTGGTTGCTTGTAACCTAAATTGCTTCAATGAGTGGGCTGAGCTGGTTTAATGTGAGCCTCCTATAACCTGAGCCCTAACATCTAATGCATGTCCAGCCACCTCAATGAAAAATTGTGGTGACAATGTTGATGCAACTCCAAGTTTGATGCTCTGCTTAGAAATCTGGTTGCATCTGTGTTGATGGCAAAGGTTTGTGATATGCGTACCCATACCTTGATGAGGGCAGCAGTATTTATTGGCAGAGCAATAACAGAGTAGCGTGCCCCTTGTAGATGTTGAAATTGATTTATATGTATATATCCACAAAGTCCCTCAAAGAGAGACCAAATCAGGACTTTGGTCTTTCATTGAGGGGCTTTTCTATTAAGAGCTCATTAGAGCGTCTTGTGCTGGAGCCTAATTTCAAAAGTTGGGTGAAACTCTTGGACCTCGTCCTTATATCGAAAAACTTCAGGAACTAAAATAGAGATTGCTTTGCTCGGAAAGAACTTTAGGATCTAAATTAGGGTTTGACCCATGGAACCTGCCACCCTAAATCCTGGCTAAACCTGTGCAAGGCTAGCCTGGCCCACCAATCCTACTAGCATGACAAGCCAGAAAGCCGGTTTTCTTAAGAGACTTGGGTGATCTTACAGATAACCTCTCAAACTCTCCTCCTTTCAGCTAATTCACCCAGAGTTTTGAGACAGAGACTTCACTAATAACTCTATTATGGGTAATGTTTTTATTTCCTTAAAACATTATCGGCTCTTTGCCAAGAACCTGGGGCCATGGCAAAATGTTTACAGATATTTAGAACTTGTTACCATGAAAACCCTGAAAGCAGGTTACTGTGATCTAGAAAGTGGCCTAGTCACCTAGTTGCATTCGGTTGTTTAAGAAAGCTTTTTAATCCCACTCTCATCTAATTTAGTAATTCATAAAGTGGCTTTCATGGTCAATATGTTAAACAGATTCAATATGCTATTGTCTGGGTTTGTTTGAATAGTAAGTTGCGTTTGTCCCATTGCAAGCATCAGCAACAGTATGATCTACATGAGCAATCAGAAAGTGAGACTACTACCATTGCATCCTTGTCATGATGTTTCCTGAAACATTTTGAGCAAGAATTTCACAACCCTGGGGCTGGGTTGCAGAATGAGTAGCTCAGATCCAGCAAATTGGGCATTTTGGCGAGTTGATAATTCAATTGGCACCTTCTTCACGGGAAGTGAACCGAATCAACAGCAGGCATATGACCTTCGTCTCGCAATCTCAAGCTATGGAGCATTTACTGTCAAAGAGACAGCGCCATTGGGGGATGAAACTGAGACCAAAAAGCCTACAAATCAACTTTCCTCTATAGGTTAGTCCAGATCTTTGGAGCACTTTTTAGCTTTTTTTGGACAAATTTCATGACACAACCTTCTGTACAATTAGCCTCCTATTTTGAGACATTTGAGAAACTGTTCGATCTCTTTTCTGGGTGTGCAAGCTCTGTATTTACCAGTACGTGATAATAAGCTCCCTGGGATATTAGCACAGATGATGGAGACATGAAAAGATTTGTGTTTGAATTACCTATAGATATATCGTCATTTATTTCCTAGCCCATTCTTGTCATGGTAATTATTAGGGAGGTGAACCCACATAATTAAATAGTACAACACATTTGGTTTTTGAAAATTTGTAGGATATTGGGTTACACAGTTTATGAGGTTACTCGAGTTTATGAGGATAAAAACAATGGGAAGGGAGCCAAACTCTATTGATCTACTTTCTAGGCTACACATTTTACAATGTTCGTTTGTTGCAGATGAAGGGGGCGAAGGCCAAGAAGAGGCTGCAGGGTTACTTACAGTTGTTGTGACTTCTGGAAGAATTTATGAGAATGTTGGAAGGTTTAAGTTGGTGTGGTGGGATAAAGGTAGTGCATCCTAATCCAAAGACGGAGTGTCCATATGGCGACCAAACGTACCTGCACGATGTGCGATGCTGGGGGATATAGTTGTAAAAGGGTAAAATTCTGGTCCTTACTCAACAATTTATTGCTGTTAATATAATTCACAAACAATATACTGAAAGGGTTTAGGGGTTTGGGTATAGGGTTAAGAAATTCCTTTTTTTCATATCTTTTATTTGGAAACTGTTGTGTGTGCAGCTATGAACCACCAAGCACAAGTCTTGTTCTGCGGGACACAGAAGAAGGTGGATTGATAACCAAGCCCGAAGATTTACAGGATATGGGACATCTCTCGAAACAAAGGCATTTTGAGGGTGTTACATTCTGGGAACCAGTTGCCCCACCAGGGTATAAAACGGTTGGGTGCATTGCTGGGAAGGGATCACAACCTGACAAAGATGCCATTGACAGCATTCGTTGTGTGAGAAATGACCTTGTTGTGGGTGTCAAATTTGCAGATTCCAGCATATGGAATACAAGGCCATTGAAACATGGAAATCAGCAATTGAGTATTTGGCCTGTGGAGAATGAGGTATAAGTGCATCTAATACATACCATTCTTGAGCATGTGTAAGGAAGTTTCTCTGAAATCTAGCTTCAAGTATTAATCCTCAAGAATCAAGGTCCTTGAGGACTTGCATGAATGCAATCGAGCATTTGTTGACACCTCATTGTTGCCTACAGAAAATGTACGTGTCCAATTAAGTAGAGTGACATAAGGTCCACGTACCTTAAGTGAAGAATTAAGTAAATCTGATGGTGTATACTTGCTGGTGTGTGTGAAGGCAAGAACGTTTTTTGTGAAGCCTGGAAGCTATACGAGCCCCCCCCCCCGGATCATGTAGCTCTTGGTTTGGCAGACTTGAGGAACCAAGCTGAGCCCGACAACCTGACTGTGGAGCTAAAATCCGCCTCAGCATCCTTCTATGACGATTTTGGTGGCTTTGTAAGTTTTATAACTCTATTCTGAAGCTTTTGGTGTGCAAGTTGTTTTGTCAAATTACCCTACATGTGGTCAGATTAGGCGTAGATCATGCCCACATGTCATTGTGTCACTGGTTGACACTTCTTAAAGGATATTGTGGAAATTAAAGTTTAGCAGAGACCTGCCCAATCAGATCAGAACATTTCTGTCAAGGGAAGTTCTCTCAAGCTATACTATGCAGTACAGGAATTTGGAAGATTCAAGCTAAATTTAATCTACATAAGCATCTTAGACATTTGGGTTTTTTTACTAATTTCAAATTACGACAAGCAATATATGAACTTGGCTTCAAGAAGAGACAGTAATTAAATGCTTGTTTCACAATGACAGATGGCACCACTTCTCGACTTCAGCATTACAGGTATCCAAGCAAGTTTACATGGACGACTGGAAGCACTAAGTGCAACTGTTAATTGCTCTTTGACAGCCACCACATACAACAGCAAGATACTTCTATGGACTCCATACACAGTTCTAGCAACCGGAACGTCAGTCATTTTCACATGGGGAGAGTTTTTGGACATGCTTAGCGGGAGCAATATTATTATCGTGCGTTGGACACATATCATAGTGATGCGAGGGGAGAAAATGTGGGTGTAGCATAGTGAAATTCACAACGTCAGTGCTGTGTGAGTACTGACTAGGGCGAAAACAAACTATGTTGACGATCATGTTGGTGCAACCAAAATGTATTCTACTTGGAAAATAAATGCCCAGTATGGAAATTATCATGTTTCCCTTTTCTTCTCATGGCACACAAAATTTTGCGATTCATATTTCTTTTGTTCTGTATTTCCACGCAATATATTTTCATGTATGCATCGTGAGCTCCGTGGGCTTGAAAAAGCTTAGTATTCAAAACACATTTTCTTCCCCAAACTTTTCAAACCAATGGAGGAGTAGGTCTTAGGAATTTACACATATCTGTGGATTAACTGTCTTTGATGGCCGAGAGCAAGAACCCTTTCAAAAATCACAAATTCATAATCCCGAGCACTCACAATATAAAGCACACATTAAAACATCTCCAACATATATTTGCAAAATTGTCCAGCATATGGAAAGTTGTCGCAAGTGGGGAAATGAAATCCCCACTTGGAGGCTCCAACCACATGGGGAACATGCCACAGTCCCCGCATCTCCCATGTGGGGAAGGCCTCCGGGGCTCCTCCTTACAAGGTGTGAACTGATGAGTCGCTCAAGACGATTGTTGTTGTTGTTGTTGTTGTTGTTGTTGTAATTCCTGAAGAATCTGTTGATGATGTGCTTATTTTTGTTGCGTAAAGAACATTAGTGCGAAGCACAAGGTGTGAATTGATGAGTCATTCGACGTTGTCGTTGTTGTTGTTGTAAATCCTGAAGAATCTGTTGATGGTGTGCTTAATTTTGTTGCATAAAGAAGATTGGTGCGAAGCACAAGGTGTGAACTGATGAGTCGCTCGAGACGATTGACGTTGTCGTTGTTGTTGTTGTTGTAATTCCTGAAGAATCTGCTTAATGATGTTTACATAAAGAAGATTAGTTCGAAGCACAAGGTGTGAATTGATGAGTCGCTTTGGCGCTTGAAGTTGTTGTTGTTATTGTTCATTTGCTGAAGAATTTGCGGAATGATCTGCTTAATGATGTTACATAAGGAATATTAGTGCGAAGCACAAGGTGGGAATTGATGAGTCGCTTTTGGCGCTTGAAGTTGTTGTTGTTCTAATTCCAGAAGAATTTTCTGAATGTTGTGCTTAATGATGTTGCATAAAAAAGATTAGTGCAAAGCACAAGGTGTGGATTGATGAGTCGCTTGAGACGATTGAAGTTGTTGCTCACTTGCGCTTGAAGTTGTTGTTGTTGTTCTAATTCCTGAAGAATCTGCTGAATGCTCTGCTTAATTATGTTGCATACAGAAAATTGGTGCGAAGCACAATGTGTGAATTGATGAGTCGCTTGAGGCGCTTGAAGTTGTCGTCGTCGTTGTTGTAATTCCTGAAGAATCTATTGTGACCTAGAACCAGACAAACTCACATATCATGCACATCTCATGTGGTTAAACTCCTACTCACTATCTTTATTGCAGAATATCATACAAGAGTCCTGACAACAGTGATTTCCGTCGTTGAGTGACCGACCCTAAGTATCGTAAGAGAGATACCTACTTACTAAATGAACTGACTAACCTACGAACTAACAATCTTCCAGATGGTTCCAGACAGGAATGAGCTTCTACGTTCTTCTACAATGTTAAAACCAACAAGTGACTAACTAATGGTGCCAATAGAATCTGCTGAATGATGTGCTTAATGATGGTACATGAAGAAGATTAGTGCGAAGCACAAGGTGGGAATTGATGAGTCGCTTTTGGAGCTTGAAGTTGTTGTTGTTGTTGTTCTAATTCCTGAAGAGTTTGCTGAATGATGTGCTTAATGATGTTACATAAAGAATATTAGTGCGAAGCACAATGTGGGAATTGATGAGTCGCTTTTGGCACTTGAAGTTGTTGTTGTTGTTCTAATTCCTGAAGAATTTGCTGAATGATGTGCTTAATGATGTTACATAAAGAATATTAGTGCGAAGCACAAGGTCTGAATTAACGAGTCGCTTTTGGCGCTTGAAGTTGTCGTTGTTCTAATTCCTGAAGAATCTGCTGAATGATCTGCTTAAATTATGTTGCGTAAAGAAAATTGGTGCGAAGCACAATGTGTGAATTGATGAGTCGCTTGTGGCGCTTGAAGTTGTTGTTCACCATGTCGGGCTTGAAGTTGTTGTTCACTATGTGGCGCTTGAAGTTGTCGTAATGCTAATTGCTTCTGCTGAACCTGCTTGATTGTTCTGTAACACGCTGTTGCATAAAATTGGTTAGTAAAGTACAAGGCGTGATTAGATGATTGCTAATACGCGACGCTTGAATTTGTTATTTCTGCTCGTCTTGCATAAAGATGTCAAGGGAAAAGTGCAAGGACGTATGAATTGGTTCTCTTGGAAATGAGACTTTTGAAGTTGTTGTTCTAATTCCTTCCACTGAATGTGCTTTACCAATCTGTAATCTGATTTTGCATACAGATGAGTGAAATACACAATGTTGTGTGAATTGATGCGAGTCTGCAGCTGGAGCGGCTCGAATTAGTTGTATTTTCTAATTCCTGAGTTGCTGAATCTGTTTCATTTGATAGTTTTCAATTCTGCGCTTTTGGACAAATTCACTATATTCAGTAATCGGAGACTTTTTCATGATTTCGAGACTATATAAGAACGAGGGTTTCAAATAGAGAACAAGAAAAACACAAAAATATATTGTATGTGACTTAATAAAGTGATTTGCATGGATGGCACTAACCAATTTGCACAAATACATGTCATCACAATAAGAAATTGAACTAGATATTAAACCATTTGCATTTATTTTGGGACTTCCCAAAGTCTCTAATTAACGAATATAGTGATCAATTTAGTGGAAAGCAGTTTTGGGGCAGTTTCAGACATGTGAATCGGTGCTCTGCACATATATTGAGACCGTGAGAGCAGATTGGAGGTGATGGAAAGTGTTAATGTAGTGGTTTCTCATCCTGATCGATCTGCCTCATTAATTACTTAAACTTGTGCGACGCAGATTTAGGTAAAGTAGGAAGTATGGCCGCAGCAAATCCGGAGACTGCATCTGTACTACTGTCGACGCCCAAGAAATGTGTGCGCTTGCATTTTTTCCAGACCACCTTGCGTTGGGGCACATGGCTGAGGTGAGTAATAATAGATTAACAACGCCGTTCACCATCTCACATTAATATTGCACCGTAGAAATTCAACAATATTAATCTCTAATTGCAAATTGAAATTAGCTGATTGCAATCTTATTAAGTTTTGGTGTCATGATCACAACGTTATATGTTCCCCTCCCTGCTGTTGATACGGTTATTACACCATCATCCAGCGCCTCTTTTGAAGAGCTCAATGATACTGTGTTTGCAGGGACAAAAATATCAACAAAGGCAACCGCTTGTTTCTCGGTGACGTTTCTACTAACACTATCTTTCATCCACGATGGATTTGATTTCTACTTATTCACTAGTATCACCAGCTGCTTGAATGCAGTGCGCAAGCAGCAAATTAGTATCATTTGAGCAATTAGATCTAGACCGGTTCCAAGCATGCCATTCAATTAGCACTCATTTGTAACCTAGTGCTCTGCCTTTTGTGTAACTATCTGTAAATGAGTGGTTAACTTCAGGATCTGACAGTGGATTGAATTACCTACTTTGGCAGGCACTCACAAAACCAGATATTTGGCAGCAAGGTACGACTCCTTTCCCTGCACATGAATTAGTTCGTCAGTTCTCAGCAACAAGGAACTGGAATTCCTTCATCCAAATACATTAGTCACAAGGAACTTGATTCCTGGGCAATTTAGTGACTACCTAGGGAAACAAATTACAGTGGCAGTGTGGACAAAAATTTGTGAATGGTCTTCATTCCTCAAATTTTATCCACCCTACTTTATATTCAACCCTGTTGATGGTAAATTGCTCAATTTAGTTCCCTGTGTGGATTAATTACTCTCCATACCTAGTTCTTTAAATGCTTTGATTCTGAGTGTATAAATTGGAAGGTGCAATCCAGGATGCGGTTGTTGTGTGAGAGATTAATCTGCACATGTGGTGATGTTTGACGCTGGATTAACACTCACTACATGCCTACAGGTGCCAGGATCGCGCGATGCTGATGATACACCATCGGTTCGGAAGAGGCCCGGACGACGAGCCTCTGAAATTGAATTTCAACGAGGAAGATTATAAAGAAGATGAAGATCTTGTAAGTGGAAAGCAGGAAGAAATTCTATGTGATTGGCTACTAGTTGAGAGGTTTAAATATGTCAGATTGCTGATATAATTGTGGGGAGTAATTCTTTATGAAATTCCAAGTTGCAAAAGACTGGCTCACCGAAGACACCAAATCATAAGAGTTACAGCATTGATCACATCTTTGGAACATTGGGTGATTTCCCACCTTAGAAAGGAAACATGGAGTACAGTGGAGTACAAAAGTACTCGGTGGATGTTTCTCGAATTGGTAAATTGCCCAAAGTTGTCAATGTGCAACATCTACACATCAGAGATATATGCACAGACCATGCGATCAATCAGCACGAATCTCTATTTATTTTCCAATTGAGCACATGATGATTCTAATTAGAGACGTTTTACAAGTTTCTGAGGTGTTTTGTCTAATCGTCGGGGTCTTCTTGCGCAATGTGCAGAGAAACTCTCTTACTGTGGAAGCATTTATTGAGCTTCTAAAATCAGAAAGCCGCGAGTCCTATAAGACAACGCAAAACAAGAGTAAATGTAAGATGAAAACCAATATGATTATTTTATTCACTTCTTCCTGCATGATCCGGCAGATCTATCTATGTTTCGAACACAATGTTTTGAATCATCATGCTACGCATGCGCCTCCATTCACCAGGTTTTGTAGAATTTCCACATGTTTCCGTAGGTGGTGCAATTGCCCAAAGTTCCTCTTGACGCAATGTACTGAGATAGTGATGTCATAATTCTATAATGTCAATTTGCAACTTTACTACATTAGTGTACACAACAAACATTTTTACGGATCATTCGGACAGTCTTGGCAATTAAACCTGATCCTATGCACTTTGGTTGCTCAATGTTTTGAGTCAGGTCTAGTGAAGTTTCTGGCAGACGTAGAGCAGGGCCGAGTTGCGGATGAGATGCAGCCTCTAGTTGCTCGAACCTCACAGACGGAGGATGTCAAGAAGAAGATGAAGTAAGTAATTATTCAAGGGAATTGAATTGCATTAATCATATGGGATTTGGAGGATCGTACAATTAAATGTTTTTAAACGACTAAGATCAATCAATCAGCAGATTCAGAGGAAATGGCATGTTAGGCTACAAGCATAGTACTCTAGAGTTGGTCTTGCACAAATTGCAGTTCGATTCATCCTCAGTGTTGTGAATGACAACAATGTGTAACTACACAATGTTTGAAACAATTGTGCAAGTTTGAAACAGTCGAGCTTGTTCAATATTCCTAAATCTAGTGGATATGTAAGAGTTCGTTGTATTATACTCTCAAATGTCAAATGCAGACTGGAGCCTCGAAACGCGGTGGCTCCCAAAATTTTTGATGAGGAGAAGGCTAAGGTACTTTTTCAAGTCAACCATTTTCAGTGTTGTCATGGTTGAATTCTTTTCACAAAACAATTTTCTCAATCCTATAAGCCTAAGCTCTTGATTTCTGGTGGTTTTTTCTGTCAAAGTTGCATTTTGAGTTTCGTACTTCATCTGTCATCAATCCAATTTCTTTGTGACTCCATGATAGTCATCTAATCTCGCCTCAAATAATGATGTCTACTCTCGGCATTAGATTCTTTTCCAGTATGGGGTTAATATCAAGTTGACCAAATTTTGAAATTGTCTTGTGTTGTCCTAGTTGTTTGCTGCAAAATAATATTGCGCAATTTGCAACAACGTGTGGCTTACAGATGAGAAAGGCAACTTTGTAAGTCATGGCTCACTATCCACATGCTGTGTTGCAGAAAAAAATTGGTTTCCATACCACTGTCATTAATGTTAGGTCTTGAGTTTGTGTTTATATGATATAAAATGTTCTTGTTGATATGAAATGTAAGTGATGTTTGTATGTTTTATAAACTTGGACCTCAACACTATTAAGTGACAGCTTGTTGGTATTCCGTTGGTTATGCTTCTTTGCAGGCTCAATGTGACATATGCATTCTTTGGGTCCATGCTCCGTGTCCAAAGCTTACAAAGAAAAAAATGAAGGTGAGCCGCTTAGTCTACACTTTATATGCAAAGACAAAATGGTCGACAAGTTTCAGCTCCATTAGATCATAATACTACATGCACTATACTAAATATGATATTTAGTGTCGTATGGTATTTTATGTCACTATGGTAACTTTGCGGATGACACTTATGAATAAGTGAACAAATATTGTCATGGATGATTGATGAGTTCATCCATTGGCCAAAACCCTACCTTCTATTGTCAGCAACTCGCGCTGAAATATTGTCATGGATGATTAGAAATTTGGATGGAAAATCACTTGGTAAGTGACAGTAATTGCAACACTGTAACTTTATAATCCCAAAAAAATTTACAAGGAATGACAAATAATGTTGGGTTAACAGTTAGTCCAGCTCGCCGACAAGTACGTGTCATCAATTAGTTGATATAGTTGACCAAGAGTATATTTAAGGATAATCTAAGCATCAGGTATATTATTGAGTTTTGAAAGTGAGAAATTAATAGGCCCATAGGCTATTAACTTGGTTCGAGAATCTTGAGTTTCTTGGTGAGTTGATGAATGTCTCTCATGTTTTTAGGCATGTGCATGCAGACAGGAGAACTCAGAGCCAGGAAACGAGAAATTGCTGCAATCCACACCACTTCGGGCAACCGCAAGTATGTCATTGAGGCATGTTACCTGACTAGGTCCAGAGTTTTCAGGATAGAGTCAAAATTTCCCAGCAGAATATGGTTCCATGTTCAGACATGATAAAAGTTGTTGTGCACATTTAAATGAAACCATTTTATTCCCAGATGATCATGACATTTAGGAGTCGGCTTGCAATTAATTACCACGAAGATACTGTGCAACATAAATTGTAAAAATTTGTAGCCATTCCTAGCTCTTGTTTGCATCAATCCTTACTGACATTTTCATTGTACATTTCTGAGACACTAAACATTTTGGTCTCAAAACTATTACTTCATTCAGGCGCAAGCGGATATTGGACAACACAACGCCTCCAGCCAAAATGGCCAAGACATGTGGAAGTGGCCCGGAAGTGAGGTTAGTGCTTAAGACTCCAGAGGTATCAGAGTTATCAATCTTTGCGTGCAATTTCTAATAATTTGTTGACATAGTTTGAGCTTACAACAAATAAATCTTCAAAAAATGAACTTGCAATCAACTTAGTAAGGTGAATATAGAGCTTATATATATGACAAACTTATGATACCTAGTAAGTCTAGGTAAAGAAATGATAAATATACTACTTCAAGAGATGGCTTGGTTTACTTGCCTAAACACAGTGATTTTGAAGTACTGATAATCTTATCACCTTGTTTTGTGATCAATGGACCTGCAAAGCAGACGAATGCATCTTCCAGTTCGAGCATGGAAATGAGACCTATCCCTGAAATCGATTTTAATACCCGGGGCGTTGTAGATGCTGAGCTCTCAGAAGCAGAATTTCAAGCTGCCATGATTCTTTGGCACCTGAAGATTCAGTCCAGCAACAGGCCGGAGGATTGAATCACCATTCAAATGTCCCATCCCCTCAACTTATATGTCGAGCTTTGCAGAGACAAGTTTGAGTAAATCATCAAGTTTTGTGAATTTGATTCATGTCCAGCTTGGTAGACTGACAAGAGTTAGGTCAGCCAGTTTGTGTAAAACATTTCAACCAGGAAGACATTGCCTGACTTGCATGAACCAACGTTCAGTCTAGTTCAGATAAGATTAACTATCTAATACACGTGCGTTTGGGTTCCTGAATATTCATACTAAAAGTCACTGGTTGTAGGCTGCCATTCAATTTCATATATTGTACAGTGGCCTAGCCTGACTAAGCAGATCCAATTCCTTATATAGCTACTTGAATACTAGACAAATGAATTCTGTTATTACAGGACACTGACAGGCTCTCTGATTTGAGGTTGAGAGTTAGATCAAAGCATTGAAATTAAGCCGTGACTGCACAAGAGCTGTGATTTGAACATTGGAATGTTTTGGACAATGCCGCATGATTGCGACCACATTCTAAAGACATACATCATCTATATCCACAAAGTCGTGCAATTAAGTGATGTTGTCCTCACATTTTTGCAAAGTTACAGGGCGACATCCAATCTTGTATTGAAATCATGTTATCCATTGCAAGAGGCCAGCTGAGAGATTTTGCGGAAGGCCACAATGTGAGGAACTTTTCAAGAAAACCCAACGAAACCCAGATTCAGCTAGAAATATGAGAAATAGAAGTGACAGGTAATGAATGAGATGTTTTACGTTCATCCAGTCATTATAGTATCCTAGCCTATTACCGATATGTGACCTTAAACCGAGCTCTAGGGAACAAATTAGAAATAATGTTCCCTAGGTGGATGACATGTGCCCACGGATGTTTTATTTTAATGACAGGGAAGGAGGAAGAAGGAGGAGGAGGAGGAGGAAGAGGGGGAAGGAGGAGGGACTAGGGAGCCAACGCGAGAATGAGAGGTGTGGTGGGAGGAAGGTGGTCATTGAGGCCCATAGGTCTCGGTTCAAGGCACATGAGACCTTGCCACAACGTGTTGGATGAGATTAGTTGTTCGTTTAGGATGTCTCTTGACATAGTAAGGTCAAAGTCAGTCTTGGGGATAATTATAGAATGCTCATAAGTTGTACTAGCATCAATGACGTCAAACTTCTTTAGGTCTATCATAAGATACCCTAGGGAACATCTTTAAAAAATCATATTTAATTCAAAATTAATTTTAAAAATTTCCAAATTTTTGAAATAGACAAATATTTCATTTTACCTTGTATGAAAAATTTTAAATCGTTCATTACCATAGAAGAGGTCATTGTGAAAATTCACCAATGTGTAGCTCTCGGTCATAGGCTAGGATACCATAGTATAGATGAACTTTATAGTTCTGTTATGAACATTTTAGAGAGGATGTTTTTAGAGAGGATGCTTAGCGAATCTTCTAGAAGAAGTAGTTTGACACAAAATTACCATTTATTCATGAGAAGCTCCTTTTGAGAGTATCTTATGTGTATGTAGTGTATCAGGTGTCAGGATGAGTTGTAAAAACAACCTCTTGTTAGATACGGCAATGCATAAGCATAGTGATCAAGTATTGTACCGGGCGTAGGAGTAATGATAGGAACTATTCCGTAAGGTACTCAGTAAGTGTAATAGCTTAGAATAGTAATAAAATTTCATTCAGAAGCAAAGTTGTTTCCTCATAGTTACTTGTGACATTTAATCCAATTTGCATTAGGTTATGGGCCCACTGCGACCGAATAGCTTTGCATTTGTCTCTCTGTTACCTTCAACTATGGATAGACGGGACTATGAGTCCTTAAAGGTGTTCGATGGCAACAAGTTCGCCGTATGGAAGTATCACATGAAGATATGTTTTGAAGAAAAAGACATCATGCCAATTGTAAATGGCACAGTTCTTAAACTACCAAACAGTGCACCAAACGCGGAAAAGGTTGCATGAAAAAATGCAAATACTCTAGCGTGGTGCATGATAAGTTCGTCTGTTTCACTCCCTTTTCTTGAAAATCTTGTAAATTGCTCTACTTTAGTTTGCATGTTGCGTACCTCTCCATGAGGAGTGCCCGCAACACCATGGGCACAAGGGGGATCCCGGAATGACGCCCGGGACTTGTGGCGCCATAGGTGAGAGGGCCCAAGTGATCCTAGTGTGAGTAAGGACCCCGAGCATTGGGAATGCTTCCCACCCATGGAGATTAGGAGTCACGAGGATAAGGCCATGAGCTATGAGTGGCTTATGTTGTCCGGATTCTAGAATGCTCAAGAACACCTTAATCGGAGATGTGAGCTAGGAGATAAGGCAATTTGAGAGGGGCGTTGCCTAGGGACAACACCCGGGGACAGCAGTGACCTGGGAGGTGCGCCCGAGATTGCCTAGGTTTGAACAGCCATAACTTCCTCAATACTTGCTTGAATGGGTCAAGTGAACGGTCCATCAACATCTACGCAAAGAGTAGATGTCAATAGAGTGGTCAATTGACAGCATCAGAGATCATAAGAAGAAGTTATGGTGGTATGAAGCTGTTGGGGCTTCTAACCCTAGCGGCCAAGGAAAAATGTCTACTTGGCCCCAACCCTTATAGAGAGACAAAATGATACTTGACGGGTGGGATGTGCAGGTTAGTGCTCATGGCACTTGCTAGAGTTGGGAAGCGGTCAAGATAAGTTAAGGCACACTAGCAAGGGTTGCGACATTGCATGTGAACGACTATTTGTGCGTTCTATCAACATAAATCTAGAGAGAACATCTACATGGTCCAGAACAAATTTTTTGAATAGAAGATGAGTGTAGGCGACTTCATTAACGCACATGTTAACGAGGTCATAAGCATGGGAAATCTACTCAAAGAAGGATATGCTCATCACCAAAATCATATGCAGTCTGCCTCCGAGCTATAACATTATCTTTGCCGAGTGGACAAATGTTCATACTCTCGAGCAAACTGTTACCAACTTGAAGATAAGGTTTTTTCAAATGGAAAACCTCATGATCTTACAAGAAAAAGAAAACACATGTGACTCAACTTTCTTCACTCGCTCCAGTAAGACACTTTTGAAGAACAAGAAAAACAGTCACGAGAAGGACAAAGACTACATCAAAGAATTAAAGAGTTGCACAAGTTGTTGTAATTGTGGAGAGTTCAACCATTGGATTGCCGAATGTCCACATCCTCGCCAAGACAAAGTGAAGTTCTCTAATCACAAGAAGCATCAATCTAAGCGTCAATCAAAAAACACAAGGGGGAAACGAAGTGAAGCATGTGTTGCTACAACAAAAGATCATACTACTTCTAGTTTAAGTGACTCCTCATATTTGATCGTGATACCTATGCCTTCATGGCTGCAAGTAGACGATCTCATGCACTGAGTGTCAATCTTGACAAGTAGGCTTGGTTTGCTTGACTCCGGTGCTACAGAGCACATGATGAAGCTACAGAGCACGTGATGGAGCATAGGGAGTGGTTCTCCACCTTCAAGTTAATTCCATCAGGAACCTGGTCAGTTGGAGTAACAGATGATTGGGACCTTTGGGTTAGAGGCATCGGTGATATAGAAATCACGTAAACTATTGATGGTGTTCAGAAGAGAGGTCTTATGCAGAAGATCCTATTCATTCCAAATTTGCGACGAAATCTTCTCTTAATAGGTTTTGCCTCTAAAGCCGGTTTGTCTTTTCAAACCCTTGGTGACAAATGCGCACTATGTCGTGATCTTAGCAAGGGACCGAATGTAATGGGAGGAGCTTGAACTAGTACACTTCACTACAAGGCAAACACGAAAAAATGATTGGGATTTATGACTAATATAGGTAAGAAAATGCACTGATGACTAATACCATTTTTAGTCCTCAACCTGGTCATGTCAGACCAGTCGCTCCAAACAAAATGACTATGGTCATTTTGGACAACGTTCGTTCCCCATGGCGCGTTCCCCATGGGGTTTTGGGACCTTGTTTTGGGCCGCCCCTCGATCCTTCATCATTTTTCATTATATTTAGTCATACCTATGTGACTATATTTAATCATGTATAGTCATTTTTTTCACTAGAATTAGTCATGACTATGTAACTAAAATTAGTCATGTTATGTATTTACATGACTACATGGTCTTCATTACGTGTAGTCATATGACAAGTACATTTGTCCATTAACGACTACTATTAGTCATATTGTGACAAAAAATAGTCATATGATACATGATTGCTTATTAAAATGAATCATCTTTGGCACTTTGCATTTTGAGGGGCTAATCATTATTTTCGGTCTAGTAGTAATCATTTTAATTTTGATAACTAAATGTAGTCATTCTATATAACTATAAATAATGCCATTTAAAAAAGATCGCAAGTTATATTCATGCTCGGGGAGATCACTCCCTCTTTAATTGATGCATGCACGTGCGCTTAGGACCCATTTATCGGGGGGCTATTTACCTTGTAGAAAAGATTTTAAGGTATGGTATTTTTAAAATAAAGATAAATGCTTGTCTTTTAATTTACCCTATCAATAATTATAAATTTTTTGGGAAATCATTTTAAAATACCCTATTTTACTTATACTGCATTTTTTTTCCTTATACCCCAAGTAACTAATTTTCTTGACTTTACCCCAATTTTTTTTCTCGGAGCCCAACTGATGTCCATTTTTTTCTTACACCGTATTTTGTTTCTTACACCCCATTTCTTTCCAACACACGTTTATATATCACCACCGACAAACCAAAGCATGGCGTTTTGGATGCACAAACTTCCTTACTTGATGGAATGAAAAGGAACTTAAGATTACTTCAGGTCATTAAGTATCCCACAATTTGAATGTATGCCCACAAGCAATCTACGAAAAGCTTGGTCATAAAACAATAAATTAGCTCCTCCAAACAACTGGCTTTCTATGTCATTTTGACCACACCCAGAAACTGCCATTCACATATTAACATCTAGAAATCAAAGTATGGGATATTGACTACCCAACCTTCCTTAAGGACATGAAGACCACCCTAAATTGCTCTCTAAACATTTAGGTAACAATAACACTACCACAACACATACCACTTTTCATCCACTAGCACAGACCTTACCCTACACCCGTTACCCCTAGTAATTGTTTCCACGCTATTTTACATGTATTGACTAGATAAAAGATGCCATTATATGTCATGGTATTTTACATGTAAACATATTTCACTATTTTAAAACCCCCTATATTATATGTATTTTTTGCAAAATTTACCTACAATGAATATATTGGACCCTATTTTTTATCGCACGTTGTTTCTACGATTTTCGCCAGTGATCTCTCCAAGGGTTCAATATATTCATTGTACGTAAATTTTGCAAAAAACGTACATATAATATAGGGGGTTTTAAGATAGTGAAACATGTTTACATGTAAAATACCATGACATATAATGGCCTCTTTTATCTAGTCAGTACATGTAAAATAGCGTGGAAACAATTACTAGGGGTAGCGGGGGTAAGGTAGGATCTGTACTAGTGGATGAAAATAGGTAATTTTTTGTAGAAAAGCTTGGATGGATGACTTCCAAAATGCCATGCTTTGGTTTGTCGGTGGTGATATATAAACGTGTGTTGGAATCATGTGTTGGAAAAAAATGGGGTGTAAGAAACAAAATATGGTGTAAGAAAAAGATGAACAATAATTGGGCTCCGAGAAAAAAAATTTGGGGTAAAATCAAAAAGTTTGGTCACTTGGGGTATAAGGAAAAAAATGTAGTATAAGTAAAATAGAGTATTTTTAAATAATTCCTCCAAAAATTTATAATTACTGATAGGGTTTACTAAAATACAAGCATTTAACTTTATTTTGAAAAATACCATACCTTAAAATATTTTCTACAAGGTAAATAGCCCCCCGATAAATAGGTCCTAAGCGCACATGTATGCATCAATTAAAGAGGGAGTAATCTCTCTGAGGCAAATGATTAGCTCCCCATACTGCGGACCCATTAGTTCATAAGAGGGGAACCAACCTTCCTACTTTGCTTTCGGGACTCACCCATTAATCGGTAACCAATTCTTAGATGTGGACTTCCATCCATGGAAGTCCAATCTTATGTTAATCATCGCGTTGTCAGAGCAACACTACAACAACCCGAACCATACTAGGCAACTATGCCCCACATTGGGCCAATGCCCGTGGAAGCCATGCCGTTCGGCCATACCGCCTCACCCATATAAGCCTCTAGGACTCCAGGGAGAACCCCTACCCCACCGTGAAGTAGCCTTTTGTCTCTCTCCCAACACTTGGGGCCAAGTAGACATTTTCCCTTAGCCGTTGGGGCTGGAAGCCCTAGCAGCTTCAGAACACCATAACTTCTTTGTATGATCTCTGATGCTAACATCCAACCACTACATCGTCATCTACGTTTCATGTAGATGTTGATGGACTCTTCACTTGCCCCATTCAGGTAAGTATTGGAGAATTTATGCCTGTTCAAACCTTCGCAGTCCCCGGAGCCACTCCCAGGCCACTGATGTACCAGGGCGCTGTCCCGGGACAGCGCCCCACTCAAATTGCCATAACTCCTAGCTCACACCTCCAATTGAGGTGTTCTTGAGCATTCTAGAATCGGCATGCCATAAACTATGCATAGCTTATGGCCTTACCTTCGTGCCTCCTAGTCTCCGAGGGTGGGAGGTGTTTCCAAAGACCGGGGCCCTCACCCACATTAGGATCATTTGGGCACTCTCATCAACGGCGCCACAAGTCCTGGGTGTCACTCTGGGGTCCCCCAAGTGCCCATGGTGTTTTGGCCATTCGTCATGGAAAGGTACGCGACAATAGACACAAAACAAAAGGACGTTTGCATTGAACTATAGAATATTAACATCACAAGCTTAGAGAGGAAGACCACTTGATTACAAGCATTATTTGTATGAAACAGTTGCACACACTAAAAAGTTCGAATCCGTTCATTTCGTTGCATACCACATTTTTGGATCTGATGTATAACACATTTCTAGATTTGGATTCGGTGTATAACACATTTATGGACCTGGATCTGGATCTGGTATATAACATATTTTTAGATTTGGATTTGGTGCATAACACATTTCTGGATCTAAATATGATGCATAACACATTAGCAGATGTGGTGCAGGACCGAGGAGATGGGAGCAAGGAATGTTTATAATGTCTGAGGAAGGTCCGTGGCTCGAAGGATGACTAACGTGGTTGGAGCTAACTCTGTCCATGATTCCATCCGGTTAAGCAAGCTACAACCAGTAAATTTTGGTCTGGGCACTGGTGGGTGGACCAGGGGCAACGGATTCTTAGGCGGACAGTGCTTGATAGGGGTTTTTTGGCGTCTAGCCTTGATATTTAGCCAAAATGCCGAGAAAGGTATACTTACTACTGCTTCACCTTCGCTTTATATACTCAACTGCTCCTTACCAATGCCCACACCACGCACAAAAGATAACAGAAGCACCTACACTTACTGCTCTCTTGCCTTCTTGCGCACTCCAACCCTAAAACATGGCCATAAATCCACCCTGGAGTCTAACATGAGCATTCGCCAAAATTTGCTCCCTAGGGATTTAATTATAAGGGAACGACTTGAGCAGTAACTTAGCTGAATGCATTGATGATTCGAGAAATATGCCAGGCAAATATGCAGGAGTTGTTGGGAATTTTATTAGTAGGTAGCTAGGAATTTAGAGCTACATCAGTCAATAGCTAGCATGCAAAGGAACAAAGTGGACAAGCTGTTTCAATCTCTACGTAAGAAACAAAATTTAGGTGTCATCAAAAACCCTTATTTTTGTTTGTGTTGTTTGGGTTCCCGAAGTGAGGTGTGCGCCAGCCTGGGAAATAGTGCAATACCAAGGCAATACTCACGAGCTCGGACAGCATGCTACCAGATGCAGTGTATATGTTTGACAAAGTTTTTGCAAGTTTTTCACTTTTGACACGCAAAAACTTGCACACAAAAAAAATGCACGTCAATTGACACGCACAAATTAGAAGTTGACACATACTGTGACTTGTGAAGAAAAAAACATACGTCACTTGACACACTAGAAATTGAAATGACACGTATTACTAGGCAACTTAAGTACTATAAACTGCAGCTCAAGTATCCGGAAAACATAACCCATAACAATAGAAGAACTTCCTACACTCACTTACATACTTAAGTTTAACCTTGTTCTTGTAATTTCCTTTGTAACCGGGAAGGCTCTATAGTTGAGATGATGATTAGAGAGGTGGTGGAGGCTAAGTACAAGGTTGACAAGACCATTGTTCCTGGTCTCTTGCGGATGTATTTCCACGACTGTTTTGTGTAGGTATGTGAATGAACAATTTGCGCCAATAGATCTCAAAGAGTGATGCTTTGGTTTGTTAGATATTGGGTTAATTCTAAGACGTCTTAGCTTGATATTGGGTTATACAATACATACCCAATTGGTAGCAAGAAAAGACGATACCAGTTCAGCATTGGTCTTGACATTGAGTTAATATTATACTAGAAGCACCATCGAACTCCCATTGACCCATATTCGTACACCCTAAATTGGCATCCGATGGTGGCCCTCCTGGGAAGTCCACCCTTTCTTAAAACCATGCATCACATGTGTGCATCACCTTCAAGTTAACAACTCCATATATTTAATTTTTGGTGGAATTTATTATTTATGCATATTTGGATTTATGCATTAGTTTTGGACAATTCCAACTGCCAATATGACGTACACTACATCGGAAAACTACACAAATATGGTGGTTAACGAACATGGAATACAAACATTCAAAGTTGTGGAGTTGTGTTGTTGCTTTTGTTGTTGTCATTTGATGTTTTTGTCCCCACAAGTACACATCCCTTATCATTTTTGAGCAAGTGGTTTGTCCAAATATACTTAAATGTCAATTGTATTTATACCACACAGAAGATCTTGGTAACAAATTATGTAGCGTATGTATTCAAGGCAAAGAACTTCTAAAAATACGTTCCCAAGTCTTTGTATGCAAAAGTACTTCAAACTCCAAACCCTCACTAGGAACTTCATCCCAAACACTAAACTTTGTACCATTACCTACACCTCAAGGATGGTGTACAGTGGGACCATTAAGATCAATCCCCGTACCCTCACTTGGAATTTATGTCAATTGCTCACCTTTGAATCGTTTCCAACACCTCAAGGATGGCCCGACAATATGCTTGAGACCAATCCCTAAATCCTCAAAGAACCTTAACCTAAAGCCTACCCATTTCCTATGATTCCTATCTATGTATGTCAGTTTTCTATGTTTTTAATTATGGTTCATGTTCTATAGGGCCCCTATAGGGCATAGTATATTTACATTGCCAAGAACTAGAAGATCCTTTATACCCCTATGGATATTTTATGACCCATATTCATAATTGATATTCATATATGCATCTACATGCTATGGTCAATTAAGGTGCATTCCATGGGGTGGCCCTATCATCGTCCAGTTTGGAAAGATTTTTCATGCGATATATCATTTGGGATCCAAGCATACATGCCCCTAAATTATGTCTAAATGTTGTATAGCCCTAATCAATGAGGATTTTCCGGTGTTGCCAAGGACAAGTCAATGAGCATGTTGTGACCTCTCATTGTGATCCAATTCTTGACCATTTTACAACAGCCGCTTTGCGGAAGAAATCTAGAAGTCCATAGATGTACTAATACAGATCGAATAATCTTCCTCCTCTTGTTTTTGTTGATTGCCTCAATTCTTCTTGCATTGTGGTTGAGAACGTTATGCCCTCATCCCACCCCATTCCAATTTCTTGACGTTCTTGCAACGGTCAGTTCGCATAATGAATCAATATGCCCAACTCTCTCTAGTTCTACAACATCATCAAAACCCTCCCTTTATGGAGGACCAGGTGCAACTCGGCCACTTCACCCTTCAACAATTCCTACACTTTTAGAGAATTTCATGACAAACAAATGGATGTGTTTTGCATCCCGCGATACATATGTGAGCGCCTAGTAGTTAATCACCTCAAAATTAAAAGAAAAACAAGTGTTCAAATTTCTAAATTATTTTGATTCTAATAGAAAGTGGGTGTTGACTGAAATTTTACATGTAATTCCTAGGATTTTGGGTAGACACAATAACAAGAAATACCAAGTTTGTTTTCATGAACTAGTTACTCAAATCCATACAAATTTCAGACGAGAATTTTAGAAGCAATTTAATATGACTAGGACCCATCCCTTTACATCGACATATCGTTATTTAGCGAGGTCTACCGACTAGGAATATTCTCAACGGGATGAATTTTCAAGCTGAATCTTGAGACGGAGCACTCACTTACGTAGAGAATCTCCGGGGTTCAAGTAAGGATCCAAACAATGCACCGCACTTATGTTCGGGGAGGTTGTACTAAGATGAGCGTAATAGGGAGTGAACAGCAGTCCCTTAAGAATATTTTGAAGTTTGAACTTTGCATTGAACAACGAGGAACATTGTTTATAGTTTTATCAACTTGATTGACTTCGAGCTCCACAAATCGTCGGTAGGTGAAACTTCCTTGTTTCCTGATGTGAGCCCAATTCTATGTTCACATTGCGAGTTAACCCAAAATCAATGAAGAATTTAGAATTTACAGAGGTTTACGTTAGTCAAAGAGTAGACAGGAATTAAGTAGCATCAAACTTGTGTTGTCGTGGTTGGAGTTGGGTGTTTAGTTTGAGAAAAGGAAAAGAAAAGAGAAATTAAAACAAAGACAATTAAGTTGTGATTAGTTGGGTAAGGGGTGATACTAGGTGGGGTGTGGCTTGAACTTGATTTAAGTGTTACTTTAGGTGTGGGGGTGTTCGTTTTGGGGTTTTAAGTAGGTTGTTTAAGAGTCGAGTCTGTCACCCTCATCTGGATCGAGTGCTGGATCCTCGGATCGGGCGAGGGGGAGGTCCCCTGGTTCAACCAAGGGCGGCGAAGTTTGAATGCAACAGGAAGGCAAGGCAGGCTAGTTGCCGAGGCAAGCTGCAAGGGCGCATGAATTTCAGAGTTTGAATGTGGCAGGCAGGCTAGCTGCTGAGGCAAGCAGCGAGGGCGCACTGGATTCAGCGAAGGCAAGGCAGGCTAGCTGCCGAGGCAAGCTGCGAGGGCGCATGAATTTCAGAGTTTGAATGTGGCAGGCATGCTAGCTGCCGAGGCAAGCAGCGAGGGCACATTGGATTCAGCGAAGGCAAGGCAGGCTAGCTGCCGAGGCAAGCTGCGAGGGCGCACTGGATTCAGTGGAGGCAAGGCAGGCTAGCTGCCGAGGCAAGCTGCGAAGGGCTCACTGAAGGGCAGGTTGAACCTCAGAAAAATGTGGCAATGTGGTAGGGTGAAAAGGGAATCGGTAGACATTAGGCTAATGGATTTTAATGAATCTCTAATGTGAAGGGGAGGTGCCTTAGGGTGCTAGGTTAATTAGTAGGATGATACATGGATTGGATGGGAGATTAGAATGGAAAGAGGATGTTGTTGTATTTGTGGTGTAATAATCTCCATGGGTGCATGAGCATTTTTCAATGCTAATGCCCTGTGGGGTTTAATAAAAAGAGTGTGCTTTACATTTAAATTTATTGGCGCATGAGCATGGAGTTTCCGAGGCTAGGAGATGACAAAGACATGTGAGCCATAGATTTCCACCTGGACTACATATGCAAAAGGGTGGGAGTTTATGGCTGACACCTGACCTTTCTACAGTCCTTTTGTTTTAAGAGAATTTTCAAATGAAAATTCAATAATTGTACATCACATCCACTCGTTTCAATGTGAAGCCTAATAGTTGAAAATCCCCTGCAGAACAACAAATTCCTTCAAATTTTTAAACCATTAAAGTTCTAATAAAGTGGGCATGTTGGCTTTGAGTGACTTTTGCAGTAATTTGAAATTTTTGGGTAGGTATATATCATTGAGATAATGCAAACATGAGATTTTTTTAGAGCAATTACATGTAAATTGACAATGCTGTGTTTTTCTTTTCTTTTTCTTTTTCCAAATCAAAATGGATTCATCTGCGAAGAGGTAACCAAAGTACAACCATAGAGTGGAAAAACCCACCAAGTGATCTACGTGAAATCAAGTAAAAGTGGCCATGCCTGGACATATTTTCCAAGTAACCACCAAATTGCTCCTCTAAGCAATGAGCTCCCTAGCACATCAAGTTGTGTTAAACTCCTTCTCCACATCTAACTTAGCAACATCAAGAGCCTTATCGTACGTCTTTAAAACCTTATGCTCAATCCTACCATAATCAAGGAGGATGTAGAATGTCAGTTGATGAACTTTTTTGGATAGGCCATTGAGTATCATTAAACACCACATTGTTGCAATGCCACCCAAATATCCCACAACACAACAACTACAAAGATAAATTTGAATTCAATGGAAATTGCTAATGATTTGATTACCAGAGAGACAAAGGAAAGGAAATGGTAATTCATAATTCATAATTCATAAAAATAGAACATCAATATTTTGCATTGTCACGTGATGTTTGTTCACCAACTCCTACCTATGTCCACATGAGCATTGGGGCATGGACTCATGTGGTTGGTTGCTTATTTTTTGAAAAGGTGTACTATCAAAAGAGACATGTGTATGAGCAATGCTTTGATCATGGCAAGTCCCATTAGAATTGAGTAATATAATTTGCAGTTGTAAATTATCATCAACTCATAATACTTTGTATTCATGCTCAAAATGGCCTTCATTGAATGTCAGAGAGTGTGGCAATTGCAATGCTTTGAAGCATGGCCAACTGACTGGATTTGGCTTAAGGAAACAATTTTATTGGTTTGATGTTTTTTTGGACATTTCCCTACGACGTTGTCAAATACACTTTTTACACCTATTATGACGGATTGAAAATTAGCGGGGCTCGAAATTATTATGGCCCACTATATTTTATATGTGGTTTGAAAATTATGACAACTTATACTAAATCCATAACATATTAATATATCAATGTAAAAGAATCAAATACAATAACCTAAACAATTAATGGTTTTTGATATTATATTGGTATCATACTTCAACCCAAAGTAATCTATGCTCGTGTGAAAATATTAATTCCATATTTCTAATTTTAAACAAGTAGTATTATGCACTAATAATGGCGTGGGTCAAGAAAAGTTACATTGACCAAAATTATCGTGGTATGGCAAAAACATAGCACAAAGCCACATTAATAGGTGTAGAAGGTGTTAAAAACAGAACAAATTATATTATAACATATACACTATTATTTTAAGATAATGTGGCCTCAAAAATAGAATCAAAGACTTTAATGGTGTCAAATTTGGAATGAATCGGCCCTCAATCTTGTAAGGGCTTTTTCTTTTACTTGAGTTCCTTTCATCCACAATGGATGACTTTACGTACACGCCACGACGCCCTAGCCGACCTTGTGCATGATTTCATGGAGCTCTTGCATTATTCCATAAAATCAGGCGTTGTTTCAACGGTTTGTATGATGGCATAAGAATTTTTATTTTTTTCCTTTTTTATTTATGCATAACATTATTCAAATCCATAGCAGTGTTCTGTAGGACTAACAGTATTCTATGGAATATTCCCTGATATAACTGAATGTGGGAAATATCAGGGAATATTCCGCAGAATATTGTCAGTCCCACAGAACATTGCTATGGATCTGAATAATGTTATGTGTGGCTTAATCCAGCTACAAGTTTTATTTTATCACAAATATAAAAAATTACGTCTTTCTATATATTCATGACAAAGGGAGTACCGTGTGATGTTGGACATGGTCAAAGGTTCAACATATGGTACTGATTTAGTTTGTTTGTTTTTATTATCGATTGAAACGCCGTGTTGAGTTTTGGCACAGTTTCTTAGGGCCACTTCACACATGAGCCAAGAGCCGTGACCTTGTAATGGACCCTTGACTCTCATCCAAAGTCCGTACCATGGGTGTTGGGAAAGCCGTTTTATGTAGTCATGGGCCCTCAAGCATAGTGTGAAGTGAGAATGGACCATGTTGCGGGACCATTGCATATTTTGTTGGCGGAAAATGAGGGGAGGATTTGGTTTAATATAATTTGTCTCAAACTCTATCAATTTAAGAGAATTACTTGGTGGTGTTTGTTTGTCTGGAATTTGTTATGGAATTTGTTATGGAATTTGTTATGGAATCTGCCTTGCAATCTGTTTTGAAATCTGTCATGCTGGAAAAAATATTAAAAAAATCATGGTCTCCCGGAATTTTCGTCAAGCCCACCTCCAAGAGGTGGGCCTGGCACAAATTCCGGGAGACCATGAATCCTTATCCATAGTCCGCCATGTAGGACTCCATATAGGCTTTTCATCCATGAAGTCTTCTTTGGGCCTTTAGGCCTTCACCTTCATGTGTGAAGTGAACTTGGATGGTTTCCACGCTTTCGACCAATGAGAGCTCTTAGATTGCAATGGTCACATGCCTTTAGTCTTGTGTGTGAAGTGGCCCTTAGACTACATGTCCTAGAAAGCAATCAAAAACTAACACCGTAATATGAAAATGTACTTGCATGAGGATCACTAATTATTCTTTGCATATAATGGGAGCGGTTCTAAATGCCTATGTCATGCCCTAGCCTAGTTATTAAATGCATGCATGTGGCTCCCTCTCTCAAAGAAGAGTGTCATGTCCTACAATTGGGGAGAATTGGCAGTTAAGGTAGAAATACCATAAGCGGTCAACCACCCTCTAGCCATGCACTAGACCGCCGTCATAATGGTGAAGTGTCATTTCTGAAACGGATCATGGCTCGGTGGCAACTTCAATGCGTGTACACTTAGTGTAGCCAATGGGAGGCAAGTGTTAATGTACTCATGAGGTAACCGATTTAGGCGATGTTTTGTATGGAAATGCATATTACCGTGTTCGGTGTAGGGAGAATCTAGTGAACGAGTAGGGGTTTGACAACTTTCCACTTTGAAAATTTGTAGCATTTTTTGTACAGGGCAAAAAAATATGAAACAACTTGCATTCTTCATGAATCCTTCTCGTCTATCTTGGAAAATTATCTCATGATTGTGAGACCAGAGCTTCAATGCAAATCACCTTATTTATCACGGGTTATGATATTTCTACCTTAGTTACAGATGAACCGGTTGAGTTTGAGAAATAACCGGTTGAAGTTCAAGATTGCAAGAAAATTACCGATCATTTTAGAGGTATTTGTAGAATATACCCCAATTTAATAAAGAAGAACAGAGTTCTATATGAGCACAAAGTTCTTGTAGAGTGACATAGATAGGCTTAAGGTTTGTGGCCTTATTGCGGGCCCACTTTCAACCTCACAAACAAGTTTAACCATTGGATTGGATCAAGAATCACCCTCTTTGTTTAGCAATAATTGTAAATCACAATGATTATTGTAGTTGATTTCATAATCAGAGTTGAGATGTAAAAATCAAAACAATTTAAAGTGGAGATTCTCAAGCTATATACTCTCTCAGTTGTGCTAATTATTGAACGTAGAATGGTATTTTGTATTTTAAGCACATACCTAGTCCAAATTTCTTATGGCTATACGTGCCTCAAACTTGTCATTTTAGTTTCCATATGGCCTTATTAACTAAAATGAGCCAATTGGGCCATTATGAGACAAACCGTACATTGGGAACGTGCATTGGGAACATAGTTCACGAGCAAAATCCCGTGAAAATACGGTCATTTACAATGTTATCCACATCTAGAAGGTCATCAAGCGAGAATTACACATTGTCTCAAAGATCAGCGTTGATTCATATCTGCTAGAAGGGCACATATTGCTTCACAAACCAGCACTTAGGTTTAACCCTAACCACGGGCGAAAGCCCGTGACCAACCAACGCCGTGCAACCAAATTATTGGTTTAATCATAGAAGCCTCAACTAACAGTACTCAAATTAATGTGGACTGAAAGTAGAAGGATACATCTAACCACGGGTGAACGCCCGTCACCAACTAACACAACGCAACACATGCATGAAAATCCATAACACAAGCCTCATTAACCAAACGAAGTTCATGGCTAACTAAGAAGCAACAATGCGCATGACAACGTATGTGTGCTAAAGAAATCATGTGTCTAATCATTCATGCCATAATGGGCACATAATATTACTCAAAGTAGAAGGATACTTGTATCCACGGGTGAAAGCCCGTCACAAACCAACAGCAGGTGTCACATGCGGGAACATTGCACAACACATGCAGGAATCAGGCGATGACAAACCCAACAACACAAATGATAGGTGAACACAACCATGACTCCACCATGCACATGACAACATATATGTCAAAAAATAAATGGTTGAACCATAGATACCACAGTGGGCACATAATATTACACAAAGTGCACGGATAAATGTACCACGGGTAAACACCCGTAAAGTTCCAACACTACGCTAATTACACGGGTGCAAATCTATAACCATAAAGGTCCGCCTAAGCACAAGAGGAGTACGAATCTTTAATCCTTTTCAATTTTTTGTCATGGGGTTCTCTTTGAGCTGCACTCCTTTGCTTGCGCTTTAGCTCTTCCAAACGAAGATTGTCCTTCATCAAAATTGTAGCTTCTCGAAGTTGTTTCACCCTTGCAGCCATGTAATCAGACATTGATGACGCAGTATTGGGAGAACCGCACTTCCAACATCCAGAACTATTTCCAGAACCCATGGGCTCACTGGGGTGAGGCGTTTGGAGAGCAAGCTGTCTCTTCGCCCGAGGGGGTTGATTTGTGACTGGAGCTTCAACCGCAACATCACATGATTGCAACATCTGTGTCCATGACAACAGCAGGACATGTTCATATTAAAAACCCTAGGATAAAGAGACAACTGCAAAAGGACATTCAAATGGTTCATGAATTACCTTAGGACATGGTGACGAAACTTCGGCGAACTCCGCATTAGCATCTGCAACATGTTGTCGACGAGGTGGAGTGGGAACATGATTCTTGGGACGTGTATGCAATGGGGAACGCTGTCAGGATACATGGAGGTTATTGCATGCCAGACGGACATTGTGTGAAGCAGGCGCCCACGAGCGATGGCCCGGGGGGAAGTTGAACAAGTGCAGCAAAAATGGAATATAGCCCAAAGAGTCCAAAATATTAAACCCTAATAACAAATAGGGGGACCGTAGACGCAACTAACTAAGTCCAAGTGATCTAACACATTAGTCACATCCACAACATGCTTCCCACGGGCGTTCGCCCGTGGGACAATGAGAGACGATTACCCAGTGTTGCAAACTAGTAGACTTACATGACATATATACAGGTTTAGATGACTGTGCCGATACAACAACCTTACATGACCAAAAACAACAACGTCAAAACACATTTCAAGTGAAGTGCGCAGCCAATACAGTTTGAGTTCCACATAAATCCAATGAAATGTACAGCTTGATTTCATCTACACTATGGCAAGACGCCCTTTGGGTGTCTACATGGACAACCGCGCCGCTGGATTTCTACGGTCAGAGGTCAGTTGGCTATATCTAGCCAACGCATGCTTATATATTTGCGAGTTTGGTAAATCTAGATTGAAGGGTCCCTGGCCTGATGGATAAGGGTTGCTCCCCACAAAATCTGGTACATATTGTTGAGAATTCAAGAGGTTCTGCAGGTAATTATGGAGAGTATCCAAGCTCTGGTTTGACAAAAAAGGAGGAGGATTAATGTAGCTCCCTGGAGGGTTCGGGATGCATTTGTAAGGGGAGTCATCAACAAGTAATGTAGTTCTATGAGTGGGTTGCTTTCTCGGGGAGATCACTCCATTGTAGAGTTGAACAACCACGTGCGATCATTTTAGATGTAAAAAATGTAAAAAATGTAAAAATCATCACCAAAATGGGTCACAATTTTATCAAATTTTTTTCATGAGTAGATATAAATGGTACATGTTACATAGTAAAAAATGGTGACTAAATTTGATGATTTGTTTTTTTAATAAAACATACCGTTTCTAACTAGAATGACGCAGAATTGAACTAAAAAAATTGCTACAATTAATGAATATGACTAAAAATTTCAAAAAAATATACAAAAGATACCATCAATGGTTGTGTATATGTAGAAAAAATATCGTAAAATTTAAAATTATTTATGACATGTAATATAGGGGTAGCAAACTTTGTTCGCACGTGGTGTTCAACTCTACAATGGAGTGATCTCCCCGAGGTTGCTTTGAATGTGGCACTGGATGCATCCGGCTCCACTCAAAAAATGCGCACAGGTCCTTCATGAAGAAGCTTGAATCAGCATTCACAGGACTAGGAAGATTCTTTCCGTTCTCATCGCCCAGAATGTGACACATCTCTTGCCCAAACACAAACTCCGGCTGCCTACAACCTTTGAAGAAGTATGGACAAGTGGCTTCAGATTCTTCAGAAGCTTCGAGGACCACACGACAACATGGAAGTTTGAGAGCACAAATCGCAGAAAGCGTCCCAATCCTTTCCTAGGTATGATGGCACTATATGGGAGAAATAGTGGAGCCACCTCCCCACTTATCATGGGGCTATGTTGTGATTCCAGAGCCTTCCTGGTGTTGACATTGTCGCACTTTGCTGACCTCACAAGAATCCCGTTGACATCCAGCACTAACCATATCTTCTCTCTCCGATGAACAACTGTACTTGGAGAGGTGAGTATCTGGCGATGACAAAATTGAAAGTCATTCTAAGGTTTATTCATCTAGTGAAAGAATAGTATGGGTAGATATGAGTAATACATATGTAAGATGGAAAAGTTTTGACACATTCAAATAGGTCTGCGAATTCAGACAGAATAACGCACCGTAGGAGGCACTTGATCCTCTGTCACATGACCTGTGACCACATCCACAGAAAGAGTGATCAGTCTGACATGGTCAAACACAAGCTCTCCCACGGGCGTTCACCCGTGGGCATGAGATCAAATAGCCTGAAGGCATAAATAGAAGCATTGACAAAATGATTGGAGTGACAATTGGAAAGCATGAACCAGTGGCCCCACGGGCGTTTGCCCGTGGGACCAACATCTTTCACATTACATAATATAGTGTACCTTGGGCTTGGGGGCCGGCAAGATTTTCCGCATGCTCGACGCGGACAGCAGAGCTCGGTGCACAACCATGAGGGCTTGAGGACTCAGCAGCTTCAACATGGACCACACGGATCGGAGATTCTTGTACACCAGTAATGTCGATTATCTCCAAGGTAGAGTCCACCACACTCTGGGCTTGCGCGGCCATTGATCCCGGAAATTGAACTCGTCCATGACGTTCTCGTGGAGCTTCGAAGGCTTTCCATCTCTTTCGAAATTTCTGCAATGAAGCGGCATGAAGAATATGCTTCACCTTTACTGCTTCACAAAACGCTGGAGTAGATAGATACGCAAACGCCTTGTGGTAATCATATGACTTGTACATGTGGGCCAAGTTCAATCTCACATTCTCAGGAACCTCGGATAAATATTTGTCCACGAATGGAGCAAAATGCACCTTGTCCTTCTCATCTGTTTCTTTGCCTTTGCCCTTCTCCTTGTCCGCTGCATTCGGTGGAGTTCTTCCAGCAAAAACCGGGTGTGGATCATCAACGAAGTTGAGCTTCACCCTGCTGTACCCGGGTTTACCGTAGTCCTCATCTTCCGAATCGTCTGTCATATAGTCGGCAAAGGTTCCACGAACCCGATATGGAACCCGGTCTTTCACCTTAACCCTCACATCCAACTCCACGCGTTTCTCGGGCACATCGTCATCACTGTCCAAGCAAATGACCTCGGTTCGAATGACCACCTCTGCCTCCGTGGACGGTGACGCGGTTGCAGGCTCCTCCTCCACCACAACTGCAGTGGGCTCAACATCGGGTCGCCCTTGTCCCAGAACCTCGAGAACGGCAGCAGCAACCTCCTCCACAGGTGAGGACACGTCCAAATCCGACCTCCCCAACCCTGCCGGAAGAGGTTCCACATTCTGTGACTGAGTATCAATGTGGGGGACGCCGCCTGCATCTAAATCTGCGCAAACTCCGCCGGACTCACCCTCGCCATCTTGACTAGTAGGTGCGCTATCATCCAACAAACGAGAAGCCTCTCCACCCCCAGGAGGGCGTAGGTCTTTTCGCCCCTTTCGGCTAGCCTTCATTTTCCTCCGAGAAGTTGGTTTTGATGTCAAACTTCTACCAGCCATACCCTCTTGCGTGGCCTCTTGCGCAGACTCTTCTCTAACAGATGGCCGTTGTTCCTCTTGATGTTCTTCTTGTTCTTCGCTTGTTCGTGACATATCATCATGTCGAAACCCGCGACCCGGTGTAGGTGGGACCCCGGATGTAAAAGATGCGACAGGGAGGTGGAGGCTCTGATCCGCTCCTGGACCCACATCTCCCCCATCCCCCTCCGCAACTCTCACGGGCGTTCGCCCGTGGGGGAGTACATCTTCCCCCAGATCCTGCATATCTCCCACGGGCGATCGCCTGTGGGGGAGTATATCCTCCCCCAATTCCTGTATATATCCCACGGGCGAACGCTCGTGGGGGACATCCTGAAACTCCTCCCCTTCCTCACCAGACTCCCCTACCTCGTGTAATGGGACATGAGGTGGCGTATGTACGTCGTCATCCTCCTCCTCCTCCTCCTCTTCCTCCTCGTCCTCGTCCTCCTCCTCCTCGACCTCCTGTTCCTCCTCCTCATATGTGACATTCACTGCCGTGCTTCTACTCGCGCGATTAATATCCGAGTCCACTTCGTTATCACCATCTCCTTCTTCGATATTGTCGTCCGAATCCCGCCCTTCTTCATACCACCTCTGCAGGCTCCAGTCATCAGCTGCAAACATCTTCACCTTGGCGTTCTCAGCAACATCCACAGGCACAATGTTGACAACCTTCATACCCAGTGCCTGCAAAAATAAAATAAGTTCACTATATGAGGGGCGAAAACATACATATAGAGAAGGCAGAAATGAAAACCAAAAACTCAATAAATATGAAGGGGGAAATGGTTGCAGATTATTAACATGTGCAACGATATGGGCCTTGTTTCCTCCACAAATATTTAGGAAAATTGTGCGCTCCAGACATGATGGTTTGATGATGTCAATGTACGTCTGCATCCTCAACTCCCCCTTGAAAATGGACCTTGACGACTCATTGAGATACGCCCTCTTCACTGAATATCTTTTATATCGCCTCGGGTCATGCATATTCAACATCTTCCGTCCTCCGCAAAGCCGCACAGCAACCTCCGAGGTAGACTCGCCTTTGAATGCGAAAATGCATGTCGTAACCCTAAGAACACTTTCTTCGAAGAAGTTGTCCCGGGATGCGATTTTCTCCTCATTGCAACCATGGTAGAAGGCCTCACAGAATCTGACATTCGCCGGGAGGTACGCCTTCAAGACATTGTGTGTGAAGTGTCGATCTGGAAACTCCGAAACGACTGTCCACAATTGCGGGGCATCTAAAATACCGGGAAGATCCCGACGAAGACCTTCAAGAGTGTTTTCAAGAACCTCCTTAATTCGCCCGGCACTGTCGACTCCCGCCTGGAGTCCCGGAAGGAACCGTGTGTCCAATAGAGCATGGGTTATAGGCTCGATGTGCGATTCGCCCACACCACTGCAATGATAAGTGTTGTCGAGGGTCAACAATATATGGTCTTCAGAGACCTCACTAACGGTAGTGACTAGGATATTGTTGAGTCCCTCTTTAAACCGTCCAGGAATCGGCACTTTCTTCTTGGCTGGATTCAAAGCGGCAGCAAGGTAATCCACTCCCAACAAGTCTAGAAGTCGTTCTCTCTGCAATCGACCAAAATTGTTACTCTGTTTCCACGCTTTCCATTTATCCTGGTCATTGCTCTTCTTCTGGTCATGCTGTACAAGAAAATATGGGATGGGGTTGAGACATTCTGCCATTGCAATATATGTCTCGTTCTTCTTCTTCCGATTGAACGCCCATTCGCCAATAGTTTTTATTGTATGCCGAGGATGCTTCTCACCTTCTCGGGTGACCAGGCATTGATCTGCTGCCATATCAAGCTCCACCTCTGTCAAGCCGCGAGTCTGCTTCAAGTCGTTCTTAACAACGCTCCTGGGCTTATAACCCTTTTTGTCCTTCATGAGACCGAGAGTCTTGACGTCTATATACTCACCCCGCTCGAACTCCATGAATATCCGCTGCCACTTAGCCCATTGCTCATCATTCAGCGCAGGGAATACGTGCTCCATAATCAAATTGGACTCCTTCTCCACACGAAAGGTCCACAGGAGGCACGTCAAGAAGTCCTGCAAAATGGAAGTGAAAGAATCAGTCGCGAACATTCTCATTATTAACGATTTTCACCCTATCCAATTTACAGAGGTGTTTCTCCCACGGGCGAACGCCCGTGGGCTATCCGCATTACAACGGACAGTCGCCCACGGGCGAACGCCCGTGGGCTATCCAAATTGGATATGTCATTCTCCCACGGGCGTTCGCCCGTGGGCCGCACTGGTAATACACTTTCCATGCACGAAGGATACAAAAAATGGGTTATCGTAAACAAATATCTGGTTCAAATATAATTGTTCCCGCAAACAAATTCGTTTTTGCAAACATAATAGTTGATACAGACATATTGGTGTATTTAAAAAAAGATGAATGTTAAATACCTTCCACTTCTTGAAAGCTTCACTGTTGCTCGCCTTCTCTCGCATAGTTCGAGTTGGCCTTCCTCGTCTAATCCATGTCTTCCTGGCGTGCTGAATGCACTCAACCCATGATGGAAAGTGCTTTCTATATTCACTATCCAAGTTAAGAACGCCAGAAAGGTGGAACAAAGGGTCATCATCGCCTTCGGGAGCCCAAACCACATTACATGGCCATTTCGAAAAAAACTTCTTAACCTCTTCGGTGCTGCTCGGATCATGCACGTACTCCAAGCAGGCTGCCAACGTATGTTGTCCGTTGACAACGTGAAACGATTTGTCTTTTACTTCGTCAAAATTGGCGGGTTTCCTCCTTCTATCTGAAGGAACAATTGTCAGGAAATTGGGGTAATTCTTTGGCATGAAGGCATAGTTGAACAACCAAGTCTTCATCTCTTTCAAGTGCGCCTGCGATATCGGCCGACAATTATACCCGGCATCTCCACGCTCTATATTAAAAATGCTAACGAATCCAGAGACTCCTTCACCAAAAATCCACACCCTATTGTATTTGTTCTTGAATAGCTTCATGTCCATTAACCTGTCTCCCACGGATTTGTCTGGGGGACCACTCTTCGACTTCTTAGGAACCTTCTCTACCTCCACAAATGGACTTAAGTCGAGGATCTTCTTCCTCCCCTTCTTGGGAATCACATCCTCCTCGGGAATTTCTGGCACTGCGGAATCCAGCACATTATCCCGTATCGCTTTCTTCCTAGAGGTCTCCTCACGGGCACCTTCTCCAGCCTGCCTCTTCTTCTCACGGATTTGCTTCTTCTTTGATAATGCTTCCAGCCGTGCTTCCTTTGCCTCGTCCACTATAACCTTCACTCGTTGCAGAGCAGCTCTGTAGTCCTGCTCGATCATTACAGCTCTCTCCTCCGAGGTATTTTTGTGCTGATTTGTTTCAGTGTAGATGATACAGTACGTCAAAAATGCTCCATTCAATAACCGGATATTTTCTCCCTCAGTGTTTAGCTCTTCGTTATATTCCTCATATCCAAAAGAGTCCACATGCCCTGCAACCTTAAAATCCTTCTTCCGCTCTGCAGACTTGCACATTATCAAAAGTCGGCTCCCATCTGCTTGAACATCCAATACGTGCTTTGCTCTCATATACTTTTTCCATGTGGGGTTATTTGCAGTCTTGGTGTATAATGACAACACCGTCGTCTCTCCGTAGCCACTGTATTGCATGAACCATTTGACATCCTCTCCCAGGACCTCGATATCATAATTCACCGCCCTGGACAATCCTCCAGGCACTGTGCAGAAGAAATGGGCATGTTAGTACACACAGTACATTTTTGTTCACAGGTTTTCAATGCATGTCATGATATGTCGTAGGTCACGTTGTTCTACCTTTACGAGCTGTTTGCTTGGTTCTTGCCATTTCTCCCTATATATTCGACCACTGCGATAAGTCTATGTACCTGAATGAAACACCCACTGTCTATTTCAAATTGATTGACTATGTGCAGACTTACTTCAAAGAAATGCAAGAGAGATATGTCATATGTTTAGCCATATTGCTATTGTAGCACGGGGAGGTCACTGGCGAAAATCGTAGAAACAACGTGCGATAAAAAATAGGGTCTAATATATTCATTGCAGGTAAATTTTGCAAAAAACGTACATATAATATAGGAGGTTTTATAATAGTGAAACATGTTTACATGTAAAATATCATCACATATAATGACCTCTTTTATCTAGTTAGTACATGTAAAATAGCATGGAAACAATTACTAGGGGTAGCGGGTCTAGGGTAGGGTATGTGTTAGTGGATGAAAAGAGGTAATTTTCTGTTGAAAATGCTTGGATGGATGACTTCATAGGCTAGCTTGCTTGAACATTATTGAACCAACGGTTCCAATGTGGAGTTAATGGTCTCTACCCACGTGCCGGGAAGGAAAAAATATGCAGTATAAGTAAAATAGGGTATTTTTAAATGGTTCTCCAAAAAATTATAATTACTAGTAGGGTGTATCAAAATACAAGCATTTACCTTTATTTTGAAAAATACCATACCTTATAATCTTTTCTGCAAGGTAAATAGCCCCCTGATAAATAGGTCCTGAGCGCACGTGTATGCATGAATTACAGAGGGAGTGACCTCCCCGTGTATTGTAGTCACGGCCCACGGGAGATCGCCCGTGGGACGACAGGAAGATGGGGCATGTGCATTTGAGGCCACGGGCGAACGCCCGTGGGACAACCACATGCACTGCTGTGTGGATTTGAGCCCACGGGCGAACGCCCGTGGGCCAAGCCCATTCCAGTGGCTGCGGATTTGAGCCCACGGGCGAACGCCCGTGGGACAACCACATGCACTGCTGTGTGGATTTCAGCCCATACCAGGGTCTGCGTATTTGATCCCACGGGCGAACGCCCGTGGGACAACCACATACACTGTATGTGGATTTCACCCCATACACTGGTATTGGGATTTGAGCCCACGGGCGAACGCCCGTGGGACAACCACATGCATTGCTGTGTGGATTTGAGCCCACGGGCGAACGCCCGTGGGCCAAGCCCATACCAGTGTCTGCGTATTTGAGCCCACGGGCGAACGCCTGTGGGACAACCACATACACTGTATGTGGATTTCACCCCATACACTGGTATTGGGATTTGAGCCCACGGGCGATCGCCCGTGGGACAACCCCATACTAGTGTATGGGGATTCCAGTTCCTATACTCTAAACCCTAATCCCATAGTCGTGTTTGCTGGAATTCCATATCCCACGGGCGAACGCCCGTGAGACACCCTAGATTCGTTGCTTGTTCCGTGTTCCACGGGCGAACGCCCGTGGGACATGAAAGTCTTCTGTACATTCAAAATAACACTTTTTCCACTGCCAACACCATATATGCACATGAAGAATGGGAACTCACCAGTTTTCTTTGGTCTGCTCATCGCATGAGTTGTTCAATTTCAATTGTTCTGCCTACACAAAAATTAACCCCAAGCACTAACTGTCAGACATTAGAGTTCACATATTGAAAAAATCAATCACCAAAAGCATGTGAATCATTTCAATGCATTCAATTCTTCACACCAACAAATGTGGATTCATTCAATTGAAGTCACCACTTGCTGCACTTCATTCAAACATATATTCATTGAAGGAATTCAGACATTCAAACATATATTCATTGAAAGTCTTCTGTGCATTCAAGCAATTCAGATATTCAAACATTCAAGCATCAGAAACATCCAAGCAAAACCAAGCAACAAAATCATTCAAGCAAAAACAAGCATCACAAACATTCAAGCAAAAACAAGCATCAGAAACATTCAAGCAAAAGCAAGCATCAGAAACATCCAAGCAAAAACAAGCATCAGAAACATTCAAGCAGAAGCAAGCATCAGAAACATCCAAGCAACAACAAGCATCAGAAACATTCAAGCAAGTCAAACATTCAAGCACTTCAATCATTCAAGCATCAGAAACATCCAAGCATTTAAAACATTAAAACATTCAAGCAACGCAAACATTCGGGCAATTCAAACATTCAAGCTTTCAAACGTCAAGAAGTTCATACATTCAAGCAACTCATACATTCAAGCAATTCAAACATTCAAGAAATTGCTACACTGAGGCAATTCAGACATTCACGCTTTCCAACAGTTCACTCCACACATGAAATCGGAAACCAGAACGACTCATCCACAAATGGTCAAGGCATATAAAGAAACCAGCCATGTCCATGCTAGAAATTCCAGCAGCTTCAATTGTGGAAGCAACAAACTTGAAATTCACAAGCAAGTGTGGAATGTCAATGCACAATCCTATCAATCCTCATGCAAGCAAACCAGAATACCAAGCCAAGCATACAAAGTAACCACAAACAATCACAATAGCACAACATTCAACACACAACAATGAATGCACTGGAGGAAGATTGGAGGGAAGTATGTTTGCTTTGTACCTGTGGAGTGCCGTCAAAGAGGAGTGACCTTGTGGAGAGTGGAGTGAGGTATACACAAAGGGAATAGAAGAATTCAGCTGGGGAGGTGCGACTCCTTGGAGTGAGGAGGTGCGATTCTTGAAAGTGAGGAGGTGTGTACAGAGGAGGAGAGAGGTGCGCCGCTCGTGGGAGGGCGCCAGAGAGTGGGGAGGAAGGGAGGAGTTCAGGATGGGGAGGGTTCGGCGATGGAGGGCGCGGCGATGGTGGAGGGCGCCAGGGAGTGGAAGGGGATGCAGGAGGAAGCGAGAGCGAGGAGCGAGGAGCGAGGAGCGAGGAGGGTGGCGACGAGCGAGAGCGATGGAGAGCGGGGGAGGAAGGGAGGAAGGACAGTACGACGGCGGGAGGACGGGCGGAATTGTGGGAAACGGTTGGAGGTGGGAGAAGACGGCGTTAGTACGGGGCCACATCAGTTTCACTTTCATCATCATCATTAAAACTTGCTTGCCAATGTGCGAGTTAGGTGTGTCGTGTGAGGACAATTATGTTCGGGTTGTTAATCACGAATGTAACCTACCATAATTGTGGTTCAAAAGGCCATCAAACTAATTTAGTCTAAACAATCCTAGTTGACCACAACCCTATTATTAGTTTTCATACTACATTCTAACCTTCATAATATCACACCATCCGTTTCACCAAAAAGTGCGGTATAAGCAAGGTGTGACATATTTGATATTGTCGCATTTGGAAGATTTATGCATAATGTGATATTATCAGAGAAATAGGTGGAACAACAAATAAAAGTTACAATGTTCAAAAGAAAATAACAAAGATGAAAATTCAATGTTTTTGAATATAAAACCACATCCAATATAAGTACTTCATTTGGTAAGCATACTTTCTTATTTATTCGGGCTTGATTAGGATTAATCGGAATTGCTTACACTTGATTTCATTAACTCGCACTTAATTGGTTTGAATGTGTATGAATGCTTGTGAAAGTACTCGGCATTACGAAAACATACTAAAATGTACATACTAAGTCACCACACTAAATTTTAGTGTCATTTTAGAATGACGAATGCAATTTCAAATGGTAAGCCATAAACATCATAACCTCAATGTCAATAAGGAATTTGCATGTTTGTTTGACATCCGTCATTAATTACGTGCTCCATTGATGGTTTCACTTCCGGAATGAAATCCCAATGAATTGCCGATTTGACCCCCGAGCTCATAAGGAATGTATATTTTCCTTTGACCTCCGTCATTGGGAGTTGCCCAAATGATCATTTAATGTCCACAAGAATCGTAGCATGTTCTAGGTTCGATAATTGTGTGGGGTAATGTGTGTTTTGTAATGTATGGCCCCCAATTATTGTGGAAGATGAGATTGCCATCTTCTCGTTGGAGTATGGTGTACCCGTACTTAGCCTTAATTTGGGTATGCCACTTCTTGAATCTCATATCGACGGCCTTGAAGCATAACCAACATTCCTCGTTCTAATGCCCTCTTTTTGTGACGCTTGTCAAAGATAACCTTCCTTCGCCTTTGAATTGCTTCCATGTGTTGAGCGGCCCTCCGCCTCTTCTCATCCAACTCCTCTAGATCCCCGAGCCTATTTCTCAAAGACTCATTGTTGTTGAGGCGTGTCCCTATTGCAACCCTCAATGACTCCACCTCAAATTCAATAGGGAGTGTAGCCTCAATACCGTAAACCAAAGAAAACGGAATAGCTTGTGTTGTCACTTTGTAAGTCGTCCGATAAGCCCACAAAGCCGCGTTTAACTTGGCGTCCCAATCTCTCTTTGAGTCGATGACCGTCTTGCGTAAAATGTCCACTAGAATCCCGTTCATCCGCTCCGTTTGACCATTAGTTTGAGGGTGATAGGGAGTAGTCTTCCTATGGTCGATCTTAAACCTCTGAGTCATCTCTGAAATGAGGTCATTAAGAAAATGTGTACCTCTATCACTAACTAGAATCTTTGGGACTCCAAACCTAGTAATGATATTTTCATACATAAATGTGGCGGCATGTGCGGCCGTGTCGGTTTTTACCGCCTTGGCTTCCGCCCATTTAGTCAAGTACTCGGTAGCTACAACAATGTATGCCATCCCTCTTGAAGAGTGGGGATGGACCTCCCCTACATAATCTATTCCCCATTTCTCAAAGGGAACTAGTGGTAATGAAATGTGCAATGGCATCTCCATCCTAAGGTCATTTCGAGCGTACCTTTGGCAAGCATCACACCTTCTAACATAGTCGTGTGAATCCTGAAACAATGTAGGCCAAAAGTAACCTGCTCTAAGGATTTTCTGGCCGGTAAGCTGACCAGAAAAATGCCCTCCACAAGCACTATCATGACAAGCCTCTAGAATATCCGGAACCTTTACTTGCGATACACATCTTCTCAAGATGGTGTCCGCTCCTCTCCTGAACAATCTATTGCCTATCACTGTAAAGTGCCTACTATTGACTCTGACCTTTCTTTTCTCCTCTTTCGTCCATTCGGTTGGTAATTGTTGAGTGGTCAAGAACTCTACAATTCCGGCATACCAATCCGGTGTGGACGTGACTACAAACAATCTATCATCCATGAGGCTATCATCTATTGGCGTAGTGCCCATCTCCTCCGACAATCTAGACAAGTGGTCGGCTTGTAAATGCATGCGGCCCGGTTTATATTCCACCGTGTAATCAAACTCTTCGAGTAACAAGACCCACCTAGCCAACCTTCCACTCAACTCCGGCTTGTTGACCAAATATTTAATGGCCATGTGATCCACAAAAAACACTACCGGATTACAAATAAGATAGTGCCTAAACTTCTTGACCGAAAATACCATGGCTAGACACTCTCTCTCCGTAGTGGAGTAATTCCTCTCCACGGAAGTCAATTGCTTACTAGCATAAGCTACGGGTAGATCCTTCCCCTTCTCTCCCGTGGATTGACAGAAGGCACTACCCACCGCTACGTTGCTAGCATCACAATACACATGAAAAGGCTTTTCCCAATCCGGTGGCCTTAAGACGGGATAAGTGCTCAATTTTGATCTCAACTCTACAAAGGCTTTTTGGCACTCATCCGTCCAAACAAATCTGACATCCTTCTTGAGCAATTGAGTGATAGGGACCGCTATCTTTGCAAAATCCGGAATCAACTCTCTATACCACCCCACATGTCCTAACAACTTAGAGATCCCCTTGGCATTTTTCGGAGTTTTTAACCCGTCAATGACCGCTATCTTGTCGGGATCCGGTTCTCTTCCCTTTTGGCTCACAACATAACCCAACAAAACTCCCCTTTGTACCCCTAGGAATGTTTTGTCCGGATTTAATGCCAACCGCATTTACCTACACCTAACTAAGGCCTCTCTCACACAATGCACATGCTCCTTAGTGCTAGATTGGGTACTAAAATCATCAATATAAACTGTCATGGATTTGAAGAGCAAGTCGCTGAAGATATACATGACTAGTCGTTGAAATGTAGCCGGTGCGTTGCATAAACCAAATGGCATCACCACCCATATGAAAGTCCCCCAAGGTGTTGTAAATGCCGTCTTGTGTAAATCCGCTAATGCTATGGCTACTTGGTTGCAGCCGGCGTATCCATCCATGAATGTATACCGCTCATGACCCCCTACCTCCTCTAACAACAAGGTAATGAATGGCAAAGGAAAGTGATCCTTTTGCGTACAATCATTGAGCTTCCTATAGTCTACACAAACTCTAAGCTTCTCATTTTTCTTTTTCATTAACACCATGGGAGAAACCCAATCCGTAATCTCTACCGGCTTTATAAACCCAGCCTGCAACAACCTCTCTAATTCTGCTTTGACTAATAATTGCAATCTAGGATTCATCCTTCTCTCTTTTTGTCTCACCGGTTTAGAGCCCGGAACTAACGGAATACGATGCTCAACCATCTCTCTAGGAATCCCCTTGAGTTCATCGTATGACCATACAAAGGTATCACTAAACTCATCTATCAAATCGCTATACTCTTTGATCTCCTCGTCATCGAGTTTAGAACCCATCTTCATTGGTCTAACCTTGCCATTCTTCATTTTGACATCCACAAACTTCCAATCTTCTTCGACCACTCGTGTTTGCTCCTCGGTATCTCTATACCAATCGTTGGGGACATTAGGATAATCCTTGATATCATGACCCGCTATAATGCCCGTAGAAGTAGTTTTAAAATGCAAAGCGGGCTCTAATTTTGAGAGTTCTAACATGGCCTCCACATCTTGAGTCCCATCTACATGTACCAAACTCACATCACTCAACTCAATATCATCTAACCATGGAGTGAGTCCTCCCTTCACCCATTCCTCCTCCGTGAGAACCTCACATGGCTCTAAGGACAAATAATCTTCTCTAGACACATCATCTTGGAGGATACAACTATGAGTCATCATCATGACATCGCTAATGGACTCCGGGTATTGTCTTAGCCAATGTGTAAAATCTCCATCAACATCTTGATTGTAAAAGCTAGGACCTAAGAACCCGTTAGAGGAATACATTTTAGCCTTCTCCTTGTTTTGAACAACCCCCACCAATGTATCCTCAAATTTCTCATTACTTCCGCCATTCTCCTCTTCATCCGACATTGGATCAATCTCCTCCCTAACCCAACCACTTAAAGGTGCTATTGAGACCTTGACCCTATTATCTACGGGACCATAAGTGATAGAAGGTTTGTGTCCTCCCCAATCTACTACGGCGTTAGACATCCTTAACCAAGGTCATCCTAACAAGATGGAAAATGCATCCTTATTGTCGTGCATCTTAATCACTTGAAAGGTCACAATGTATTCTTCACCTCCCGTGCTAAGTCGACAATCCTTAATAATCCCCACCGGAACCACCGGACTTTGGTTAGCCATATTGATGACGAATGGCGACGGACCGGTCAAACGTAATCCCAATTTCCTCATAGTGTGCTCGGGTAGAATATTGAGACTACTTCCACCATCCACCAATACATGAGGAACCACCTTGTCCACTATCGTTACTTCAATCTCCACCGCCTTGACTTCCCGAGTTCTCCCTTGCATTTGGACCCTCGCCGACACTCTAGTCTTTGGCCTCTTAGCCCTCCTATTCACAGGCATTCCGTCCTTCAAAGTCTTCCTAGCTACCGGTGAAATTTCTAATAATTGACCAAATGTGATATCGGCCTTTAGTGAGCTTAAGTCGGCCCAAAGGTCGTATCCATCTACTCTATCGGCCTTAGGCCTTCTCACACTATCAAACTCCTCTACGGGAATGCCCGGACCTTCCCACTCTCCTACATCACTACCATCTAAATCATGGATGACATTAGATCTTTCCCTCTCATGGACAATTTCATTTTCTCTCTCTAATGCCTTAGTGGCCTTCCTAGCTTCTCTAGTTACATTCTCCAAATCCGAAAAATAAGGAATTTCTCCTAAGGGATTTTCCTCTTCTTCCTCCTCCTCTACTTCTAATGGTGCATTACCTCTCATTGCTCTAGTGGTAACGGCTAATGCCGGGGCCTTATGCATAACTTCCTCTTTAAGACCCCTCAACTCATATGATATAGAGTTAGCATGTGGAGGACATGGACCCTGGCCATTAGTAGGCACCTCTAAATTTACCGGAATGGTGGAGGCATTCATAAATCGGACATCTTGAGACGTGGATGGTCCCATTTGTCTAGGTGATTGTGTGACTTGACCTCCTTGCCCCGGAAGGTTTGTATATCCATCATAGTAGAGGTTGGAAGGTTTAAGGTTATTAGTATCTTCACTTTGTGGATGGAAACCTCTCATGACATCTTGACCCGATTGTTGTGTGTTGGTTGGAGGGTTTGGTGCTCCACCTACCTTATCCGGATGACGACATTGGTTAGACGGATGTGGACCTCCACAATTACTACACCCTTGACCTTGGTTTTCCGACCAACATTGTCCTACAACATGATACCTCCCGCAAAGATGGTGAAATTCTTTCTTCTCGGTATTTTGGTTATTTTGACCTCGAGGAGGCGGACCCCGGTTGTTTCCTTGGTTTTGATTTTGATTTGAACCTCTTTGGTTTTGTTGCGGACCGTTATTGTTCATTCTTTGATTGCGATTTGGCCCATTTCTACAAAACTGAGGCGTATGACCGTGTTGTTGACATTGAGTACACCAAAAATCCCGATGAGTGATTACCCGACTCGATTTGAGGTGGAGGACCGGGTTGTTGATTTTTAATTAACAAGGCCATTTGGTCCGTGAGATTTTGGAATTGTTTCAACATCGCCTCTTGAAACCCTAGTTGAGTAGCACCTAACCGTTGCTCTACTTCTTCAATTTGAGGGTCTGTTCTAGGGGCCGGCAATGCTAACATGGGTGGGGGAGCCTTCACCGCTAAGGGAAGCGAGACCGCTTCAATGGAGACATATGGAGGACGGTTAAATGGCCTAGTTGGATCCACTCCCGATTTAGGTAGGAGAGGGATGAATTGAGGGATTAACTCATCCTCTTTCCTCCATAACCGCTCATAATCTCTCTCGATATGTTCCATGTCTCTAGCGGCTACCTTAGCCTCGGCTAGGGTGCGAGGGTTTCTTTCTAACACACCCCTAATAGTATTTGCTTTGACAAACCCTCTCATAAAGAATTGCATTAGGGTATCATCGTTGAGCAAAGTACCTACGTATCTTGCGCACACTAAGTCAAATCTCCTAATATAGGCGGAAATCTCTTCATCCCTCCCTTGCCTCATAGTCATTAAGGCTCTAAAAGCCATACTTTGACCGACTTCGGGTCGAAATTCATTTAGAAACTCTCGTTGTAATTGATCCCAAGTTTGAAAGTGTCCCTCGTCGTGATCTCTATACCACTCGTAAGCTTCCCCGTCTAAGGTCGTAGGAAACCACACTAACCAATATTGTTGGTTGGTAATTAATGAACTAATTACCCTCTCAACGAATCTCTCCATGTGCCTAGAGGGATCCTCATCCTTGGTCCCATAGAATTTTGGGAGGTTAGACGGTATATCTACCGAAACCAATCCTTGGGGTACAATTATTGGTAGGCCTCTCGGCCTTACCAATGGATCAATGGGAGGAAATGGAGGCAAGGGAGGTATGGGAGGTGGAATTCCACCTCCCCCTAGAGGATCCATGGTGCTAGGTGACCCTCTCTCGCTAGATCCACTAGTACTCACAAAGTTTTCTTGTCTAATTCTATTAGACTTGTTAATTATTTTCTTACTCAATTCGGAAGGAAGATTACCTTCCTCACTTTGAGTAGATATTGGTAATATTTCAACTAATGGACTAATTAATGGTTCAACATTTGAACTAACTTCTATACTATCATCTACTCCCTCTACTACTTCCTCAATATTAGAGAACCTATGCTTAATAACATTTTTTTTTAACCCTAATGCTAACTTAGGCTTTTGAGATCTAGTATTTCTTTGCATCCATAATGTAGCGATCAACCCTTACTTTGACCAATCAAAGCCTCACAAGTTCTCTCTTTAATATTTCCGCTTAGTTCGTGTGATCATTGTTTTGGAGGTGAGGAAATAGAGACATACAATTTTCAATGAACAATCCCAATCAGGGGATGACAAGCTCGTGCTAGCATCAAGGTTAATGAGAGAATCACCTCGTCATACCCCCTTTCCGCGTAACATTTGCAACAAGACCTCACGTGAGGGGCTGACCATTCTTATGTACCATGTTTGGAATCGAGGCTTCACCCTTCGATTCCTCACATTATACTATAAGTCCGGAATTACCCTCTCCGTTAGTCAACGACAAAGACGTATACAAAAATCTTTTTTTAATTATTAAATTTTTTTCACTTGGAAGAAGTTTGCTTACCTGAAGCAATTCGCTACCTCCTGCTTGTTAGTCTCTTCTCTCGACCGTGATTGCTAAACACAACGACACTTCAATAATTGCAATTGAAAAGCAATAAACCCCCTAGTTGAGAACTTTAAACGCTCACACCCAAGTGAGTGTTTAAAGTTGAAATTCCTAATTTTTAATTAACCCTCTACCTCTTAGTGTACTAGTGCGGATCCTATTAATGTGATCTTAATTTATGCCATCCCAAGGAAGGTTAAATAGTCACACCTTTGCCGCGCTCCCTCCTTAATTGAAATTGCATAACTTTAAATAACTAAATGAAAACTAACCTTTCACGAGCGCTCCGTCCTTAGTTGATCTTCACGCCTCGCTCTCCTACCGCCTTCCAAGACTTCTGTCGCCCGCTCTCCAAGCTCCAAACTCCAAACTCGAAACTCCCGGCAGACGCACCATTTATGTCACCAAAAATCCTCCACCCTTCGATTTCGTCCTAGCCCGAGTGGAAAAGTTTATAATGACATGTAGAGACTTCTCTCTTTGTAACCCAATATATAATTCCAATCTACCCTTGGAATATACACAACTTGATTAACACCACACTATGTAGTTTTACATTCCTTAATGTCGGGCAAGGTTATATCCTTAGTCTTTTCTAATGTCCACCCGACCGCTTTGGCCACGCATGCCTTCAAAGATATCCCTCTTGTGAATCGAGTCCTTGCCGTTGATTCCACACTACTACATGAGTTTTCGCTTATTGATTCCGTGCTATCACATGTCATCGTGGTTGATTCCGTATTAGTACATGACACTTCGCTTGTGGATTCCATGAGCACATAGGCTTTAAATACAAGTATTAAAAAATACTTATATACTTATCATTGCCCTTCCCTCTCTAAGTTCTTCTTGATGTAAATCTCTATCAATGTCTTCCTACTAAACTTCAGAATAGTATAACTCCCACCCAACTTATGTTCTTCAAGTGAAATTTGGTACACTTGTTAAGTACCTTATCAAAAATCTCCACACCAAATTTTGGCACAAACAGAGTTCATATGCAAAAGTTATGCATGAAATTCTAACTCTAACTACTTAGTATGAATGCTGTGATAAAGCATCCGGTCATTAAAACTCTAATAACTTCCAACTCCTACGTCCAATCAATCTAAAATTTTGACACAAGATAGATATATAAGTTCAAAAGGTAGTGTCAAATTTTGGTATCCATATCTATAACCCTCTAAGAGATACATATTTTCAAACCTTGCTGCTTTGTTCCTAGACACCCTCCCCTTCAACTTTTAATAACTCTTTCATCCCAATGACTGAAGCTCTCAAATTTTTACCACAACTCCCATACTTTATAATAAACAATCCCTCAAATTTTCATACCCATTGAACACTCTGATCATCCATAATTGACAAATCTCTCACTATAAAGTTCTGCTCAAGTTCATAACTAATAAAACACTACAAGTAATGCACCTAGTACAATCTAGTCACTCTAAATGCCACAAGTTTAAACAAGTTTGAACTCTCTCACTTCAATATGAATCTCAATGCAACAAGTTGAAGTTTACAATCAAACTTCAAATTCTTTAAACCCAATCTACTTCTAACAAGAGGTCAATCCCTCTTCAAGGCTAAATAGCCTTAGCTCTTCTCCTAAGAACTAAGCACACACATGTGCTCCTATCTTGTTTCCCACACACCCACTCACCCACACTTATAACCCGTGGGGTGCTTAAGGAGCACGAAGGAAAGAGATGATGAGTGAGGGAAGAATGAGGGATTATATAGTGAGTTGAGAGGGAGAGAGGACATGAGGTAAGGATAGGATGAGAGGATTAGAGCCTCCAATCACAACCCCTTAACCTTCTCCTTCTAAGTAGGGACTCATCCCATCCACAAGGCTCACGATAAGCCCTCGAACTCTCCTCCTACTTTGTAGGCTCTCATCGAATCTCCTAAGCCTTCCTCCCTCAAATGATCAACAAAGATCCTAATTCAAACATTTAACTAACCTTGGCTTTCTACCTACGACACTTTACCAAGGTATGTCCTCATACTACTTAAGTCCACTCCACACAAGCCTAATGCTTCAAACTTAGCTTTCTTCAATCTTCACTCTTTTTATATTTTTGTGAATAATCATAAATCAACAAAACACCACTTGTAATGTTTTACAAGTGTTAACAACACATGTGAGCATCAATTTGGGTTCACAGATACCCTCCGCGGACACTGAATGTGTAGTTGGTCCTTTGCAAGTCCATCAACGAATATTCAATATGGGATGGTATCGGGATGGTATTGCATGTTTATTCGTATCATATGTACAAACATATTACAATTCCCTCCGTAAGTAACCAACATTTGCCATCTAAGATACCCTCCCATCCAATCATTTCATATGGACGGATCAAATATATTCATGTCCACATATAGCCTACCCGGACAGAAAACTGATACACAACATTCCATGTGAAACCCATTAAAAAATGGGGAACATCATGCTTGTTTAGAGTTTAGGGTTGAAGAACCTGAAGCCGCAAGACTACTCTAACCCAACAATCAAGCTATCAACGACAATAAACCTCCAGCTGCTCCAATACTCTAAACCAAAATTAGAAATATTTCTCACAACAAATCCTATAGATGCACCAACAATCTCAAGCAAACACAAAACCCACAACTACAATGTAGGGAGAACTTGGAAACCCTTTGACACAATGATAGAGGGGAAAGACGTTGGCAACTATGCCCTTGTCATCCACCCTCTGTGGGTCCAAAATGGACAACAATTTCATCTATTTATTTCAATTCAACTCATTTATATTTTCACCAATTTTTTTTCCTCTAACACCATAACATTAAGTAACAAGCCCAGAAAGACCTTCTCAAAAGAGCATCAAACCGGCACGCGCCGGTTTGATGCACTTCAAGAGCAAGGATACCTCTACATTTGAGTTTTACTTAGGCTATTCTTAATCTATTTGGGTAGTTACTTTCAATGCTTAGAATTGATTATGTCGGTGTCGAGGACAAAACTAATGCCAAGTGGTGGTAAAGGTTCTAATCTAGTCTAAATTACGATCTAAACAAATCTAAATAGCTATAAAGCAACGGGAAAGTTGGTGAGGTCAAAATGGTAGTTGCACTTTTTGGAAAAGTCTCCCGACACCCGCATTGGAAACCTCTTTGATACCTAATTGAAGCTATTATATTTGATTAATTATCCTTGCACCATTGCGGATACTCAAAGGGTACCCTCCTAGCATTGCTACGTAATGTTATGACTCATTATTGGAGAACCTATATTACTTCTAAGGAAAATATAATTTTCCCACATACTTGCACCCCCTATCTTAATTAGAAGTATGGGCATTACAAAACAAAACAAGGATTGCTTGATGTATGACATATTTTCCAATGAAAATATATGGATCAATTCATATAAATCCATATGGATCAATTCCGACAATATGTTGGATTCTTATGTTACCAAATACATGGTACATGTATTTCAGTCTTCATGTCTCAATACATATATTCCGTCATTATATTAGATGTATTTATACTCCACATACATGATTGAGTACAATAAAACTATACCATTTTTGGTATTTAGCATCACATGTGTAATAGCATGACTTCCCCTATTTTGCGCCGTATGCTTGGTTAAACTTATGATCGAGAACTTCACCATAAGGGTGACCTCATGACACTTGGAGTTCAAGTGCACCTAGTAATATATTGGCATGAGTATGTTCAATAGTGTTATGGGGTGTATGCCTATGTTACACGATGGTGTACAAGTTGACTAAAGTGTACCCAAATGACACTTGGCATTAGTATGCTCAATAATATCTTCCTCTTGCATACTAAAATGTAAACACATGACAATTTCCATTAGTATGCTCAATAATATCTTCCCCTTGCATACTAAAATGCAAAACTTTCATCTCAAGTATCCCAATGTGCTACGCTAAATGTCTTAATGTTTTCTCACTGAATAAAGTTACTTATGATGACAAATAGTAATGATATTGGCAAACCCTAGATGTAACATTTTGAAACCTCTAGGCATCTAGTTTAGGCCCTTTGCATATATTACTGTCTATGACACTAAATAACATAAACGATGTACAAGAACTAACCTCCAAATATAGCAATCGTAAATTGTAATAAGATAGTATCACTAGGTATATTTAAATGTCATTAGGTAATTATACATGATATATTTAAATTAATAATCCTTAATCTATTATACATATATGTAGATATATAATATATATTAATTTTGTGCATAATGCAAAGTATGCTTGCATACATGCTTGAGGTTTGTGGCATGTGTGTAAACTCATCCATTATGGACGAGAGAAATCCAATAAAAGCATGTCCCCTAAAGGTTGAGGGTCAATTCATTCCCCCTAGACTTCATCAGACTGATTTTCGGTTCATGATGTCATTTTCATAACCAACAAAAAATAAAACATTTATTAGCTACCTAAAGTTGGAAATAATGTAATGACATGGATTACCATCCTAGGGCTTGATTTCCAGTGCATTCTACCACTATGGACCATTCAATCGTAGTGGGGTATTTAGGTGAACTGTAATAGACTACTTTGCAGTGCATGACCTAAACCAAATAGATTTGTATATTACTTTTGACAAGCCATGTTGCACACCCAGTCAAAATAAGGAGTCCTCTCCGATAACAATAATTTCAACTAAACACGTGTGAACTTAAGGGCTTGCTTGTGACCAAGATTTACATGTGCCTCAAGGAGGTCACTGGCGAAAATCATAGAAACAACATGCGATAAAATAATAGGGTCTAATATATTCGTTGTAGATAACATTTTGCAAAAACTATACATATAATATAGGGGGTTTTAAAATAGTGAAACATGTTCACATGTAAAATACCATCACATATAATGACCTCTTTCATCTAGTCAGTACATGTAAAATAGCGCGGAAACAATTACTAGGGGTAGCGGGTCTAGGGTAGGGTTTGTGCAGCGAGGATGAAAAGAGGTAATTTCTTGTGAAAAAGCTTGGATGGATGGTTTCGCAAGGTGGCTGGCTTGAACATTATTGAACCAATGTATCCAATGTGGAGTTAATGTTCTCTACCTATGTGCCAAGAGGGAAAATTTCAATGCGTTGTTTGAATTGCATTCTTTTTCTCCAATTTTCTTTGGCAGTATGAGTAAAATAGGCTATTTTTAAATGATTCCCCCAAAACTTATAAATATTGATAGGGTGTATTAAAATACAAGCATAAGATCATGTGATGTGCCCACGAATCGTCGCATAATCTAGATTCGATAGTTGTGTGTCATAATGTGTGTGTTGTGGGAGTCATACTCCAATTTTTTTTTAAAATAAAGGTACACTATGTCAATTGATTTTCATTTTTGTCACCTATAACATCACGTGCTACTTTGGATGTGAAGTTGAACGTCAAATGAAGGCGTCCATAAGTTCAATGATGTGTTGGAATTAAACATGTCTATGTTTTGCTATTGGAGACGCGCCTAAGTGGGGTTCTAAGCTTAATAGGGTATCAATATGAATTAGCTTCACTATGGGCTATGAACGGCCAAATTATGAAGATCATATTAGTTTACATTCATGAGGAGCAATCATTAGTGGTGGTGGTGAAAAGCTTGTGCCCAATTAGTACCAAGGAAGGAGCATCTTGCCCTTGTAATCTATTCGTACTTCATGGACATACGACATAGAACTCCACTACCATCGGACATGATTACTATATATGGTAGAGGGTTAGTACGTGATGACCTTGTGGTGTTAGGAATTGGAGGGAATGCCTACTATGTACATTTGAATTTGGAGGGAATGCTCACATTGTATATAAGGCAACCATTTGGAAGCTCATTTCTTTCAAGGCATTGAAGCCCATCCCCTTGACTCTTGAGGATCTTACCATGGAGAGCATGTGTCACATGGATGCAGAGGTTAGTGCACTTTAGCGCGCTAGTGAGCTCGTGGGGTCCCCCACGGTTGCACCCGTGGTGATATGAAATCGCACTGGGCACATTAGTAGCAACATCTCACGGGTGCTCCGGTGGTGTCCCCAAATTTCGAAGAGTAGTAGACACGGTTCACGCGTGCGCCCGTGAGAGGCTCCCACGGGCGATCGCCCGTGGGTGGCTCCGCCCACCAGGTTGGGGCTCCCACGGGCGATCGCCCGTGGGTGACTCCGCCCACCAGGTGGGAGCTCCCACGGGCGATCGCCCGTGGAAGTCCCGGGATGTATTTCTGTTATGCTTAAATGTCTTTGCTTATGTGTAGAAATAAGCTACTGCATATGTCTGGCGTGTTTCTTCACGGGAGTTATAATTATACTTACATGCATGTTTGTGTAGGACTAAGAATTAAGTGTTCGTCTGTAGTCCATGTGAAACTTGGACATATGACTATGAAGTGGGAGTTGACCCTTGTATTACAATGTTGGTTGAGAGGATGTCATTGAAACTGGAACTTAGTTCATATAGTGAATGTAAACTAGAAGTTTCAAGTCAATGTGACCTTCATATCCGCATGTCAGAGACTCCGCCCACCAGTTAAGATCCCCCACGGGCGATCGCCCGTGCGAGACTATGCCCACCAATTGGGAGCCCTCACGGGCGTTCGCCCGTGAGAGTATATGGGTTGTATGTTTACACTACGCTAAAGCTCTTTGCTCGTGTGTGGGAATAAGTTACTTCATATGTATTGAATGTTTCTTCGTGGGTGTTATAATATTACTTCCATGCCTATTTGTGAGCTTCAATATTTACGTGACATTTTGTAGGCCATGTTTATTTAGGACATGTGACTATGAAGTTGGAGTTGACACATGTATTACAATGTTGGTTACGATGATATCATTGAATTTGGAACTCAGTGCATATAGTGAATGTGACCTAGAAATTTCAAGGCAATGTGACCTTCATATTGACGTGCACCTGCATTAATGACCATTCATGAGTATGGGAGTTCTGACTAGAGTGATATGTGTTCTGGTAGAGTGATATGTGTTCGGGCTAGAGTTATATGGTGCACTAATATACATTAATGTTTACATTCAGATTCCGCATTACATTGGATTGTCGAGGAAGGACTTGAAGGGTAAGGCGGTTGTCCTCTTTGATGATGAGGATCGTGCGTTGTGTGAAGGGTTAATTTGCAACACCAATCCGCTAGATTGTGTTGACAATCACATCCTTGGCGATGAAGATGTTGGAGTTATTATCTTGAACCCAACTGGCATTGTCATTTCGATGGATTGGGAGAATACTCTACACCGCTGGCCCCTTTCACTCACGAAATTTGAAGGACACACATTGGCGGAAATATTGTGGGTCCATCATAATGCGACATGCGAAGCTGAGAGTCGTCGGCGTTTGCTTGGAAAGCGCCGATACAACACTGTGAGGACATGTGCACCTCGGGCACCTGGGAAAAAAACTTGGGGGGCCACTGAGGAGGCAGCACGGATGTTATCCATGGTGGATTGCTGCAAGGAGCATTGTTGCCAGGTATTTCCAAGGCCTTGTTGATGAGTATTCGGGAACACTACTTTGCCTTGCCATTCAATGCTCGGAAGCTCATGGCCCTTGCAGTGTTCCAAACGATCCAGAAACAAGAGCACAACGGTAGGGAAACGGTTGTTGTGGAAGGAAGAACAATTTGCACTCGTGCATGGATGACCATCTATATGATATCAAGGGCACAATTTAATAGGAACAAGGCCGACAGCTTGATGGGGGTTAGATCTCGAGATCATGGAAATACAGGAACCAAAAAGCCCAGGGCGAATACAGTGCAGGCACAAGCGACTCTTGGAGTATTGATTGAGGGTAGAGCGGACTCCATGCCCCATATGACTCGGACTCTTCCAACTGGTGAAAAAATAGGTACGGAGATGCTCCCTGTCGGAACAACTTGGTCAAGCCTACTGGAGGAAGTGAACAACTTGGACAAAGACCTCGGGTACACGCGGGGAGTACTATCTTATGAGCAGTGAGTAGTGAGCGGTGAGCAATGAGCGGTAACTTGTGAGCGGTGAGGAAGGTGAAATATTTGGTAATAGGGCCACTAGTGTCCTATAACCATGGAATTTTGGCCTGAAGAATTATGATTTTAAGGTTTGGTAATAAGAGGGGTGGGGAGGATAAACAACATGATTGCCAGATTGTGAGCAGTGAGCAATAAGGAAAAAAACAATATGTACATGACTATGGACATGACTATGGACATATATACATCTCTCATATATAAATTTGTATAGTTGTGTAACATGCCAATTGACACTGGAATGGAAAAAATTGAAGTGAATGATGCTCATGATGATGATCATCATTGACATTCATAATATGAACAAATTAACAACTGAAACAAACATGTTGCAAATGATACTTAATTTTGTAATAGGTCAATTCTTCAAATCAAATATAGAGTGTGCAAAGAAGGTAGAGTTGAACACAAAACGTGTGTAACTCCAAGGTATAACATAAGTGAATGTATATTAAAGAAGTGATGCCAAAATGAAACCTTATTAAAATAAATGTCACATGTAAATATTTTACAATATATTATTTAAAATATATTATAAAATATGTTGCAAATTTGATTTGATTTACATACATATTTTAAGAAAACTATAGATATCACATCCACATGCTTATTTTATTTTGTGGTTCAATAATATCATCACTTGTAGCCAAATAATCAACCATTAATAACAAACATATACATTCAAAGTTAAAACAAAGCCATCAATGTTGGAAATTTTATTTATTTCATATTAATAATTCACATGAAATCTAATGAACACCAAATCGATTCAACGCTAGTAGCACTAGACATGTTACTATGTTTTGCCTTGTCATCTATATATATTTGAACATCTATATGTTGCGAATTGATTTTGGAACTATAACAAGATTCTTTATTTGAATCCGGATCTTCGATAATTAACATTGCAATTGCAACATTCTCGGCATATGATGGGAGACGTGGGCTACAGCTTGGACTTCGTAGGAATTGTCTATGTCCAAAATGGGAGATATTTTTTCTTTCCAGTCATATTCCTCAAACCAAATTGATCACATATGTAAATAAATTTGAAGAAATAAAATTATCTAATAAATTTAATGAAATGAATGAATTGAATCAACAATTATTATATTAAACTTACTCACACTCAAAATCAAGCATCTTCTCATTTGATAGGTCATTATTTTCTTCTATAAAATATTTAAATATTCTCCTTAGATGACCACTCTTTTGAAACTTTTTCCATAAGTGATTTCAATATATGCTCAAACATATCATTATTACCCTCGAATTCAAGAAGATGTCTGCCACATGCGCATGTTGCAAGAACAGAAGCTCCACTTGAACATGTCAAATCAACAACGCGTCCATTTGTTGGTGTAAACAATTCAATAAGGTTTTGAAAAAAAACGCAGCAAATTTTTATATGGCCCCATCTCCAAGGTCTTCCCGATTTTTTAAGAAAGATATTTTTTTCATCAAAAAAATTGGAAAGAATTTTAAAAAAATTCAATCCAATACTAGAGTCTAGAAAATATGGATTTTGATTGTTTTGTGAATTTTATGATGGTAAAATCCCTTACCAAGTCATGAGTCATGAATGCCAGAGTTTGTAGAAACATATAATTAATTGTGTTTAGACTTTATATAATATAAAGAACATAAAAATAACTACATAAAAACTAATGTGATGTGTAATACTTATGGTGTAGGTTGGACACTCTGGATCCTTAAAAATAATGTACGAATTCAAGCAAATAAAAGTCCCAAGAACTTTCATGTTGCCATTGTTGAAGATTGAATTCAAAGCCTTCTTGGTTTGCATATCAATAGTAGATAATATTACAAGGACACCATCGTCAAATAAGATGGACTTGCATAAGGGTGCAAACACAATAAAATGGGCCAAAAAATTGCTCCGGTATTCTTAAACCATAGTTTTGTTGCAATCATCCATTTATTATCATATTTATTCTATAGAGAAATTTCAGTAGGCCTCTTTGAGAGGTTGAAATCAAGTCCGTTGGAAATTTGAAGAAACGATAAGTCAACAACGAAGAGGATCGAACTTCTCATGACATAAACTTCCCAATTCTAATTGAACTGGAATACCATAATACATCACAAAATAAGAATTAGGAACAAAATAAAATCCAAATAATAAAATAATAATAAAACATATAAATGAATTAAAAATATATACCATTTCAATGAATGCTCACCATTGGATCCACTTAAGAAGGCCTACATCCGCCCTTGCAAAGTTAACAATAATAGACCAGGCAAAAGATAATGTAACAAAATTCTTCAGTATGAATAATTTTTTCTAAAAAAAGGTTGGTGCACGATGAATAGTATCATAGACTCATAGGTGCTCACGTAGCGAAATTTTTGATTGATTTTTTTCTCACGAACTTTAATTTTATTTCAATTTTTTTGGCTCTTTTGGTTATGGTTCTCAAAGTTTAAGTTGTATAATTTGCGTATGTAGAATTCCAACACCATGCAGATCTGTTTTATTTGTATAATTCATATGACAGATTGCCTTCTCATTTGAAAGACAAACATCCTAAGAACAATCAAGAAACCAACAACAATCTTCATAGTGTGGGGCGACCAATCCACATAGCTCTCAGTATTATACATAAATGAATATGTTAGACCTGTGTCACGCCAATTCAGAAAGGAATGTCCCGCGAATTCGGAAATAAACAAGAAAATAACCTAAATGTAGGAATACCAAGATAAAATCCAGAACACTAATAACAACAATAACAACAACCACAACAATTAAGGTGAAGAACCACCACCACCAACACCTACAATAGTAAAGGTATAGAACCAACATAAGAACAAGTACACTGCCAGAAACAACAAACCAACACGAAATGAAGCACAAAAGCGTGTCAGCCATAGACCCCCACCCTTTTGCGTGTGTAGTCCGAGTGGAAGTCTATGGCTCACATGTCCTTGTTGACTCTTAGCTTCGTAAACTCCATACTCATGCTCCAATAAATTTAAATACAAAACATTTTTTTTTTATTAAACCCCATAGGGCATTAGCATTGAAAAATACTTGTGCGCCTATGATGATTACACACACAACCACACTAACACCTTCTCCCTTTCCTAATCTACTACATAATACATGTAAAATTCTACTAGCAAATCTAGCTCCTAGAGGCCTAAGGCAACCCCCCCACACATTGGGGGTTCCTTAAACCTCACTTAATTATACTCCCAGTAATCCCACTTCCTACTTAGCCCTACACCTTGGATTCTCCCCAACCGGCTTCAAGCCTTGCCTTTAACTTGCATCTAGTCTGGCTCAAAGGCCTCCCCCCTGGCCGCATCAAATCAGCTTCTAGCCTAAATCTCCTGGCCGCATTCAACCAAGCTCAAAGCCTCGTCCCCTGGCTGCATTCAAAATCAGCTTCTAGCCTAAATCCCCTGGCCGCATCAAAATCAGCTCCTAGCCTAAATCTCATGGCCACATTCAACCAGACTCAAAGCCTCGCCCCCTGGCAGCATCCAAAATCAGCTTCTAGCCTAAATCGCCTGGCCGCATTCAACCAGGCTCAAAGCCTCGTCCCCTGGCTGCATTCAAAATCAGCTTCTAGCCTAAATCTGTATCTGCATTCAACCTGGCTCAAAAGCCTCGCCCCCTGGCCGCATCAAAATCAACTTCTAGCCTATATCTGTATCCACATTCAACCTGCTCAAACCTCGCCCTTGGCCGCAGTCGCTGCCGAGAGAGCCCTCCTCTCAACCTCCGAGTCCCGCTCCCGAGCCACACACAAGTTCCGAAGATCCAGTAGCGATAGGCGCTGCCCTCGGCCTCTCTTGGACCCCAGCCCATTTTGGGCCCTCACCTCCCCTTAAATGGACACACTTAAAGCCTAAACCCAACAACCTAGGGCCAAGTCACTTGAACTTACATGTCCCTAACCCCAAACACACTAACTACCTGTTTTCGGTTTTCTGTTCATTTAAATAACACACAGTCACATAACACAACTTTAATTAAATTAAATTCTTTTTAAAACTCTAATGCATCCTAACTTCTAATTAACCCCAAACTAAAATGCACATCCTTGTGTTGAACATTTTTAAGATTAACTTGAAATGTGGGCACATAATTGGGCTCACAAAGCAGTAGCATCAACAACACAAAAGCAGTAACAATAGTACATCACCAACAACAAACAACACCACCATCCGCACGAGGAAAGAAAGAAATGACTTACTTTGTAAACATATAAGTTTAAGTACTTGAAGATTAGGTTCACAACTTTCCCTAACGAACTAGGGTAGACATTGTTTCTTAACGTACAAGGTCTATACGCTTGGATACAAGCCTCTCAAAGTTAGCAGCACAGACCCAGTGCGTTAATGCACAGGGTCTATACACCTAGCTCAAAGCCTTTGAAAGCAAGTGTCATAGTCATATACATTAACGCACATACTCTATACGCTTCGCTACAAGCCTTTGAAAGGTGGAAGCGCAGACCCTGTGCGTTAACACACAGGGTCTACATGCATGGCTACAAGCCTTTGAAAGGTGGCATCGCATACCTTATGCGTTAACGCATAGGGCTAAACACCTGCTTACAAACCTTTGAAAGGTGGCATCGCGGATCCTGTGCGTTAACGCGCAGGGTCTACACGCCTGGCTACAAACCATTAAAAGTTGGTAGTGAAGACCCTGTGCGTTAACGCACGGGGCCTACACGCCTGGCTACAAGCCTTTGAAAGTTGGTAGTGCAAACCCTATGCGTTAACGCACAGGGTATACATGACTGGCTACAAGTCTTTGAAAGTTGGTAGTACAAACCCTATGTGGTTTACATGTCTAGCTACAAGCCTTTAAAAGTTGGTAGCATAGACCCTGTGCGTTAACGCACAGGGTATACACAACTGGCTACAAGTCTTTGAAAGTTGGTAGTACAAACCCTGTGTGGTTTACATGTCTAGCTACAAGCCTTTAAAAGTTGGTAGCATAGACCCTGTGCGTTAACGCACAGGGTATACACAACTGGCTACAAGTCTTTGAAAGTTGGTAGTACAAACCCTATGTGGTTTACATGTCTAGCTACAAGCCTTTAAAAGTTGGTAGCATAGACCCTGTGCGTTAACGCACAGGGTATACACAACTGGCTACAAGTCTTTGAAAGTTGGTAGTACAAACCCTGTGTGGTTTACATGTCTAGCTACAAGCCTTTAAAAGTTGGTAGCATAGACCCTGTGCGTTAACGCACAGGGTCAACACTGCCAACTTTCAACGTGGGAAAAAAAAAAAACTTTTTTTTCCCTCGAAGTTGGTATCCTGGTCCCTGTGCGTTAACGCACAGGGTCTAGACACCTGGCTGTAGACCCTGTGCGTTTAACGCACATGGTCTAGACCCCTGGCTGTAGACCCTGTGTGTTAAACACACAGGGTCCACGTCATCACTTTCTAAAAAAGTTTTTTTTCTAGGTTTTTTTCCAAAATAAAAAATAATTTTTTAAAAATCTATTTCTGGAAAGTGATGACGTGGACCCTGTGCGTTAAACGCACAGGGTCTACAGCCAGGGGTCTAGACCCTGTGCGTTAACGCACAGGGTCTCCGCTGCCAACTTTCAACGCAGAAAAAAAAAAATTCCCCCGAAGTTGGTATCCTGGTCCATGTGCGTTAACGCACAGGTCTAGACGCCTGGCTGTAGACCCTGTGCGTTTAACGCACAGGGTCCATGTCATCACTTTCCAAAAATAGATTAAAAAATATTTTTTATTTTGGGAAAAAAAACTGGATTAAAAAACTTTTTTTAGAAAGTGATGACGTAGACCCTGTGCGTTATACGCACAGGGTCTACAGCCAGGCGTCTAGACCTTGTGCGTTAACGCACAGGGACCAAGATACCAACTTCGGGGGAATTTTTTTTTTTTTTCCCGCGTTAAAAGTTGGTAGTGCTGACCCTGTGCGTTAACGCATAGGATCTATGCTACCAACTTTTAAAGGCTTGTAGCTAGACATGTAAACCGCGCAGGGTTTGTACTACCAACTTTTAAAGGCTTGTAGCCAGTCGTGTATACCCTGTGCGTTAACGCACAGGGTTTGCACTACCAACTTTCAAAGGCTTGTAGCCAGACGTGTAGACCCTGTGCGTTAACGCACAGGGTCTTCATTACCAACTTTCAAAGGTTTGTAGCCAACCATGTAGACCCTGTGCGTTAACGCACAGGGTCTTCGCTACCAACTTTTAAAGGGTTGTAGCCATGCATAGAAAGCATGTGCGTTAATGCACAAGGTCTTCACTACCAATTTTTAATGGCTTGTAGCCAGTTGTGTATACCCTGTGCGTTAATGCACATGGTCTTTATTGCCACCTTTCAAAGAGTTGGAGCCATGCGTACAGACCCTATGCGTTAACATACACAGTCTTTGCTGCCACGTTTCGAAGGCTTTGAGCGAGGCGTACAGATCCACTGCGTTAACGCAGTGGGTTTGTGCTGTCAACTCTGAGAGGCTTGTAACCAGACGTATAGACTATATGCGTTAACAAACCCTTATGTATTGATTCACTGCGTTCAATTTTCTAGTTTTCAAGTGGACCTATTTACACCTACATATCTTGTGCGTTGACAATCTATGTTTTTCCTCCTAGCTTTCAAGTGGTTTTTTTCACACCCATATACCTTATGCGTTGACACAACACGTTCTCCCTCCTAGCTTTGAAGTACTTTTATTCGCATTTATGTACCTATTACGTTGATACACCATGTTCTCCCTCTTAGCTTTCAAATGTCTTATTCGCACCCACATACCTTGTGCGTTGATACACTACGTTCTCATGGTTCTTCAACTAACTTTCAATGAACAATTAGCATTTGTCATACTTATTTTTAATCTCTCATATTGATCTATTGTTGATTGTAAGGTATATTGTTCAACACATGTGTGCATTACTTTTGTGTCATGTTCTCATAATATACGTTCATTCCACCTCTGTTGGAATGTCCAGGGCTTCCAATTATGTTGGTGTACATGTGAATCAAGTATCTAATGATACATGCCGTGAATTAGTGGACATGACGTACAAGTGTATTGTGGATAAAGTATTAGAAAAATCCATAGAAAATATATTTATGGCAACGAGAAAATAGTTACAGTCTTAAATCTTCCGGAATTAGAGAAGACCATCGCTTGGTTAGTTCGTCTTAGAGGTGGTCATGGACAAATTCAACACTCTTGCATTTCCAAATTCTCGTAACTTTGCATTTGGATTACAACATTTTATGTGTAGTAGAATGGTTTTAGAATTTAGGGTTATGACACTAAAAAACCATTATGCTTTCCAGTTCGTCCATGGTAGGTGGTTCAAAGGGCAATCAAAGGACAAAGTGTTTGTTTTCAAGATGTTCGTAGACCTTCCAAGCATTGGTGTGGAGCTTGTAAAGAGGGTGCAAATCGGGGGAATGACATGGATAATTCTTGGATTATGTCTGACTATGTCAAACGTTTTGAAGGATTGGATGAGAATGACTTGTCATGTGTATAAAAATTAATACTATGAAATGTTGACCATTGCGTGTGGTGATATGTAATTTGAAAATGGCGTAGTACAAACTTTCTTTTGGAAAAATTTGAATGTTGTCGTGACAAATAATGGTGAACCAAAAGTACACTTCAGAGGTTCATGGCCGACAGTGTTCAAGCTAATTGAAATGCAGTAAAGATGATTTACAGGGATGGTGACCCAAGTCTGCCAATATGTTGGGGTTCCCGATTGTTGTACTCGACATGAGGTATTATGATTTAAGGTCCTATACATGGCTCCGAAACTGTTGTCTTTGATTATTATTATGAACAATTTCCTTGTGTATTATCAAATGCTATGGTCTTCCAAGATTTGATCTTAATCATTATACACCATTCAATCCAAAAATTGCAATGATCCATATTGTGATGTGCATCTATTATTTTTTCCCTTCATGGTTGTCATTAGAACTCATGGATCCTTTGTCCCCTTCACGTTGCCACATGAGGATGATGGCCATGTGGTGCCTTGGGAGGTTTGCTTAGTTTGAGGTTATGGCTTAGAATGAAGTACCAAAAGTAAACTTCAAAGGGATCATTGCCGACAATGTTCAATCTAATTGGTATGCGATAAGGAGGATCTATGAGATGGTGATCCAATTATGCCCATGGTTGCAAATGAGTGCATGACTTTTTCATTGGACTACAAGCTTGGATAAGGTGATGCATTAGTATATCAAACCACCCTTGCAATCTCAACACAAATAAACATGCAAGGATCATAAGGGCATAAAGACTAAGTGCCATATGATTTTATTCGTGGCGTTTGTCATCCGGAGCTACCAAAGAAGAAGGCATCCTTGGCTTTTAGAGTGGTTGGGATTTTGGCACTTCCGTTATATTCAATGGGATGGGTATATGCTATTCGTAAAAGCATTCAAAATTTTATTATTCAATGTCATTCAAATTCTTCAAATTTTTATTGTTATAAATATTTGTCATGATTTGCTTAGCCCTATATGACAATAGAAGAACGTGCGGAAATGACAACATGCAACCTTGCAAAGGCTATACACAACAAATGGCTCCAACAGTCCAACAACAAATGATTTGCTTATACGAAACGCACAATGAACGACATGATATGTGTTCTCGTGCAAATTACAAATTGCAAGTTATCGGGCATGGAGGAATGGGAATTACTTGCCACATGATGTTGATTGTGATTCTCATTGACCTGACAAAACGCACTATAATTCCATTTATCGCCCTAATACCCGAGCAACTCGTCAACACATAGAGAAGCCGTTGAATTTTTACAAAGCATGGTGTGGTTTAAACTATATCCATGTTAGAGACTTATTGTCTTGCTTTCAAGTTGCACATTGGGTGGATGCATAGTTGAGTGGACCAATACCGGACCATATCCATTTTTTGAAGTTGTGAGCCCAAAAGGGTGCCCACATTTAGTCTTAGACCCTTGAAACGTTAGTTGATGCACTTTGAAGTAGCATGTTACTTCACAAAAATATAAAAAGAGTGAAATGTTAGTCTTAGAAGTACCATGTTGTAAGAGGCTAGGATGTGAGTTGTTATTGTGTTTTTACCTTCGGAAGGATTTGAGTGAATGAGGATAGGTAAGGAGAACTTGGATTGAGTAGTTAGTGAGTAGGCTAGTACAAATGGATGGAGACAACCAAAGTGACTCAAGAGGCAAGTGCATTCGAATTGGGATGAATGGAGGATCACATGGAGCGCACAAGTGGACCACCTCATCATGGCCACTTAATGGGGAAGGTCCAAGGAAGAATGCAAGGTGGAGGATAAGCAAATTCTCAAAGCACCAATCAAATCACGAGTTAAGCATCGTGGTTTGAATTAAGTGGTGAGCAACGATTTGGGAAAGTAAGGGGAGAAAGTTATGGCGGCGGAAAGCGAAGGAGGCTAAGTTTGGGTTGAAGCATCCCAAGTTTGGTAAAGTGTGGTAGGTAGAAAGCCAAGGCTAGTTAAATGTTCGAATTAGGATCCTTGTTGATCATTTGAGGGAGGAAGGCTTAGAAGATAGGATTGGCGCCTACTAAATAGGAGGAAATCTCAAGGGCTTATCGTGAGCCTTGAGGGTGCTCACCCCCTCAAGCTTACTATATAATCCCTCATTCTTCCCTCACTCATCCTCTCTTTCCTTTGTGCTCCAAGGCACCCCACGAGTTATAAGTGTGGGTGTGGGAAGCCATATTGGAGCACATGTGTGTGCTTAGTTTTTAGTTTGAGAGCCAAGGCTTGTTAGCCTTGAAGAGGGCTTGACCTCTTGGTAGAATTAGTGTTGACGTGAAGGATTTTAAAGTTAATTCATGATTCTAATTTGTGGTACTTGAAGTTCATGTTTTGAATACACGTGGTTGCAAGTTCCATGTTTAAGAGTTGAGCACTTGAGGTTGTGATGAGTGCAAAAATATACTTGTGTGGATTAGTTAGTCTTAGTGAAGTTAGGAAATTCTCTCTCCCCCTCTCCTCTCTAGGATTTTAGGATTTTAGGATTAGAGAAGAATTGTGTGATTAGAAAGGGGTTGTTAGTAGAATTAGGAAAATTAGGTAGGAAGATTAGTTAAGGGCTTGAATAATTAGTGAGGTAGTTGGGGATTACAACTACAAAGTTGTGGGTTCATGAAGGAGCTGGGTTTATGAAGGAGCTGGGTTTGTTTAGTTAGAAAGTAAAGAGCTGGGTTTATGAAGGACCTGGGTTTGTTTAGTTAGAAGCTAAGGAGCTGGGTTCATGAAGGAGCTGGGTTTATGAAGGAGCTGGGTTTATTTAGTTAGAAGCTAAGGAGTTGGGTTCATGAAGGAGTTGGGTTTATGAAGGAGCTAGTTAAATCCAAGACCACTTGAAGGGTGAACCTTGCACTATGGACTCATCCAAGTCCAAATCCAATACCGCGGAGGAATGTGAGCCCAAACCCACTACTCGGACTACGGACGCTTAAGGGTGGGGGGTTTGGCCTCACAGAAGTCCATATCCATTTTTTGTATGTGCAATTGATTATTTTTAAATTGATTTTACACACATTCTTTGAAGCATATAAAACTCAAATCAAAAGAAAAAATTGTAATACCTTCATTTTATATTTAGTTATAATATTTTGAAAAACTGATCAAAATTTGCTTTAAATATATAAATAATTCTAAAGACAATTAAGTATTTCTAAATAGAAGCCCACCTAAAGCTTATAGATCTTAACACTCATAAAAAAACTTGCCTCCGCAAACCTCTATTATGGACCTATTATGGACTTCCAAAAATATGACCACATTCAGCCTCTTCAAAAGTTCATAACTAGCATTTTAATAGAAATATTATTCAAAAATGCTTTAGCTCCAAACTATTCTATCTATACTACAACACATAGTGAGTCACTACCATAATAATGTAATCATATACTTATTGAAAAAGCTACATTCATAAAAATATTTACTGGTGACCATAGTCCATACTTTTACTTTAAAAGTCCCATATTCTTTATTTATAGAACAAAATTTAAAGACAAAATTTTATTTGTAAAGACACTTAAGTTAACAAGCTATGCCCAAAGTTTCAAAAGGATTTATCAGGTAGATTGTTTTTAATTCAACTTACAATACAAAGAGGTATCCTGAAAAATGAATGTGACATGAAAAGTGGTCCACTCAACCATGCATTCACCCCATTGTAAAATTGCCACCTAACTCATCCAAACAATATTGGACAATGTAGGCCCTTACATGGATTTTGACCAATGCCAAAATTGGGACTATTAAACATGGTACACCTATTCCAACATACAAAGGGCTCAAGAAGGAATTCCACTCCACCAACAATGTGGAGTATGATTTTGATTTTTCCGTGGCAACATCAAGCCTTATGTGAGTGGCAGTAAGAAGTATGTGTTGGATTGGCCTATAGTGCCCAACACTTGGCCGGTAAAAATATGCTCCGATCTCTTAAGGGGGGAGGTATTAACACTTGAGGACGACAAATTTCAACTACAACAAAGGGAAGCATTGTCTCTCATCATATGCTTTCAACAATCATAACCTTCTCCATCCCTTGGTCACATTTTTGTGCGCCACCAAATCCGGATGCCCACCCTACATTCAAGTTTAGGAAGACAATGTGTCACAATCTAGCAGCACTCACACAAAAACAAATGGGAGGGCACATGACTTCTAGGCGGTTGCTCTATGGTTATAATCACTGTCATTCCATATCCAAGCTTTGGAGTGATAATCAACATTGTTTCCAAGGAGGATATTGCATACTATGTCACAATTGGCAATATCCCGCATTGCACACGCCCGGACTTCACAAAAATGTCATCTTAAAGTTTGGGAAAGAAAGCAAAATGGGTGTACGACAAACATATTTCTTATATGTTTAGATTTCTATCCAAGGTGGATTACAAGAATGACAAGTTCATTCACGCACCTACGTATACCTACAATGAGGTCATGTGACTACTTGAACTTCATTGTATTGTAGAATGTAAGTAGCTTTGCAAGTGTTTTGTTAAGCCACATGTATAAGATTGTTAGCATTTAACATGTATTGGCTTGGATTATTAGAATAAAAATAATCAATGGCCTAAAATTATTCTAAAAAATCCATGGTAATGGGCCCCCTTCACTCTTGCTTCATTTCAAACGTGTCCAAGTTACATTTGAAAATATGCACTTAATGTAGTACCAAATTTAGATTATGAACCCTATACCCGTGTAAATGTACTAAATTTGGATTTATTGCTCATATGTTACCGCTCAATGCTCATGTGTTACTGCTCACCGCTCACCGCTCATTGCTCATCGCTCATTGCTCATCGCTCATGAGATAGCTTCCCTCGGTACACGCCTGTGTCAATGTCAAGTTTTAGCCGCTTACATCGACAACATTTCAAGCAATATGTTGTGAAGAGCCCTGGTGACAACTTCTCGCGTTGTGGAACTTGCGCAGCTTTCAAGGATTTGTTGCGAATACACACAAAAAACACTACTGGGTACTTGGCCATCTCGCAGGCTAGCCATCGGCATTTAGCATTGCAGGAGGCTCATCGAAACAATTACTATAAAGATAGGATCATGTCAAAGTACTCTCCCAAAGATGTCCTTTGTATCATCCATGACAAAATGGATTATGGGAAAACGGCGCTTCCTGTTTTCGCGCACAAAAACAAACGTGTTGACAAATATGAGCGTTTCCCAATATCCATTGCAGGAATGATTGCGCATGGTCACTCTGATGTGAATTATGCGCATTATGTTCTTGATATGTACCCATCCGATGCGAACTTCACTATCACATCCATAATGAAGTTGCTTTGTCAACTTGAGGTCCCGCCTGTCTGCTCTAGTCGACACATTCCTATTTCTTCCATAGGTGACCCTTTGCACGACGCATTGGTGGCTGGCGTAGAGAAATGTTCAGGAGCACTTCCTTTGCCACCGCCCGAAATTATTCCACCTACGGGGTTGCCACCCCTCTTGCTTATTCAGATGGACAATTGTGCGAAGGATAACAAATCAAAATACAACATGTTGTTTTGGTCTGCTCTGACCGCAAAGGGAATCTTTCGTGAAGTCCGGGTGTCTTTCCTTATTGTTGGACACACGCATGAGGATGTGGATGCAATGTTCGGCCGGTTTGGACAAAGGTTGAAGATTGAGGATTGCCATACACTCCCGGACCTCATGGCATCGTTCATGAATGCTGGGGATCCCACTATTGTCCCGTCCTTGATTCATGAGGTTGCTGATTTCAAGGAATGGGTGAAGGGATACTACCATGAGTTTGGTCAAGACCGACTTATAGGGCATTCGAAGGCACACCAATTCCGTTTTTATGTAGACTCTCAAGGAGTGCCATTGATGCAATACAAAGTGTTTTGTACAGATCCGAGTTGGGCGCCAGAAGGAGGAATTGCTCTATGGAATGTGGACCCTGTCACAAAGAAAACCATGTTCCCACCAGGTTAGTGGGTGTCTAGTTCGTATTGCTTTGGAAGTGCACGTCCAAATACAAGGTGTGATGTACGTGGCCCACGGGCGATCACTCGTGGGCCATTAGTCCATGGCTTTGCTCTAACCTGAATGTTTGTTTGTTTTGTTAGGTTGTCCCCGTCCCGTTCCAAAAAGGGAGATGAAAGATTCCGTGAACATAAAGCTTGGACTGAAAGGGTTTATTAAGTATTGGAATGATACGGCAGATCAAGATAGTTCCGGTCAATATAGGGAGTCCATTGCGCCAACAATTTTATATTGGGAGAAGGTGCTTGCGGCTATGGATCATCCTTTATCCCCAACTCCATCTGAACTTAGCGAGCGCTTTTGGCCTTCTACACGGTTCTCCATTGCAGCTGCATTACATGTGGACAATGAGCATCTATTTGAGGAAAACATCACTGACTATGCTTATGTCGGACCAGCTAGTTCTCGGCCTGTTGAGACCTTCCGTCCCGGCACACATATCAGGGTCGGCCATTATGTGTTACTACGTCCTGGTGAGGATTGTCCTAATCCAGTGTGGATGGGACGAGTGATTTCTGAGCCGAATTTGGCACATATTGGTCCTAATCCTCGTTCCATTGAGATTGTCTATTATGTACCAGTCCTTGGCCAAAGGAACAAGAAGACCTTAGATGAACGTTATGAGGAATGGGACACGGCAAAAAAATTTCGATGGACGAGGCTCAAGGACTATGCACCAGCTCATCAATCCCTAGATTGTGTTGTGGCATCATGGGCAAGACAAAGGAATGCGTCCGATGACAATGTACTCATCCCAGCTCGGCAAATTCTTTTCGCAAAGGATAATTTAGATCGATGCACCAGAGGTGAGAAAATGACTGATGGAGATACTTTCGAGGATGGGGTACCAACAGAAGACCTCTAGATTAAAGTTGCATTGCTCATTCCTCGGTATCCACGGGTGGACTCTCGTGGGTGGGCTAGACACCATCTAGCATGTTTGGTGCTCAATTTTAATTTTGTGAGCATTAATTAGAGAGCCATACTTGGTAGAGACATTGACATTTGTCCCACGGATGTTCAAATTATCACCTTTAAAGGCATCTTTTTTTGTGAATTTTCATGTGCATTGTCATATTTGCCAACATGTTTAATATGTGGGAGTCCTCCAATGTGCATGGTGGGAATAAATTATCCACGGGTGTTCACCCATGGAGTGTAGGCACAATCCTTTTGTCTTCCTTGATGGGATCCTCCATATTCCAATTGATTGTTTGCCCGGTTTCGTTTGAACACTTTGTTTGTGGTCCCTAAAACCTCTACGGGTATTCTCTCGTACAAAAAAGCAATCATTACGTTCCCATCACGTTCCCCACATTAAAATGAGCGGACCATTTGTCTCATTTTAGTTAATATCCCCATCCATCCCTTAAGAATACATAGGTTCTCCCAATTGTGTTTGGTATCGAGTGTGGTATACTACTCATTGACAAATAGGGGTGTCCAATTAACCACCGACTAAGAAAAGTGACCACAATGCACAAGGCCCACATACCTTCTAGAACCTATTTAACATGTCACACACAACATATGTGTTATATATACCATTTTTACCATGGTGCCATATATTGTACTGCAATGCACTACATCGTTTATGGTACTTAGTGCCCCATGCGTAATAGTATCACTTACCATATTTTAAGGCATATGCTAGGTTACATCAACAACTTCATCATTAGTGTCACCTCATGACACTTAGTGTTCACGTGCGCTTACTAATACCTTGGCATGACTATGTTCAACAATGTTATGAAGTATATGCCTATATTACATAATGGTCTATAAGTTGACTAAAGTGCACACAATGCCTGGGGGGTTGCATCTTTCATAACACATATGAGTATATGAGAGTGCACAAAAGGGGTATTAATTTAAACTTTTATGTACTATGTATAACATATGCTACACAAATTATAACTTGTAGTTATGTACATGTATGGAGGACCTCTAGAAAATATACAACATTTGTACTTGTATGGTAGGTCACTTATTGAGGCTCATGGATTTGAAAGTATGGAGGAGGACGAGGAGCGTGATTATGATCACACATTGATTGATAATTTTAGTGCTCAAGGTGGTGACAAAGAAAATTGTAGTGTTGAGGACAATTCAAACATGTGTGAGGATGTTATCATAGAGACATAATTGATGCATGCACAAGTTGAAAGTGATTAGTTAACATGAAGATGTGGAGTTGCAAAGTGAATTTCGACAAGCCTTGGAGGTTTTAATGGATGAACATGAAAATGTTGAAATGTCCTCTCAATGTAATGTAAACTCCATTGTGGCTTATATAGGGGATTTTAGGATTTTCAAAAGAACATTTTTAGTCAATTGAGTGGCAATCAAACTTTATCTAAAGATCGATTGACTTGGATTAAGGCTAGCATTTTATATATTAAGCCTAAACTCCTTACTGCCACAAATCATGATACTATGTCAAATCTTGGTTGTGTTTGTGGAGTGTGTTTTTTGAACACACATGAAGCTTGAATTGTCAAAAACGTGGTAGACCAAAAATAATAGCTCCAATTAAGATTTGATTTGTTGGGAGGGTTTATGGGATGCATAGAAAATTTGGGTGTCATTGGGTGGAGTGTAGGGATCCAATTGACTTGATGACCGTTCATCAAACATGGAGATTGGTTTATGTTGTTTTCAAAAAGGAGCCAACAATAAGTGAACTTACGATCTTACGGATCAGTTGATGGTATTCAGAAGCATATTTGTATGCTTATGTTCATGACTATATATGAATGTAATTTTGTTTACATATACATATTGTCACTTGTATTTTTTATCATCGGAAGTGCACGTGTATTGTTTGATTTTACTAAACAAAGTTGTATATAGGAGGTTATTAGAGTAAGTTGCGAATACATGTGGTTCTTGGTTTTCAATTAAAGGTGCACCCCCCATGACACAAATGACACTTGGCATTGATATGCTCAAGAATATCTTCCTCTTGCATACTTAAATTTAAACATACGACACTTGCCACTGGTATGCTCAATAATATCTTCCCCATTTGCATACCAAAACCCAAAATTATCATCTCAAATATCCCAATATGCTACACTAAATATCATAATGTAAATAACTTTGCACTTTAATATGTTCCCTATGCTAACAAATAGTATCATATTGGCAATTAGCAACATGGCACTTTGAGACCTCTAGGCATCTATAGTAGGGGTGCCTATACCCGATCATGAACTCATCATCAATCTATAAGGTATTGGAATTTTGATAAGGTTGGGACTGGATTTCAATCAGGGCGGGACCAATAGTGCCATGACACATGTCTTGGTTTTGAGTGCTAAAGTGAGGAGGAACGAGCAGTTAAAATGAGCGGTTATGGCAGACTCTAGACATTGGTAATATGTTTGATCCAACTTTTGGCTTCAAAAAATCACAATAATTCCAATTTGAGGAATACGATTACCTAAAAAATTACAATCCTCCATATTCCTATCTTCCTACACGGAAAAAAAATTGCACCGCCTCATACTTCTCCAAATCTGGCAAAGAATCTCTTAAGCGGTCAGTTATGGGCGCCTCTACTCTAGTGTAGGCCCTTTGCAAAATATAGTGTGAGTGACATGGTGTAGAGACTAGGTCACTGGTTACTACTCTGGAGCCTTTCCGTGTAAATATATATAATCTGAGTCTGATTATATAACTTATTTAGCAAGAGTCCTGCACTCTTAACTTGCGAGTTTTCTTGGAAATAATTGATATTATAGAGATGGAGTAAGGCACATTGTTCGGACAAGCATATCAGGGGTTGTTTACACCATGGACCATGAAGTCGTCCCAGGGCCATGTAAGAGAGTTGATTGGTTGTTGACCTCGTCCCACGACCACTTCGGTTTACACCAAGGAAAAAAATTTCAGAGTGACCATGAGGCAATGTATGTGTTTGACAAAGTTTTTGCAAGTTTTTCACTTTCGACACGCAAAAACTCGCACCCAAGAAAAATGCACATCAATTGACATGCACAATTTAGAAGTTGACAAGTACTATGACTTGTGAAGAAAATAAACACACGTCAATTGACACGCTTGAAATTGAAATGACACGTATTACTAGGCAAGTTAAGTACTATAAACTGCAGCTCAAGCATCCTGAAAACATAACCCATAACAATAGGAGAATTTCTTACACTCACTTACATACTTAAGTTCAGCCTTGTTCTTGTAATTTCCTTTGTAACAGTGAAGGCTCTACAGCTGAGAGAGTGATCAAAGAGGTGGTGGAGGCTAAGTACTAGGCCGACAAGACCATTGTTCTTGGTCTCTTGCGGATGTATTTCCACAACTGCTTTGTGCAAGTATGTTAATGAACAATTTTCCCCAGCACATCTCAAAGAATGTTGCTTTGGTTGGTTAAATATTGGGTTAATTATGAGACGTCTCAGCTTGACACTGGGATATTTTGAGGTAGACTTTGCATAGTGTCGAGATCCCCTTCAAATTAAGTTTAATGTACAATGTACAATTCACAATGCTTGAATTGAAGCTAGATTCATCCAACATAAAAGCCCTAAAATAGCAATGTGCAACTTGGAGGTTACTTTCATTAGTTGATTTGACACCGGTCTTAACTTTGACGACCCCAACTAAATATGCTCGAGGTCATTTGAGATGAATTGACAACAAACGTATAGGGGTCAAGTTTATATGTTGCATAGATGAGAGATATGCTCATATACAATAATTTCCAAGTCTCTCCGGTTTACATGCTATTAGTGACTGTTGAGTTTTAAGCCTACCAGAATAATTATTTCATTAGAATGGCAGTCTCTTTGTGTGTCAGTTTCTCTCGTGGCGACCCTTCTGATTCTGAGTAGTTGACAAGGTCCTTGGTTTCACAATTGCAGGTCATGGGTCCCAATTGTTGGTGGACTGCCAACCTTTCTGTTGTTACTACCAATAGAGAGCTCTCGACTTCCAATGAAGACATAAATAAAGTCCCCTCAAATTTCGCCATGTGCCATTCCAGTGTTGGCCCACTTCAAACCAACGTGGAAACTTTATGTACTCTAACACTACTTCGGAAAAATGAAACAGAGTGACCTCTAACTTAGTTACAGTACATCCATGTCAATTTAGAGACCAGACTATGAGATACATTTCAAAACCGAAACTTGATGTTGAGTGCTTTTGATACAGTATTTGTGTGGGTATGATCCAGATTCCAAAGCACTCAAAGTCAAATAATTCCTGCACTACTACACGCAGTAGGCACCGATTACATTCTTCAAGTTTAATTTATTTCAAACAACATAACATAATATTAATTGGCAGGCCAACGGAATCATGGATATTATACTGTTCCTAAACCGTATCATTGAGGAAGTCAACCTGAAATACAGCGGCACCAACAGTGTCTAGGTAGATTTTTGGGCATAATCAGTCCAGATCCTAGTGTGTTTCCAAGTCCAACCAGTTACATGGTCACATCATATTCACATCTTTCGTTCTTCTTTATTAATTTGAGGTATATTCCATAGATTCTCTACAAAGATTGGTAGCTTTTCTGAAGTCTTGAACTTCAACCGGTTCATCTGTAACTAGCAGTTGGTTCTCCCTGTTCATTGAGCACCAACCTCAATCGCTGAACAAGTGCTGTACACGGGCATAGTGGGATGCTGTGTGTGATTTCCAATTTATTACGCGTTTTGGAGTGCAAATGCTCAAATCTACATGCTTGCAATTGTCTGTAACTTGAGGCCAAAGGTGGAAGTTCACAAACACACACACAGACACTTCCTGCTGATTCTTAGACTCATAGCAGCTTGGCGGAGGTCGTGGGTTTCTTCCCCTTATGACTTGCATTCAATCGCTGAACAAGTGTTGTACGTGCGCATAGTGGGAAGCCGTGTGTGATTTCAATCTTGTTACGCGTTTCGGAGTCCAAATGCTCAAATCTACATACTTCCAGTTGTCTGTAACTTGAGGCCAAAGGTGGAAGTTCACAAACACACACACAGACACTTCCTGCTGATTCTTAGACTCATAGCAGCTTGGCGGAGGTCGTGGGTTTCTTCCCCTTATGACTTGCATTCAATCGCTGAACAAGTGTTGTACGTGCGCATAGTGGGAAGCCGTGTGTGATTTCAATCTTGTTACGCGTTTCGGAGTCCAAATGCTCAAATCTACATACTTCCAGTTGTCTGTAACTTGAGGCCAAAGGTGGAAGTTCACAAACACACACAGACACTTCCTGCTGATTCTTAGACTCACAGCAGCTTGGTGGTGGTGGTGGGTTTCTTCCCCTTATGACTTGCATTCCACAGCTTTGAATGTCCTTGCTCTTGCTTGTATATATGTTGTACTATATATAGCCGCAGGAAGCCAAGGTGGACTACTGAGAATTAAAACTATTTTTGTGAGATCACAGTCCATTTACGTGTCAGTTTCTCTCGGTCTGACAGTATCTACTTTTCTTCTCGACATACAAGGGCTTGAATATTCTTGACATGGGCTTGACACTGGAGTTTCAAGTGCTACTGAGTCTTAGGCCCTTCAGTCCAGACACACCTTGGTGAGGTTGAACTTCAAGAAAAGTAGACGTGTGTTATTTGGATACTTTTCTCTCTACACCCCTTTCTCGTACGATTTGGAAAAATACGCAATTAGTGTGACATTATTATCAAATCCAAATCATGCCGTAGCCATTTGCCTCATAATTTTTGGGGCTCATTTGAATATTTTATCTTTATCATTATCAAAGTGAATATTCCCGTATCCATTAAATGGTCGTATAGGTCCCTCCAATCATGTTGACCATTGAGCCTAGAATGGTTAGCATGATTTTGTGCACTTAGTCCAATCTCTTTTAAACACATGTCAATTTGGTGTCAAAAGTCTTCAAAAAGTTGGACTTGAATGTGCTACCTCTCGTGTATAATATGGACATGGTGGCTTCTCCTAAGTTAATTGCAATTCATTTATAGTGGGTTTTGAGTAGTCTTCACATGCTGACACACCATTCCAATTTTTGAAGCGCTTGTGATTCATGTGTACATTAGGACGTGATTTAATAGTTATCTCTCTGAAATTGTAGAGACAATTTGAAATGGAGTCACCACTCGTGCTACAAGGTTCGTCGGTGTTTGCAGCTCTCTTGATTTTGCTCACAGTCTCTGACATCTGCATTGCCAGCCAAAATTTGTCATTGAGTGGTAAGTAATTATCGCACCCTGTAGCCATTGAATGTTGCAAGTAAATTTTGTGTGGATAAGTTACTCCTTCATAGGAGTTAAATAGGCATATCCCCTACACATGATGGGTTCACTTTTGGGCAATGGCATTAGGGACTTGGATAGTATTGCCCTATTTATACCTATTTATGTGTACATTAGGAAAAATTAACCAATGGTATAATTTGTATTACTAAATACTTTGAGAATTTTCAAAAACAAAACACTGTTGAAAATCTGAAGAAATTGTAGATCAAGTAAGTTGCCGAGTATTGGGAAAATTCTGTAAATGAATCAAAAAAGTCCATGGCATCTAAGTACTAGCATGTTCGTACAACAACTTGCCTCCGACAAATTCACAACCTATCGATGCACATGTTCATCATGTTGAGGATTTTAACATCTCCAAAAAATGTTTGAAATTTTGAAAGCATGCAAACAGTTCCAAGTTTCACTCGTTCAAACTTTTGAATATTCTAATTGAGTTGGCCAAGTCACCAAGGTATTTGTTCAATATTTGGCAAAATCTTGTCCCAATCAGACATGTAGAAGGACGGTGAGTGAAGTCTAGAGAATTGAAAATCCTAATCCTAAGGAATAGTGAGAACTTTGCAATTGGAAGGCCCGAGTTTGTGTTCTTGAAGAGTTCATGATCATGAGTGCTTTGTGGAGAGAACCTATTCATTCTAGATCAGTGCCCGGGAAGCTATTGGGCATAGTCGGTCAAGATCCTAGTGATTCTAAATCCAACTGGTTACATGTTGACATCTTCCTGTTTTGATTTATTCATTTGAGGCATATTCTATAGATTCCTTTTAAATGATTGGTAATTCTCCTGAAGTCGCGCACTTCAACCGGTTTTTCCTCAAACTCAACCGGGTTCATCTGTAACTAAAGGCCGGTTCTCCCCGAGATGAATCTCATGTGCCATGACATGCACCTATCATGAGATGAGGTGGTGATGAAGGTGTGCCCATTGACCTTGTGCCAAAAGGTGTTGTTGTTATTTCATAATGTGCAAGCTTCATTTTCTTCATTAAATTTCTTCACCACACTCATCCACCACCAAAGGGGTTGTCATGTTTCAGGCTTTTGTATATGCTTCATGTGCACACCTCCCACTACCAACATATGAGACTTGGACAACACGATTTGCTTCAATAGACGAATTTACAAATCCACCATAGTGGTGGATATTTAAATTTTAGAGTGACACAAGACGATTTGCTTCAACACATGACGTGTTGTCCAAGTCTCATATGTTGATAGTGTTCAAATTCAACTTTTGATTATGTAATTTTTCAGTGATTATTATTTTTTTTTGTTGCAGAAAAAGCAATGTTCGGCATCTTTGAAACATGGAATGCAAGTAACCCCCAACTATCCAGCGCACTAAATTGGTCACTGAGTGGTAACCCATGTACCAGTTGGTATGGTGTTTCGTGTTTACAATACAATAAAAGTACAGGTGCATGGACTCAGACTGACAATGTGAATGTTTTGAGGTGTGTATCTTATCTTGTTCCCTTTGCTTATTTTATGACCTAAAATAAATGTGGCACGTTCAATGTATCATGATACTCGCAAGTTTGTGGGACTCAACGCAAAGAAGATGTCAAATCAAATGAATGTCTATATGATTTTAGGATGTACATTAGATTGAGATAAAATTTTGATATGAAAAACAAGGGAGGACTTGATAATTTAGCAAGGTCCACCTGAATGCTAGTAGCTTATTCAGAGTTATTCAATAGGCAGTTCGGATATTATGGAACATAAATGACTTTGCTTGGTAAAATATTACAAAGTCATTAAATAGTTAGAGCATTGCGTAACTCCAAATCGTAACATGCACTAGTCGGGATAATCAATGTAATAACTATTGGTGGAGTCGAGCATGATATACTAAAGAATATGCACCTCATCCTTCTCTCCACTTTAACTTTTGATTTCACCCATCACTTAGAGATTTGAGTTGTGTGCAAGACATACAAAATTGTCTCATATTTCACTTTTTGATTGAAAATTGTTGTGTCACACATTATTGGATGTAATTGCGTAGTGTTGAGTGTGGTGTAAAGTTGATCTACGACCTCAATCTTAAATACTATCTCACACAACCTCCATGCTTGAGAAATTTGGATAACCATAACATTATTCAACTATATGGTTGAGTTCCTCTTCTATATTTAGCATTTAATAAGGGCCTCCACTGTCTTGCCTTCATGAGAAGAAACTTAGATAATAGGAAGAAATTGATGTTGGTATGAATAATGAACAATGTCGGTATGAATAGTATGAATATTGTGAATAGTGCCAGTATTTGTAGTGAATATTGTTGCTGTGAATAATATTTTCAATGAATAGTGTTGGGATGAACAATGCATCATGTGAATAGTGCCACAAATATAACTACACCCAAATTTCCAAGTGTTAGCTTGAATGTATGAACATTCTCCAAAAATTACTACACCATTTATGGTATTTTAGGGTTACATACACTATTTGCAACTTGGGCCTAAACTAGACGCCTAGAGGTCTCAAAGTGTCACGTCTGCTAATTGCCAATATGACATTATTCATCAACATAAGTAACTTTTTAAAGTGAAACATTATCTACATTATGACATGTAGCGTAGCACATTGGGATACTTGAGATGATAGTCTTGCAGTTTAGTATACAAAGGGAAGAGACTATTGAGCATACTAATGACAAGTGTCATGTATTCCCATTTTAGTATGCAAGAGGAAGATATTCTTGAGCATACTAATGACAAGTGTCATTTGTGTACACTTTAGTCAACTTGTAGACCATTATGTAACATAGGCATACACATCATAACATTATTAAACATAGTCATGCCAAGATATTAGTAAGTGCACTTGAACGCCAAGTGTGATGAGGTGACACTAATGGTGAAGTTGTTGATCATTAGTGTCATTTGGCATTCGCCTCAAAATAGGGTAAGTGACACTATTATGCATGTGACACTGCATACCATACACGGCCTACACTATGAACTCTGTAATATCAACCTCCTCAATGTCACTTCTTCTCTTATATCCCCAATCCCTAGGGAACGGATGTTCTCAGTTTTAAATCTCACTCCTTATTGTCACGTTTCCCTCCCATATATCATAACATTTAACACTAAAATAAACCATTGAAGCATTCAAACCACATCCTCCCACGCATCACGTTGTCATCATTGCAATTATTATCATTATTGCAATTGTGACTTTGTGTTATTCCATGATTTCACATGATAAACTAATTCTCTTTTATCTCGCGTCCATGTTAACACTAGAGAACTCCTTCATACCATGTACACTTTGGTTGCCACAAGCGTGATACTACGGAGTGTAAAGTGTACTTTGTTTACAGGCCCACAGAACATAATTGCTTCATTCCAGAGTCGGTGGAACTGACCCACATGAATGAATAATGTTTTGGTGAGCACCAAAATTTTGCAACCTTTCTGCACAATCACGGCTTTCGATGTTGAATTGGAGTTCAGTGTACTAACCAAGAATGCACACTGTATAGTATCAGAATTTCAGTGCAAATTCCTGATTTTATCATCACCTGGACAAAGTGAGGTTTATGCACATAATATTGGGGATCGTCAAAATAGAATCATTGTCTATCGGACTTGAGGATGGTAGGTGTGGCCATCGTTGTCTTCAAGCGCAAACTCAATTTGTGATCTCATAATTTTCTTATTCTAATTTACTCGCCTTAACCATATTGGAGCTTCCTTATAATGTGTGACTCCATGTGATGCATTCTGATGGCCTACATTTGTGTCGGTACTGATAACCGCCCTTCACAAACACAGGTTACCTGGAATCTCTAGCCCATATTACCCAGCCTCTGACACTTTCTCATTAGAAGGTGAATTACCTGCGGCGTTAAAGAATTTGACAGGTCTCAACACTTTGTGAGTTCCATTTCTCCCAATTCATCACTTGTCTCTCTTGATGGGATTTTCAAGTTACTACAACTTACAGTACTTCTTATTGTTCTCCACCATTTGCTTCCTATTAATCTTACTTTAGACAATAATGACCATACTTGAATTGAAAGGAATGTGGACTGGCTTGAAAATACTAAAATTTATAGAGAAACGATTTACTATTTTTTAGGAGACTAAACAAGGTAGACACAAATAATGGGTTTCATGATTGGGTCACTTCATTCACAATAGGAGGACATGGTGCATTGTAGTATCTCATTGTTTTCTAACGTGCTATATGTGTTTCTATCTGTGTATAGTCGGGAGTTGGTTGATGCAAGTTCATTTTGATACACAAATGGTCACCTCAATGTACTTATTATTTTCTAATCCTCATACTTCCTTGACTCAACAAACATGTCGTCTTGAATTGTGTTGTTCAGAGACTTGACCAATAATCGTCTCAATGGGAGTTTGAATGTCATAGCAGAGATGCCATGTTATCTTACTAATTTGTAAGGCATTCTTTCAATGTATGCATGTCAAGTTATTTGTTTACATTGAGCTTACTAGCCTAGCAGCTAGTGAACACCATGCTCATGCTAATGGGTTTTTTTGAACCTTGGAATGAAAATACCACAATTTGACTTAGCATAATCACTTTTACAACATTTTGTATTTTTTTCGTGTACCTTGTTCATGATTAAGTAAGGGTATCATGAACAAATTTTGTATACATTCATTATCCCATGCACAATACATGCACAAATTGAGTTCCTCCCCTCCCACCTTAGAAAAGGACAATGGTTCATGTACAAAGAGGCTCTTCATTTGTGCTTGTTGTGCTAGGAGCCAACGTTTATTTCTATCTATCTATCTATCTATCTATCTATCTATCTATCTATCTATCAATCATTGTGCACATTAAATTTCTTTCACGTATTGTCATGCATATATGGCAGGTACTTGTCAAATAACCTTTTTAGTGGTGAGGTGCCATCATTCAAATCCTCCACTTTCAGGAATAATCTATCATACTTGTGAGATATCTTAGCTACCCGAACTTACAAATGATTTGTGATTTTCTAAGTTGGGGAACCTATATTCATCAGTCATGCTTCAACTAAACTTAATTTTGTGAATATTTATGTTCAATTGGCATATTTTGATCACTACTTGTCTTCTTACTAGATTACTTGATTGTTGCCCACACTACACAAAAGAATCATAAGATTAAAGTTTAACCAATTCATCTGTGTGTGATGCAGATACTTGGATAGTAACCAACTCAATGGAAGTTTGGACTTTTTACTCGACATACAAATGAATCTAAAAGTAATGTAAGTTAATGAATCATACTTCTTGCTTGGAGATAGCCACTTTCCAATATAATGGAATAAATCAACAATTCGATGTGCATTCCTATCTATGAATTGGTGGGTAGACTATGGCTTGATTCCCGAACTCCTTAAGCCTAGAAGCCCCTATGAGGCATAAGGTTCACATGCTTAATTCGGTTACTTATCTTAATTGGACAACTTCACTTGAGTGGTGTGTGGTCAGGTGTGGATCCAAGAATGGACACCAAAAAGATATGTGTCCAAAAGCGATTGGACTCCATGCTCAAAATATGTTAATCAGTCTAGGTTCAATAGTCAACATAAGTGAGGGGGGACTTATATGACCACTTGATGAGCACAAGAATCTTCACCTCACAAGTAACCAAATATTCATATGAGCTCTCAAAATTTATTTGGAAAGCGGCTACAGCTTTTAATTTGAATTTGCTAACTATCTCGTGCTGATTGCGTGGTTTGTATCCTAGGAGATGTGGGCTAGTTGGGAAAAGTAACATTTTTATGACCCATCTACCTTAGGTATGTGACTTTTGCAGTTCTTAATCAAAGTTATCATGGATGATTGGCAGATACTTGAGTGGTAACTCATTCACTGGAGCAATCCCAAAGTTCAACTCTAATACTACAATTTCCTATTTGTGAGATTCTTAACCTACACCAGCTTGTATGTCTAGACAGTAGAAAATATAGTTTCTGACAAATGGTTAAAAGCTTATCAATTTCACCACTCAATAATGAGGGAAAATAACTTAGTCGCTGGGGTTTGTGTTCTTGTACAAAAAGCTTGGCCATAAATCACCTCTAGAACCTTATATATATATATATATATATATATATATTCTTTTGGAATTTCATTTTTTGATAGTAAAACCCTAATCTTATGACCTGCCTGGCCTTTTTGTCATTATCAGCTCATCAGCTAAGTAATGTTATGAGCCACATGTCTAGTATAATTTCTTTTTTTCTAAATCAATGCTTTCTAATGACAATTTGTCAATATGGATGATGGAAATGTTGCAGGTATTTAAGCAACAATGCTCTAAGTGGAGAAGTGGATTTCAAAGCTTTGAGTGTATCTATGCCTTCCCTTATCTTTTTGTAAGAGACTTGCTTCCTAACTTTTATTTTTATTTTTACGCTGGAACACGGGAGGCACGTGGCCACATGGCTAGTTTTTCCTATCAAGTAGGGAGAAGTTTTCATGATAAGGAATTGAACCGCCAACCACTCCATTTGGTTTTGCGTACCTCTCCACTATCATTTGGTAGTTTAGGCTCATCTCAAATCACTTGCTTCTCTAATTTGAAGTATGTGACTTTGTGTTCTTATTGTCATAGTTAGTTGACAAGTACTTTAACATTGGGATGAATCGGGTGGGGTTCATTTAGGGTAGGGTAGTTTTAGGTCTAAACAACCTAAACTCTGATGCCTTCATATTGGTTGAAATAATTTGAGAAATGATTTATAAATGGAACTTAATATTCTAGATGTATTTTTGGAATAAATATAAAATTATTTAGGTCTATAGAAAGCCCTAGTATAGTTTAAACACAGGATGACATGACAACTATGCTAAGTTGAGGTAAGAAGACTTGGAACCCATGAATATGCACTTTCAAATGTTAAATTAGCCAGAAGTTTGGAAGCAAACCATCAACAGAATTTGGTTGCCTTTTGAAAATGAGTCTAAAATTTGATACAACCCAATGTGAGTTGTAATGAGTCTAAATTCATGGCAGTTGAACACAACTCATGAGCTGAGAAATGTTATGAACCAAATGTCTAGTATAATTTCTTTTTTAATTAATCAATGTTTTCTAATAACAGTTTGCCAATATGGATGATGGAAATGTTTACATGATTGCAGGGAGTTAAGCAACAATTCTCTTACTGGACAAGTAAATTTCCAAGCTTTGAATGTATCTATGCCTTCCCTTTACATTTTGTAAGAGACTTGCTTCTCTAATTTTTCTTTTTCTTTTTATATTTGAACACGGGAGGCACATGGCCACATGGCTAGTTTTTTCCATCAAGTAGAGAGAAGATTTCATGACAAGGAATTGAACCGCCAACCACTCCATTTGGTTTTGGGTACCTCTCCACTGTCATTTGGTAATTTAGGGTCATCTCAAACCACTTGCTTCTCTAATTTGAAGTATGTGACTTTGTGTTCTTATTGTCATAGTTAGTTGACAAGTACTTTAACATTGGGATGAATCGGGTGGGGTTCATTTAGGGTAGGGTAATTTTAGGTCTAAAAAAAACTAAAATCTCACGCCTTCATATTGGTTGAAATAATCTAAGAAATGATTGATAAATGGAACTTAATATTCTAGATGTATTTTTGGAATAGATATAAAATTATTTAGGTCTATAGAAAGCCATAGTACAGTGTAAACACACGATGACATGAATACTATGCCAAGTTGAGGTTAAGAAGACTTGGAACCCATGAATATGCACTTTGGAATGTTAAATTAGCCAGAAGTTTGGAAGGAAACCATCAACAGAATTTGGTTGCCTTTTGAAAATGGGTCTATAAATTGATACAACCCAATATGAATTGTAATGGATCTAAAGTCATGGCACTTGAACACAATTCATGAGCTGAGAAATGTTATGAACCACATGTCTAGTATAATTTTTTTTTATAAATTTGACCAATTTTTTCTAATAACAATTAGCTAATATGGATGATGGAAATTTTATATGATTGCAGGGATTTAAGCAACAATGCTCTTACTGGACAAGTGGATTTCCAAGCTTTGAATATATCTATGCCTTCCCTTTACTTTTTGTAAGAGACTTCCTTCTCTAATTATTCTTTCTCTTTTTATATTTGAATACGGGAGGCACTTGGCCACATGGCTAGTTTTTTCCATCAAGTAGAGAGAAGATTTCATGACAAGGATTTGAACCGCCAACCACTCCATTTCATTTTGGGTACCTCTCCACTATCATTTGGTAGTTTAGGGTCATCTCACACCACTTGCTTCTCTAATTTGAAGCATGTGACTTTGTGTTCTTATTGTCATAGTTAGTTGACAAGTACTTTAATATTGGGATGAATCGGGTGGGTTCATTTAGGGTAGGGTAGTTTTAGGTCTAAAAAGACTAAAATCTAACACCTTTGTATTGGTTGAAATAATTTAAGAAATGATTTATAAATGGAACTTAATATTCTAGATGTATTTTTGGAATAAATATGAAATTATTTAGGTCTATAGAAAGCCCTAGTATAGTCTAAACACACAATGGCATGAACACTATGCCAAGTTGAGGTTAAGATAACTTAAGTTGGAACCTATGTATATGCGCTTTAAAATATTAAATTAGCCAAAATTTTGGAAAGCAAACCATCACCAAAATTTGGTTGCCTTTTGAAAATGGGTCTAAAATTTGATACAACCCAATATGAGTTGTAATAAGTCTACAGTCATGGCAGTTGAACGCAACCCATGAGCTGAGAAATGTTATGAACCAAATGTCTAGTATAATTTCGTGTTTGATTAATGGATGCTTACGAATAACAATTTGCCAATATGGATGATGGAAATTTCATATGATTGCAGGGATTTAAGCAACAATTCTCTTACTGGACAAGTGGATTTCAATATATCTATGCCTTACCTTCAAACTTTGTAAGAGACTTACTACTCTAATTTTTCTTTTTCTTTTTATATTTGAACACGGGAGGCACATGGCCACATGGCTAGTTTTTTCCATCAAGTAGAGAGAAGATTTCATGACAAGGAATTGGACCGCCAACCACTCCATTTGGTTTTGGGTACCTCTCCACTGTCATTTGGTAATTTAGGGTCATCTCAAACCACTTGCTTCTCTAATTTGAAGTATGTGACTTTGTGTTCTTATTGTCATAGTTAGTTGACAAGTACTTTAACATTGGGATGAATCGGGTGGGGTTCATTTAGGGTAGGGTAATTTTAGGTCTAAAAAAAACTAAAATCTCACGCCTTCATATTGGTTGAAATAATCTAAGAAATGATTGATAAATGGAACTTAATATTCTAGATGTATTTTTGGAATAGATATAAAATTATTTAGGTCTATAGAAAGCCATAGTACAGTGTAAACACACGATGACATGAATACTATGCCAAGTTGAGGTTAAGAAGACTTGGAACCCATGAATATGCACTTTGGAATGTTAAATTAGCCAGAAGTTTGGAAGGAAACCATCAACATAATTTGGTTGCCTTTTGAAAATGGGTCTATAGATTGATACAACCCAATATGAGTTGTAATGGGTCTAAAGTCATGGCAGTTGAACACAACTCATCAGCTCAGTAATCTTATGAACGACATGTCTAGTATAATTTTTTTTTATTTGACCAATTTTTTCTAATAACAATTAGCCAATATGGATGATGGAAATTCTTATATGATTGCAGGGATTTAAGCAACAATGTTCTAATTGGACAAGTGGATCTCAAAGCTTTGAGTGTATCTATGCCTTCCCTTTACTTTTTGTAAGAGACTTACTTCTCTAATTTTTCTTTTTCTTTTTATATTTGAACACGGGAGGCACGTGGCCACATGGCTAGTTTTCCCCATCAAGTAGAGAGAAGATTTCATGACAAGGATTTGAACCCTCGGGGAGATCACTCCATTGTCAAGTTGAACACCACGTGCGAACAAAGTTTGCTACCCCTATATTACATGCCATAAATAATTTTAAATTTTATGATATTTTTTCTACATATACACAACCATTGATGGTATCTTTTGTATATTTTTTTGAAATTTTTAGTCATCTTCATTTTTGTAGCAATGTTTTTAGTTCAATTCTGCGTCATTCTAGTTAGAAACGGTATGTTTTATTAAAACAAATCATCAAATTTAGTCATCATTTTTTACTATGTAATAGGTACCATTTATATCTACTCATGAAAATTTTTTGATAAAATTGTGACTCATTTTGGTAATGTTTTTTACATTTTTTACATGTAAAATGATCGCACGTGGTTGTTCAACTTTACAATGGAGTGATCTCCCCGAGTTTGAACCGCCAACCACTGCATTTGGTTTTGGGCACCTCTCCATTGTCATTTGGTAGTTTAGGTCATCTCAAACCACTTGCTTCTCTAATTTGAAGCATGTGACTTTGTGCTTATTGTCATAGTTAGTTGACAAGTACTTTAACATTGGGATGAATCGGGTGGGGTTCATTAGGGTAGGGTAGTTTTAGGTCTAAAAAGACTAAAATCTGACACCTTCATATTGGTTCAAGTAATCTAAGAAATGATTGATAAATGGAACTTAATTTTCTAGATGTATTTTTGGAATAAATATGAAATTATTTAGGTCTATAGAAAGCCCTGCTGCCCTAGTACAGTCTTGTTGCCAAGTTGAGGTTAAGAAGACTTGGAACCCATGTATATGTACTTTCAAATGTTAAATTAGCAAACCATCAACAAAATTTGGTTGCCTATTGAAAATGGGTCTATAAATTGGTACAACAGACACACACAGACAGAGAGAGAGAGAGAGAGAGAGAGAGAGAGAGAGAGAGAGAGAGAGAGAGAGAGAGAGAGAGAGAGAGAGAGAGAGAGAGAGAGAGAGAGAGAGAGAGAGAGAGAGAGAGAGAGAGAGAGAGAGAGAGAGATATACTTCTATATAAGTAATTTTGAAATGGACATCTCAAGAATTAGAGGGACTTTGAGGAATATTGCCACCTTTCAAAGGTGAACACCTTGAACATGACACTTAATACAAGCACGATAGTTGATTGCTAGGAAGGTCATGGAGAGAGGAAATTATCGTATACAAGTGTGCCTCTCGTCCATCCAACATAAAAACTTGACCCCCTATAAGTTTGTTGTTGATTGATCTCAAATGACCTCAAGTATGGTACTCTAAATCAAGGTCTTTAAAACTAAATATGGTGCCAAATCAACCAAAGAATGTCGCCTCCGGGTGGCACATACTATTTCATGGCTTTTATGGTGGATGAATGAGAGGTACACTCATATACGATAATTCCCTCTTTGTAGAAGGTCATTCATCCAAGCACTATTCAAGGCCTTAGGCAGCTTAACCTCATAGCTTCCATGGGATCCCGATTAAGGCCTTGGATTAAAGCCGCCTGTTCAATGGTAGGTCTTTGTTCTATGGGACTGAATACATATATTAGGCATCAATTGAATTATAATATCCACATGTTCTTCTCTAGTTTAAGGCCGAATCCCGCAACATGACTCCAAATGTGCTATCATCCAATCAGGTACACTACTCGGTTTCCAGAGAAATCCAGTGGATGCCAACATTTTTGCAGAAGAACTTCGACTTGAAACCTAGTACGTCAAATAATGTTTAATAATGTATGTTGTTGCAGAGATCTATCCAACAATGACTTCAGTGGACCAGTGGACTTTAATGGATTCAATGGCTCTTTTGTCTATCTTCCAGATTTGTAAGCTCCTAGCCAATTCAGATTTTACGAATATTCTTATTTTCAAGTTCCAAATACAACATAGTTTGAAGAAGTGAGCATCGACCTTTGAATGAGGAAAATACGACTCTTGAAAGAGATTCACATGGATTTAAGAGTATGCACAGCCAATCTGATGTTCATACATGTCTCAAAATAATTAACTCTATCACTTGTTTTGTGTTTTGCAGATATTTAAGCAACAACAAACTGAATGGAACGGTGAATTTTAGTGCCTTCAACGGATTGTCCCCATCAGATGCTAGTACTTTGTAAGTTCCTCAAAGAAAATTTAACATTATTATAGCTTAATAATGTTGTCCAACATCCAAATTTAAACTTGTGCGTTGAACATAGGACCAGTTGTTTTGAAGGAACAAACTGAAAGCCTACGAGGATGTGAAACAATAGTTCAAAATATGGGGATCTAGATTTTTGGTTTGGTAATGCAAAACTAAGCTTTTTCTAGTTACGATATTATTCCAAGGTGAATGACCATTATTCACCAATTGTTTGATTTAAATGTTGTGGGTTTCAGAAATCTTAGTCACAACTTCTTCACTAATATGACCAGCATGTTCACCGACGTTATAAACTACACAATTATAGATCTTTCCAACAATTTGTTCAACAATTTTACCATCTCCACTAACTCCAGCCTCCCAGTTTTGCGTAAATTGTAAGTCCAACACAATATCAACTTGAATGTGTTTTGTTTCAAAATTTCATTTACAATACCTCGTTTTGTCTAAATGTCTCATTTCCACGCTTGATACACCATCCTCCAAGTAATATTGAGAGTAGAGGCTACATTAACCGTTGTGTGTGCAATGTGAGGCTAGCCATATGAAGAACAACTTATTGGGAGGAGATTTTCCATACCAACTTTTGGATATCCAAAGTTTGCAAGAGATGTAAGGGAGCATGCCCTAAACCAAGTGTGGCATGCTTGAGCCTTGAAACATGGTTGATGTTGTCAAACAATTTCGCTCCGTATATTTTGTTACAGTTGCAAACATAATCTTGAAAGCCCCTTATGTGAAGGCAAATTACTTAGAACTTAAGGCATTCAAGAAAGGAATGCTTTCAAATATTACCGAAAATTATTTTTTCCTTGACAAGGTTCAAACTAATTTTTTTCCTCTTCGTTCATGCAGGTGGTTTGATAACAACCGTTTCACGTCATTGACTCTTCCGGTCGTCCAGCCCTTGAACTTTACTTTGTCGACTATATCATTAGTGGGAAATGATATCTCTACGGTCCAATATGCATCTGCAGGCCCATTGTCAGAGGCCGATATTGAGGGTCCCAATCAAGTGCTCTGGTAAGTGCACACTTTGTTGTTCGTATTCCATCGACGAGTTTCTGAATTAAGACGTGCTATATGTGGAGGGTATCTTGTACTAGTAGATTGTATAATGAAAATAATTATGCATAAACCATAACATTACTACGCACATAACATTATCAAGCAGTGTGCGTTTGTTCATGTGGGCCATGAAAATATAACCATGAAATGTCGTAGCTAGACTGAATATGTACTAGCTGTGACATTTCATGATTATATTCTTGGGGTTCACATGAACGAATGCACATTGTTTAATAATGTTATGCCAGCTAGATGATGGTTCATTTCCGAAGAAAGAGGTTGCAATTAAAAGTCTTTGATAAATTAATATTTGTTTGTCAAAAAAATCACAATACACAACATGAGTGCTCCCCATAAACGGGAATCTCAAAATCACAGGAGGATTGTGCTTATCCTATACCCGGTCCCACAAAACGCAACCAAGGAGTTGTGTAATGCTATGACTTATTGTAGCATGAAGATTGTTTCACAATAGAGCAATAGTTGGAGTGATTGGAGCTTATCCCAACATTCATGACCTTGCTTAAGTGATTAATTTAACTATGAGGTTATCTACTAAGGATGGAATCTACATTATAGATTTATACGATCGAGTCTAGCATGAGATTTAATGTGCCATGTTAATTGAAGTGGCTTCCATGAATTAAGTGATTGAAGTAATTGAAGTAGAATTAAGTGTTTTATGCCCACCTTCCATGGTTGCCACCCAATTATTGTAATTAATAGTGCACATCTCTATTACTCTGGTCCTCCCTACCATAGTAGGATCAAGGCATGTTGGCTTGTTCGTGTCATTCACAATATTCACCCTGGGATGAAATACATACATAAATATATTAGAAATCAATTTTGTGGTCCCACCGATTCTTCTAGAGAGGTTTTGGTGATACGTATAAAACCAAGTCCATCCGAAAATGAACAATCAATCATATAGGAATCTAGAGGCTTGCCCTTGGGGGAGGTAGGCGTCAGCTAGTTTATTTGTGCTTGTTCAATGTGTTCCCCAAAAAAGTGGAGCACAATTTCTTAAAGTCCCTCCAAGTCTCATAAAAACCTATTGAAAGATTTTGTGTGGATTTAAGCCCATGTTAAGATGAAGTGATATCATAGTTCAAATTGTGGCATCACTAGAGTCATTTACTTTTCTCTTTTGCCTTGGAAGTCCATTCTTTAGCAAGGCACATGGTATTGGTCCACTCAATCATCCAAAACATTGGGACACTTAGGGACCAAATGAACCTAACTAAGGGAATGAATAGGTAACGCATTCGCCTTAAATATGTTCATTAAAAAATGTCAACCTCTACATTGAGGTGGCAGCAAGTGAACGAGGAACTTTTAGACAAAATCAATCAAGATTTCAATGTTTTGAATTCCAACCAATTACATGTTAATTTCTTTCAGGTTTTCTTTAGTAGTTTAAAATGTCTTTCATAGATGAAAAATGATCGACAGTTGACCTAAAGTCTTAAATTTGAAATCGAAAAAAAGGATTGGATTCTTTAGATTGGTTTTGTTTTGTAACATGGAAATTATAGGAGTTGTTTTTGAGTTAATAGTATGTGGTCTGTTTCCAGGTTAGGAGGCAATCCATATTGCAACAGAATCGACTCAGCTCTTAAAACAAGTGTTTGTCGTTTTAATAATTCTTCTCCACTGCTTCCCCTTGATCCAAGTAATATATTCATCTCTCGCAGTCTTGGAGATATAGTCGTTCTTTGACAGATTCTTGAAAGCCACCATTCACAAAATTATGCAAATTAATAGAGAAAAGCTAGTCTAGATAATTGTAGATTTGTTTCATACAACTCAATGAAGGCAACTTTGACACCTATATTGTTGTGAAATGTTATAATGTTAAATGTTATACTCATGTTTGTAATGTATACCTAATAATGTGGAGCTTCTTTCAAATGTTCTTCGCAGTTGTCAAACAAAGGAATATTTTGGAGATTATACTCTCTACAGTAGCAAGCATTTCTTTTCTTGTTATTGTTACTTTTGCCGTGATCATTAGAAGATTATACATGAAGAACATGTCATATCGTGAAATCGAACAAGGTGAGTTTTGCACTAAATTGGATCCTACTTATTTCATTACTTATGTTGAACATAGCGATTGTGGTATTTAGACCATGGAAACGTTATCTTGTAGTTTGAATATGGTCCTACTTGCTATTTGTTTGTGAATGTTTGCATTGCATTTGAATGAAACTTGATAAAAATAGACTTTAGTATTATATTCACAAATATAAGGACTTGTCAGCTAAATGATATGCTTCATATGAATATGTATTCTACGTCATTTAAGACCATCTTTAACATGAACAAATGGTGATGTGACTACAGAATTAGCAAAGCAAGAAGTTAAGCCAAGAATATATTCTTATAATGAGTTAAGAATTGCAACTCGCGACTTTCATTTTGACAACAAGCTTGGAGAAGGTGGATTTGGTGTGGTGTATAAGGTACATAAAGCAAAGTGGGAGTTTTTGAGGGATATGGTGTGGGGAATTATTGGAATCAGGAATGGTTTGTTGTCTTCCAATTGTGGTGTGCATTTTGTCTTGTGGCATGATAATGCTAAGTAGAGTTTGTTTGATATTTAGAGTTGTGATGATTACTATTCATAACTTTTTGAATTGTTTTTTTGTAGGGAACACTAGTGGACAACACACATGTAGCTGTGAAGCAATTAAAAGTCTCAAAGTTGATGCTCTCAGATTTTTTGAATGAAGTTGTGATCATCTCGGGTGTGAGGCATCGCAACTTGATCAAACTAAAGGGTTGTTGTTTAAGTGGTGATCAACGAATCTTGGTATACGAATATGTGGAGAACAAGAATCTTGCACAAGCACTATGGGGTATTCTTCCCTCTTTGATTCAATTGCTACCTTTAACTTATGAAAGACCAAGAGTCTTCTAATGGGCCTTGACATGTTGTACACATATGTCTTTGAGCATTTGATGTTTGTTTTGTTTAAAGCATCATGATTGACCCCAACTACATTCAATACAAACACAAATAATTGGATTCTTTATATAGGAGAATACATAAACAAACAAATAAGGGGCATTGAGTTCATATATATATTTGACGTGGATTACACTAGTAGAAAACATGGTAAAAAAGAACCACAATCGTTTTCCCATTGCGGTTCTTTTGACCACCCTGATTTGCAGTCACTAAACGACTGCAGATTTGTTTTTTTGGTTTACCGACCGAAATTTTAAAATTTTCGGGGCGTGTAATACACCATTGGAAAGGTATGTTGAAGACCTTTCCAATGATATATTACAAGCCCCAAAATTCTGAAAATTTCAGTCAGTAAACCAAAAACAAAAATATGCAGTCGTTTAGTGACTACAGATCAGGGTGGTCAAAAGAACCGCAATGGGAAAAACGACTATGGTTCTTTTTTACCATGTTTTCTACTAGTGTTACATAACATGGCATTTAAATTATCACGTATGACTCTACTTTTATTCTTCTTTATGGTTCTAATGTCATCGACGAAGTGAAATTAGACTTTGATTTCAATGATGGCTTGTACAAACTATGACATAGGCTTGAACAATGAAGTTCATATTGAATGACGATACAGGGAGTGTAGTGAGGTGTATAACGAAACTACTTAATATCATGTTTTGTACGAAAGAGTGAATGTTTATTTGATACTTACCAAATTATATAATATTTTTGTAAAAAATGTACAAAATTTAGAGAGTCCTCCCATGTAAGGTTGGTAGTAGCATGGCCAAGTATGCCCAATTATTATTTATTCTATAAGGAGAAAAGTGATTCTAATATTCATATATAGAACATACCGTTCTTCATGTTTAAAATTAAGCTTAAAATTGTCTGTGGTGCAGATGCTAGTGGGAATAACCTTGAATTGGAATGGACTACACGTTTGAACATCATATTAGGCATTGCTCGAGGACTTGCCTACCTTCATGAAGAAGTGCAACCGCCAATCATTCACCGGGACATCAAAGCACCCAATATTCTTCTTGATAAGAACTTGAACCCAAAGATTGCGGATTTTGGTGTGGCATTTCTTTTTCCAGATTTGGATGAAGGTCAAACTCATTACACTGGTGCCATTATCGGAACAAGGTACATCTTCATTTCGAGCGCTTTCATTTCATGACATGTTCTTTTAATGTATCTTGATTTATCTTACACCACTTGTTGGATATCTCATCAAAGGCACTAGTTGAATATGAATAAGGGAATTAAAAATGAAATTATGAAGGATTTACATTGTAACATGAAGTTTAAATTCATGCCTTACAATCTTCACTGTGCTCTATTGAAATCTACAACTCATGCATTCAATTTTTTTGGAAGTATTAAAATGTGATAAATACGTAATCTTTAGTTCAAACATAGAGACACTTCAAGTACCGAGAACATGTAAAAACATGACATATTTTGCTAATGAATTGTATCATATCCAAATTCAAATACATGCTAGTGTTTACTTTATTGTGCAAGGTGAACAATGAGGTGTTGATTCTTGAATTGGACACTCCAAATTGCTCCAAATGACTATCATGTGGATTTTTCTTTGTTTTGTTGTCATAAAAGAGGATATTTATCACCGGAATATGCAAGCTTTGGTCATATTTCAACGGCAATTGATGTTTATAGTTTTGGCATTATGATTCTCGAGATCATAAGCGGAAGGAAGAATCTGGATTTTGAGAAGCCTCCTGACCAACAAATTTTACTACAATGGGTATGAATCAATTACCTTGTCTCTTATAACATGGGGCATATAGCAAATTTTGTAGGTGACTTATGTATGTGTGTATGTGTGCAATCTTGAGGACGATTCTACAAACAACTTCAGCTGAATGGAGTCTATTTGTTTTCAAGTTTGTGGACACAATTGTTATTTTCTCTCTCTAATGGATTATGACCAAGTCCACGTGGTTTTGATCCTGAAATAATCTATTTTCTTCAACCATTTAATTTTTTTTCATGTAGCCTACAATGGTAATATTTTACAACTTTATTTTCGGTTTATTTTTGTGAGAATTCTACTCTTATTTACAAACTCTTGTTTATTGGCTTTTTGAACATCACTTCTAATGGTAAGTTTTGAAGATCTCATCTTTGTATTCTACATTTGAGTATTGAATACAATAATAAAGGCCAACATCTAAAAAATTATCCAATTTAAACATCATTTTGCTACTATTTATAGGCATTTGACCCACAAAACTATGGTTTTAAGATACCGGAGCACTTTCTTGGTACACTTTATCATGCTTGCACCCTTATATACTCTTATTCTCAATTACCAACCAATTGTATGTTTAAGAAATTCCACATTTTCCTTTAAAAACTTGCTATGAAAATGATGAGATATATACACATGTTTGACAATTGTTTTATTTTTGTGAAGGAACTGTAATACAATTGGAATTTGTGCGGTGAGGATATCTTACTACCAAAAACATTGCTAATGAGTGCACAAATATACTTGAACTTGAAATGAACAAAACATATCATTGGAATGGTCATGTCCAACACTGTTGTACCTTGGGCATGAGTTCATGGAATCTGATGTTGGTAAAAGGTGTGAGAGACTCTTCATATTTTACTAGCTTCATATATTTGGTGGATTTCAGGTTGTATGATCACGTATTCAAGAACTAGACGATTGAATAAACATTGGATATGGTTTTTCTAAGGTTCCAAATATTTAATGAACATTTATTGGTCACAACATTTGTTGATTTTTGAAGCATCATTTTTTAATTGTTGGAAGGTGTGCACAGGCATGGAAGATGTACCGATCGAACGAGCTATGGCATATCGTGGATCCAAACATGATGTCGGAGAGTGTGATGGAAGAGATTGTACAAGTGATAAAAATTGGACTCGTTTGTGTACAACATATGCCCGCAAACCGTCCCCAAATGTCTCGTGTAGTAGCTATGTTGCTAGATAGCAAACAAGTAGAAAATGTTTGCATAGTAGCTGAAAGTGTAAGCACGGTTGCAGAAAGTATAAGTGCATCGTTTGCCTCTTCTACTCTAAATACCACGACATGTAGTTCACATGTAGTCAAAGTGGCGGAGGAAGAAGAAGATAGTTCCTTGCTATCCAATATGCCTTGATTTTCCATCCAATCAAGGAACACCGTCAAGTATGTCTAAATCTTATGATCTCATTTTATTGGCTATGCCATGTAGGAAGAGACCTAGAGGTGGTCTATGAAATGGGCCAAAGTTTGGGCAACCAACATGAACTGGACACATATGGTGTTGGTAACTCACTCTTCAAGTTGAGCCAAAGTTTGGTCTTGATCAGACAACCAACTAGAAGTGGCCACATGTGCAAGGTAATATTGGGGCATGACACTCTTGCGACTAGCTACTTGCTATTGTAAATAAAAATATAACTTTGATATAAATTTCATTCCTTGAATTATTGGTCTCAATGTATGATGAAAGATTATAGAGGTCCACCACTGAAAGGTGGTTGCAACCCAAAAGTGGAGAGATTTTCCATTTGTGCTTGCTCCTTAACCCTTTCTTGCCCTAGGGTCCATTACATGGGATCCTTAAATTTTAGACCACCTCCGTTGTTACACAGATTTGAAGCCTTTTAAGTCAACATTTTTTTATCGGGAATTTGGTTGTGTTACATAAGTTCAGCACACATTTCATAGTCCAAGAAAATGTAAAATCCATGGAAATCTCACAAAATCCAACGGTGTCAAAGTTCAATAAGCCATGAAGGGACAACTTTGAAAGTACTAATGTTTTCTATAAATGGATGGCGGGTTGACCATAGACCCTCAAGTAAAAGTCCATTTGCATATTCCCCATTCAAAATAGAGTGCTCTCCCATTTTTAAAATATTGGTTTGGATTCTTTATGATGAAGTTATGGATGGTCAAAGTCCATTGACCGTTTTCTAGTCTTCCTCATGTGGAAAACTCCCATCCCCTTGGACATCGTGAAAACAATATCAGGTTTGCCTGTTTATCTGCCTGGATTCTTTTGAGTAGCGCCAATAACTTCCTGCCCGCCCCGCCCTATGTCAGCCATAAACCCCCACCCTTATGCGTCTGTAGTCCAAGTGGAAGTCTATGGCTCACATGTCCTCATTAACCTTTAACCTCGGAAATTTCATACTCATGCTGCAATAGATATAAATGCAAAACACATTTCTTGTTTATTAACCCCTGGAGGGGACATTAGTATTAAGAAATACTCATGCACGCATGATGATCACACATACAACCACACTAATACCTTCTCATTTTCCTAATTTACTACTTAATGTAGGGAAAATTCTACTAGCTAATGTACTTCTAGAGGCCCAAGGTAACCCCCTTATACATTGGGAATTCCTTTGTCCTCACCTAACTATATTGCCACTAATCCAGCTTCTTACTCAACTCCAACCCGCTTGCAGCCTTGCACCTTAACCAAGGCAGCTGGACCATTGGTCATTAGAATGACCGTTTCTCCCTTGTCCTTGCTCCGATTGAAGCATGCAAGGTTCTATGGAAAGCTAACTTCATGAAGCTTGATTGACCAAAATTACATCATTTGATTTTTCTCTGATCGAAAGATATGGCTGGTCAAAGTTTACCTTCCATATCCTTCCAAAATCGCTAACCCAGCAGACATACTCCCACTTATTTGACCACCACTCCTTCATCATTGATCAGATGAAGGCAAGAGTAGATTCCCTAGAAAGCTAACTTCAAATCTCTAATTCTTTCCAATTTTTTTTCAAGAATCACTAGCAGTCACTCGGAATCACCTCTCAAAGTCAGCATTGCTAGATCGCCTCCAGCAATACACGGTCTTGGTAAGTCTTCCATATCTTCTTTATGTTTGCGCCTATGACAACAAGCTTGGGCTTGTTGGAAAGCCTACTTGACAATGTTCCTCTCCACCAAAGGGTTTTTTGATCCTTGCCTCCAATTAATCGCAATCGCCCTCCAAACCAGCACCTCTATTGTCTTGGTAGAATCTTCCACCAACTATATTTTTTCTACTTCCTTCACACATCTATTCACACACACATCAAAATGCTTCTACCCATACCCTAACATCTATTTTCCGATCATTCCCCTCCATCAATATGCATGCTTCTCACATTTTTCCCTCTTCTCTTGGAAAATACACACACACACACACACACACATCCACACACACACACGGGGGAAAGAGAGAGAGAGTTCACAAGTAACAAGTGAGAGAGATCCAAGTGCTAGCTATTCTAATGTGAAGGAGAGGCCCTAATGTGTGTGTATCCCTAATGTGTGAGAGGTTATACTGTGTAAGAGGTCCTAGTGTGTGTGAGAGAGAGGAGAGAATGAGCCTCCGTGCTCTCCTCCAAGGGACTACCCCCTCCAACCCCAAGGCATTCTTCACCGTGGATCAAGCCATACCTACATCTAATGGTTGGCTTCCATGGCCGTCACCATCCTAACCCTTGATCTACCTCCAAGATCCAACGGTTGGCATCCACGGCCGCCACCCGCCCTAATCTCATCCGCTTCACGTCATCCTCCGTTCGTCTCCGTTCGCCCGTTGTCGTTCGTTGTCATTCGATGTCTTCCTTCATACTAACAATTTGACCAAAGATAATTCCTACTCACTAACTTCTTCTAACTCCAATCCCAACACAACAACCGCTCATCACTTCAAACTAAATCTTAAATCAAAACACCAAAGCTTCACTCTATAATTTTGAGTACTTGAACAATTGTCAAAGTCAAGTTTTACGGAATTTAAGGGTTAACACCACATGTGAGCACCATATTTGGCTCACACCCTACCAATAATTCATCTTTCTACCTACAATACCTACTAAATAACATCTCACATGCAATTATCTCTGTATTGCTTTACATATTACATCCCGTAGATATGATATTGCGCATAATTGCTTATATTTCATGTATAAATAAATAAATAAATATATATATATATATATATATATATATGAAGATATTGCTAGTGAGAGGAATTGACCCTCTTCAACCTCCCTACAAGCACTGGGTCTTACCTACCCCCAACTCTTATGTAGTAAACATTTAAATATAATTTGGGACAATTTTGCATGCCATGTCACAAAACATTGACCTAGGCAAAGTGCTCGGTTGTCACATGTAGGGCAATATATTGTTGTTTTTTTATTGCATATTCCACAATTTCTTCTTTTCCATTCTTTATGCACACTCCACATCATGCTATAATGAAGCATGTGTGCATTTATAACTCCACTCTCCGTTGTGCATGTAGTTGCAGGTTGTTTAGCAATTGACGTTAGTTTCATTAATATTGCAAAATTGAATTCCCTATGGTCTCAATTCTTATTTGTACAAAAAGGATTTGTCACCTAAAAGTTTTATTTTCACGGAGCTAGTCTTAAGCGGTGATGCTCTAAGTGACTGCAATGAAATATATGAATTTAATTTTAAATTCCAAGAAGCTAATATGCTAATGAGACTAAAATTATATCCACATGGTGTGAAAAAGGATAACTCCCTACAATAACTATGCAGTTGCCTCCGTGAGATAGAAGTAAATGTCAACTTGAAGGTCCACTTGGAAAAAATATCCATCTTCAACTAGGTGTAAAGAAAGTGAGGTTGCTTGAGTAGCTAACGAAGAGGAGGGGGAGAAAGGCAAAATGTTGTTAGAAACCTATAGCTAGCTTCAATGCATGTTATTCCATGGGAAGTTCTCCAAATCCCACCAACAATATATGGTACAATATCGTAGAGAGAGTATCGTGACATGAATCATCACATGTGTCCTCATGTCATTCTTGAAAACCTTTCAATGAGATATTCTTTCAAAATCTCCCTCACAAATCTTTGCACCGTATGTAAAGGTTGGGAGTGTCAAAACTTTGAGTACATGAAATTTGAGTTCTCAAATGTGACACCAACTATTGTTTTCCTCGAGGTGACCATCAAAGCTTTCGTATAATTTTCATTGGTCGCCTTTCACTCCATGGCTCAAAATAGCCATGTAAGTAGAACTAAGCCGCAACATGTGTGTGTGTGTGTGTGTGTGTGTATATATATATATGCATGAGTTAGCTCTATTTGGTCCTAATCTAAGTAAATCCTTCTTGGTTGCAAATCTACCTTTAAAGGAAGCTAAATTAAGCAATCTATGGACAGTTTAATCTTTTAATCTTCTTATGCAAATCTACCTTCTTGGTTAAAGGCATCTAGGTTGGGGAAGATATTTAATTTTTCAAAAATTATGGCTATGTTATTGAGCATAATGGCCACGCATGCATAGTCCAAAATTCTTAAGGATGTGCATTTAAAAAAACCATAGGGTTACTAGATAGTATGTAACGGGAAGGGTAAGGTTTAGGAGGAACTCAGACGATCACCTCCAACCAATTGTTGTCAGCCCTCCTCTCAAATCATACCTCAACCCTTCAAAGCAATCTTTCACAACATGACATCAACTCAATTGGCCCAATGGCCTTGCTGTCATTTTTTGAAAATTCTTTCATTATGCATAAAAAAATGGTGAAACCTAGGTTGAGGAACAAAATTGATGTTTATTAACCAAAGTGTATGTTTAAATCACTATGGCATTACACAAATTTAGTGAAGTCAAATAAATTTTGAGGGAGCTTGAAGCCTCATAATCTCATAGACGGGCATGAGTACTGTAGCTCTTAAGCAGCTTGGGCATAAAATAATTAACTTTAAAGGTGTCTAAATTTTTGGGAAATTCATTTCGTTGACTGTCCAAAAATAAATAAATAAATAAGAAATCAAAAGAGTGCCTAAAATCACAAAATCGCCATAGATGAAATTAGGAAAACCATCCATGAATTATAAAAATGACTTGGATGAATGTCTAACTTATTCTAAATTAAAATTTGAATTTGAACAATTTTAGAATATTATTTATTGGGTTGCGTAACTTACTTTCGCACTTTAATTAATTATTAGGCAAAAAGGTGCCCAAGCTGCTAGAAAGCTACGGTAATATGCATGGCCTTCCCCGAATAAAGGTGTTTGTTGTCCTAATCGAACATTTGTTGTTCAAACTAAAGGCACATGGATTCTCCAAAAAGGGAAGAACAAATGATTGGCCATTGACTTTGCTTTTCATCTAAGTCATATCACAACCACACCTACCACTAATTCAATTGATCCATGGAAGTCCCAAATCTTTGTTGACATCTTTTGGAAATAGTTGCTTCCAAGATGCAAAATTCATAGGGCAAAGTCTGAGGGCAACAAACACATACACGTGGACAAAAATGTTTACAAAAATAAAGGGGGGGGGTAAACCCCTCATCGGAAAACCTAAATGATGTGAGTGGGTCACTAAGAAATTTAAGCCCCTATATACGAGAATTTTATAGAGAAAAACAAATGCATACATACTAACGGTATGCTAGAAAGTGGACTCATGTATTTATACTATGCTTTCAATTTAATGTGATAAATGCTTCCACTACATATTACAAACATAATTATGAATTAAGTAGGCCTTTATTACATATAATCCTCTTTCACTTTCCAACCCTATAAAGACCTAGAAGCCAATTACAAACCCTATCAAGAATAAAGAAGGTAGTCATTGAGGACTATGTCATATGATAACAATGGATGAAAGCGTGAATTGGATAAAACTAACATATTTGTTGTTAATTTTTTCTCTAGACCTTAGGGCCCCTATGGCGCATTTGGGCCACCTCCCTCCAAGGGAGCCTAAAAATGCCACACAAGCCCTTCGGTGATGGTGGCCTGCACTTGCAGGTGCCCAAGCCGAACCCGGGTGGTAGGTGTATAAGGTGAGTACTTCAATTTTGGTGGGGAATTTAATTTGCGTTGTAGTACCTCTGGAAGTTGGACCTTAAGTTTTACTATTGTGGCTCTAAAATCCACTAACCTTTTTCATACCTAGTTCTAATCTAGACCTACAACCTAGTCTAAGCGCAAACGCACCAGCCTTGAAATCAATGCAATCCTAGCTTATGAATTGAATTGGCTCTGGCACATACCAATCGGGTGTAACTCATACCACCCTTAGCTCAGTGGACGGAAGATCGACAGTTCGATTGACCATTCAATGTATTCCTACTTTCTTTTATAATTGTGTTTAGATTTCATAAACGGGAGGACTTGGCTTAAATTCCACCCTTTACACAACTTCCTTCTTACTTAGTTGATTTTGCTTACACAACCTATCTTACTGCATTCATACATTAGGCATCACCGCTTACCATGTGGGTGCACATTTTAGCTCAAAACCTTCTAGGGCCTCGTGTAGGTCCCTTGAAGATTGAGTGACAATTCAAACCCTTCGGAGGGTGGTGTCACCCTACCGTGTTAAATTTCCGATTCAAATTTTTCTGCCAATAAGGGTTCACGATATGGTTGATTTTTTTTTGTTAAGTGTGTTACATTGGATGGGACAATAAAAATGCAACTTAATGGGACCAGGGTGACGGGCGACCTGTAAGTTCAACCTATTGCACAATCTTCATAGATTGGGGTCATAACTCCCAATCCATGGGGCTAACAACACAATAGTGGATTTGTAGATCATTAATTTCACATTTCCACCAACAACATGCAGAGTGACGTGCCGGTGATTAATCCGACTTCAGTCACATATGACTCTATTTTATTCTTTTTTATGGTTCTAATCTCATCGATGAAGTAAAATTAGACATTAATTTCAATGATGGCTTATACAAACTATGACATAGACTTGAACAATGCAATTTATATTAAATGATAATATAAGGAGTGTACTGAGATGTATAACAAAACTACTTAGTATCATGTTTTGCACGAAAGAGTGAATGTTTCTTTAATACTTACCAAATCATATAATATTTTTGTAAAAAATGTAAAAAAAATTAGAGAGTCCTCCCATGTAAGGTTGGTAGTAGCATGGCCAAATATGCCCAATTAATTTGTATACTTTAAGGAGAAAAGTGATTCTAATATTCATATATAGAACATACTTCAAATTAAGGATTAAAATTGTTTGTGGTGCAAATGCTAGTGGGGATACCTCAGGCCTCATAAAATTATGCGTTCTATAAATAGACGCCTAAAACGCATAAAATAATTTGAGCGGCGCGCATAAATTAAGATTTTTTTTTCAAAGATGCCCAGAGGTTGTGTAGTCCGACGTGCAATTTAGGGTTTAGATTTGGTCGTCTACATTGATCACAACCTTCTATCCCGCCATATAGATGGGAGTGTGTCAACACAATAAAACATGCCACACACAACGCCATACGAAATACACTCCAGTTGTCCAATTTCTAGCATTTTCCAGTCATTTCTTGAAAAATGGTTATTTTATGCGCCTCGGATGCACGGCGCGCATAAATTAAGCTAATTTATTTCATTTATGCGAACACCTAATTTTATGAGGCCTGGGATACCTTGAATTGGAATGGACTACAAGTTTGAACATCATATTAGGCCAAATTTTTGTAGAAAGCTTCAAATTTGGCCTAATATGATGTCAGATGTCCGGCCTGGCATATCGACAAGAGTTAGATATATTGTGTGTACATAAGTACGTAGACCTTTGCAGAGACAAGCTTGAGTGAATTATCAGGTTTTGCAAAGTAACTGATTCATGTGCAGGTTGGCAGATCGACAAGAGTTAGATATATTTGTTTGTACATAATTAGCTCGGCCAAATTTTTGTAGCAAGTTCCAAACACTGGGAACAGTGCCCGGGAGGTTTTTTGGGCATAGTCAGTCAAGATCCTAGTGATTCTAAATCCAGCCGGTTACATGTTGACATCTTCCGGTATCGCTTTATTCATTTGAGGTATATTCCATAGATTCTTCTAAAATGATTGGTAATTCTCTTGATGTCTCGAACTTCAACCGGTTATTTCTCAAACTCAACCGGTTCATCTGTAACTAACTGTCAGTTCTCCCCGGACAGTGACTGGGAAGACATTGCCTGACTTGTATCATGTAATTGATTCATGTCCAGGTTGGCAGATCGACAAGAGTTAGATATGTTTGTTTGTACATAAAGCTTTGCCATTTTTGGTAGAAAGTTTCAAGCACTGACTTGTCAACCAACATTCAGTCTTGTTCATGCTTTACATGTATAAAAACCCTACCCGTGGGTATCAAAATTGTAATACAGTACCAATCAAACATTTTGATATTTGGTGGATATGTCAAGGTGAGAGAATCTTTATATGCCTGAATTATTATTTGGGTCAATACCATTCTAAACCATATTGATACTAGGGTGATTTTACCTAGGTATGGAAGTTTTTGCGTGGTGTATAGACCCGAATGGTATCGAAAACAAAAATACCATCAAATACACATACCCATATTGTATATGTCAAAAAGCATGAAATCCTCATTATACAGTAGATACCCAAATGGTAGAAAAAACAGACAATACTAGTCCAACATTGGTCTTGACATTGAGTTAATATTATACTAGAAGCACCATCAAACACTCATTGACCCATATCCATACACCCTAAATTGGCATCCGTTTGGCTTCCTGGGAGGTCCACCCTTTCTTAAAACCATGCTGCACATGTGTGCATCACTATCAAGTTAACAACCCCATATATTTAATTTTTGGTGGAATTCATTATTTATGCATATTTGGATTTATGCATTAGTTTTGGACAATTCCAACCGCCAGTATGACGTACACTACATTGCAAAACTATACAAATATGGTGGTCGATGAACATGGAATACAAACATTCAAAGTTGTGGATGTTGTGTTGTTGCTTTTGTTGTTGTCATTTGATGTTTTGTCCCCACAATTGCAAATCCCTTATTATTTTCTAACAAGTGGTTTGTCCAAATATACATAAATGTCAATTGTATTTATACTACACAGAAGATCTTGGAAACAAATTATGTAGTGTATGTATTCAAGGCGAAGAACTTGTAAAAATGCGTTCCGAAGTCTTTGTATGCAAAAGTACTTCAAACTCCAAACCCTCACTAGGAACTTCATGCCAAATGCTAAACTTTGTATCATTACCTACACCTCAAGGATGGTCTACAGTGGGACCATTAAGATCAACCCCCTACCCTCACTTGGAACTTATGTCAATTACTCACCTTTGAATCGTTTCCAACACCTCAAGGATGGCCCTACAATATGCTCCAGACCAATCCCTAAATCCTCACAGAACCTTAACCTAAAGCCTACCCACTTCCTATGATTCCTATTTATGTATGTCATTTTTCTTTGTTTTCAATCATGGTTCATGTTCTATAAGGCTTCTATAGGGCATAGTATATTTACATTGCCAAGAACTAGAAGATCCTTTATAGCCCTATGGATATTTTGTGGCCCCTATTCATAATTGATATTCATATATGCATCTACATGCTATTGTCAATTAAGGTGCATTCCATGGGGTGGCCCTATCATCGTCAAGTTTGGAAAAGGTTTTTTGTGCGATATATCATTTGGGATCCAAGCATATACGCCCCTAATTTATGTCTAAATGTCATATACCCCTAATCAATGAGGGTTTTCCGGTGTTGCCAAGGCAAAGTCAATGAGCATGTTGTGACCTCTCATTGTAATCCAATTCTTGACCATTTTACAACAGCCGCTTTGCAGAAGAAATCCAAAAGCCCATAGATGTACTAATACAGATCGAATAATCTTCCTCCTCTTGTTTTTGTTGATTGCCTCAATTCTTCTTGCATTGTGGTTGAGAACGTTATGCCCTCATCCCACCCCATTCCAATTTCTTGATGTTCTTGCAATGGTCAGTTCGCATAATGAATCAATATGCCCAACCCTCTCTAGTTCTACAACATCATCAAAATCCTCCCTTCATGGAGGACCAGGTGCAACTCGGCCACTTCACCCTTCAACAATTCCTACACTTTTAGAGAATTTCATGACAAACAAATGGATGTGTTTTGCATCCCGCGATAGATATGTGAGCACCTAGTAGTTAATCACCTCAAAATTAAAAGCAAAACAAGTGTTCAAATCTCTAAATTATTTTGATTCCACTAGAAAGTGGGTGTTGACTGAAATTTTACATGTAATTCCTAGGATTTTGGGTAGACACAATAACAAGAAATACCAAGTTTGTTTTCATGAACTAGTTACTCAAATCCATGCAAATTTCAAACGAGAATTTTAGAAGCAATTTAATATGACTAGGACCCATCCCTTTACATCGACATGTCGTTATTTAGCGAGGTCTACCGACTAGGAAATATTCTCAACGGGATGAATTTCCAAGCTGAATCTTGAGACGGAGCACTCACTTACGTAGAGAATCTCCGGGGTTCAAGTAAGGATCCAAACAATGCACCGCACTTATGTTCGGGGAGGTTGTACTAAGATGAGCGTAATAGGGAGTGAACAGCAGTCCCTTAAGAATATTTTGAAGTTTGAACTTTGCATTGAACAACGAGGAACATTGTTTATAGTTTTATCAACTTGATTGACTTCGAGCTCCACAAATCGTCGGTAAGTGAAACTTCCTTGTTTCCTAACCTTTCTACAGTCCTTTTTGTTTTAAGAGAATTTTCAAGTCCAAATTCAAATAATTGTACATCACATCCACTCGTTTCAATGTGAAGCCTAATAGTTGAAAATCCCCTGCAGAACATCAAATTCCTTCAAATTTTAAAACCATTAAAGTTCTAATAAAGTGGGCATGTTGGCCTTGAGTGACTTTTGCAGTAATTTGAATTTTTTTGGGTAGGTATATATATATATATTATTGAAGTAATGCAAACATGAGATTATTTTAAGAGCAATTACATGTAAATTGGCAGTGCTATGTTTTTCTTTTCTTTTCTTTTTCCAAATCGAAATGGATTCATCTGCGAAGAGGTGACCAAAGTACAACCATAGAGTGGAAAAAACCACCAAGTGATCTGCGTGAAATCAAGTAAAAGTGGCCATGCCTAGACATATTTTTCAAATAATCACCAAATTGCTCCTCTAAGCAATGAGCTCCCCAGCACATCAAGTTGTGTTAAACTCCTTCTCCACATCTAACTTAGCAACATCAAGAGCCTTATCGTACGTCTTTAAAACCTTATGCTCAATCCTACCATAATCAAGGAGGGTTTGCAATGTCAGTTGATGAACTTTTTTGGATAGGCCATTGAGTATCATTAAACACCACATTGTTGCAATGCCACCCAAATATCCCACAACACAACAACTACAAAGATAAATTTGAATTCAATGGAAATTATCAAGAGTTTTGCTAATGTTTCTTTTTACCAAAGAGACAAAGGAAAGGAAATAATAATTCATAAACCATAATTCATAAAAATAGAACATCAACATTTTGCATTGTCACGTGATGTTTGTTCACCAACTCCTACTTATGTCCACATGAGCATTTGGGGCATGGACTCATGTGGTTGGCTGCTTATATTGAAAAGGTGGACTATCAAAAGAGACATGTGTATCGGCAATGCTCTAATCATGGCAAGTCCCATTAGAATTGAGTAATACAATTTGCAGTTGTAACTTATCATCAACTGATAATACTTTATATTCATGCTCAAAATGGCCTTCATTGAATGTCAGAGAGTGTGGCAATTGCAATGCATTGAAGATGGCCAATTGATTGGATTTGACTTAAGAAAACAATTTTATCAGTTTGAATATTTTTGGACATTTCCTTATGATGCTATCAAATACACCTTTTACACCTATTATGACGAACTGGAAATTAGTGGGGCTCAAAATTATTATGGCCCACTATATTTTATATGTGGTTTGAAAATTACAACAACTTATAAATCGATAACATATTAATATATCAATGTAAAAGAATCAAATATAATAACCTAAACAATTAATGGTTTTTAATATTATATTGGTATCATACTTCAACCCAAAGTAATCTATGCTCGTGTAAAAATATTAATTCCATATTTATAATTTTAAAAAACTAGTATTATGCACTAATAATGGCGTGGGTCAAGAAAAGTTACATTGACCAAAATTATCGTGGTATGACAAAAGCATAGCACAAGCCACATTAATAGGTGTAGAAGGTGTTAAAAACATAGCAAATTATATTATAACATATAAATCATTATTTTAAGATGATGTGGCCTAGAAAATAGAATCAAAGACTTTAGTGATGTCAAATTTGGAATGAATTGGCCCTCAATCTTGTAGGGGATTTTTTCTTTTACTTGAGTTCTTTTCATCCACGATGGATGACTTTACGTAGACGCCACAACTCCCTAGCCGAGCTTGTGCATGATTTCATGGAGCTCTTGCATTATTCCATAAAATCAGGCGTCATTTCAACGCTCCATATGATGGCATAAGAATTTTTATTTTTTTCTCCTTTTTTATTTATGTGGCTTAATCCAGCTACAAGTTTTATTTTATCACAAATAAATAAAAAATCACGTCTTTCTATATATTCATGACAAAGGGGGTACCGCGTGATATTGGACATGGTCAAAGGTTCAACATATGAGTAACGATTTTGTTTGTTTGTTTTTATTATCGATTGAAACGCCGTGTTGAGTTTTGGCACCGTTTCTTAGGGCCACTTCACACATGAGCCAAGAGCCATGACCTTGTAATGGTGAGGGCACTTGACTCTCATCCAAAGGCCGTACCATGGATGTTGGTGTGAGCCCAAAATGGTGCCCACATGTGTTCTTAACCCTTTGAAACTATTAGAAGTTATGTTTTGATGTTTTATGATTATTCACAAAAATATAAAAAGAGTGAGGCTTGAGTGAAGTTATGTTTAGACCTTAGGTTGATTAGAAGTTTAGCGGTGTGAAGAAAGTTCCTTAGTTAGGTGAGCATTGTGTATGGTGAACCAAGGGTGGCTTCTTGAGTTAAATGTTTGAATTAGGATCTATGTTGTTGGTTTAAGAGTTGAAAGCTTAAAGGATAGGATGAGAGCCTACAAAGTAGGAGAGGATCGAGGGGCTTATCTTGAGCTTTGAGGGGTGCTCACCCCTTCCCTCCCCCGTTTGAATTAGGATCTATGTTGTTGGTTTAAGAGTTGAAGGCTTAAAGGATAGGATGAGAGCCTACAAAGTAGGAGAGGATCGAGGGGCTTATCTTGAGCTTTGAGGGGTGCTCACCCCTTCCCTCCCCCTATATATTCCTCTCTCTCACCTTCTTCACTCACTCGTGTTCCTATTCACTCTCTCTTTCCTTCATGCACGCTCCTTTGGCACCCCTTTGAGGGGTGCTCACCCTCTCCCTTCCCCTCTCCTTCTCTCTCTCTCCCTCTTGTTGTTCCTCTCATAGAATTGAGTGTTAGAGTTAGAGTTGTGTGGGAATTAGTAGAAGGTTAGTGGAATTAGTAGAATTCATAGAGACTTGTAGGGACTTGAAGATACTTGTAGAGACTTGAAGGCCAATGCTCTACCTATTCAAGAGACTAGCATTAATAAAGCATCATGATTTCAAATGAGTTGGGAGCTTGTTGAGATGGAAGCACATTTCATGTTACCACGAGCTTTGGTATCACACATGTGATTCTCAAAACCATCACCCGGACTAGGACGCTTAAGGGTGGTGGGTTTGGCCTCACAGTTGGGAAAGCCGTTTTATGTAGTCATGGGCCCTCAAGCATAGTGTGAAGTCAGAATAGACGATGTTGCGGGACCATTGCATATTTTGTTGGCGGAAAAAGAGGGGAGGATTTGGTTTAATATAATATGTCTCAAACTCTATCAATTTAAGAGAATTACTTGGTGGTGTTTGTTTGTCCTGGAATTTGTTCTAGAATCTACCCTACAATTTGTCTTGAAATTTGTCATGTTGGAAAAATTATTGAAAAAAATCATGGCCTCCCGAAATTTTCGTGAGGCCCACCTCCAAGAGGTGGGCTTGATGCAAATTCCGGGAGACCATTCATGAAACCTTATCCATAGTCCACCATGTAGGACTCCATGTAGACTTTTCATCCATGCAGTCTTCTTTGGGCCTTTAGGCCTTCACCTTCGTGTGTGAAGTGAACTTGGACGGTCTCCGCGCTTTCGACCAATGAGAGCTCTTAGATTGCAATGGTCACGGGCCTTCAGTCTTGTGTGTGAAGTGGCCCTTAGACTACAGGTCCTAGAAAGTAATCAAAAACTAACACCGGTATTTGAAAATGTACTTGCATGAGGATCGCTCATTATTCTTTGAATATAATGGGAGCGGTTCTAAATGCCTATGTCATGCCCTAGCCTAGTTATTAAATGCATGCATGTGGCTCCCTCTCTCAAAGAAGGGTGTCATGTCCTATGATCGGGGAGAACCGGCAGTTAGTTACAGATGAACCGGATGAGTTTGAGAAATAACCAGTTGAAGTTCAAGACTGCAAGAAAATTACCGATCATTTTAGAGGAATTTATAGAATATGCCCCAATTTAATAAAGGAGAACCGAAGGGTGTCAACATGTAACCGGTTGGACTTGCAAACACTAGGATTTCAACCGATTATGCCCAAAAATCTCCCCAACCACTAGTCATGTCCTTCCCCAGGGTCATGTCAAAAGGTAACTTAATAGGGCATCGAGTCAACAAATCATATGCTTATGTATTGCTTGTCAATCGATTGAACATTGATGCGCGGGGGGGGGGGGGTCACAAAAGCAAGTGGTTGTTAGCAACTAACTTATAAGGGATCAATCATCTGGGGATTGTCCTGGAATTTAATTATTAGGAAAGGCGGAGGGGAGGGGGGGCTACTGTGGGTGTTGGCATTAAGGTTGATTCATCCATAGTCAACCAAGTGCATTTAACCGCTCATTAGGGTCATCTAATACCAACATGGATGGGATCTATATTTTGTAGCAAACGGAGTTAAGGTTTATGTGATGGCAACTTGTGATTGATGACCCTCATAAGAGTTTTGACAACTGTTGTAGCCAAGAATTAGCATTTAGATAAGCGGTTATGGGTTGCCCTATGGATCGACTGTGAAGCAATTTCCATATTCATGAAAAAAATTAAAATTTTGCATTCTCCTTAGAATATGTTTCTCTTCACAAGAAAAATAATTTCCCACTATTGCTCCTCCTAAACATATGCAAACTCTCTTATTTTATCGGTTATAAGTACCTCAACCTTAATGAGGATGAAACCTACAATGTGGTTATTTGCTAATAGCATTGATGTAAGGTATGCATGTATGCATGTCTTTCACAACCACTTAATTTAATTGGACAACTATATTTGAGATGTGTGTGGTTAGGTGTGGATTTAAGAACGTACATCAACAAGGCAATGTGTAGTTTAAGGAGATTGGACTAAGCTCAAAATTTTCTAGTGACTTAATCATTCTAGGTTTAATAGTCAACATGATTACTGGGGGAGGACCTATATGACCATTTAATGAGCTTGAAGATCTTTACTTTGATAATGAACAAGAAATTCATATGAGCTTCAAAAATTATGGGGCAAATCACTACATACACGATTCGGAATTGGTAATCATCTCGCACTAATTGCATGTTTCACATCCTAGGAGAAGTGAGTGCAAAGCTTAAAGCGTCCATTTAAGGCTTGCTTCCATTAATGACACGTAAATTTGTTGTGTTATGCACGTTTGCTCTAAGATTCTTGATGCGTTGTGTATCAACACACATGATGGAGAGTGGTTATCGTGCGCTATTTGGTTACAAAATTAGGGGTTTTAGAAAGCATGTGGCGGAAAGAGATGTTTAAGGTGAACCCCCATGTATGTGTATCGGAGTTCAAGGATTTGCAACATTTGAGCATCAATGATCCAATCATTGATGCAACAAGTGTTGGCTCATGCCATCCCGACTCTTTGCACCCGTGCATATGACACTTCACTTTAACATGATCCCCTTCCTTTGGGAAGCAATGGGAAACTGTAGAAACAATGGAGCAACAACAACCACACCATCACCACTACCACCACCAATCCTTTGTTGTATTATGTGTATGGAAGAAGTGATTGTTAATGATAGATTTGCGCAAACCCAACTTTAGTTTTATTTTTTTATTTTTAATAAGATTCATGAGGGTACAGTCAAGACTCTATAAGTGTTACCCCTATAAGCGTTATAATTTCATATATGTTAAGAAAATTTTACTCCCCTACAAAAACACAATTGGTAAGACTAGTGAGTGTTATGTGTTAAGTGTTATAACATGCTCTACTCCCTTCTTTGTTAATTGCACCTCTATAAGTGCTAATTTTGAGAAAATCTAAGTAATAATATATGAGAGCATACATTTTAAACATGTAATCACATTTATCCCATATTCTCTCTTATTTAGAGATCCTTCCTCCTTGTGCACTTTCAAGCAATTTGGGAGAGGAGATGGCAGACAAAGAAGGTTGGGGAGTTGGGGTGTTTGTTGGGTGTTAGTTTGCTAGTTGGGGCTTACAATACTTGATATAGCATCTTTCAGGCGCAACAATCAGGGTCAACAATCAGGTGGGTGTTCTTTTGATCTCTATTGAGAGGGATATAGAGGAAGCTAGGCGCTTGGTAGAGGTTGATGAAGTTGCTACTCTACTTCATCAACTGACGTTGTTGTCATCTAATAGTGAGGTGGGTGACCTGATGAATGCTCATGAATACCTCAATTATGAGATGGAGTTTGATTTAAACAACCCCTATGAACCTACCGATGAGGAGTTTTTGGATATGTATTCCTTAGAACATCAAGAAATTGATGTTGATGAGGTTATGGTTGATGTGGTAGAAGAAGTTGTAGGATTGAGTGTTGTTGAGCATTCTCTAGAGACTTTGAAGAAATACTTTGAATGAAGACCAAATGATGCCCTATCACACATCAAGAGCATTCAAGGACTCAAGAAGGAAGTTTCATCTCATCATTTGGAAGCTTCTCATCAAACTACTATAGACTCTTTCTTTCGGGTAGTTTAGTTGGAAGAATCTCGTCAAGTTACTACTATATAGATTATTTCTTTCAATTAGTTTAGTTGAATTATGTATTATCATTTGTGCTTTCATTTTCCATTTTTATAAAACGTTATGTTCTTCATTTTCAAAATATTTAAGTGTTATTTCTATAAATGTTATTAATCATCGGTATGAATTCTATAAGTGTTACTTGTTATAATTCTATATATGTTATTTTTTTGCTACTTCCGACCTGTAACATTTATAGAGTCTTGACTGTATTATGGTTGGTCCCTTTTCAATAAGGGGATCCCTAGTAAGGAAAGTCTATAAAATCGAATGGGAATCATTTGTCACATGTACAAGCTACTACCCAACATGCCTAGCCGGTGTCTAGCTCACGCGATAGGCAAGTGTCAACCAAATTTGTGGACAACAATTGTTCTTTTTTGAAATTTTGTTAGTTGGTAGCTTAAATCTTCTCTGGATTTAACTTGGATTTAGTAATAAGATGGTGAAATGAGTGATTTTTAAGTGAAATGAAGGATTAGTGAGCTCAGAGGTCTAATGTTTATGACTATCTACAAGAGATAACAAAGGATTCTAATTAAGGACCATAGACATGTACAAAATTAGAAAAGTCTTTTGAGAGCCTGGATATGATCAAAAGAGATCTCTTAAGAGTCGAGTCTCTCATTGATATATCTAAGTTGGCTATTGTCTGAGGAGGCAGTCGAGGATAGACGTAGTAGTTGGACAGGATAGAAAAGTTCTTCTCAGGAAAAGAGTAATTTTTGTGTATCGGAGGCTATAATCTCAAGGTGTGAATCCCAAGCTTTCTTCAAAAACATAACTGTTGTAAATGCTCAAAACTCTTGTGATCAGTTATGTGGGATTCTCCTGACTCTTGAGAAGTGAATTAAATCTCTGTGATTATCAAAATCGTCAAAGAACCATACACTAGAAGGAAAGGGGGTCCTTTCGCACACGAAAAGGTCACATAAATGACAGTGTTTTGGGGCCTCCACATGTGTCATGAAGGTTTGCAGCCCTGTGGCAATACTGTCATCTTGGACCTGTGCTATTTTTGCACAAATGAGTGTTAAAAATGTGTTGTGGTTTAAGGCCTTTGACTACGACAGTAATTAATAAATTTGATGGCCGTGGTAATTAATGATCTCGATCGCCGCGATAATTTATGATTATGGGGGAATTCCATAGGTACATTAATTCAATCTCATATAATATGTCTCTTTAAAAGAGATATCCATTAATAAGTGCACTCCTCGCCCCCCGAGCCTAGCCACCTATTTCCAAGTGCCTAGCCACCTACCCACCAAGGTAGGTTAAGCCAAGGGTGGGGGCCAAGGGGTTTGATCCTTGAACCTCTTGGCTCCCACGTAGAGGCCTTAGCCACTAAGCCACCACTCCTCACATGATACATGGGGAGTATTTAAAAGATTTGTATATAGAGGCCCCAAGTTACTCCTCATTTACTGTTTTTTATTTACTAGTTTTATTTACTAGTTTTATTTACTGGTTTTATTTACTGGTTTTACATGCTGTTTTTATTTTCTGTTTTTATTTACTATTTTTACTTACTATTTTGATTGATTGTTTTTACTTACTGTTTTTATTTACTGTTTTACTTACTTTTTTATTTACTATTTTTACTTATTGTTTTTACTTATTGTTTTTATTTACTATTTTTATTTACTATTTTTACTTACTATTTTTACTTAATGTATTTATTTACTGTATTTATTTACTGGTTTTACTTACTGTTTTTATATACTGTTTTTATTTGTTATCTTCTACCTTAGTAGTTAATTAGGTAGGTGACTTACTTCTAGGTCTAGATCTAGCTAGAAGGTTTAGAAAAGTAAACAAATTTGTTTACTTTTGTAGATCTTCTAGGTAGATCTAGATCTAGAAGTAAGTCAGCTACGTAATTAAAGATAGAACATTCTTTCACGGCTTCCTTGCCATTGAGTATTTGCTATTTTAGTGCATTTATGTTGGATGAATGCATGTAATGTCTCTCTTCTACCTTAATTAGTAGTTAATTAGGTAGGTGACTCCTTTCTAGCTAGATCTAGACCTAGAAGGAAGTCACCTACCTAATTAAAGATAGAACATTCTTTCATGGACTTCGTGCATGACATTAAAGTGACACATATGTGTAAGAGTTTTAAGCTTTCGCTCGATTTTTGAGCTCCGCAACACAATTCTTACATGCATGTAAGAATTGTGTTGCGGAGCTCAAAAATCGAGCGAAAGCTTAAAACTCCCACACAAAAGTTTTTTGTGTTATAGCCTCGTGTGCGAAAGGACCCCCTTTCCTTCTAGTGATATGCTGAGTCGATACACGGGTGTGAAGCTCTTTGAATATTGTAGTTGGATAATATTGTCTTGAGCCAGAAAGACTTCATAAATTCAAGAAATTGATTGAGTGAGCTGGTGTCATTGTCAAAATTTGTGAAGCACTGTTACTTGAGCCATAGCACTAGAGTGTTGCAATTATTGTTTCTAAATTGTCGGGTCTGACATATAATTGATTTTATGGATGACAATTGGCTTACACTAGTAGGAAAGAGGGTCCTTTCCCACACAAAAAGGACACAAAACTGACACTTTTCAAGGACCATGACACATGTCATAGAAGTTGCAGCCACTGTAAAAATACTGTCTTCTTAGACCTGTCCTATATTTTAAGAAACGGGGTGTCAAAATCATGTTGTGATAAATGCAGGTACAAATTTTACTATGGCGGTAATTTTTGAGTATGGGTAAATTTGGTTGTAATTTTATTAATATTTACATATACATCTCAATAAAAGTTACCTACAACTAGTACGTAGATTCCTACTAGGCAAGCCTACCCACACCCTAGCGGCCTTCGGTGTAGGCACCTACTAGGTTAGGGTCCCGGCAGAGGCCAAGGGATTTGAACCTTGCATGTCATGGCTCTCACTTGCCAGCCTTAATCACTAGGTCATCGCACCTCACATGCTAAATAGAATGTGCTCTAAACCTTTGTATACGAGGTTACTATTTACTGTGTATTGCCTATTGTTTACTATTTACTGTCTACTTTTTATTGTATATTACCTACTATTTACTATTTATTATTTATTGCATACTATTTACTATTTATTGTTTACTGTTTACTATTTACTATATATTATTTATAGTATAATATTTACTATTTATGGTCTTTTATATATTATTTGTTGTTGACTGTCTGCTATTTACTGTGAAATATTTACTGCTTACTATTTACTATGTATTACAATGCTTTAATGTCGTATGAATGAAAGATATACTTGTATGCGGTAATTGCCTTTCTCATACCTTAGTAGTTAATGAAGAAGGCGACTCACATCTAGGTCTAGATCTAGCTAGAAGATCTATAAACTAATTAAAGAGAGAACATTCCTTCACGGACCTTTTGCATGACAATAAAGCGATACAACTCCCACACATGTAAGAAATGTGTCGCGAAGCTCAAAACTCGAGCGTGGAACTCAAAACTCTGACACAAAAAAAATTTATGTCATGGCCACATGTCAAAGTGACCCTCCTTCCTTGTAGTGTTAGTGATCCATTAAAATCATCGATTAATTAAGGAGAGACTATTGTTCAAATTGGGGCGCCCTTGATCCTGGTTATATGTGGTTACTCGTTACTCAAAAGACTATTGTTGAGCTGAAACTCCCTACATTGAAAAACCCATGGTATAGTGAATTGTGACTACTGGACTATGATTGGTTGTAAGGGAGAGACTACGCAATTGCATTTACATCACTGAGTGACCCTAATAATCCCCTCCTTAATCTCTTAATTCACACCAATCAAAGTCTTACCTAGTTTTGATACCCCAATTTCATTTTAAAATCATTGTGACCTATCAATTAACCTAATAGTGACACTTAGAGTTCAATGTGACGCATATTTAGTCTTCTATGTGTGGTTTTGTTAATCGCAACCCAATCCAAAAACCTATCCACAGTAAGCCAACTATTATATTGGCTAGGTGAATTAAAAATACTAAACATGATATTAAAAGAGGTCACTGCAACTATTGAAATCACACATGGTCAGCCTCGTCGAGTGAACAATACTCATGCTGACTATTGTTCATTTTGTAATGGTGACCCGTCATGAGTGGTAAATCGTGCTTACAAAATTCCCGGCACTAGGAGTGGAACACCCTAGTGTTGAGTAATATTATGTATGTCTATATGAGCACGAAGTTCTTGTAGAGTGACATAGATAGGCTTAAGGTTTGTGGCCTTATTGCAGACCCACTTTCAACCTCACAAACAAGTTTAACCATTGGATTGGATCAAGAATTACCTTCTTTGTTTAGCAATAACTATAAATCACAATGAATATTGTAGTTGATTTCATAATCAAAGTTGAGATGTAAAAATCAAAAGAATTTAAAGTTGAGATTCTCAAGCTATATACTCTCTCAGTTATGCTAATTATTGAATGTAGAATGATATTTTGTATTTTAAGCACATACCTAGTCCAAATTTCTCATTGCTATATGTGCCTCAAACTTGTCATTTTAGTGTCCATCCCTTAAGAATACATAGGTTCTCCCAATTGTGTTTGGTATTAAGTGTGGTATACTACTCATTGACAAATAGGGGTGTCCAATTAACCACCGACTAAGAAAAGTGACCACAATGCACAAGGCCCACATACCTTCTAGAACCTATTTGACATGTCACACACAACATACGTGTTATATATACCATTTTTACCATGGTGCCATATATTGTACTGCAATGCACTACATCGTTTATGGTACTTAGTGCCCCATGCGTAATAGTGTCACTTACCATATTTTAAGGCATATGCTAGGTTACATCAACAACTTCATCATTAGTGTCACCTCATGACCCTTAGTGTTCACGTGCGCTTACTAATACCTTGGCATGACTATGTTCAACAATGTTATGAAGTATATGCCTATATTACATAATGGTCTATAAGTTGACTAAAGTGCACACAATGCCTGGGGGTTTGCATCTTTCATAACACATATGAGTATATGAGAGTGCACAAAAGGGGTATTAATTTAAACTTTTATGTACTATGTATAACATATGCTACACAAATTATAACTTGTAGTTATGTACATGTATGGAGGACCTCTAGAAAATATACAACATTTGTACTTGTATGGTAGGTCACTTATTGAGGCTCATGTATTTGAAAGTATGGAGGAGGATGAGGAGCGTGATTATGATCACACATTGATTGATGATTCTAGTGCTCAAGGTGGTGACAAAGAAAATTGTAGTGTTGGAGAAGACAATTCAAACATGTGTGAGGATGTTATCATAGAGACATAATTGATGCATGCACAAGTTGAAAGTGATTAACATGAAGATGTGGAGTTGCAAAGTGAGTTTCGACAAGCCTTGGAGGTTTTAATAGATGAACATGAAAATGTTGAAATGTCCTCTCAATGTAATGTAAACTCCATTGTGGCTTATATAGGGGAGTCTAGGATTTTCAAAAGAACATTTTTAGTCAATTGAGTGGCAATCAAACTTTATCTAAAGATCGATCGACTCGGATTAAGGCTAGCATTTTATATATTAAGCCTAAACTCCTTACTGCCACAAATCATGATACTATGTCAAATCTTGGTTGTGTTTGTGGAGTGTGTTTTTTGAACACACATGAAGCTTGAATTGTCAAAAACGTGGTAGACCAAAAATAATAGCTCCAATTAAGATTTGATTTGTTGGGAGGGTTTATGGGATGCATAGAAAATTTGGGTGTCATTGGGTGGAGTGTAGGGATCCAATTGACTTGATGACCGTTCATCAAACATGGAGATTGGTTTATGTTGTTTTCAAAAAGGAGCCAACAATAAGTGAATTTACGATCTTACGGATCAGTTGATGGTATTCAGAAGCATATTTGTATGCTTATGTTCATGACTATATATGAATGTAATTTTGTTTACATATACATATTGTCACTTGTATTTTTTTTATCATCGGAAGTGCACGTGTATTGTTTGATTTTACTAAACAAAGTTGTATATAGGAGGTTATTGAAGTAAGTTGCGAATACATGTGGTTCTTGGTTTTCAATTAAAGGTGCACCCCCCAGGACACAAATGACACTTGGCATTGATATGCTCAAGAATATCTTCCTCTTGCATACTTAAATTTAAACATACGACACTTGCCACTGGTATGCTCAATAATATCTTCCCCCTTTGCATACCAATACCCAAAATTATCATCTCAAATATCCCAATATGCTACACTAAATATCATAATGTAAATAACTTTGCACTTTAATATGTTCCCTATGCTAACAAATAGTATCATATTGGCAATTAGCAACATGGCACTTTGAGACCTCTAGGCATCTATAGTAGGGGTGCCTATACCCGATCATGAACTCATCATCAATCTATAAGGTATTTGGAATTTTGATAAGGTTGGGACTGGATTTCAATCAAGGCGGGACCAATAGTGACATGACAAATGTCTTGGTTTTGAGTGCTAAAGTGAGGAGGAACGAGCAGTTAAAATGAGCGGTTATGGCAGACTCTAGACATTGGTAATATGTTTGATCCAACTTTTGGCTTCAAAAAATCACAATAATTCCAATTTCAGGAATACGATTACCTAAAAAATTACAATCCTCCATATTCCTATCTTCCTACACGGAAAAAAAATTGCACTGCCTCATACTTCTCCAGATCTGGCAAAGAATCTCTTAAGCGGTCAGTTATGGGCGCCTCTACTCTAGTGTAGGGGCGGACGTTAAAGTACCCCCTACGAACTTGTAGGGGGCAGATCTGACGAGAAAAAGCCTGCCCGCCTGTCGACGGAGCTGGCAACGTCAACGGAGTTTACGTCCACTATTCCGTCCGTCTCACGAATGACGCAGGACGGCATCAAGAGCCTTGTGCACTGCGCCCACGTCATTCAACTTCATGTCATTCAATACATGTCCTGCAACCTGTCATGCCGCAAAAAACGGATCTCAGATCTGAATCATGATTGTGCTTGTTAGTCGATGTTCAATGATTTGAGAGTGATTGTTGTGAGGTTGTTCAAAGATTAGACTTGTTGGGTGACAAATTAGACGTGTTGGTGACGGAGTGTTCCCATTGATTCGCCATCTAGGGTTTAGGGTGTGATGATTTGGGCAAACAATGAGTGCATGAAGGTGATTAGCAGATCCAGGGTTTGGGTGTGCAAGGTTCGGAATGCCATTGAGTGTTGTTGATGATTCGCTATCTAGTGTTTTGGGCAAACAATGAGTGCAGATAGGTGCAGATAGATGCAGATTTGGACAAACAATGAATGCAAATAGGTGCAAATAGGTGCAAATAGGTGCATATAGATGCAGATTTGGGCAAACAATTAGTGCAAATAGATGGAGATTTGGGCAAACAAGGGTTTGAAGCGCATTTCAATATTGCCATGGCTTCGTTTTCTTCTGCCACATTTTTGGATTTTCTTCGCTATCTTACTGCCACATTTATGGGCTTTCATTCCAATAGATTCATTTGTAGTCTTGCAAGGGTTTAGGGTTCCAAAGGTGCAGAGCATCAGTAAGGTGTTTGGGTGGCTTTGACTCCTTTTGTCATAATTGCAATCTGGTTGCATAGGTTTTAGTAAGATCTACTGCCATCCTTCACCCCAACATATTCATTCTCCTCCTCCATTGTCTACGGTTTCTGATAATTATCCGCTATAGTGCACCGTTTTGTCTTCCATTTAGTGATCCATGTATATCATAGTGTCCTTCACTGTCCTTCACTATCCTTCACTGTCCTTCACTGTCCTTCATGTGTCATTCTTACTCTTATCGATGTCCTTCTATGTCTATCAAGATTTGTGGTACACATTTTATTGTGGGATTGTATGACTAGCAGACACCGATGCAATTTTGGGCCGGAGGTCAAGTCTGATGTAGTGCCAGAGGACATGCAAGCCCTACTCAAATCCACCCAGAATTCCTTTGTGTGCTCAATCTTGTACATGTATTTCTATGTTGCCATTTCGTTCCATACGATTAGACACCAATTACCATGTCTGAAGGGTTGGTCTCTATATCATAGTTTATTCACGGGGGGTTCACTCCATGTCAAGTTGAACACCACGTGCGGCCAAAGTTTGCTACCCCTATATTACATGGAATAGATAAATTTAAAAATTATGATATTTTTTCTACATATACATAACCATTGATAATATCTTTTGTATATATTTTTTGAAATTTTTAGTCATCTTCATTTTTGTAGTAATTATTTTAGTTCAATTTTGCGTCATTCTAGTTAGAAACGGTATGTTTTATTAAAAAAACAAATCATCAAATTTGGGTACCATTTTTACTATGTAATAGATACCGTGTATATCTACCCATGAAAAAAAATTGATAAAATTTTGACCCATTTTGGTGATGCAACTTACCAAAAGTAGATTTTTTTGGCCGCACGTGGTGTTCAACTTGACAATGGAGTGACCCCCCCCCGTGAGTTTATTTGAATTAGTAGCCATTATGTATACCTTACATTTATATGCATGATATCAACAATTGTGAAAGACAAATGCAGGACATTACTGACTGAAGTACAAGGTGGCTAAATGACTGCAATATTTAATAAACAAGGTTCTGAATGACTTAAAGACTATAAACTACATAATTGAAGGACTCCAATATGGATTGACTAAATGATTGTGTATCCTAAAAGGACTAAACATATGATTGACTAGAAGATTACACAACAATGATTGACTAACTCACTACACAAAAAAATTCCAAAGGACCAAAAAACTTAATCACCATATCATTGTAGAACCATGTGACTGAAAGATTGAATATTTGAATTACTAAATCATTACATACTTATGTGACTAAAGACTAAACAATTGGATGATTAAATCGTGAAGGACTATAGTCTTGAAGGACATAAGTCTAGTCCTTCATGACCGGACTAAAGTCATCCTATAAGGGACTAGATTCATTTGTAGTCTTGCAAGGGTTTAGAGTTCCAAAGGATTGCAAGCTTTATGCATAGGATCAGTGATTTCTATTGCCACATTTTGTAGGTTCACTAAAGTCATCCTATAAGGGACTAGATTCATACACCAAGGAAAAACATTTCAGAGTGACCATGGAGGCAATGTATATGTTTGACAAAGTTTTTGTAAGTTTTTCACTTTTGACATGCAAAAACTCGCACAAAAAAAATGCACATCAATTGACACGCACAATTTAGAAGTTCACAAGTACTGTGACTTGTGAAGAAAATAAACACACGTTAATTGACACGCTAGAAATTGAAATGACACGTATTACTAGGCAACTTAAGTACTATAAACTGCAGCTCAAGCATCCTGAAAACATAACCCATAACAATAGGAGAACTTCCTACACTCACTTACATACTTAAGTTCAACCTTGTTCTTGTAATTTCTTTTGTTACAGGGAAGGCTCTACAGTTGAGATGGTGATCAAAGAGGTGGTGGAAGCTAAGTACTAGGCCGACAAGACCATTGTTCTTGGTCTCTTGTGGATGTATTTCCACAACTGTTTTGTGCATGTTAATGAACAATTTTCCCCATCACGTCTCAAAGAATGTTGCTTTGGCTGGTTAAATATTGGGTTAATTCTGAGGCGTCTCAGCTTGACACTGGGATAATTTGAGGTAGACTTTGCATAGTGTAGAGATCCCCTTCAAATTAAGTTTAATGTACAATGCACAATTCACAATGCCTGAATTGAAGCTAGATTTATCCAACATAAAAGCCCTAAAATAGCAATGTGCAACTTGGAAGTTACTTTCATTAGTTGATTTGACACCGGTATTAACTTTGAAGACCCCAATTAAATATGCTCAAGGTCATTTGAGATGAATTGGCAACAAACGTATAGGGGTCAAGTTTCTATGTTGCATGGATGAGAGGTATGCTCATATACAATAATTTCCAAGTCTCTCCGGTTTACATGCTATTTAGTGACTGTTGAGTTTTAAGCCTACCAGAATAATTATTTCATTAGAATGGCAGTCTCTTTGTGTGTCAGTTTCTCTTGTGGTGACCTTTCTAATTCTGAGTGGTTGACAAGGTGCTTGGTTTCACAATTGCAGGTCATGAGTCCCAATTGTTGGTGGAGTGCCAACCTTTCTGTTGTTACTACCAATAGAGAGCTCTCGACTTCCAATAAAGACATAAATAAAGTCCCCTCAAATTTCGCCACGTGCCATTCCAGTGTTGGCCCACTTCAAACCAACGTGGAAACTTTATATACTCTAACACTACTTCGGAAAAATGAAACAGAGTGCCCTCTAGTTACAGTACATCCATGTCAATTTAGAAACCGGACTATGAGATACCTTTCAAAACCGAAACTTGATGTTGTGAGTGCTTTTGATACAGTATTTGTGCGGGTATGATCCAGATTCCAAAGCACTCAAAGTCAAATAATTCCTGCACTACTACACGCAGTAGGCACCGATTACATTCTTCGAGTTTAATTTATTTCAAACAACATAACATAATATTAATTGGCAGGCCAACGGAATCCTGGATATCATACTCTTCCTAAACAGTATCATTGAGGAATTCAACCTGAAATACAGTGGCACCAACAGTGTTTAGGCAGACTTTTGGGCATAATCAGTCCAGATCCTAGTGTGTTTCCAAGTCCAACCAGTTACATGGTCACATCATATTCACATCTTTCGTTCTTCTTTATTAAATTGAGATATATTCCATAGATTCTCCAAAATGATCGGTAATTTCCTGAAGTCTTGAACTTCAACCGGTTCATCTGTAACTAGCAGCTGGTTCTCCCTGTTCATTGAGCACCAACCTCGATCGCTGAACAAGTGCTGTACGCGGGCATAGTGGGAAGCCGTGTGTGATTTCAATTTTAGTACGCGTCTCGGAGTCCAAATTCTCAATTCTACATACTTGCAATTGTCTGTAACTTGAGGCCAAAAGTGGAAGTTCACAAACACACAGACACTTCCTGTTGATTTTTCGACTCACAGCAGCTTGGTGGTGGTGGTGGATTTCTTCCCTTTATAACTTGCATTCCACAGCTTTGAATGTTTCGTTCTAAGTTTTGTCCTTGCTCTTGCTTATATATATGTTGAAATCTGCAGACGTTCACACACACTGTTTTTCCTGCTCTTCTTTCTTGTTCTTATAGTCCATGTAACCATATTAGGTGTAAATTATAGTAGAACAACCCAGCCACAATAATAACTTTGTGTGGTTGTGATCATAATGTGATTCTTTCCAAAATCTATGCCCATGCTCTGTAAGAATTTCCTCCCAAAACGTCATTTCAGAATGTTTGTGGCAACACACAAATTGTTGCACACAGGGTAATCGGTTCGCGTAATGCACGCACAGCAAGTAATGCCCCCAGTAATTAAGCAGGCCGCAGCAAGCCAAGGTGGACTACTGAGAATTATAACTATTTTTGTGAGATGACAGTCCATTTAAGTGTCAGTTTCTCTCGGTCTGACAGTATCTACTTTTCTTCTTCTCGACATACAAGGGCTTGAATATTCTTGACATGGGCTTGACACTGGAGTTTCAAGTGCTACTGAGTCTTTGGCCCTTCAGTCCAGAAACACCTTGGTGAGGTTGAACTTCAAGAAAAGTAGACGTGTGTTATTTGGATACTTTTATCTCTACACCCCTTTCTCGTACGATTTGGAAAAATACGCAATTAGTGTGACATTATTATCAAATCCAAATCATGCCCATAGCCATTTGCCTCATAATGTTTGGGGCTTATCATTATCATTATCAAAGTGAATATTCTCATACCCATTAAATGGTCATATAGGTCCCTCCAATCATGTTGACCATTGAGCCTAGAATGGTTAGCATGATTTTGTGCACTTAGTCCAATCTCTTTTAAACACATGTCAATTTGGTGTCAAAAGTCTCAAAAAATTGGACTTGAATGTGCTACCTCTTGTGTATAATATGGACCTGGCGGCTTCTCCTAAGTTAATTGCAATTCATTTATAGTGGGTTTTGTGTAGTCTTCACCTGCTGACACATCCATTCCAGTTTTTGAAGCGCTTGTGATTCATGTGTACATTAGGACGTGATTTAATAGTTATCTCTCTGAAATTGCAGAGACAATTTGAAATGGAGTCACCACTCGTGCTACAAGGTTCTTCGGTGTTTGTAGCTCTCTTGATTATGCTCACAGTCTCTGACATCTGCATTGCCAGCCAAAATTTGTCGTTGAGTGGTGAGTAATTATTGCACCCTGTAGCCATTAAATGTTGCAAGTAAATTTTGCATGGATAAGTTACTGCTTGATAGGAGTTAAATGAGTTTATCCCCTGCACATTATGGGTTCACTTTTGGGCAATGGCATCAGGGACTTGGATAGTATTCCCCTATTTATACCTATTCATGTGTTCATCAGGAAAAATTAACCAATGGTATAATTTGTATTACTGAATACTTTGAGAATTTTCAAAAACAAAACTTTGTTGAAAATATGAAGAAATTATAGATCAAGTAAGTTGCCGAGTATTGGGAAAATTTTGTAAATGAATCAAAAAAGTCCATGGCATCTAAGTACTAGCATGTTCGTTAATACTTGCTAAAAACAACAACTTGCCTCGAACAAATTCACAACCTATCGATGCACATTTTCATCATGTTGAGGATTTTAACATCTCCAAAAAATGTTTGAAATTTTGAAAGCATGCAAACAGTTCCGAGTTTCACTCATTCCAACTTTTGAATATTCTAATTGAGTTGGCGAAGTCACCAAGGTATTTGTTCAATATTTTGCAAAATCTTGTCCCAATCAGACATGTAGAAGGACAGTGGGTGAAGTCTACAGAATTGAAAATCCTAATCCTAAGGAATAGTAAGAGAACCTTGCAAATTGGAAGGCCCGAGTTTGTGTTCTTGAAGAGTTCATGATCATGAGTGCTTTGTGGAAAGATCCTATTCATTCTAGATCAGTGCCCGGGAAGCTTTTGGGCATAGTCGGTCAAGAGCCTAGTGATACTAACTCCAACCGGTTACATGTTGACATCTTCCTGTTTTGATTTATTCAATTGAGGTATATTCTATAGATTCCTCTAAAATGATCGGTAATTCTCCTGAAGTCGTGCACTTCAACCGGTTTTTCCTCAAACTCGACCGGTTCATCTGTAACTAACCGCCGGTTCTCCCTGAGCGTTGTTCTAGATGAATTTACAATGAACTTTGAAATAAATCTCATGTGCCATCACATGCACGTATCATGAGATGAGGTGGTGATGAAGGTGTGCCCATTGACCTTGTGCCAAAAGGTGTTGTTGTTATTTCATAATGTGCAAGCTTCATTTTCTTCATTAAATTTCTACATCACACTCATCCACCATCAAAGGGGTTGTCATGTTTGAGGCTTGTGTATATGCTTCATGTGCACACCTCCCACTACCAACATATGAAACTTGGACAACACGATTTGCTTCAATAGACGAATTTACAAATCCACCATAGTTGTAGATATTTAAATTTTAGAGTAACACAATACGATTTGCTTCAACACATGACATGGTGTCCAAGTCTCATATGTTGATAGTGTTCAAATTCAACTTTTGATTATGTAATTTTTCAATGATTATTATTTTTTGTGTTGCAGAAAAAGCAATGTTCGGCATCTTTGAAACTTGGAATGCAAGTAACCCCAAGCTGTCCAGCGCACTAAACTGGTCACTGAGTGGTAACCCTTGTACCAGTTGGAGTGGTGTTTCGTGTTTACAATACAATGGTACTCAGACTGACGATGTGACTATTTTGAGGTATTTAACTTATCTTGTTCCCTATGCTTATTTCATTACTTAAAATAATTGTGGCACATTCAATGTGTCATGATACTCGCAAGTTTGTGGGACTCAACGTAAAAAATATGTCAAATCAAATGAACGTCTATATGATTCTAGGAAGTACATTGGATTGAGATAAAATTTTGATAAGGAAAATAAGGAAGGACTTGATAATTTAGCAAGGTCCACTTGATCTCTGGTACGCCCTAAACTCCATAATATCAACCTCCATAATGTCACACACTCTCTAATATCCCGAAACCCTAGGGAAGGATGTTCGTAGTTCAAATTTTACTCCTTATTTTCACATTTCTCTCCCTTATATCACAAAATGTCATTAATGCAAACCACCAAAGAAGTCAACCCACACCCTTGCATTGCGCCATGTGTCAACATGTGGACTGTCACCTTCTTATTATTCTTCTTCTTCTTCTTATGCCACTTGTTGAATTTTGGTGCACGTGTCCGCCACATCGCCCGGGAAGGCCAAGTGGAGTGGACCACACTAGCGTAGGTGACGGGAGAACAAATTTAAATTGTCCTCACATCTCCTTTGTGTTATTCCATAATGTCACATGCTACACTAATTTTATAGTATAATGCATCCATGTTAACACTACAAAACTCTGTAATATCATGTGCACTTTGGTTGCCACAGGTGTGATACTACGGAGTTTAGAGTGTAGCTTATTCATAGTTACTTAGTGCAATAACGTCTTACTCAGGAGGTCACTTTTCACTAAAAAAAGGTTCAATAGGTTGTTCATGAGAAGAAACTTAGATAATAGGAAGAAATTGATGTTGGTATGAATAGTAAACAATGTTGGTATGAACAGTATGAATATTGTGAATAGTGCCGGTATTTTTAGTGAATATTGTTGCTATGAATAATATTTTCAATGAATAGTGTTGGGATGAACAATGCATCATGTGAATAGTGCCAGGAATATAACTACACCCAAATTTCCAAGTGTTAGCCTGAATGTATGAACATTCTCCAAAAATAACTACACCATTTATGGTATTTTAGTGTTACATACACTATTTGCAACTTGGGCCTAAACAAGACACCTAGAGGTCTCAAAGTGTCATGTCTACTAATTGCCAATATGATATTATTCATCAACATAAGTAACTTTTTTAAGTGAAACATTATTTACATTATGACATGCAGCGTAGCATATTGGGATACTTGAGATGAGAGTCTTGCAGTTTAGTATGCAAAGGGAAGAGACTATTGAGCATACTAATGACAAGTGTCATGTATTCCCATTTTAGTATGCAAGAGGAAGATATTCTTGAGCATACTAAATCCAAGTGTCATTTGTGTACACTCTAGTCAACTTGTAGACCATTATGTAACATAGGCATACACATCATAACATTACTAAACATAGTCATGCGAAGATAGTAGTAAGTGCACTTGAACGCCAAGTGTGATGAGGTGACACTAATGGTGAAGTTGTTGATCATTAGTGTCATCTGGTGTTCGCCTCAAAATGGGGTAAGTGACAATATTACGCATGTGACACTGCATACCATAAACGTACACTCTAAACTCTATAACATCAACCTCCTCAATGTCACTTCTTCTCTTATATCCCCAATCCCTAGGGAACGGATGTTCTCAGTTTTAAATCTCACTCCTTATTGTCACGTTTCCCTCCCACATATCATAGCATTTAACATTAAAATAAACCGCCGAAGAATTCAAACCGCATCCTCGCACGCATCACGTTGCCACCATTGCAATTATTATCATTCTTGCAATATTGACTTTGTGTTATTCCATGATTTCACATGATAGCCTAATTCTCTTTTATCTCGCGTCCATGTTAACACTAGAGAACTCCTTTATACCATGTACACTTTGGCTGCCACAAGCGTGATATCACGGAGTTTAGAGTGTACTTTGTTTACGGGCCCACAAAACATAATTGCTTCATTCCAGAGTGCGTGGAACTGACCCACATGAGTGAATAATGTTTTGGTGAGCAACAAAATTTTGCAACCTTTCTGCACAATCACGGCTTTCGATATTGAATTGGAGTTCAGTGTACTAACCAAGAATGCACACTGTATAGTATTATAATTTCAGTACAAATTCCTAATTTTATCATCACCTGGACAAAGTGAGGTTTATGCACCTAATATTGGGGATCGTCAAAATAGAATCATTGTCTATCGCATTTGAGGATGTTAGGTGTGGCCATCATTGTCTTCAAGTGCAAACTCGATTTGTGATCTCATAATTTTCTCATTCTAATTTACTCGCCTTTACCATATTGGAGATTCCTTATAATATGTGAGTCCATGTGATGCACTTCTGATGGCCTACATTTTGTGTTGGTATTGATGGCCGCCCTTCACAAACACAGGTTACCTGGAATCTCCAGGATAGATGAATTCAAAGACCCTTTCTCATTAGCGGGTGAATTACCTGCGGCGTTAAAGAATTTGACAGGTCTCAACACTTTGTGAGTTCCATTTCTCCCAATTCATCACTTGTCTCTCATGATGGGATTTTCAAGTTACTACAACTTACAGGAGTTCTTATTGTTCTCCACCATTTGCTTTCTATTAATCTTACTTTAGACAATAATGTCCATACTTGAATTGAAAGGTATGTGGACTGGCTTGAAAATACTAAAATTTATAGAGAAACGATTTACTAAACAAGAGACTAAACAAGGTAGACACAAATAATGGGTTTCATGATTGGGTCACTTCATTCACAATAGGAGGACATGGTGCATTGTAGTATCTCATTGTTTCCTAATGTGCTACAAGTGTTTCTATCTATGTTTAGTCAGGAGTTGGTTGGTGCAAGTTTGTTTTGATATAGAAATGGTCACCTCAATGTACTTATTATTTTCTAATCTTCATACTTCCTTGACTCAACAAACATGTCATCTTGAATTGTGTTGTTCAGAGACTTGAGCAATAATCGTCTCAATGGGAATTTGAATGTCATATCAGAGATGCCATGTTATCTTCATGATTTGTAAGGCATTCTTTCAATGTATGCATGTCAAGTTATTTGTTTACATTGAGCTTACTAGCCTAGCAGCCAGTAAACACCATGCTCATGCTAAAGGGTTTTTCTGAAGCTTGGAATGAAAATACCACAATTTGACTTAGCATAATCGCTTTTACAACTTTTTGTATTTTATTCGCGTACCTCGTTCATGATTAAGTATGGGTATCATGAACAAATTTTGTATGCATTCATTATCCCATGCACAATACATGCACACATTGGGTTCCTCCCCTCCCGCCCTAGAAAAGGACAATGGTTCATGAACAAAGAGGCTCTTCATTTGTGCTTGTTGTGCTAGGAGCCAACGTTTATTTCTACCTACCTATCTATCTATCAATCTATTGTTGTGCACATTAAATTCTTTCATTTATTGTTGTGCATATATGACAGGTATTTGTCAAATAACCTTTTTAGTGGCGAGGTGCCATCATTCAAATACTCCACTTTCAAGAATAATCTAACAAACTTGTGAGATATCTTAGCTACCCAAACTTGCAAATGATTTGTGATTTACTAAAGTTAGGGAAGCTATATTCATTAGTCATGCTTCCACTAAACTTAATTTTGTGAATATTTATGTTCAATTGGCATGTTCTGATCACTACTTGTCTTCTTACTAGATTACTTGATTGTTGCCTACATTACACAAAAGAATCATAAGATTAAAGTTTAACCAATTCATATGTGTGTGATGCAGATTCTTGGATGGTAACCAACTCAATGGAAGTCTAGACTTTTTACTTGACATACAAATGAATCTAACCGTAATGTAAGTTAATCAATCATACTTCTTGCTTGGAGATAGGCACTATCCAATATAATGGAATAATTAGTGATTCGATGTGCATTCCTCTATCTATGAATTGGTGGGTAGACTATGGCTTGATTCCCGAACTCCTTAAGCCTAGAAGCCCCAATGAGGCATAAGGTTCACATGCTTAATTCGGTTACTTATCTTAATTGGACACCTTCCTTTGAGTGGTGTGTGGTCAGGTGTGGATCCAAGAATGGACACCAAAAAGATATGTGTCCAAAAGCGATTGGACTCCATGCTCAAAATATGTTAATCAGTCTAGGTTCAATAGTCAACATATGTGGGGGGGGGACTTATATGACCGCTTGATGAGCATAAGAATCTTCACTTTGACAAGTAACCAAATATTTATATGAGCTCTCAAAATTTATAGGGAAAACGGCTACAGCTTTTATTTGAATTTGCTAACCATCTCGTGCTGATTGCGTGTTTTGTATCCTAGGAGATGTGGGCTAGTTGGAAAAAGTAACTTTTTTTTATGACCCATCCACCTTAGGTATGTGACTTTTGCAGTTCTTAATCAACTTTATCATGGATGATTGGCAGATACTTGACTGGTAACTCATTCACTGGAGCCATCCCAAAGTTCAACGCTAATACGACAATCTACTATTTGTGAGATTCTTAACCTACACCAGCTTGTATGTCTAGACACTAGAAAATATAGTTTCTGACAAATGGTTAGAAACTTATCAATTTCACCACTCAATAATGAAGGTAAATAACTTAGTCGCTGGGGTTTGTGTTCTTGTACAAAAAGCTTGGCCATAAATCACCTCAAGAACCTTTTTTTTAAATTATTATTTTGTTTCTTTCTTTTGGAATTTCATTTCTTGATAGTAAAGCCCTAACCTTATGACCTGCCTGGCCTTTTTGTCACCTTGAAACCCTAACATTATCTACTTTTCCACTTTCTAAGAGCCTAGTTGACAATAAAATATTAGAGCTTCTTTCCTTGTAATAATTATACTCGTCTAAATAGATATGCCAATGATTAAGTAATTGATCAAATTGTTCTATTTTACTGTCATATAACTGGTTACACTGTCTTATAGACTTCAAATGTGTTCATATCATATCCCCCATTCTATGCTGAAATAATAATTTAACATACATATGTCACCCTAATGTGAGGATGATCAAAGGTCAACATAACATTACTCCATTGGTGAGTTGTGTTCATGGGTCCCACATTAGATTCGAGAATAAAGCCTCTAGATGCCAAGATTCCAATGCTTCAGACTGAATCTAAAGTCATGGCAGTTGAACACAACTCATTAGCTTAGTAATTTTATGAGCCACATGTCTAGTATTATTTCTTTATTTCTAAATCAATGCTTTCTAATGACAATTTGTCAATATGGATGATGGAAATGTTTATATGATTGCAGGGATTTAAGCAACAATGCTCTAAGTGGAGAAGTGGATTTCCAAGCTTCGAGTGTATCTATGCCTTCCCTTAGAGTTCTGTAAGAGACTTGCTTCTCTAATTTTTATTTTTATTTTTATGCTAGAACAGGGGAGGCATGTGGCCACATGGCTAGTTTTTTCCGTGAAGTAGAGAGAAGATTTCATCACAAGGAATTGAACCGCCAACCACTCCATTTGGTTTTGGGTACCTCTCCTTTGTCATTTAGTAGTTTAGGGTCATCTCAAACCACTTGCTTCTCTAATTTGAAGGATGTGACTTTGTGTTCTTATTGTCATAGTTAGTTGACAAGTACTTCAACATTGGGCTGAATCGGATGGGTTTCGTTTAGGGTCTACTAATTTTAGGTCTAAAGAAACTAGAATCTGACGCCTTCGTATTTGTTGAAATAATCTAAGAAATGATTGATAATGGAACTTCATATTCTAGATGTATTTTTGGAATAAATATATAATTATTTAGTTGTATAGAAAGCTCTAGTACAATCTAAACACACAATGGCATGAAAACTATGTGAAGTTGAGGTTAAGAAGACTTGGAACCCATGAATATGCACTTTTGAATGTTAAATTAGCCATAAGTTTGGAAGCAAACCATCAACAAAGTTTCATTGCCTTTTGAAAATGGATCTATAGATTGATACAACCCAATATGAATTGTAATGGGTCTAAAGTCATGGCAGTTGAACACAACTCATGAGCTGAGAAATGTTATGCACCACATGTCTGGTATAATTTCTTCTTTCATTTAACCAAAATTTTTTAATAACAGTTTGTCAATATGGATGAAGGAAATGTTTATATGATTGCAGGGATTTAAGCAACAATTCTCTTACTGGACAAGTGGATTTCCAAGCTTTGAATACATCTATGCCTTCCCTTAGCTTTTTGTAAGAGACTTGCTTCTCTACTTTTTCTTTCTCTTGTTATGTTGGAACACGGGAGGCACGTGGCCACATGGCTAGTTTTTTCCGTCAAGTAGAGAGAAGATTTCATGACAAGGATGTGAACTGCCAACCACTCCATTTGGTTTTGGGTACTGTCATTTGGTAGTTTAGGACTATCTCAAACCACTTGCTTCTCTAATTTGAAGGATATGACTTTGTGTTCTTATTGTCATAGTTAGTTGACAAGTACTTCAACATTGGGCTGAATCAGATGGGGTTCGTTTAGGGTAGGGTAATTTTAGGTCTAAAATCCTAGAATCTGACACCTTCATAATGGTTGAAATAATCTAAGAAATGATTGATAAATGGAACTTAATATTCTGGATGTATTTTTGGAATAAATATATAATTATTTAGCTCTATAGAAAGCTCTAGTACAGTCTAAACACACGATGACATGAAAACTATGCGAAGTTGAGGTTAAGAAGACTTGGAACCCATGAATATGCACTTTCAAATGTTAAATTAGCCATAAGTTTGGAAGCAAACCATCAACAAAGTTTCGTTGCCTTTTGAAAATGGATCTATAGATTGATACAACCCAATATGAATTGTAATGGGTCTAAAGTCATGGCAGTTGAACACAACTCATGAGCTGAGAAATGTTATGCACCACATGTCTAGTATGATTTCTTTTTTTATTTAACCAATTTTATCTAATAAAAATTTGCCAATATGGATGAAGGAAATGTTTATATGATTGCAGGGATTTAAGCAACAATTCTCTTACTGGACAAGTGGATTTCCAAGCTTTGAATACATCTATGCCTTCCCTTAGCTTTTTGTAAGAGACTTGCTTCTCTACTTTTTCTTTCTCTTGTTATGTTGGAACACAGGAGGCATGTGGCCACATGGCTAGTTTTTTCCGTCAAGTAGAGAGAAGATTTCATGACAAGGATGTGAACTGCCAACCACTCCATTTGGTTTTGGGTACACGGGGGGGTCACTCTATAGGATTTTTGTGCACCACGTGCGGCGGAGGGGTATTTGTTTAGGGGCTATTTACCTCCAAGGCACGAATTAAAAGCTCCCTATAATTACTTAATTTTCTAAAATGGCTCATTTTTTTGCACCCTACCATTACTTATAATGCCCATGTCATTGCAATTTTTTTGTAGTCTATATTCTTTTAAATTAAAAAAAGTTAATTTAAAAGTATATGCAATGCAAAAGTGGTGGGAAAAAACATGGCAACAAAAAGGTATAAAGAATACATACCATTGCAAAAACTAAGTAAAAAAAATTTTAAGTGGAAACACAACAAGAAGGCTTAGGATGGAAACACAACAAGAGTGTGCGTGTGTTCACAAACACAACACCCACTCCGTAAAAATCCTTCATTCAAAGTCAATTTACATACTAGTGAAGACCAGAACCATAGTGTACAATACTTACATAGTGTGAAACACTCCAAGCTTGGTCATGGACCCTATATAGTCATGATGCCAGAGAAAATATGTCAACAACACATTTAGAGAGTGCAAGAATCTACCTACAAGATGTTGAGATTGCACAATGAGAGAGAGCTTGGAGAGATCAAAGATGGAAGTTGGATTGAAGACAACGTCACAATGATCTTGCAAAAGTATCGCAAAATAAAGAAATTGCACAATTGGGCGAATATGGTAAGGGCAACATGCAAATCACAAAGACTCCAACATTGAATAAAATGTGTGCTATGAAGAAGCGGTGGTGGAAGTGGACATATTTGTTGGAGACGACAATGTCGTAGTAGAGAAGCCATAGATAAATGAAAAGCCACATGAAAAATGAAAAATAAGAGGCCACCAAGAGAAGGGAGAGAAGCCACCGAGAGGTGTTGGGAAGAGAGTTAGGGTTAGGCTTACAATTTCATCCATTTTTGGATAAACAATGAGTCATTTTTCATCCATCCCTCGTGAGGTATGTGTACAAAATTGATTCTACTAAACCTACACCTTAGGATCCTTATTTTTAGCCCCTATATTATTTCTACAAAAAGGAATAGTCCATATTTTATACCTATCTACCTTACTTGTAATGGGATTGTCTACTTTTAATGGACCCTTCATTATTTGGAATTCTTTTATAAGTTTTATGTCAAACAAATTTAATCCTCCCTATATTATGCCGCACGTTGTTTTTAAAATGCACTAAGTGACCCCCCCCCCCCCGTGTTTGGGTACTGTCATTTGGTAATGTAGGGTCATCTCAAACCACTTGCTTCTCTAATTTGAAGGATGTGACTTTGTGTTCTTATTGTCATAGTTATTTGACAATTACGTCAACATTGGGATGAATTGGGTGGGGTTCGTTTAGGGTAGGGTAATTTTAGGTCTAAAGAACCTAGAATCTGACGCCTTCATATTGGTTGAAATAATCTAAGAAATGATTGATAAATGGAACTTCATATTCTAGATGTATTTTTCGAATAAATATAAAATTACTTAGATCTATAGAAAGCCCTAGTACAGTCTAAACACACAATGGCATGAAAACTATGTGAAGTTGAGGTTAAGAAGACTTGGAACCCATGCATATGCACTTTCGAATGTTAAATAAGCCATAAGTTTGGAAGCAAACCATCAACAAAGTTTCGTTGCCTTTTGAAAATAGATCTATAGATTGATACAACCCAATATGAATTGTAATGGGTCTAAAGTCATGGCAGTTGAACACAACTCATGAGCTGAGAAATGTTATGCACCACATGTCTAGTATGATTTCTTTTTTTTATTTAACCAATTTTTTCTAATAACAGTTTGTCAATATGGATGAAGGAAATGTTTATATGATTGCAGGGATTTAAGCAACAATTCTCTTACTGGACAAGTGGATTTCCAAGCTTTGAATACATCTATGACTTACCTTCGAACTTTGTAAGAGACTTACTTCTCTAATTTTTCTTTTTCTTTTTATATTTGAACACGGGAGGCACGTGGCCACATGGCTAGTTTTTCCGTGAAGTGGAGAGAATATTTCATCACAAGGATTTGAACCGCCAACCACTTCATTTGGTTTGGGTACCTCTCCCTTGTCATTTGGTAGTTTAGGGTCATCTCAAACCACTTGCTTCTCTAATTTGAAGGATGTGACTTTGTGTTCTTATTGTCATAGTTAGTTGACAAGTACTTCAACATTGGGATGAATCGGGTGGGTTCCCTTTAGGGTAGGGTAATTTTAGGTCTTAAAAAACTAAAATCTAGCACCTTCATATTGGTTGAAATAATTTAAGAAATAATTTATAAATGGAACTTAATATTCTAGATGTATTTTTGGAATAAATATATAAATCTTTAGCTCTATAGAAAGCCCTAGTACAGTCTAAACACACGATGACATGAAAACTATGCCAAGTTCAGGTTAAGAAGACTTGGAACCCATGAATATGGACTTGCGAATGTTAAATTGGCCATAAGTTTGGAAGCAAACCATCAACAAAGTTTTGTTGCCTTTTGAAAATGGATCTATAGATTGATACAACCCAATATGAATTGTAATGGGTCTAAAGTCATGGCAGTTGAACACAACTCATGAGCTGAGAAATGTTATGAACCACATGTCTCGTATAATTTCTTTTTTAATTAATTGATGCTTTCTAATAACAATTTGCCAATATGGATGAAGAAAATGTTTATATGATTGCAGGGATCTAAGCAACAATGCTCTAACTGGACAAGTGGATCTCAAAGCTTTGAGTGTATCTATCCCTTACCTTTACTTTTTGTAAGAGACTTACTTCTCTATTTTCTTTTTCTTTTTATGTTTGAACACGGGAGGCACGTGGCCACATGGCTAGTTTTTTCCGTCAAGTAGAGAGAAGATTTCATGACGAGGATGTGAACTGCCAACCACTCCATTTGGTTTTGGGTATTGTCATTTGGTAGTTTAGGGTCATCTCAAACCACTTGCTTCTCTAATTTGAAGGATGTGACTTTGTGTTCTTATTGTCATAGTTAGTTGACATTGGATGAATCAGGTGGGGTTCATTTAGGGTAGGGTAGTTTTAGGTCTAAAAAGACTAAAATCTGACACCCCTATATTGGTTGAAATAATCTACGAAATGATTGATAAATGGAACTTAATATTCTGGATGTATTTTTGGAATAAATATATAATTATTTAGCTCTATAGAAAGCCCTAGTACAGTCTTGTTGCCAAGTTGAGGTTAAGAAGACTTGGAACCCATGAATATGCACTTTCGAATGTTAAATTAGCCATAAGTTTGGAAGCAAACCATCAACAAAATTTGGTTGCCTATTGAAAATGTGTCTATAAATTGAAGAGAGAGAGAGAGAGAGAGAGAGAGAGACGTTACTACATCTTCAAGTTGATATACTTCTATATAAGTAATTTGGAAATGGACATCGCAAGAATTAGAGGGACTTTGAAGAATATTGCCACCTTTCAAAGGTGAACACCTTGAACATGACACTTAATACAAGCACGATAGTTGATTGCTAGGAAGGTCATGGAGAGAGGAAATTATTGCATACAAGTGTGCCCCTCGTCCATCAAACATAAAAACTTGACCCCCTATAAGTTTGTTGTTGATTGATCTCAAATGGCCTCGAGTATAGTACTCTAATTCAAGGTTTTTAAAACTAATTATGGTGTCAAATCAACCCAAGAATGTAACGTCCGGGCGGCACATACTATTTCATAGCTTTTTATGTTGGATGAATGAGAGGTACGCTCATATACGATAATTCCCTCTTTCCAGAAGGTCATTCATCCAAGCACTATTCAAGTCCTTAGGCAGCTAACCTCATAGCTTCCATGGGATCTCGATTAAGGCCTTGGATTAAAGTTGCATGTTCAATGGTAGGTCTTTGTTCTATGGGACCGAATACATATATTAGGGCTGGTTTACACTACCGTACTTGGCCGTCAGGGTCGGCAAAAATTAAATAAAAAATAGAAGTTGAAAAAAATTGGAAATTATTGGAGAAGAGAGTTGAAAAGAAAAGTTATTCATTGAAGAGCATGCCGAATATTACAAAATTGAGCCAACTTCATGTAGTAAAATCCCAAAATATTGCATACCGTAGCATCATAACTAGTTCGTGCAAAAATAATTTTTTTAAACTGGACATTATGAGCCCGAATTTTCTGTTATTTGCAGAGCAAATTGAATTAACTCCTAAAGAGCTTGCGGCCAAAATCATGGCAAACCCAGAGGTTGCAGTGGCGTTTTAGGATCCAAAAGTAACACATACAAAGGACCACTAATTGAGATTAGGGCATTCAATTAGGTTAAACACACCAAGGCCGCCACAAAAGGGTGAGATAAAAGAAATCTTTCATTGTTGTGAACTAGCCTTGTATTAAATTGTTGAATCTTTTACAAATATTTTTTGAAATTGTTGAAATTTTTATTAATTTATTTTTACCATGCCTAACCCACTTTCTCCACTTTAATTAATTATTCGGCATGAGATGTTGACCCTGACGGCCGAGTACGGTATGGACCATGAAGATGGACCAAGGCTCTGCAAGGCAGCTGATTGGCTGTTGAAGTTGTCCCGGGACAACTTCGGTTTACACTAAGGAAAAAATGTCAGAGGGACCATGGAGGTCGAGGTCCCCAAAATATTATTTTTAAGGCCTAATAAATGCACTGACATGGTCCAACGGGTTTTGCGGTGAGAGTGGCAAGAGAGGTGGTCTGGTAGGAAAAGGCAAGGGCCCATGGCAGAGAAATGCCACTTTCATAATTCTTTAATGAATCTACCCTCTATGTGCCTTAATCATAGCATAGCCCATGAGACATACCATAACTACCTTGTTTTTCCCTTTAAACCGGCTCCCACGTGTTTCACCAAACAACGTGGGACATCTAGAACTCTAGAATATGAGCGCAGATTTGTTTTTTTGCTCTACCAACTGCAATGTTTGGAATTGGGGGGCTTGTAATATACCGTTGGAAAGGTCTTGAAAATACCTTTCCAACGGCATATTACACGCCCCTAAAAATTTAAAATTACAGTTGCAAAATGAAAAAGAAAAATTTGTAGTTGTTTAGTGACTGCAGATCAGGGTGGTCAAAAGAACCGCAATGGGAAATCTTCTAACACTAATTATCAAAGAATTGAACTTTAGTGTTGAGCAAGGTAGGGTGGTAACAACATTAAATATAATCAAACACTAAATATCCTATTTAGCGTAGTGACAACACAAGGTACATGTTACATGTAAATTACATTGAACATGTACAAACTAAATTGCTCTTTTTTTTGTAAAAATTGTTGTGAGAAGATTTGCAAGCCACATCTTCGACACATTTAACAAGAAGTGAAGACAAGTGAAACCCAAGAGAAGACAAGAGAATGGTCAAACTTGAATTTTTTTCAAAATTGCCCTTTTTGGGCATGTATTAAAAAAATCAGCACCTTCACTTTTTGGTGCTTGGTCATTCTTCTTGGTCCACATTCGGTTTACACCTAGTGAGGGGCCCATGGCTCTTAAAACTAATTTTTTATGAACTCGGACCATGGAAGTCGGACCACGAACTCGGACCATTGACAAACGCCATCTTCCATGGTCCGACTTCATGGTCCATAGTGTAAACCAACCCTTAGGCTTCAATTAAATTACAATATCCACATGTTCTTATCTAGTTTAAGGCCGAATCCCGCAACATGACTTCAAATGTGCTATTATCTAAGTACGCTACTCGGTTTCCGGAGAAATCGGGTGGATGCCAACATTTTTGTAGAAGAACTTCAACTTGACACGTAGTATGTCAAATAACCTTTAATAATGCATGTTGTTGCAGAGATCTATCCAACAATGACTTGAGTGGACCAGTGGACTTTAATGGATTCAATGGCTCTTTTCTTTCTCTTCCAAATTTGTAAGCTCCTAGCCAATTCAGATTTTACAAATGCTCTTATTTTCAAGTTCCAACTACAACAATAGTTTGAAGAAGTGAGCATCGACCTCTGAATGAGGAAAATACGACTCCTGAAAGAGATTCACATGGATTTAAGAGTATGCACAGCCAATCTGATGTTCATACATGTCTCCAAATAATCAACTCTATCACTTGTTTTGTGTTTTGCAGATATTTAAGCAACAACAAACTAAATGGAACAGTCAATTTTAGTGCCTTCAACGGATTGTACGCATATGATGCTACTTTGTAAGTTCCTCAAAGACAATTTATCATTATTATAGCTTCATACTGTTGTCCAACATCCAAATTTAAACTTGTGTGTTGAAGATAGGACCAGTTATTTGGAAGGAACAAACTCAAAGCCTATGAGGAAGTGAAACAATAGTTCAAAATATGTGGATTTGGTTTTTTGGTTTTGTGATGCAAAAATAAGCTCTTTCTAGTTACGATATTATTCCAAGGTGAATGACCATGATTCACCAATTGTTTGATTTAAATGTTGTGGGTTTCAGAAATCTTAGTCACAACTTCTTCACTAATATGACCAGCATGTTCACCGACGTTATAAACTACACAACTATAGATCTTTCCAGCAATAACTTCAACAATTTTACCATTTCCACTAACTCCAGCCTCCCGATTTTGCGTAAACTGTAAGTCCAACATAGTATCAACTTGAATTTGTTTTGTTTCAAAGTTTCATTTACAATAACTCGTTTTGTCTGAATGTCTCATTTCCACGCTCGATACACCATCCTCCAAGTAATATTGAGAGTAGAGGCTACATTAACCGTCGTGTGTGCAATGTGGGGCTAGACATATGAAGAACAATTTATTGGGAGGAGAATTTCCACACCAACTTTTGAAAATCCAAACTTTGCAAGAGATGTAAGAGAGCATGCCCTAAACCAAGTGGTATTCGTGTGGTATGCTTGAGCCTTGAAAAATGGTTGATATTGTCAACCAATTTCGCTCCGTATATTTTGTTACGGTTGCAAACAAAATCTTGAATGCCCCTTATGTGAAGGTAAATTACTTAGAACTTAACGCATTAAATAAATGAATGCTTTCAAATACTACCGAAAATTATTTTTCCTTGACAAGGTTTCAAACTAATTTTTTTCCCTCTTCATTCACGGAGGTGGTTTGATAACAACCGTTTCACGTCATTGACTCTTCCGGTCGTCGACCCCGTGAACTTTACTTTGTCAACTATATCTTTAGTGGGAAATGATATCTCGACGGTCCAATATGCATCGGCAGGCCCATTGTCAGCGTCTGATATTGAGGGTCCCAATCCAGTGCTCTGGTAAGTGCACACTTTGTTGTTCGTATTCCGTTGACGAGTTTCTGGATTAAAATATGTTATATGTGGAGGGTATCTTGTACTAGTAGATTGTATAATGAAAAAAATTAAGCATAAACCATAACATTACTACGCACATAACATATGTGCGTTCGTTCATGTGGGCCATGAAAATATAACCATGAAATGTCGTAGCTAGACTGAATATGCACTACACTGTTTTTTGCATTTAGTGTTGTAAACAGTAATTACGAACCACAACACTAAATGCCATTTTCAGATTTTTACATGTCCACAATTAGTGTTATAATACTTTTTATGTTTTTTGTTTTGTTGCCACATGGTTGCACCATCTCCACTACTAGAAGGTGGCAGCATAAGAAACACTATTTGTCGAGTGGTTGGTCAAGAATGTTGCAGGTAAATGACTAGTAACAACATTAAATGCCACACAACACTAAATGCAAAAAACAGTGTAGATACACAACATGAGTGCTCCCCATAAACGGGAAGCTCAAAATCAAAGGAGGATTGTGCTCATCCTATACATGGTCCCACAAAACGCAACCAAGGAGTTGTGTAATGATATGACTAATTCTAGCATGAAGATTGTTTCACAATAGAGCAATAGTTGGAGTGACTGGAGGTTATCCCAACATTCATGACCTTGCTTAAGTGATTAATTTAACTATGAGGTTATCTACTAAGGATGGAATCTACATTATAGATCTATACGATCGAGTATAGCATGAAATTTAACGTGCCATGTTAATTGAAGTGGCTTCCATGAATTAAGCGATTGAAGTAATTGAAGTAGAATTAAGTGTTTTATGCCCACCTTCCATGGTTGCCACCCAATGACTGTAATTTATAGTGCACATCTCTATTGCTCTGGTCCTCCCTACCATAGCAGGATCAAGGCATGTTGGCTTCTTTGTGTCATTCACAATATTCACCTTGGGATGAAATGCATACATAAATATATTAGAAATCAATTTTGTGGTCCCGCCGATTCTTCTAGAGAGGTTTTGGTGATAAATATAAAACCAAGGCCATCCGAAAATGAACAATCAATTGTATAGGAATCTAGAGGCTTGCCCTTGGGGGAGGTAGGCGTCAGCTAGTTTATTTTTGCTTGTTCAATGTGTTCCCCAAAAAAGTGGAGCACTATTTCTTAAAGTCCCTCGAAGTCTCATAAAAACCTATTGAAAGATTCTGTGTGGATTTAAGCCCTCGTTAAGATGAAGTGATATCATAGTTCAAATTGTGGCATCACTAGAGTCATTTACTTTTCTCTTTTGCCTTGGAAGTCCATTCTTTAGCAAGGCACATGGTATTGGTCCACTCAATCATCCAAAACATTTGGACACTTAGGGACCAAATGAACCTAACTGAGGGAACGAATAGATTACGCATTTTCCTTAAATATGTTCATTAAAAAATGTCAACCTCTACATTGAGGTGGCAGCAAGTGAACGAAGAACTTTTAGACAAAATCAGTCAAGATTTTAATGTTTTGAATTCCAACCAATTACATGTTAATTTCTTTCAGGTTTTCTTTAGTAGTTTAAAATATCTTTCATAGATGAAAAATGATCGACAGTTGACCTAAAGTCTTCAATTTGAAATCGAAAAAAAGGATTGGATTCTTTAGATTGGTTTTGTGTTGTAAAATGGAAATTATAGGAGGTGTTTTTGAGTTAATAGTATGTGGTTTGTTTCCAGGTTAGGAGGCAATCCATATTGCAACAGAATCGACTCAGCTCTTAAAACAAGTGTTTGTCGTTTTAATAATTCTTCTCCATTACTTCCCCTTGATCCAAGTAATATATTCATCTCTCGTAGTCTTGGAGATATAGTCGTTGTGCGATGGATTCTTGAAAACCACCACTCACAAAATTATGCAAATTTAAAGAGAAAAACTAATCTAGATAATTGTGGATTTGTTTCATACAACTCAATGAAGGCAGCTTTGACAACTATATTGTTCTGAAATGTTGTAATATTAAATGTTATAATCATGTTTGTAATGTATACCTAATAATGTGGAGCTTCTTTCAAATGTTCTTCGCAGTTGTCAAACAAAGGAATATTTTGGAGATTATACTCTCTACAGTAGCAAGCATTTCTTTTGTTGTTATTGTTACTTTTGCTGTGATCATAAGAAGATTATACATGAAGAACATGTCATATCGTGAAATTGAACAAGGTGAGTTTTGCACTAAATTGGATCCTACTTCTTTCATTACTTATGTTGAACATAGCGATTGTGGTAATCAAACCATGGAAATGTTATCTTGTAGTTTGAATATGGTCCTACTTGCTATTTGTTTGTGAATGTTTGCATTGCATTTGAATGAAACTTGATAAAAATAGACTTTAGCATTATATTCACAAATATAAGGACTTGTTAGCTAAATGATATGCTTAATATGAATATGTATTCTACGTCGTTTAAGACCATCTTTAACATGAACAAATGGTGATGTGACTACAGAATTAGCAAAGCAAGAAGTTAAGCCAAGAATATATTCTTATAATGAGTTAAGAATTGCAACTCGTGACTTTCATCCTGACAACAAGCTTGGAGAAGGTGGATTTGGTGTGGTGTATAAGGTACATAAAGCAAAGTGGGAGTTTTTGAGGGATATGGTGTGGGGAATTATTGGATCCAAGAATGGTTTGTTGTCTTCCAATTGTGGTGTGCATTTTGTGTGGCATGATAATACTAAGTAGAGTGTGTTTGATATTTAGAGTTGTGATGATTACTATTCATAACCTTTTGAATTGTTTTTTTGTAGGGAACACTAGTGGACAACACACATGTAGCTGTGAAGCAATTAAAAGTCTCAAAGTTGATGCTCTCAGATTTTTTGAATGAAGTTGTGATCATCTCGGGTGTGAGGCATCGCAACTTGATCAAACTAAAGGGCTGTTGTTTAAGTGGTGATCAACGAATCTTGGTATACGAATATGTGGAGAACAAGAATCTTGCACAAGCACTATGGGGTATTCTTCCCTCTTTGATTCAATTGCTACCTTTAACTTATGAAAGACCAAGAGTCTTCTAATGGGCCTTGACATGTTGTACACATATGTCTTTGAGCATTTGATGTTTGTTTTGTTTAAAGCATCATGATTGACCCCAACTACATTCAATACAAACACAAATAATTGGTTTCTTTATATAGGAGCATACATAAACACATAAATAAGGGGCATTGAGTTCATATATATATTTGACATGGATTACATAACATGGCATTTAAATCTTAACTCATTGTCACATATGACTCTACTTTTATTCTTCTTTATGGTTCTAATGTCATCGACGAAGTAAAATTAGACTTTGAATTCAATGATGGCTTGTACAAACTATGACATAGGCTTGAACAATGCAGTTCATATTGCATGACGATATAGGGAGTGTAGTGAGGTGTATAACGAAACTACTTAATATCATGTTTTATACAAAAGAGTGAATGTTTCTTTGATACTTACCAAATTATATAATATTTTTGTAAAAAATGTACAAAATTTAGAGAGTCCTCCCATGTAAGGTTGGTAGTAGCATGGCCAAATATGCCCAATCATTTTTTATTCTATAAGGAGAAAAGTGATTCTAATATGGATATATAGAACATACCGTTCTTCATGTTTCAAATTAAGACTTAAAATTGTCTGTGGTGCAGATGCTAGTGGGGATAACCTTGAATTGGAATGGACTACATGTTTGAACATCATATTAGGCATCGCTCGAGGACTTGCCTACCTTCATGAAGAAGTTCAACCGCCAATCATTCACCGGGATATCAAAGCACCCAATATTCTTCTTGATAAGAACTTGAACCCAAAGATTGCCGATTTTGGTGTGGCATTTCTTTTTCCAGATTTGGATGAAGGGCAAACTCATTACACTGGTGCCATTATCGGAACAAGGTACATCTTCATATCGAGTGCTTTCATGTCATGACATGTTTTTTTTAATGTATCTTGATTTATCTAGCATCAGTTGTTGGATATCTCATCAAAGGTACGAGTTGAATACAAATAAGGGAATCAAAAATGAAAATATGAAGGATTTACATTGTAATATGAAGTTTAAATTCCTACCTTACAATCTTGACTGTGCTCTATTGAAATCTACAGCTCATACATTCAAATTTATTTTGGAAGCATTAAATTATAATAAATAATAAAAACTTTAGTTCAAACATAGAGACACTTCAAGTACCGAGGACACATAAAAACATGACATATTTTGCTAATGAATTGTATTATTCACTTGTACCAAAAAATATAGTTTCAAATACATGTTAGTGTTTACGTTATTGTGCAAGGTGAACAAAGAGATGTTGATTCTTGAATTGGACATTCCAAATTGCTCCAAATGACTATCATGTGGATTTTTTGTTTTGTTTTGTTGTCATAAAAGAGGATATTTATCTCCGGAATATGCAAGCTTTGGTCATATTTCAACGGCAATCGATGTCTATAGTTTTGGCATCATGATTCTCGAGATCATAAGTGGAAGGAAGAATTTGGATTTTGAGAAGCCTCCTGACCAACAAATTTTACTACAATGGGTATGAATCAACTACCTTGTCATGGGCTATCGGCATATTTTGTATGTGACTTATGTATGTGTGCATGTGTGCAATCTTGAGGACGATTCTACAAACAACTTCAGCTAAATGGAGTCTATTTGTTTTCAAGTTTAAGGACACAATTGTTATTTTTCTCTAATGGATTATGACCAAGTCCACGTGGTTCTGATCTTGAAATAATCTATTTTCTTTGACCATTTGATTTAATTTTAATGTAGCCTACAATGTTCATATTTTACAACTTTATTTTACAACTTTATATTTGCTTTATTTTTGTGAGAATTCTACTCTTATTTACAAAATCTTGTTTATTTGCTTTTTGAACATTACTTCTAATGATAAGTTTTGAAGATCTCATCTTTGTATTCTACATTTGAGTATTGAATACAACAATAAAGGCCAACATGAAAGAAATATCCAATTTAAACATCATTTTTCTACTATTTATAGGTATTTGACCCACAAAACTTTGGTTTTAAGATACTAGAGCACTTTTTTGGTACACTTTATCATGCTTGCACCCTTATATACTCTTATTCTCAATTACCAACCAATTGTATGTTTAAGAAATTCCACATTTTCCTTTAAAAACTTGCTTTGAAAATGATGAGATATATACACATGTTTGACAATTGTTTTATTTTTGTGAAGGAACTGTAATACAATTGGAATTTTTGAGGTGAGGATATCTTACTACCAAAAACATTGCTAATGAGTGCACAAATATACTTGAACTTGAAATGAACAAAACATATCATTGGAATGGTCATGTCCAACACTGTTGTACCTTGGGCATGAATTCATGGAATTTGATGTCGGTAAAAGGTGTGAGAGACTCTTCATATTTTACTAGCTTCATATATTTGGTGGATTTCAGGTTGTATGATCACGTATTCAAGAACTAGACGATTGAATAAACATTGGATATTGTTTTCCTAAGGTTCCAAATATTTAAATTATTTAATGAACATTTATTAGTCACAACATTTGTTGATTTTTGAAGCATCATTTTTTAATTGTTGGAAGGTGTGCACAGGCATGGAAGATGTACCGATCGAACGAGCTATGGCATCTCGTGGATCCAAACATGATGTCGGAGAGTGTGATGGAAGAGATTGTACAAGTGATAAAAATCGGACTCGTTTGTGTACAACATATGCCCGCAAACCGTCCCCAAATGTCTCGTGTAGTAGCTATGTTGCTAGATAGCAAACAAGTAGAAAATGTTTGCATAGTAGCTGAAAGTGTAAGCACGGTTGCAGAAAGTATAAGTGCATCGTTTGGCTCTTCTACTCTAAATACCACGACATTTAGTTCACATGTAGTCAAAGTGGCGGAGGAAGAAGAAGACAGTTCCTTGCTATCCAACATGCCTTGATTTTCCATCCCATCAAGGAACACCGTCAAGTATGTCTAAATCTTATGATCTCATTTTATTGGCTATGCCATGTGGGAAGAGACCTAGAGGTGGTCTATGAAATGGGCCAAAGTTTGGGCAACCAACATGAACCGGACACATATATGGTGTTGGTAACTCACTCTTCAAGTGGAGTCCAATCGCAAGTAATTGCTGATGTGAATTGGTCTCTAAAATGAGCCAAAGTTTGGTCTTGGTCAGACAACCAACTAGAAGTGGCCACGTGTGCAAGGTAAAATTGGGGCATGACACTCTTGCGACTAGCTACTTGCTATTGTAAATCAAAATATAACTTTGATATAACTTTAATTCCTTGAATTATTGGCCTTAATGTATGATGAAAGATTATAGAGGTCCACCACTGAAAGCTGATTGCAACCCAAAAGTGGAGAGGTTTTCCATTTGTGCTTGCTCCTTAACCCTTTCTTGCCCTAGGGTCCATTACATGGGATCCTTAAATTTTAGACCACCTTCGTTGCTACACAAATTTCAAGCCTTTTAAATCAACATTGTTTTTATCGGGATTTTGGTTGTGTTACACAAGTTCAGCACACATTTTATAGTCCAAGAAAATATAAAATCCATGGAAATCTCACAAAATCCAACGGTGTCAAAGTTCAATAAGCCATGTAGGGGCAACTTTGAAAGTACTAATGTTTTCTATAAATGGATGACGGGTTGACCATAGACCCTCAAATAAAGTCTATTTGCATATTCCCCATTCAAAATAGAGTACTCTCCCTTTTTTTTAAATATTGGTTTGGATTCTTTATGATGAAGTTATGGTTGGTCAAAGTTCATTGACCGTTTCCTAGTCTTCCTCATATAGAAAACTCCCATCCCCTTGGACATCGTGAAAACAATTTCAAGTTTGCCTGTTTATTTGCCCGGATTCTTTCGGGTAGCGCCAATAATTTCCTACCCGCCCCGCCCTGCCAATAATTCATCTTTCTACCTACAATACCTACTAAATAACATCTCACATGCAATTATCTCCGTATTGCTTTACATATTACATCCGGTAGATATGATATTGCGCATAATTGCTTATATTTCATGTACAAATATATATATATATATATATATCGAGAAATTGCTAGTGAGAGGAATTGACCCTCTTCAACCTCCCTACAAGCACTAGGTCCTACCTACCCCCAACCCTTATGTAGTAAACATTTAAATATAATTTGGGACTATTTTGCATGCCATGTCACAAAACATTGACCTAGGCAAAGTGCTTGGTCGTCACATGTAGGGCAATAATATTGTTGTTTTTTATTGCATGTTCCACAATTTCTTCTTTTCCGTTCTTTATGCTATAATGAAGCATGTGTGCATTGATAACTCCACTCTCCGTTGTGCATGTAGTTGCAGGTTGTTTAGCAAACGACGTTAGTTTCGTTGATATTGCAAAATTGAATTCCCTATGGTCTCAATTCTTATTTGTACAAAAAGGATTTGTCACCTAAAAGTTTTATTTTCACGGAGTTAGTCTTAAGCGTGTGATGCTCTAAGTGACAACAATGAAATATATGAATTTAATTTTAAATTCCAAGAAGCTAATATGCTAATGAGACTAAAATTACATCCACATGGTGTGAAAAAGGATAAATCCCTACAATAACTATGCAGTTGCCTCCGTGAGATAGAAGTAAATGTCAACTTGAAGGTCCACTTGGAGAAAATATCCATCTTCAACTAGGTGTAAAGAAAGTGAGGTTGCTTGAGTAGCTAACGAAGAGGAGGGGAGAAAGGCAAAATGTTGTTAGAAACTTATAGCTAGCTTCAACGCACATTATTCCATGGGAAGTTCTCCAAATCCCACCAACAATATATGGTACAATATCGTAGAGAGAGCATTGTGACATGAGTCATCACATGTGTCCTCATGTCATTCTTGAAAACCTTTGAATGGGATATTCTTTCAAAATCTCCCTCACAAATCTTTGCACCATATGTAAAGGTTGGGAGTGTCAAAACTTTGAGTAGATGAAATTTGAGTTCTCAAATGTGACACCAACTATTGTTTTCCTCGAGGTGACCATCAAAGCTTTCGTATATTTTTCATTGGTCGCCTTTCACTCCATGGCTCAAAATAGCCATGTAAGTAGAACTAAGCTACAACGTGTGTGCATGTGTGTGTGTGTGTGTGTCTATATATATATATATATATACGAGTTAGTTCTATTTGGTCCTAATCTAAATCCTTCTTGGTTGCATTTCCTTTTGTTTCCACCAAATATCATTATTTTGGTCTTAAATAAATCAACATCAAGGCTAGAAAAAATAAATGCAAAGTTCATGTAGCTTGTTGAGGAGTCTTTGTAAACATGGTCCTAATTTGGAGGGCAAGACAACATTGGGGAAAATGACAATGGGGGCCACTATGTTGACTATGTGCACCGGGGGGGGGGGTCACTCTATAGGATTTTTGTGCATCACGTGCGGCGGAGGGGTATTTGTTTAGGGGCTATTTACCTCCAAGGCACGAATTAAAATCTCCCTATAATTACTTAATTTTCTAAAATGGCCTATTTTTTTGCACCCTACCGTTACTTATAATGCCCATGTCATTGCAATTTTTTGTAGTCTACATTCCTTTCAACTAAAAAATAATAATTTAAAAGCGTATACATTGCAAAAGTGATGGGAAAAAGCATGGCAACAAAAAGGTATAAAGAATAGATACCATTGCAAAAACTAAGTACAAAAACTAAGTACAAAAACTTAAAGTAGAAACACAACAAGAAGGCTTAGGATGGAAACACAACAAGAATGAGTGTGTGTTCACAAACACAACACCCGCTCCTTTAAAAGTCCTTCATTCAAAGTCAATTTACATACTAGTGAAGACCAGAACCATAGTGTATAATACTTACATCTCGGGGCAATCACAGCCCCTTACATTTCATAACCACATGCGATAAAAGTTTGCTACCCTATATTATATGCCATAGTTAATTTTAAAAATTATGATATTTTTTCTACATATACATAACCATTGATAATATCTTTTGTATATATTTTTGAAATTTTTAGTCATCTTCATTTTTGTAGTAATTTTTTTAGTTCAATTCTGCATCATTCTAGTTAGAAACGGTATGTTTTATAAAAAAACACAAATCATCAAATTTGGTTAGCATTTTTTACTATGTAATAGATACCATATATATCTACTCATGGGAAAAATTTGATAAAATTTTGACCCATTTTGGTGATGCTTTATGTAAAACGTAGATTTTTTTTTATCGCACGTGCTGTTCAACTTGACAATGGAGTGCACCCCCCGGGACTTACATAGTATGAAACACACCAAGCTTGGTCATGAACCCTATATAGTTCATTTTGTTACAAACTTGGACAGTTGCTCTGAATCATTCATATCTAGGTACACTTCACTTGTAGAATTATAGCTCATAGCTACAGTAGATATAACGCAATCTACATCAATCCATTTGCTATCCGTATGATCATACTTAAATTTGTTACGGCCTGGATGTTTTCTATAATATTGCAATATTCCTTCGATGTGGGGATTGTTAGGATTTCTCCTCCTTGATTCCTCCGTTCGGGCAAGGAGGTCAACCACCTACTTTAGTACCTCAAATTGTTTACCATTGCACAATGAGAGAGAGCTTGGAGTGATCAAAGATGGAAGTTGGATTGAAGGCAACGTCACAATGATCTTGCAAAAAATTTGCAAAATAAAGAAAACTGAATAGTTGGGCAAATATGGCAAGGGCAACATGCAAATCACAAAGGCTCCAACATTGAATAAAACATGTGCTATGAAGAAGCGGTGGTGGAAATGAACATACCTGTTGGAGATGACGATCTCGGAGTAGAGAAGTCACCGAAGAAAAATGAAAAATGAGAGGCCACCAAGAGAAGGGAGAGAAGCCATCATGAGGTGTCGGGAAGAGAGTTAGGGTTAGGCTTAAAATTTCATCCATTTTTGGGTAAATGATGAGTCATTTTTCATTCATCCCTTGTGAGGCATGCGTACAAAATTGATTCTACTAAACATACATCCTAGGATCCTTATTTTCGGCCCCTATATTATTTTTACAAAAAAGGAATGGCCCATATTTTATACCTATCTATCTTACTTGTAATGGGATTGTCTACTTTTAATGGACCCTTCATTATTTGAAATATTTTTATAAATTTTATGTCAAACGAATTTAATCCTCCCTATATTATGCCGCATGTCATTTTTAAAATGCACTAAGCGATCCCCCCGTGACTATGTGTTTAATAAACATGGGTGAATCCCCGTCAATCTCATCCAAATATCTCTCAAGTTCGTCAAATTATAGCCCGAATAATGAAGGAGAAAGTTAACACCAATGTCAAACAAGACTTCACCATGTGTGTCCTCATTAGTCCATAATTTTACACAAAATGTGGTACATACATGTCTTTCACATTATTTATTTATTTCTGAGGTTTTGAGGATGTCAACTCTAACGGAGGGATGGAAGAGTGCATGCTAAAACTCCACAGATCCAAGCACCAAATTAGGAGCATCTCTTAACAAAGGCGCAAGGAGGATGCCCAAGCCAAGAACCTCCAATATGAAGAACTAGGCATGAGGGAAAACCCAAATCCAACAAAGAACTAAAGCGCCAAAATGAGCGAAGCAGGACACGTATTCAACAGATGGCACAACCTCAAACAAGAAGAAGCTTTAACAACTATGCCATACAAAAGTCCCCGGAAGGAAGACTCCATGGATACCCAAAATGCGAAATGAAGGAAGGCGGATAACAAAAAGAGACCGGTTCCTCCACACCCCCGCACACAAAGATGGAACCAATAGACCAAGAACCAAGGGTGTAATTAATTTTTTACAGGTTGCCCAAACCGCCCAAACTGCATGCGGACAAGAGTAAAGTTAAGTACAATACGTAACAGGTTTAGCTCTCACATTGATATGTGGCACTAGGTGGCCTTTGCAAATAGATAAACTACCCTTGCAAATCACCTTGGCCAAAACTATATCACAAGCATATTTCTCTCTAAGTAGATTAGCATAAGAAGATTAAAAGATTAAACGGTCCATCAAAGCCAACCCTTTTCATTTTGGGATGTGTCATTTCTTTAATAGCCAAGTTTTCCAAAACAAAGGCTTGGTCCATTGATAATAAGGAAGTTTAATGTAGAACCAAAACAACAAATTAGATCAAAAACTAAGAATATTGGATTCCAATGGGATCCCAATTATTCCAATAGGTTTCTAATGACATGAATACTTGCACCCCTTGAAGCTATTCTGCCAAAATTTAGATATGGTGAATGCATCATAATATTTATGCAAAGTGTGATCTCTACCAACAACAACTTGCAATTGCAAGTTGCACCTTACTTGTGCAATTCATTTGATTATTTTAATTTTTTTTTTCCTAGATTTCTATTTATTTTGTGAAAATGTAAAAATTGCATTAATTTTTCATATTGACACTCAACTACTTGCAATTGCTTGGAAGTAGATAACATTGTAACAAACTCTTTTATCAAATGTTTATACATAATGCAACATGCATACAAGTACAAAAGCCTGTATGAAATGAGATTTGCGAATGCTGAAGAAAAATAATTGCTTGAAGGGTGGTTAATAAAGGCACCTAGGTTGGGGAAGATATTTAATTTTTCAAAAACTATGGCTATGTTATTGAGCATAATGGCCACGCATGCATAGTCTAAAAATCTTAAGAATGTGCATTTTAAAAGGCCATAGGGTTCCTAGATAGTATTTAAGGGGAAGAGTAAGGTTTAGGAGGAACTCAAATGATCACCTCCAACCAATTGTTGTCGGCCCTCCTCTCAAATCAGACCTCAACCCTTCAAAGCAATCTTTCACAACATGCCAACAACTTAATTGGCCCAATGGCCTTGCTGTCATTTTTTGAAAGTTCTTTCATCATGCATAAAAAAGTGGTGAAACCTAGGTTGAGGAACAAAATTGACGTTTATTAACCAAAGTGTATGTTTAAATCACTGTGGCATGAGTTAGCTCTATTTGGTCCTAATCTAAGTAAATCCTTCTTGGTTGCATTTCCTATTGTTTCCACCAAAGATCATTATTTTGGTCTTAAATAAATCAACATGAAGGCTAGAAAAAATAAATACAAAGTTTATGTAGCTTGTGGAGGAGTCTTTGTAAACATGGTCCTAATTTGGAGCATACTATATACTATATTATATAATTATTTGAATACTATTACTATTACTATTATAATATTAAATTTAAACATTTATTCAATAAAATATATAAGTATATAGGTATTATAAAGACTTATTACGAGACATATTATATAATATTATTTCAATGCGGGAGCTGGGTTTGAGTGTCCCTCACATCAAATCTGTCATATGTGAATTAATGCAGGCCATGGCATTATGATTGAGTCATGTGAAAGACATTCAATGATTTTCAGTTGCTTTGCATTTAGAATATAATATTACTATATATTATTACTATATTATATTGTCAAATTATTATATACTAATCTTATATACTATCAATAAATTGTGTGGAGTGTATTGACAAAAACTATACATGACGTGTCCTACAAATGATGAATATGTACATACTATTGGCCATGGACCTTATTCAAAGTGTCCACGAGAAATACAAAGAAAGATACTCTGGAAAGTAAATTCTTGAATTATGTGGACTCATGTATTTACTTGGAATAACAAGAATACAACAAAGTTGCCCCTTTGATCCTTCCAAATAGCCTTGTCTAGATGTAGATCCCAATATTACGGCGTGATTATGGACAAATGTTTTTTGGCAACTTCAATCTAGCAATTGAATATAATTGATGTCAGAGGCATATATCAGTTCTAGCGCACCCAACAAACTTTTGACACCATGTAGGAGCATTAACCATGACATGGTTTTGACATCCCATTTATTGAATAATAGGACTGTCCAAGTCCACAGTGGCTACAATCTCCTGCCCACACACTAGAAGGAAAGAGGATCCCTTTTGACATAAGGGCATGACACAAAAACTTTTTTGTTGGAGGTTTGAGCTTTGTGCTCAAATTTTGAACTCCGCGCTCAAATTTTGTGCTCCGCACAACATGTGTGGGAGTTGTGTCACTTTCTTCATCAAATGTGAGTCACCTTCTTCATTAACTACTAATTAAGGTAGGAGAGAGGTAATTACCGCATACAAGTGTATCTTTCATTCATCCGGCATTAAAGCATTGTAATTTTACACAGAAAATAGTAAAAAATAAATATTTTGCAGTAAATAATAAATAATATATAACAGACCGTAAATAGTAAATAATAAATTATAGACCGTAAATATTACACAATATACTATAAATAGTAAATAATAAATTACATACCGTAAATAGTACACAATATACTATAAATAGTAAATAATACATTACATGCCGTATATAGTACACAATATACTATAAATAGTAAACAATAAATTACATGATGTAAATAGTACATAATATACTATAAATAATATATAATAAATAACAGACCGTGAATAGTAAATAATATACTATAACAGTAATTAATAAACAACAGACCGTAAATCATAAATAATTTACTCTAAACAATAAATAATAAACAACATACCGTAAATAATAAATTATATACTATAAACATTAAATAGTAAATTATATACTAAAAATAGTAAATAATAGTAAATAATAAACTACAAACAGTAAATAATATATAGTATGCAGTAAATAGTAAATAATAGAAGTAAATAGAAAACAGTCTATAGTAGACAGTAAATAGCAGACAGTAAATAGTGGACAATAAATAATAGACAATAAATAGACGACAATAAATAGGAGACAGTAAATAGCAGACAATAAATAGTGGACAATAAATAATAGACAGTAAATAGACGACATTAAATAGGAGACAGTAAATAGCAGACAGTAAATAGGAGACAGTAAATAGTAGACAATAAATAGTAGACAGTAAATAGTAGACAGTAAATAGTAGGAGTAAAGAGCAAATTGTGGCCCCAATATACAAAACCTTAAAGCATTCTATCTATATCACGTGAAGTTGGATAACCTAGTGGCTAAGGCTTCCAAGTGGGAACCACGAGGTCCAAGGTTCAAATCCCTTGGCCTTCCTCCCATTGCCTAGCCTTTCTAGGTTGGTAGGCGCCCCCGGACTTAGGTGGTAGGTGGGTAGGTGGGGTAGGCATCTACTGAAAGCGTGCACATACCTACTACTTGCGTGCTATTTTTAATTAGATATGTAAGAATTAAAAATTTATTGAAATTGCCTCTGAAATTTACCCATAACCAGAGCATTAATTACCGCCAAAGTCAAAGTCTGTACTTACTAAAACCACGACACGATTCTAACACCGATTTTTGAAAAAATAGGATTGGTCCAGGATGACAGATGCTCCACAGTGGCTGCAACTTCAATGACATGTGTGCTGGTCACTAAACAGTGTTAGATTAATGTCCTTTTGGTGTGGAAAAGGACCCTCTTTCCTTCTAGTGACACTCTAACATGTGTGGTGAACACTTAGAAGTGTCAATTCATTGTACTTTTGGTGTGGAAGGACCATGCTTCCTACTAGTGCTTCGATACTGTAGAAGTCCATATATACTTAGCCACCCTGTTTGAAATTTAGGTGTCATCAGCAATACTTACTCCTTTTTGTGTTGTTTGGGTCCCTGAAGGGAGGGTTGCGCCAACCTAGGAAATAGTGCAATACCAAGGCGACACTCGCGAGCTCAGACAGCAAGTTGTGGGACGAGCACCACACCCGAGAAAAATTAGATTAATATCATGAGGCTCGATGAGCCTCGTATCAGATACTAAAACTAATAAGAACAGATACTACACTTGATTTTAGCCACAAGGCTGAGAGAGGTATGCTTACTACTACTTCACCTGCGCATTATATACTCTCCTGGTCATGTTCCGCTCCTAACCCCAAGCATATGGGGCAATGAGGTCCACCCCTAATAAGAAAATAGAAAACCAACACTTTGAGTCTGCTCTCTTGCCCGCTCCAACCCCAAACTATGGCCACAAGTTCATCTGCTCAGCCGCACACCGGAGGAGCAGAAATGAGGTTCATAGTCTTGGCTTTTGTTGGACTGCAGTGTAAGCTCATTGTTTTGTTTCTGGCAGAGCTAGAATACTGCTCATGGAAGTGCTAGATGAGGTTAAGTCGTCTACAGAACCTAATTAATTGTTGTTGGGACCTTGGACAGTCGTACATAGTAGGTAAATCAACTGGAAAGGTGACTTAATATATGTAGACCTTTCCACTAAATTATCAAGCTCGAGTGAATTATCAAGGTCTGCGAAGTAATTGATTCATGTGCAGGTTGGCAGATCGACAAGAGTTAGATATATTTGTTTGTACATAAGTAGCTCGGCCAATTTTTTGTAGAAAGTTTCAAACACTGGGAACAGTGCCCGGGAAGTTTTTGGGCATAGTCGGTCAAGATCCTAGTGATTCTAAATCCAACCGGTTACATGTTGGCATCTTCCAGTTTTGCTTTCTTCATTTGAGGTATATTCTTCTATAGATTCCTCTAAAATGATCGGTGATTCTCCTGAAGTCTCGAACTTCAACCAGTTATTTCTCAAACTCAACCGGTTCATCTGTAACTAACTGACAGTTCTCCCTGGACAGTGACTGGGAAGACATTGCCTGACTTGCATCAACCAACATTCAGTCATGTTCATGCTTTACTTGTATCATTTTCTTCGCTTGGCTTGGTAAGTTACTCAATTCGGCGAGGTTTCTTTTCTGATACATTGGTAGATGACGAAATCAGTTCAGTCAGTTGTTCATCATTTAAATGCAATGAAGTTGGAGAAGCAGTGAGGTTTTTCTCTGAATCGGGAAATCTAAATCAACGAGGTCATAATGGAAATGTGGTATTTGGTCCACAATTATGAATTTTGCAATTACTTCCTTGGGTTTTGGATAGAAATATTGAAGAAGCGTTACAGAGAACATTAAGGATTTTATCATGAAAGAACCACATTAACCTTGACGCCCTCCTCAAAAGTTGTGCTCAATTCTGAGCAACTAGCATTATTTGAAGCAATCTCATGTGATTCCCCATGCATTGCATCAAACATTGCTCTCTTAACAAGGTTTGGACCAATGTTGGACTGCGTATATAGATGAATGCATGGTATCAACAATCGACATCGATAATGGTATCAAAGAACCTACCCGTGGGTATCAAAATTGTAATACCAATCAAATATTTTGATATTTGGTGGATGTGTCAAGGTGAGAGAATCTTTATATACCTAAGTTATTATTTGGGTCAATACCATTCTAATCCATATTGATACTAGGGTGATTTTACCTCGGTATGAAAGTTTTTGCGTGGTGTATAGATCCGAATGGTATCGAAATTATAAATACCATCAAATACCCATACCCATATTGTATATGTCAAAAAACATAAAATCCTCATTATATAGTAGATACCCAAATGGTAGCAAAAAAAGACGATACTAATCCAGCACTGGTCTTGACATTGAGTTAATATTATACTAGAAGCACCATCGAACTCCCATTAACCCATATTCATACACCCTAAATTGGCATCCAATGGTGGCCCTCATGGGAGTTAAAACCATGCATCCCATGTCTGCATCACCTTCAAGTTAACAACCCCATATATTTAATTTTTGGTGGAATTTATTATTTATGCATATTTGGATTTATGCATGCGTTTTGGACAATTCCAACCGCGAATATGTCGTACACTACATTGCAAAACTACACAAATATGGTGGTTGGCGAGCATGGAATACAAACATTCAAAGTTGTGGATGTTGTGTTGTTGCTTTTGTTATTGTCATTTGATGTTTTTGTCCCCACAAGTGCATATCCCTTATTATTTTTGAACAAGTTGTTTGTCCAAGTATACTTTAATGTCAATTGTATTTATACCACATAGAAGATCTTGGTAACAAATCATGTAGCACATGTATTCAAGACAATGAACTTGTAAAAATGTGTTTCCAAGTCTTTGTATGCAAAAGTACTTCAAACTCCAAACCCTCACTAGGACCTTCATGCCAAACGCTAAACTTTGTACCATTACCTACACCTCAAGGATGTTTTGAAGTGGGACCATTAAGATCAATCCCCTACCCTCACTTGGAACTTATGTCAATTTCTCACCTTTGAATCGTTTCCAACACCTCAACGATGGCCCAACAATATGCTTGAGACCAATCCCTAAATCCTTATAGAACCTTAACCTAAAGCCTACCCACTTCCTATGATTCCTATCTATGTATGTCATTTTTCTATGTTTTTAATTATGGTTCATGTTCTATAGGGCCCCTATAGGGCATAGTATATTTACATTGCCAAGAACTAGAAGATCCTTTATTCCCCTATGGATATTTTGTGACCCATATTCATAATTGATATTCATATATGCATCTACATGTTGTGGTCAATTAAGGCGCATTCCATGGGGTGGCCCTATCATCGTCCAATTTGGAAAGATTTTTCATGCAATATATCATTTGGGATCCAAGCATACACGCCCCTAAATTATGTTTAAATGTTGTATACCCCTAATCAATGAGGATTTTCCGGTGTTGCCAAGGACAAGTCAATGAGCATGTTGTGACCTCTCATTGCAATCCAATTCTTGACCATTTTACAACAGTTGCTTTGCAGAAGGACTCTAGAAGCCCATAGATGTACTAATACATGTCGATTAATCTTCCTCCTCTTGTGTTTCTTGATTGCCTCAATTCTTCTTGCATTGTGGTTGAGAACGTTATGCCCTCGTCCCACCCCATTCCAATTTCTTGATGTTCTTGCAACAGTCAGTTCGCATAATGAATCAATATGCCCAACCCTCTCTAGTTCTACAAGCTCATCAAAATCCTCCCTTCATGGAGGACCAGGTGCAACTCGGCCACTTCACCCTTCAAAATGAAACTCCTATGAGGGCTTCAATCTTGAACACTGGACCCATCCTTTACATCAACATATCGTTATCTAGCCAGGTCTACCGGCTAGGGAATATTGTCAATGGGATGAATTTTCAAGGTGAATCTTGAAACGGAGCACTCACGTACGTAAAGAATCTCCGGGGTTCAAGTAAGGATCGAACAACAAGGATTGTGCAAACAATGCACCACAATGATGTTCGGGGAGGTTGTACTAAGATGAGTGTAATAGGGAGTGAACAGCAGTCCCTTAAGAATATATTGAAGTTTGAACTTTGCATTGAACAATGAACATTGTTTTTAGTTTTATCAACTTGATTGACTTCAACCTCCACAAATTGTCGGTAAGTGAAACTTCCTTGTTTCCTGACCTTTTTACAGTCCTTTTGTTCTAAGGGAATATTCAAGTCAAATTCAAATAATTGTACATCACATCCAATCGTTTCAATGTGGAGCTAATAGTTGAAAATCCCCTGTAAAACATCAAATTCCTTCAAATTTTGAAACCATTAAAGTTCTAATAAAGTGGACATGTTGGCCTTGAGTGACTTTTGCAATAATTTGAAATTTTAGGGTATATATATATATATCATTGAAATAATGCAAACATGAGATTTTTTAGAGCAATTACATGTAAATTGGCAATGTTGTGTTTTTCTTTTCTTTTTCTTTTCTTTTTCCAAATCGAAATGGATTCATCTGTGAAGAGGAAACCAAAGTACAACCATAGAGTGGAAAAAACCACCAAGTGATCTACGTGAAATCAAGTAAAAGTGGCCATGCCTAGACATATTTTCCAAGTAACCACCAAATTGCTCCTCTAAGCAATGAGCTCCCTAGCGCATCAAGTTGTGTTAAACTCCTTCTACACATCTAACTTAGCAACATTAAGAGCCTTATTGTATGTCTTTAAAACCTTATGCTCAATCCTACCATAATCACGGAGGGTTTAGAATGTCAATTGATGAACTTTTTGGATAGGCCACTGAGTATCATTAAACACCACATTGTTGCGATGCCACCCAAATATCCCACAACACAACAACTACAAAGATAAATTTAAATTCTATGGAAATTGCTAATGTTTCCTTTTACCAGAGAGACAAAGGAAAGGAAATAGTAATTCATAATTCATAATTCATAAAAATAGAACATCAATAGTTTGCATTGTCACGTGATGTTTGTTTACCAACTCCTACCTATGTCCACATGAGCATTGGGGGCATGGACTCATGTGGTTGGCTGCTTATTTTGAAAAGGTGGACTATCAAAAGAGACATGTGTATCAGCAATGCTTTGATCATGGCAAGTCCCATTAGAATTGAGTAATACAATTTGCAGTTGTAACTTATCATCAACTCATAATACTTGTATTCATGCTCAAAATGGCCTTCATTGAATGTCAGAGAGTGTGGCAAATGCAATGCATTGAAGCATGGCCAACTAACTGGATTTGACTTAAGAAAACAATTTTATTGGTTTGAATTTTTTTGGACATTTCCCTACGATGTTGTCAAATACACCTTTTACACCTATTATATGATGGAGTGAAAATTAGTGTGGCTAGAAATTATTATGGCCCACTATATTTATATGTGGTTTGAAAATTGAGACGACTTATAAATCAATAATATATTAATATATTAATGTTGAAAAATCAAATACTATAACCTAAACAATTAGTGGTTTTTGATATTATATTGGCATCATATTTCAACCCAAAGTTATTCATGCTCGTGTAGAAATATTAATTCCATTTTTCTGATTTTTAAAAACTAGTATTGTGGACTAATAATGGCGTGGGTCAAGAAAAATTGCATTGACCAAAATTATCATGGTATGAAAAAAATATATAGCATAGGCCACATTAATAAGTGTAGAAGGTGTTAAAAACATAACGAATTATATTATAACATGTAAATGGTTATTTTAAGACAATATGGCCTCAAAAATAGAGTCAAAGACTCCAAAATAGTTTAGTGGTGTCAAATTTGGAATGGATCGGCCCTCAATCTTGTTTGGGACTATTTTTTTCTTACTTGAGTTCCATTCATCCACGATGGATGACTTTACGTAGACGCCACGACTCCCTAGCCGACCTTGTGCATGATTTCATGGAGCTCTTGCATTATTCCATAAAATTAGGTGTCGTTTCAACGGTCTGTATGATGGCATGAGAATTTTTATTTTTTTCCTATTTATTTATGTGGCTTAATTCAACTACAAGTTTAATTTTATCACAAATAAAAAAAACATTACTTCTTTCTATATATTCGTGACAAAGGGGTGTGTGCCGTGTGATGTTGGACATGATCAAAGGTTCAACATATAGGTATTGGTTTAGTTTGTTTGTTTTAATGTGGATTGAAGCGCCGTGTTGAGTTTTGGCACCGTTTCTTAGACTTCAGGTCCTAGAACGTAATCAGAAACTAACATGGGTTTTTGAAAATGTACTTGCATGAGGATCGCTCATTATTCTTTGCATATAATGGGAGCGGTTCTAAATGCCTATGTCATGCCCTAGCCTAGTTATTAAATGCATGCATGTGGCTCCCTCTCGAAGAAGAAGAGTGTCATGTCCTTCCCCGGGGTCATGTCAAAAGGTAACTTAATAGGGCATTGGAGCAATGTATTGAGTCAACATGTCATATGCTTATGTATTGCTTGTCAATCGATTGAACATTGACGTTGGAGGGGGGGGAGGGGGTTTAACAAAAGACAAGTGGTTTCTAGCCTAGCAACTAATTTATAAGGGATCAATCATTTGATGATTGTCCTGGGGATTGTCCTAGAATTTAATTTTTAGGAAAGGTGGGGGGGGGGCTATTGTGGGTGTTGGCCACGGGGGGGGGGGTCACTCCATTGTCAAGTAGAATACCACGTGCGAGATAAAAAAATCTACTTTTTCCTAAAAACATCACCAAAATGGGTCAAAATTTTATCAATTTTTTTTCATGTGTAGATATACATGGTATCTACTACATACTAAAAAATGGTAACCAAATTTGATGATCAGTTTTTTTAATAAAACATACCGTTTCTAACTAGAATGACGCAGAATTGAACGAAAATAATTACTAAAAAAAATGACGATGACTAAAAATTTCAAAAAAATATACAAAAGATGTTATGAATGGTTGTGTATATGTAGAAAAAATAATAATTTTTAAAATTGTCTATGGCATATAATATAGGGTAGCAAAATTGTCTTGCACGTGGTATTCACTGGACAATGGAGTGACCCCCCCATGGTGTTGGCATTAAGGTTGAGGCATCCATAGTCAACCAAGTCCATTTAACCGCTCATTAGGGTCATCTACTACCAACATGGATGGGATCTATGTTTTTTAAGCAAACGGAGTTAAGTTTTATGCCATTCATTGGTCGTTTTTTAAACAATTGTGTTTTAAGGATTGATCTTGTGCAGAGGATCGTCATGTACAAGCTAACAATATTACATTTAAATGCTATGGTGTTATTGTGAATGAAATGCTTCTCAAATGTGGCTTTAAATTGATGACAAGTGTGTGCCAAGAATGAAAGGTTAGTTCATGACTCCAAATTGTATGTAGTAAGGGTTGGGCTCCCAAGCTTGGCTCTTCTTTTTGTTTTGTTATTTTGATCTTGTTGTGGATAGTCTAGTCTTGGAGGTTGCTTGAGAAAGATGAAAATTGCATCCCAAGGATTTGAGGGGTTGGGCTTGGATTGTGTGCATTGATCACTAGGTCTTTTGTTCAAAAAAATATTCTTTTATTGGTTTGGCCCCTCTTAGCATCTACTCTTCAATGTGGCTTAGAATTTATGGTAGGTTCCTGCAAAAACTTTGAGGGGTTGGATTTGGATTATGTGCACTTAAGGCTAGGCTCCCAAATCTGTTCTTATTTCTAATATAATAGAAAAATATATTCTTTAGTTTCTTATTTGGCTCTACACTTTAATGTGCCCAAGGTTTTATAGCAGATGCCTGCCATGAATTTTAGGGATTGGACTCAAGTGCATGTTGTGTACATCAAATGTTGGGCTCTGTCGCAACCCTTGCTACCTCCCCTTAACTATCTTGGTCATTTTTCAATTCTAGCAAGGGTCACGAGCGCCAACCCTTCGCATTCCCTGCATGCTAATGGTTAGCTCTCCATACCGCGAACCTCTTAGTTCATAAGAGGGGGACCAACCCTCCTACACTTACATTCAAGACTCTCCCCTTAATCGGTAACCAATGCTAAGATTTGGATTTCCATCCATGAAAGTCCAATCTCTAGTTAATCATCGCGTTGCCGGAGCAACACTACAACAACCCGAACCATACTAGGCAACTATGCCTTCATGTTGGGCCAATGCCCATGGAGGCCATGCTGATCGGCCTCAGGTGGGTTCGGCCGGCCACATTGCCTCACCCATATAAGCCTCTAGGACTCTAGGCAGGGCCCCTACCTCACCGTTAAAAAACCTTTTATCTCTCTTCCAAGAGTTGGGGCCAAGTAGACATTTTCCTTTAGTTGTTGGAGCTGGAAGTTCCCAGCAGCTTCAGAACACAATAACTTCTTTGAATGATCTCTAATGCTAACAAGCACCCCCTTCATCATCATTTACATTTCATGTAGATGCCACTGGACTCCTCACTTGCCCCATTCGGGCAATTATTGAGGAAATTATGCATGTTCAAACCTCGCCAGTCCTGGGAGCCACTCCCAGGCCACTGCTGTACCAGGGCGTTGTCCGGGGACAACGCCCACTCAAATTTCCATATCTCCTAGCTCACACCTCAAATTGAGGTGTTCCTGAGCATTTTAGAATTCACACGCCATAAGCTACGGATAGCTTATGGCCTTACCCTTTGTGAGCCCAAAAGGGTGCCCACATTTAGTCTTAGACCCTTGAAACGTTAGTTGATGCACTTTGAAGTAGCATGTTACTTCACAAAAATATAAAAAGAGTGAAATGTTAGTCTTAGAAGTACCATGTTGTAAGAGGCTAGGATGTGAGTTGTTATTGTGTTTTTACCTTCGGAAGGATTTGAGTGAATGAGGATAGGTAAGGAGAACTTGGATTGAGTAGTTAGTGAGTAGGCTAGTACAAATGGATGGAGACAACCAAAGTGACTCAAGAGGCAAGTGCATTCGAATTGGGATGAATGGAGGATCACATGGAGCGCACAAGTGGACCACCTCATCATGGCCACTTAATGGGGAAGGTCCAAGGAAGAATGCAAGGTGGAGGATAAGCAAATTCTCAAAGCACCAATCAAATCACGAGTTAAGCATCGTGGTTTGAATTAAGTGGTGAGCGACGATTTGGGAAAATAAGGGAAGAAAGTTATGGCGGCGGAAAGCGAAGGAGGCTAAGTTTGGGTTGAAGCATCCCAAGTTTGGTAAAGTGTGGTAGGTAGAAAGCCAAGGCTAGTTAAATGTTCGAATTAGGATCCTTGTTGATCATTTGAGGGAGGAAGACTTAGAAGATAGGATTGGCGCCTACTAAGTAGGAGGAAATCTCAAGGGCTTATCGTGAGCCTTGAGGGTGCTCACCCCCTCAAGCTTACTATATAATCCCTCATTCTTCCCTCACTCATCCTCTCTTTTCTTCTTGCTCCCTTGGCACCTCATGTGGTGTGAGTGTGGGTGTGTGTGGAGCAAGAAAGGTGCACGTGGGGGTGCAAGGTTTCAAGGTGGAGAGCTAAGGCCAACTAGTCTTGAAGTTAGCTTTATCTTGTGTAGATGGAGTATTTGATTTGAGGCATTTAGAAATAAGTGCTTAGCTCATGTTATTTAGATTTATAGTGTTTAGATTTATGTTAGATTAAGGCACTTCGTTTTGTGTTTAGTAATTGGCCGAAGGCAGGAGCAGTTGGTTTAAGTTGTTAAGCTGGGGTTAAGTGTTGTCAGACTGAAAGGTTGCTAGAACCGGTCTGCAAGGTATGCTGAGGCAGCTGGAATCGGTTCTGCCAAGGGGGCAGCTGGGCTTATATGGGCTGGGTTAGTTTAAAGCTGCTAGTACTAGTTCACGGTGTTGGGTCAGTCTCTACAGTGCTGGGTTAATACAGCTGCTGGAAGCCTGGGAGGTATTCAGTGTGGTTACTAGTTAGCCTACAGCTGAGAATAGTTAATTGGCAGCTCAATGGGATTATTCGCAGCTGCTGGGTGTTAAGGCTAAATGCAGTTAGCCTAGGTTTAGTCGCAGCTGTTGGGGGAGTGAGGCTAAATGCATACAGACCACAGCCCCTAATTAGCAGCAGCTGGGTGGGCTAAGCATGGTGAACGCAGAGCTGGACTAAGGGCTACTTCACACACGAGACTGAAAGCCGTGACCATTTCACTTCAAGCACTCTCATTGGTAGAAAAGGTGGAGCCGGCCCAAGTTCGCTTCACACTATGCTTGAGGAACCAACAGATGGCCCAAGGTTGGTGAAGGCTGCCGGTTCGAAGTCCATCAGAGCTGGGCTAAGTTTGGTGACGACTGCGGGTTTAAAGCCCAGCAGAGTTGGATTAAGGTTGGCGAAAGATTAGGGGCATAAATATTGGGGTTAGGTAGGAGCTAGGTTAGAGATTAGGTAGGTAGTTAAGTTAGGATTTATGAAGATAGGAGGGTTAGTGTTAGAACCACATTAGGAAAATCTTATGTTGGTTGGTGGTATTAGGGAGTGAGCTTGGGAGTTAATTTGGAGAGTATTTGTGGTAGAAGATGTCATGACATTAATGAGAGAAATAAGTGTTTTTTAACACTTGTATTCTTATCATGGAGTGAATTGAAGTGCTAACAGTGATGGGAAGCACCAAGGCAAGTTGTTAGCTCCACACAAGTGAAGTGGCATTGTGTCAAAAATTGGTAACTAGTGCACTGAAGACTTCCGAGCCTCATGGAATCAACAAGCCATAGCTTCAACGAGGTCACGAGCACTAGTATAGAGTCAACGGCACGGACTCCATTTAGGAGAGGGATATCCTTAAGGGCTTGTGTAGCTAAAGCGGCCGGATGGACGTTAGAAGCAAACAAAGACAACATAGCACCCGAGCATAAGGAGGTTAAAATAACATAGTTAACTTGTGCATTCTCCACATACGTATTGAAATCGTACATTGAGTTTTTAAAAGTGAAATTCCAGTTAAATCCAAGACCACTTGAAGGGTGAACCTTGCACTATGGACTCATCCAAGTCCAAATCCAATACCGCGGAGGAATGTGAGCCCAAACCCACTACTCGGACTACGGACGCTTAAGGGTGGGGGGTTTGGCCTCACATAATTGGTGCGTCCGCCGGGAGCGAAGCGGAAGGTAGTTACAAGACTTGGAGGCGACTAGGAGACTTGGAGGCAACTAGGAAAAATTGGAGACACAAACTTGAGAGAAGGGAAGGAGCACCCGAAACTCGGTAAGTATTCTCTCTTTGGGTTACATTTGAATTCATTGTATTTCAACTATTCCTTGGAATGAATTGCATTGTCAATTACGCAAATTCATTTTTGAGGAAGGAGCGCGGCGAAGGTACGTCCTCAACCTTTTTGGGGATTTGCTAAGAACTTAAAAGGAACCTATAACCGAGTAGCTCATTAAAACATTAGAGGGTAAATTCACCTTAGGACATTGAACTTTGACACTCACCTCGGGGTGAGTCTCAAAGTTTTGGGAGTTGTCATTTCATGCTCTAGATTAAATTAATATTTCACAAAGTTTATGGTGTTGTTACATTGAGTCACGATTGAGGGGAGTGCTAACTCACAGGGGGATGCGATTGCTCAAGGTATGTTTATTTCTTCAAAGTGAACTCATTAACTAATTAAGGAATGCCTTTTGTACTCGTGATTGTTGTTATCCGTTGTAGAGGGTAATTCCCGAATTGTGGATGGTGTGAGAAGTTGAAGGGTGAAGCCTCGACTTTTAACATAATCTACTCGGAAGGTCACCCCCTCACAATCGGTATTGTGGTGAGTGTTGATTTGCGGGAAGGTGCGGAGGTGATGCTCCGACTTAACCAAAAAATTAACATGAACATGCCTATCCCCTATTGGGATTCTTTCACCTAAGTGGGCTTGCAGGTTCTTTTCCTCACCTCCTAAAAAAATTATAACCACACCAAGACAAGTGAAAATATTAAGAGGGGAATTGCTAGGATTATGTGTGGTCAAGTGAGGGTCGATCGATTCTTATGGAATGCAAAGTAGGACTCGCTCACAAAAACCAAGTTTGATAGTAGGACTAGAGAAATCTACTCGAAAGAGGCGGTCCTCTAAAATCAGTGATAGATTAGAACAAGATAATGTTAGAATAGAGAGTTGTTTGAACGTCGAACCTAGGACTAGGTCAATTCTAGACACCTTAGAACTTGGAGCTCAACTTGAAGAGGAGATCACTCCCTCCAAATTGAGTGGTGAAACTTCTTCGGAAAATTACACACTTAGAGAAGAATTCCCGGTAGAAGTTGATAGGGGATTGTTGAATAGTTCACCGGTCACCATGGCCGAGGAACGGGGGATGGATCCACCACCCATACCCCCAATTCCGCCCATACCTCCTATACCTCCAATAGACCCATTGGTTAGGCCAAGAGGCCTACCAATTGTGGTTCCACAAAATTTAGCGGCGATGGATATGCCATCTCATCTCCCTAAATTTTATGGGACCAAGGATGAGGACCCCTCTCGGCACATGGAACGGTATATCGAACGGTTGGCTAGCTCCCTCATAACCGACCCGGGTTATTGGTTAGTGTGGTTTCCTACCACTCTAGAGGGGGAAGCCTATGAATGGTATCGGGATCATGCCGAGGGACATTTTAGGGGATGGGAACAATTACAAAGGGAGTTTCTTAACGAATTTAGGCCGGAAGTGGGTCAAAGTACCGCATTAAGGGCATTGTCGTCATTGAAGCAAGGAAGGGAGGAAGAAATTTCGGCTTACATTAGGAGGTTTGATTTAGTGTGCACTAGATTTGTGGGTACCATGCTCAACGACGACACGCTAAAGCAATTTTTCATTCAAGGGTTTTTTAAGTCCGGAACTATTAGGGGTGTTCTAGAAAGGAATCCCTTGACCTTGGCGGATGCCAAGCGTGCGGCTAGAGATATTGAAAACTTGGATAAAGATCACGAAAGGCTATGGAGAAGGGAGGATGAATTGATCCCACAATTCATCCCCATACGCCCTAGGGTGGTAGCGGTAGAACCCGCTAAGTATGAGAACCAAATTCCATATGCCATTGTGGACACCGGTCCCCGACCTTTAGCGGTTAGGGAACCGGCACCTCTTTTGGCACTACCGGCCCCTAGAACGGATCCACACTTGGAGGAGGTTGAGAGAAGACTAGGTGCTAGCCAACTAGGATTCCAAGAGGCTATGATAAAACAAATGCAAAGCCTCACGGATCAAATGTCATTAATGATCCGGAGTCAACAACCGGGGCCTCCACCCCCGGTTGAGTCGGGTAGGCATTCTTCCGGATTATGGTGTGTCCAATGTGGCCAACCGGGCCACACGCGTCAATTTTGTAGAAGTGGACAAAACCGTGACCAAAGAGGAAACGGTAACCCACCTCAACAAAATCAACGAGGTCAAGCGCCACCTCACTATGGAAATGGAAGCAATAGAGGACCACAACCTAGAGGGCAAGGTGGCCAAAATTTAGAGAAGAAGGAATTTCATCCCTATTGTGGAAGGTGGCACGCTCAAGGACAATGTTGGTCCGAAGGTCAAGAGTTTAATTGTAGCAATTGTGGAGGAAGTCATCCCTCGGATACGTGTCGCCAACCGGACAAAATAATTAATGTCCCTTACCCGGTGGCTAATCCACAACAACAAGCAAGGGATAATATGCGAGGTGCTAGGCCACAAGGAGTACCGGCCAATGAACTTAGGCCACCTAACTTATACTATGACCATAGTAATGCTAGGCAAACTTTTCATCCACCGGCGGGCTTGCAAACTACAACCGGTTACATTCCAATACAAAATAGACAAGGAGTTCCACCTAATGGTAGTAACGGGAGACAAGCGCCTCCAACGGATCCGGGACCATCTAACTCCCAAGATGTTAGGTTCATGGATGGAGTGTTGGAGGCCACATGTGATGACATGCTTCCTCTCCCAACGAGAATTGGAGAGGAGCAAAGTCAATGGCCTCCTCACACCAATGCTATTACATATGAGTTAGTGAAGGGTAAGGGTGTGGTTGAAGAAGCACCTGCACTAGCGGTAACTACTAGGGCTAGGAGAGGGGATGCCCCGTTGGAGGTAGGAATGGGAGAGCAAGGAAATTACTCTTCGGATGAAGAGATTAATCTCTCCGAGTTGGATAGGGTAGCTAGAAGAGCTACTAAGGATGTGGAGAGGGAAAATATAATTTTACAAAATAGGGAGAGGACTAATGCGGTACATGACTTGGATAATAGCGATGTGGGTGAATGGGAAGGACCGGGGGTTCCCGTAGACGAATTCGACGTAGTGGGTAATTCTAAGGTGGAAAGATCTACCGGGTACGACTTGTGGGCGGACCTTAGTACACTCAAGGCGGATATTACTTTCGGCCAACTATTGGAAATTTCACCCACGGCAAGGAAAACATTAAAGGAGGGAATGCCGGTACACAAGAGGATGAGGAAGGTGAAAGCTAAAATAGCCGCTAGGATCCAATCACAAGGTGGAAGAGACGTGAAAGCTATAGAAATAGAAGTTGTTATGGTAGATAAGGTGGTTCCTAATGTGCTAGTCGACGGAGGGAGTAGTCTAAATATACTACCGGAGGATACTATGAAAAAATTGGGACTTGGACTCACGGGGCCTTCACCTTTGGTCATAAATATGGCAAATCAAACTTCGACTACGCCTTTGGGGATGATCAAGGATTGTAGAATGACTACGGGAGGCGAGGAGTACTTGGTCACCTTCCATGTCATTAAAATGCTCTCCAACAAGGACACCTTCCCCATTTTGCTAGGTAGGCCTTGGTTGCGGATGGCGAATGCTATGGTCAATTGGGGTGGACCTAAACCATCCATCACTTATGGTCCGGAGGGTAATAGGGTCATAGTGTCCATTGGTTCATTAGAAGGATGGATGAAGAAGGAGATGTATTTGCCATTGGAGAAGGAAATTGATGACTTAAACGAGAATGAGATTGGCAAGGCATTGGTGGGAGTCGTCCATCCCGAAGGTCAAAGGGTTGTTATAGATTCGGGCTCGGGAAGTCTAGGTCCTAATTTTTACAATTATGGGGATAATGGGGATTATGCCCAATGGCTAAGGGAGTACCCCGAGTCCGAGGTTGATGTAATGGTTACATTTCACCAAGTAGGCTTAGGGAGTGAATTTCCTAGTGTTAGTTTAGGAGAGGGCTCATTGTTGGAGCCATGTGAGGTGCTCACCGAGGAAGAGTGGGTTAGCGGTGGGTTAACACCTTGGGTAGATGACGTGGAAGAGGGTGAGGTTAGTTTAATTCATGTAGATGGGACTCAAGAGGAGGATGTGATTATTGAGTCATCGAAATTGGAGGAGCCTTTACATTTCAAGACCACGTCTACGGGGATAGTTGTAGGTCAAGATGTGAAAGATTACCCCAATGTGCCTTCCGATTGGTATCGGAACAAAGAGGAACAAGCACATGTGTCGGAAGCGGATTGGCGGTACGTGGATGTGAAATTAAAGAATGGAAAAACCCGACAAATGAAGATGGGTTCCAAATTGGGGGAGAAAGAGGTTAGGGAGTATAGCAATTTGGTGGATGAGTTTAGTGATACTTTTGCATGGTCCTACGATGAGCTTAAGGGAATTCCTAGGGAAATGGTAGAGCACCGGATTCCTTTAATTCCGGGGGCGAGGCCAATTAGACAAAAGGAGAGGAGGATGAATCCTCAATTGCAATTGTTGGTGAAAGCGGAATTGGAAAGGTTATTGAAGGCCGGGTTTATCAAGCCGGTGGAAATCACGGATTGGGTTTCTCCTATGGTCTTAGTAAAGAAAAAAAATGGGAAATTAAGGGTTTGTGTCGACTATAGGAAATTGAATTCGTGCACACAAAAGGATCACTTCCCCTTACCTTTTATCACCTTGTTGCTTGAGGAGGTTGGAGGTCATTCGCGATATACCTTTATGGATGGGTATGCGGGTTATAATCAAATTTCCATAGCCCTCCAAGATATCCATAAAACGGCTTTTACTACACCTTGGGGTACTTTTGTGTGGGTAGTGATGCCATTTGGGTTATGTAATGCCCCGGCTACTTTCCAACGATTAGTAATGTATATCTTCACCGACTTGTTGTTCAAATCCATGACCGTCTTTGTGGACGATTTTAGCACACAAAGTAATGTGGACGATCACCTACATTGTGTTAGGGAGGCATTGGTTAGGTGTAGGAAGATGAGGTTAGCATTGAACCCGGATAAGACATTTTTGGGAGTGAATAAGGGAGTGTTGTTGGGTTATGTTGTTAGTGAGAAAGGTAGAGAACCCGATCCGGATAAGATTGCGGCCATAAGCGACTTGGCAACTCCAACCAATTCCAAGGGGATCTCTAAGTTGTTAGGACATGTGGGATGGTACCGGGAACTTATTCCTAATTTTTCAAAGATAGCGGTGCCCATTACCCATTTGCTCAAAAAGGATGTCAAATTCGAGTGGACGGATGCTTGTCAAAAAGCCTTTGAGGAATTGCGGGATAGGTTGAGCACCTATCCGGTGTTGATACCACCCAATTGGGGTAAACCTTTTCACGTCTATTGTGATGCTAGTAATGTGGCAATAGGGAGTGCGCTTTGTCAAGCAACGGGAGAAAAAGAGAAGGATCAACCTATAGCTTATGCGAGTAAGCAATTGACCCCCGCCGAAAGAAACTACTCTACAACGGAGAGGGAGTGCCTAGCCATGGTGTTTTCCGTTAAAAAGTTTAGGCATTACCTCATGTGCAACCCGGTTGTATTTTTTGTTGACCACATGGCTATCAAGTATCTAGTTAACAAGGCGGAGTTAAGTGGTAGGTTAGCTAGGTGGGTTTTGTTATTAGAAGAATTCGACTACACGGTGGAATATAAACCGGGTCGCATGCATTTACAAGCGGACCACTTGTCTAGGTTGTCGGAGGAGATAGGAAAAAATCCGGTAAATGATATGTTAGTAGATGATAGCCTCTTTGTGGTCACTTCTACACCGGAGTGGTATGCGGGCATAGTGGAATTTCTAACAACCCACAAGTTGCCCAAAGAGTGGACAAAAGAAGAGAGAAGGAAGGTGAGGGTAAATAGTAGGCAATTCGTTGTAGTGGGCCATAGGTTGTTTAGAAGGGGGTCCGATGGTATTTTACGACGATGCGTGTCAAAAACGGAGGTTGAAGCGATTTTAATCGCTTGCCACGATAGCGCTTGCGGCGGTCACTTCTCGGGTCAACTCACCGGGCAAAAAATACTTAGAGCGGGCTACTTTTGGCCTACACTATTTAAGGACGCCCATGACTATGTAAGAAAATGCGACGCTTGCCAACGGTATGCCCGAAACGACCTTAGAATGGAGATGCCTTTACATGTATCATTACCCTTAATTCCTTTCGAAAAATGGGGCATCGACTATGTGGGTGAGGTCCATCCCCAATCTTCAAAAGGAATGAAATATATTGTGGTGGCAACCGAGTACCTCACCAAGTGGGCGGAAGCCAAAGCGGTGAAGACCGACACGGCGGAACACGCGGCAACATTTATGTACGAAAACATAATTTCGCGGTTCGGGGTGCCGAAGATCCTAGTAAGCGATAGGGGTACTCACTTTTTGAATGACTTGATTCGAGAGATGACAGAGAAATTTAAAATTGATCACCGGAAGACTACTCCCTACCACCCACAAACCAATGGACAAACGGAAAGGGTTAACGGAATTTTGGTGAGTATACTACGCAAGACGGTTATAGACTCGAAGCGGGATTGGGATACGAAACTAACGGCGGCACTTTGGGCATACCGTACAACCTATAAGGTAACTACGCGTGCTACACCATTTTCCTTAGTCTATGGTCTTGAAGCGACACTACCAATCGAATATGAAGTCGAGTCACTTAGGGTGGCCGTGAGTACGAGACTTACCGAAAGTCAATCCTTACGAAATCGACTAACCGATTTGGAAGCACTTGACGAAGGGAGGAGAATGGCGGCTCAACATATTGAGGCAATCCAAAGAAGGAGAAAGATTACTTTCGACAAACGACATAAGAGAAGGGCCCTAACACCGGGAATGATGGTCATGATTCAAGACGCACGAAAGCTTGAATTTCCGGCGAAATTCGATGCGGTATGGTTAGGACCTTACCTTGTCTATGAGGTCTTTCCTAATAATTCAATTCAATTGGAAACGTTGAATGGTGAGCTCTTTCCTACCCGTACATCGGGAAGTAGATGTAAGGAGTACCGAGCTTGACTAGGCAACTTACCCTTGGAGCAAGAGATGTTTGGATTCATCCCCCGATGGTCGCCAATTATGTGAGCCCAAAAGGGTGCCCAAAAGGGTGCCCAAAAGGGAGGTATCATGTTGTAGGACAATGTTGGTCGGAAAACCAAGGTCAAGGGTGTAGTAATTGTGGAGGTCCACATCCGTCTAACCAATGTCGTCATCCGGATAAGGTAGGTGGAGCACCAAACCCTCCAACCAACACACAACAATCGGGTCAAGATGTCATGAGAGGTTTCCATCCACAAAGTGAAGGTATTAATAACCTTAAACCTTCCAACCTCTACTATGATGGATATACAAACCTTCCGGGGCAAGGAGGTCAAGTCACACAATCACCTAGACAAATGGGACCATCCACGTCTCAAGATGTCCGATTTATGAATGCCTCCACCATTCCGGTAAATTTAGAGGTGCCTACTAATGGCCAGGGTCCATGTCCTCCACATGCTAACTCTATATCATATGAGTTGAGGGGTCTTAAAGAGGAAGTTGTGCATAAGGCCCCGGCATTAGCCGTTACCACTAGAGCAATGAGAGGTAATGCACCATTAGAAGTAGAGGAGGAGGAAGAAGAGGAAAATCCCTTAGGAGAAATTCCTTATTTTTCGGATTTGGAGAATGTAACTAGAGAAGCTAGGGAGGCCACTAAGGCATTAGAGAGAGAAAATGAAATTGTCCATGAGAGGGAAAGATCTAATGTCATCCATGATTTAGATGGTAGTGATGTAGGAGAGTGGGAAGGTCCGGGCATTCCCGTAGAGGAGTTTGATAGTGTTAGAAGGCCTAAGGCCGATAGAGTAGATGGATACGACCTTTGGGCCGACTTAAGCTCACTAAAGGCCGATATCACATTTGGTCAATTATTAGAAATTTCACCGGTAGCTAGGAAGACTTTGAAGGACGGAATGCCTGTGAATAGAAGGGCTAAGAGGCCAAAGACTAGAGTGTCGGCGAGGGTCCAAATGCAAGGGAGAACTCGGGAAGTCAAGGCGGTGGAGATTGAAGTAACGATAGTGGACAAGGTGGTTCCTCATGTATTGGTGGATGGTGGAAGTAGTCTCAATATTCTACCCGAGCACACTATGAGGAAATTGGGATTATATTTGACCGGTCCGTCGCCATTCGTCATCAATATGGCTAACCAAAGTCCGGTGGTTCCGGTGGGGATTATTAAGGATTGTCGACTTAGCACGGGAGGTGAAGAATACATTGTGACCTTTCAAGTGATTAAGATGCACGACAATAAGGAGGCATTTCCCATCTTGTTAGGACGACCTTGGTTAAGGATGTCTAACGCCGTAGTAGATTGGGGAGGACAAAAACCTTCTATCACTTATGGTCCCGTAGATAATAGAGCCAAGGTCTCAATAGCACCTTTAAGTGGTTGAGTTAGGGAGGAGATTGATCCAATGTCGGATGAAGAGGAGAATGGTGGAAGTAATGAGAAATTTGAGGATACATTGGTGGGGGTTGTTCAAAACAAGGAGAAGGCTAAAATGTATTCCTCTAACGGGTTCTTAGGTCCTAGCTTTTACAATCAAGATGTTGATGGAGATTTTACACATTGGCTAAGACAATACCCGGAGTCCATTAGCGATGTCATGATGATGACTCATAGTTGTATCCTCCAAGATGATGTGTCTAGAGAAGATTATTTGTCCTTAGAGCCATGTGAGGTTCTCACGGAGGAGGAATGGGTGAAGGGAGGACTCACTCCATGGTTAGATGATATTGAGTTGAGTGATGTGAGTTTGGTACATGTAGATGGGACTCAAGATGAGGAGGCCATGTTAGAACTCTCAAAATTAGAGCCCGCTTTGCATTTTAAAACTACTTCTACGGGCATTATCGTGGGTCATGATGTCAAGGACTACCTTAATGTCCCCAACGATTGGTATAGAGATACCGAGGAGCAAACACGAGTGGTCGAAGAAGATTGGAAGTTTGTGGATGTCAAAATGAAGAATGGCAAGGTTAGACCAATGAAGATGGGTTCTAAACTCGATGACGAGGAGATCAAAGAGTATAGCGATTTGATAGATGAATTTAGTGATACCTTTGCATGGTCATACGATGAACTCAAGGGGATTCCTAGAGAGATGGTTGAGCATCGTATTCCGTTAGTTCCGGGCTCTAAACCGGTGAGACAAAAAAAAAGGATGAATCCTAGATTGCAATTATTAGTCAAAGCAGAATTAGAGAGGTTGTTGCAGGCTGGGTTTATAAAGCCGGTAGAGATTACGGATTGGGTTTCTCCCATGGTGTTAGTGAAAAAGAAAAATGGGAAGCTTAGAGTTTGTGTAGACTATAGGAAGCTCAATGATTGTACGCAAAAGGATCACTTTCCTTTGCCATTCATTACCTTGTTGTTAGAGGAGGTAGGGGGTCATGAGAGGTACACATTTATGGATGGATACGCCGGCTACAACCAAGTAGCCATAGCGCTCGCGGATTTGCACAAGACGGCATTTACGACACCTTGGGGGACTTTCATACGGGTGGTGATGCCATTTGGTTTATGCAACGCACCGGCAACATTCCAACGACTAGTCATGTATATCTTTAGCGACTTGCTCTTCAAGTCCATGACGGTTTATATTGATGATTTTAGTACCCAATCTAGTACTAAAGAGCATGTGCATTGTGTGAGGGAGGCCTTGGTTAGGTGTAGGCAAATGCGGTTGGCATTAAACCCGGACAAGACATTTTTAGGGGTACAAAGGGGAGTTTTGTTGGGTTATGTTGTGAGTGAAAAGGGGAGAGAACCGGATCCGGACAAGATCGCGGTCATTGATGAGTTGGAAACTCCGAAAAATGCCAAGGGGATCTCTAAGTTGCTAGGACATGTGGGGTGGTATAGAGAGTTGATTCCGGATTTTGCAAAGATAGCGGTCCCTATCACTCATTTGCTCAAGAAGGATGTTAGATTTGTTTGGACGGATGAGTGCCAAAAGGCCTTTGTTGAGTTAAGGTCCAAATTGAGCACTTATCCTGTCTTAAGGCCCCCGGATTGGGAAAAGCCTTTTCATGTGTATTGTGATGCTAGCAACGTAGCGGTGGGTAGTGCCTTGTGTCAATCCACGGGAGAGAAGGGGAAGGATCTACCCATAGCTTATGCTAGTAAGCAATTGACTTCCGCGGAGAGGAATTACTCCACTACGGAGAGAGAGTGTCTAGCCATGGTATTTTCGGTCAAGAAGTTTAGGCACTATCTTATTTGTAATCCGGTAGTGTTTTTTGTGGATCACATGGCCATTAAATATTTGGTCAACAAGCCGGAATTGAGTGGAAGGTTGGCTAGGTGGGTCTTGTTACTCGAAGAGTTTGATTACACGGTGGAATATAAACCGGACCGCATGCATTTACAAGCCGACCACTTGTCTAGATTGTCGGAGGAGATGGGCACTACGCCAATAGATGATAGCCTCATGGATGATAGATTGTTTGTAGTCACGTCCACACCGGATTGGTATGCCGGAATTGTAGAGTTCTTGACCACTCAACAATTACCAACCGAATGGACGAAAGAGGAGAAAAGAAAGGTTAGAGTCAATAGTAGGCACTTTGCAGTGATAGGCAATAGATTGTTCAGGAGAGGAGCGGAGACCATCTTGAGAAGATGTGTATCGCAAGTAGAGGTTCCGGATATTCTAGAGGCTTGTCATGATAGTGCTTGTGGAGGGCATTTTTCTGGTCAACTTACCGGCCAGAAAATCCTTAGAGCAGGTTACTTTTGGCCTACATTGTTTCAGGATTCACACGACTATGTTAGAAGGTGTGATGCTTGCCAAAGGTACGCTCGAAATGACCTTAGGATGGAGATGCCATTGTACATTTCATTACCACTAGTTCCCTTTGAGAAATGGGGAATAGATTATGTAGGGAAGGTCCATCCCCACTCTTCGAGAGGGATGGCATACATTGTTGTAGCTACCGAGTACTTGACTAAATGGGCGGAAGCCAAGGCGGTAAAAACCGACACGGCCGCACATGCCGCCACATTTATGTATGAAAATATCATTACTAGGTTTGGAGTCCCAAAGATTCTAGTTAGTGATAGAGGTACACATTTTCTTAATGACCTCATTTCAGAGATGACTCAGAGGTTTAAGATCGACCATAGGAAGACTACTCCTTATCACCCTCAAACTAATGGTCAAACGGAGCGGGTGAACGGGATTCTAGTGGGTATTTTACGCAAGACGGTCATCGACTCAAAGAGAGATTGGGACGTCAAGTTAAACGCGGCTTTGTGGGCTTATCGGACGACTTACAAAGTGACAACACAAGCTACTCCGTTTTCTTTGGTTTACGGTATTGAGGCTACACTTCCTATTGAATTTGAGGTGGAGTCATTGAGGGTTGCAATAGGAACACGCCTCAACGACAATGAGTCTTTGAGAAATAGGCTCGGGGATCTAGAGGAGTTGGATGAGAAGAGGCGGAGGGCCGCTCAACACATGGAAGCAATTCAAAGGCGAAGGAATGTTATCTTTGACAAGCGTCACAAAAAGAGGGCATTAGAACGAGGAATGTTGGTTATGCTCCAAGATGGGAAGAAAAAGGATTTTCCGGGCAAATTTGATGCGGTTTGGTTAGGTCCTTACATTGTGGCGAATACCTTTCCTAACAACTCGGTACAATTGGAGACACTCAATGGACAAAGCTTCCCGACACGAACGGCCGGAAGTAGGTGCAAGCAATTCCACACATGAAGACACTTGACTTCAAGCAAGACATTCTAGGAGCCGGTCCCAGATGGTCGCCAATAATGTGAGCCCAAATTGATGCCCACATGTGTTGTTAACAATTGTAAAACATTACAAGTAGTGTTTTGTTGATTTATGATTATTCACAAAAATATAAAAAGAGTGAAGCTTGAAGAAAGCTAAGTTTGAAGCATTAGGCTTGTGTGGAGTGGACTTAAGTAGTATGAGGACATACCTTGGTAAAGTGTCGTAGGTAGAAAGCCAAGGTTAGTTAAATGTTTGAATTAGGATCTTTGTTGATCATTTGAGGGAGGAAGGCTTAGGAGATAAGATGAGAGCTTACAAAGTAGGAGGAGAGTTCGAGGGCTTATCGTGAGCCTTGTGGATGGGATGAGTCCCTACTTAGAAGGAGAAGGTTAAGGGGTTATGATTGGAGGCTCTAATCCTCTCACCCTATCCTTACCTCATGCCCTCTCTCCCTCTCAACTCACTATATAATCCCTCATTCTTTCCTCATTCATCCTCTCTTTCCTTCGTGCTCCTTAAACACCCCACGGGTTATAAGTGTGGGTGTGTGGGAAGCAAGATAGGAGCACATGTGTGTGCTTAGTTCTTAGGAGAAGAGCCAAGGCTATTTAGCCTTGAAGAGGGATTGACCTCTTGTTAGAAGTAGATTGGGTTTAAGGAATTTGAAGTTTGATTGTAAACTTCAACTTGTTGCATTGAGATTCATATTGAAGTGAGAGAGTTCAAACTTGTTTAAACTTGTGGCATTTAGAGTGACTAGATTGTACTAGGTGCATTATTTGTAGTGTTTTATTAGTTATGAACTTGAGCATAACTTTATAGTGAGAGATTTGTTAATTATGGATGATCAGAGTATTCAATGGGTATGAAAATTTGAGGGATTGTTTATTATAAAGTATGGGAGTTGTGGTAAAAATTTGAGAGCTTCAGTCATTGGGATGAAAGAATTATTAAAAGTTGAAGGGGAGGGTGTCTAGGAACAAAGCAGCAAGGTTTGAAAATATGTATCTCTTAGAGGGTTATAGATATGGATACCAAAATTTGATACTACCTTCTAAACTCATATATCTATCTTGTGTCAAAATTTTAGATTGATTGGACGTAGGAGTTGGAAGTTATTAGAGTTTTAATGACCGGATGCTTTATCACAGCATTCATACTAAGTAGTTAGAGTTAGAATTTCATGCATAACTTTTGCATATGAACTCTGTTTGTGCCAAAATTTGGTGTGGAGATTTTTAATAAGGTACTTAACAAGTGTACCAAATTTCACTTGAAGAACATAAGTTGGGTGGGAGTTATACTATTCTGAAGTTTAGTAAAAAGACATTGATAGAGATTTACATCAAGAAGAACTTAGAGAAGGAAGGGCAAGGATAAGTATATAAGTATTTTTTAATATTTGTATTTAAAGCCTATGTACTCATGGAATCCACAAGCGAAGTGTCATGTACCAATACGGAATCAACCACGATGACATGTGATAGCACGGAATCAATAAGCGAGAACTCATGTAGTAGTGTGGAGTCGACGGCAAGGACTCGATTCACAAGAGGGATATCTTTGAAGGCATGCGTGGCCAAAGCGGCCGGGTGGACATTAGAAAAGGCTAAGGATATAACCTTGCCCGACATTAAGGAATGTAAAATTACATAGTGTGGTGTTAATCAAGTTGTGTATATTCCAAGGGTAGATTGGAATTATATATTGGGTTACAAAGAGAGAAGTCTCTACATGTCATTATAAACTTTTCCACTCGGGCTAGGACGAAATCGAAGGGTGGAGGATTTTTGGTGACAAACATGCATAACTTCCTCAATACTTGTCCGAATGGGACAACCGAGTAGTTCATTGGCATTTACGTGAAACGTAGATGACAATGGAGTGGTGGATTGTTACCATCAAAGGTCATATGAAGAAGTTATGGGGTTTTGAAGCTGCTAGGCTTCCAACTCCAGTGGCTAAGGAAAAATAACTACTTGGCCCCAAGTGTTGGGAGAGAGACAAAAGGTTACTTGATTGTGGTGTAAGGGCCCTGCCTAGAGTCCTAGAAGCTTATATTGGTGAGGTGGTGTGGCCGAACGGCATGGCATCCACGGGCATTGGCCCAACTTGGGGGCATAGTTGTTTAGTATGGCTCAAGTTGTTGTAGTGTTGCTCCAGCAACGCGATGATCAGCATAAGATTGGACTTCCATGGATGGAAGTCCACATCTAAGTATTGGTTACCAATTAAGGGGTGAGTCCTGAAAGCACAGTAAGAGGGTTGGTTCCCCTCCTATGAACTATAAGGTCCGTTGTATGAGAAGCTAACCATTCGCATGGTGGAATGTGAAGGGTTAACGCTCGTAATCCTTGCTAGAGTTGGAAAAACAACTGAGATAGTTAAAGGGAGCTAGTAAGGGTTGCAACATCTTTTGTCTCTCTCCCAAGAGTTGGGGTCAAGTAGACATTTTCTCTTAGCCACTGGGCCTGGAAACCCCCAACAGCTTCAAAACGCAATAACTTCTTTGTATGATCTTTGATGTTAACATGTGACCACTCCATCGTCATTTATGTTTCATGTAGATGCCGATGGACTCCTCACTTGCCCTATTTGGGAAGTTATGCCTATTAAGGAAGTTATGCTTATTTAAACCTCGGCAGTCCCAGGAGCCATCCCATGCCACTGTTGTCTGAGGGCGTTCTACCGAGACAGCGCCCCGGGTACGCAACTCCCGTATTATATGGCCTTGATTATAATCACTTATAATGCATTTTAATCCAATCTCAAGTGATATAATTTGTTTTAATGTAGGAAACTCTTGTAGACCTTCTAACAAGGAATCCAAAAATGTAAATATATATAGGAAATGAATATTCTTTTAAGCATATAATTGCATTAAAAACCTAATTATATGAGTTTTTTTAATACAAGTACCATAGGTCAAACTATCCAACTTTTTGGGCTTTTTAATAAAAATTTAAGATTTGTTTATTATAAATAAAACATTGCCAATGATTTTTAATTTTAATTGGAGGCAACTACTCGTGTGGATCTTTTAAAATTATACATAGGCATAGGTTAAAAAATAGGTGTTTTGGTTTTTTACATACGTTGTGGAGTTTAAAAAAAAAATAAACATATAACCCAACTTTTCCTACATCTCATTTCATTTAATTTAGTCTTCACCCAACTTTTTGGTCATTTTATTTTTTTATAATTTGATATATTTTTTACAAAAGCCGTTCTCTGAGCCGTTTTTAATCCGATGCCCCCTACGTATAATATGGGAGTTGCGTACCCGGGGACAGCGCCCCACTCAAATTACCTTATCTCCTAGCTCACACCTCCACTTGAGGTGTTCTTGAGCATTCTAGAATTCGCACGCCATAAGCTACGCATAGCTTGTGGCCTTATCCTCGTGACTCCTAGTGTCCGTGGGTGGGAGGCGTTCCCAACGTCCGGGGCCTTCACCCACATTAGGATCACTTGGGCCCTCTCACCAACGGCACCACTAGTCCCGGGTGTCACTCCGGGGTCCCCCTTGTGCCCATGGTATTTCGGGCACTCCTCATGGAGAGGTACGCGACATGCAAAGTCCGCTTATTTAAGGACTATTGCAAAGGCACCAGCGGGTTACCGTTTTCTTAGCCTGACAACAACTGGTTGTTCTTTAAGCTCCCAGAGCCACTAGTGGAGACGCTCTTATAAGTCTAGGGAAGTGATCAATGGATTGCAAAATAAGAACCACATTCAATTGGGATATGTTGAATTAAGTTGTTTGTTTCTCCTTTGAGTTAAATATGTCTCTACTTGGGTAGACTTAATTAGGAGAGTAGGCTGGATGTTGGAGAGGTTCACATGGAGAGAGGAAATTATCATATATAAGCGCACCTCTCATGTATCCAACATAAAAGCCCTAAAATAGCAACTTGCAACTTGGAGGTTACTTTTGTTACTTGATTTGACACCGGTATTAGCTTTGAAGACCCCAAAGAAATATGCTCGAGGTCATTTGAGATGAATTGACAACAAACATATAGGGTCAAGTTTATATGTTGGATGGATGAGAGGTATGCCCATGTACAATAATTTCTAAGTCTATCCAATTCACAGGCAATTTGGTGAGTGTTGAGTTTTAAGCAAAGCAGAATAATTATTTCATTAGAATGGCAGTCCCTTTGTGTGTCGGTTTCTCTCGTGCCATTCCATCTAATTCTTCAAGTTTAATTTATTTCAAACAACATAACATAATATTAATTGGCAGGCCAACGGAATCATGGATATTATACTGTTCCTAAACAGTATCATTCAGGAAGTCAACCTGAAATACAGCGGCACCAACAGTGTCTAGTGTCCTGAAGTCTTGAACTTCAACATGTTCATCTGGAACTAGCAGCTGGTTCTCCCTGTTCATTGAGCACCAACCTCCATTGCCAACCTTTCTGTTGTTACTAAATAGAGAGCTCTCGATTTCCAATAGATACATAAATAAAGTCCCCTCAAATTTAGCCTTGTGCCATTCCAGCGTTGGCCTACTTCAAACCAACGTGGAAACTTTATGTACTCTAACACTACAGAGGAAAATGAAACAGAGCTCCCTCTAGTTACAGTACATCCATGTCAATTTATATACCGGACTATAATAAAACTTTCAAAACTGAAACTGGATGTTGTGAGTGCTTTTGATACAGTATTTTTGTGGGTATGATCCAGATTCCAAAGCACTCAAAGTCAAAGTATTCGTGCACTACTACACGTAGCAGGCAGCAATTAAATTCTTCAAGTTTAATTTATTTCAAACAACATAACATAATATCAATTGAAAGGCCAACGGAATCATGGATATTATACTGTTCCTAAACAGTATCATTGAGGAAGTCAACCTGCAGCACCAACAGTGTCTGTAACTAGCAGATGGTTCTCCCTGTTCATTGAGCACCAACCTCGATCGCTGAACAAGTGCTGTACACGCGCATAGTGGGAAGCCATGTGTGATTTCAATTTTATTACGCGTTTCGGAGTCCAGATGCTCAATTCTACATACTTGTAGTTATCTGTAACTTGAGGCCAAAGGTGGAAGTTCACAAACACACACAGACACTTCCTGCTGGATTTTCGACTCACAGCAGCTTGGTGGTGGTGGTGGATTTCTTCCCCTTATAACTTGCATTCCACAGCTTTGAATGTTTCGTTCTAAGTTCCGTCCTTGCTCTTGCTTGTATATATGTTGAAATCTGTAGATGCTCACATGCAGTGTTTTTCCTGTCCTTCTTTCTTGTTCTTGTAGTCCGTGTAACCATATGAGGTGTAAATTATAGTAGAACAACCTGGCCACAATAATAACTTTTGTGTGGTTGTGATCATCATGTGATTCTTTCCAAAATCTAAGCCCATGCTACGCAAGAATTTCCTCCCAAAACGTCATTTCAGAATGTTTGTGGCAACACACAAATTGTCACACACAGGGTAATCGGTTCGTGTAATGCATGCACAGCAAGTAATGCCCCCAGTAATTAAGCAGGCCGCAGCAAGCCAAGGTGGACTGCTGAGAATTAAAACTATTTTTGTGAGATTTCAGTCCATTTAAGTGTCAGTTTCTCTTGGTCTGTCAGTATCTACTTTTCTTCTTCTCGACATACAAGGGCTTGAATATTCTTGACACGGGCTTGACACTGGAGTTTCAAGTGCTTCTGAGTCTTAGGCCCTTCAGTCCAGACACACCTTGGTGAGGTTGAACTTCAAGCAAAGTAGACGTGTGTTATTTGGATACTTTTCTCTCTACACCCCCTCTCGTACGATTTGGAAAAATGTGCAATTAGTGTGAGATCATTAGCAAATCCAAATCGTGCCCGTAGCCTTTTGCCTCATGATTTTTGGGGCTTATTTGAATATCTTATCATTATCATTATCAAAGTGAATATTCTCGTACTCATTAAAAGGTCGTATAGGTTCTTCCAATCATGCTGACGATTGAGCTTAGAATAGTTAGCATAATTTTGTGCACTTCGTCCAATCTCTTTTAAACACGTGTCATTTTGGTGTTCATTCTTAAGTCCACTCTAACCAAATATCACTCAAATATTCTGTATGAAATTGCTACTGTTGTATGATAGTTTTAACTCAAAATCGAAATAATATTGTTGCTTAGAGTGGTTTAATTGCTTCAAAAGTCTTCAAAAATTGGACTTGAATGTGTTGCCTCTCATGTATAATATGGACATGGTGGCTTCTCCTAAGTTAATTGCAATTCATTTATAGTGGGTTTGGAGTAGTCTTCACCTATTGACACATCCATTCCAATTTTCAAAGCGCTTGCGATTCATGTGTACATTAGGGCGTGATTTAATGATTGTCTCTCTTGAATTGCAGAGACAATTTGTAATGGAGTCACCACTCATACTACAAGGTTCGTCGGTGTTCATAGCTCTCTTGATTCTACTCACAATCTTTGACATCTGCATTGCCAGCCAAAATTTGTCGTTGAGTGGTGAGTAATTATCGCACCCTGTAGCTATTGAATGTTGCAAGTAAATTCTGTGTGGATAAGTTAGTGCTTGATAGGAGTTAAATGAGTTTATCCCATGCACATAATGGGTTCACTTTTGGGCAATGGCGTCAGGGAGTTGGATATTATTGCCCTATTTATACGTATTTATGTGTACATCAAGAAAAATTAACCAATGGTATAATTTGTATTACTGAATTCTTTGAGGATTTTCAAAAACAAATCTTTGTTGAAAATCTAAAGAAATTGTAGAGCAAGTAAGTAGCCTAGCATTTGGAAAATTTTGTAAATGAATCAAAGAAGTCCATGGCATCTAAGTACTAGCATGTTCGTTAATACTTGCTAAAAACAACAACTTGCCTTCAACAAATTCACAATCTATCCATGCACATGTTCATCATGTTGAGGATTTTAACATCTTCAAATAATGTTTGAAATTTTGAAAGCATGCAAACAGTTCCAAGTTTCACTCGTTCAAACTTTTGAATATTCTAATTGAGTTGGCGAAGTCACCAAGGCATTTGTTCAATATTTGGCAAAATCTTGTCCCAATCAGACATGTAGAGGGAGGGTGGGTGAAGTCTAGAGAATTGAAAATCCTAATCCTAAGGAATAGTGAGAACTTTGCAATTTGGAAGGCCCGAGTTTGTGTTCTTGAAGAGTTTATGATCATCAGTGCTTTGCGGAAAGAACCTATTCATTCTAGAATATAGATGACCTTACAATGAACTTCGAAATGAATCTCATGTGCCATGACATGAACCTATCATGAGATGAGGTGGTGATGAAGGTGTGCCCATTGACCTTGGGCCAAAAGGTGTTGTTGATATTTTACAATGTGCAAGCTTCATCTTCTTCATTAAATTTCTACAACACATTCATGCACCATCAAAGAGGTTGTCATGTTTGAGGCTTTTGTATATGCTACATGTGCACACCTCCCACTACCAACATATGAGACTTGGACAACACGATTTGCTTCGTAGACGAATTTGTAAATCCACCATAGTGGTGGATTTTTAAGTTTTACAGTGACACAAGACGATTTGCTTCAACACATGACGTGTTGTCCAAGTCTCATATGTTTATAGTGTTCAAGTTCAACTTTTGATTATGCAATTTCCCAATGATTATTATTTTTTGTGTTGCAGAAAAAGCAATGTTCGACATCTTTGAAACATGGAATGCAAGTAACCCCAAGCTGTCCATAGTACTAAAATGGTCGTTGAGCGCTAACCCCTGTACCAGTTGGAGTGGTGTTTCGTGTTTTCAAGACAACGGTACTCTGACTGACGAGGTGACCTTTTTGAGGTATTTAACTTATCTTGTTCCCTATGCTTATTTCATCACCTAAAATAAATAAGGCATGTTCAATGTGTCATGATACTCGCAAGTTTGTGGGGCTCAACGCAACAAAGATGTCAAATCAAATGAATGTCTATATGATTTTAGGAGATACAATGGATTGAGATAAATAAAAAATTGATATGAAAAATAAGGAAGCACTTGATAATTTAGCAAGGTCCACCTAAACGTTGGTAGCTCATTCAAAGTTACACAGTGCAATAACGTCTTACTCAGGAGATCACTTTTTACTAAAAAATAAGTTCAATAGGTTGTTCAGACATTATGGAACATAAATGGTTTTGCTTGGTAAAATATTACTATCTCATTAAATAGTTGGAGCATTGCGTAACTCCAAATCGTAACGTGCACTGTTCGAGATAATCAATATAATAACTATTGGTGGAGTCGAGCATGATATACTAAAGAATATGCACCTCATCCTTCTCTCCACTTTAACTTTGAATTTCACCCATCACCTAGAGATTTGAGTTGTGTGAAAGACATAAAAAATTGTCTCATGTTTCACTTTTTAATTGAACATTGTTGTGTCACACATTATTGGATGTAATTGCGTAGTGTTGAGTGTGGTGTAAAGTTAGTTTGTGACCTCAATCTTAAATACTATCTTAAACCACCTCCATGCTTGAGAAACTTGGATAACAATAACATTATGCAACCGTATGGTTGAGTTCCTCCTCTATATTTAGCATTTGACAAGGGCCTCCACTGTCGTACCTTCATGAGAAGAAACTTAGATAATAGGAAGAAATTGATGTTGGTATCAATAATGAATAATGTTGGTATGAATAGTATGAATATTGTGAATAGTGCTGGTATTTTTAGTGAATATTGTTGTTATGAGTAATATTTTCAATGAATACTGTTGGGATGAACAATGCATCATGTGAATAGTGCCGGGAATATAATTACACCCAAATTTCTAAGGATTAGCCTGAATGTATGAACATTCTCCAAAAATTACTACACCATTTAGAGTAATTTAGAGTCACATACACTATTTCCAACTTGGGCCTAAACTAGACACCTAGAGGTCTCAAAGTGTCACGTTTGCTAATTGCCAATATGATATTATTCATCAACATCAGTAACTTTTTTAAGTGAAACATTATTTACATTATGACATGTAGCGTAGCACATTGGGATACTTGAGATGAGAGTCTTGTAGTTTAGTATGCAAAGGGAAGAGACTATTGAGCATACTAATGACAAGTGTCATGTATTCCCATTTTAGTATGCAAGAGGAAGATATTCTTGAGCATACGAAATCCAAGTGTCATTTGTGTACACTTTAGTCAACTTGTAGACCATTATGTAACATAGGCATACACATCATAACATTATTAAACATAGTCATGCCAAGATATTAGTAAGTGCACTTGAACGCCAAGTGTGATGAGGTGACACTAATGGTGAAGTTGTTGATCATTAGTGTCATCTGGCATTCGCCTCAAAATGGGGTAAGTGACACTATTACGCATGTGACACTGCATACCATAAATGGCGTACACTACAAACTCTGTAATATCAACCTCCTCAATGTCACTTCTTCTCTTATATCCCCAATCCCTAGGGAACGGATGTTCTCAGTTTTAAATCTCACTCCTTATTGTCACGTTTCCCTCCCATATATCATAGCATTTAACACTAAAATAAGCCATCGAAGCATTCAAACCACATCTTCGCACGGATCACGTTGTCATCATTGCAATTGTTATCATTATTGCAATATTGACTTTGTGTTATTCCATGATTTCACATGATAGACTAATTCTCTTCTATCTCGCGTCCATGTTAACACTAGAGAACTCCTTTGTACACTTTGGTTGCCACAAGCGTGATACTACGGAGTGTAAAGTGTACTTTGTTTACAGGCCCACAGAACATAATTGCTTCATTCCAGAGTCGGTGGAACTGACCCACATGAATGAATAATGTTTTGGGGAGCAACAAACTTTTGCAACCTTTCTGCACAATCACGGCTTTTGATGTTGAATTGGAGTTCAGTGTACTAACAAGAATGCACACTCTATAGTATGATAATTTCAGTGCAAATTCCTGATTTTATCATCACCTGGACAAAGTGAGGTTTATGCACATAATATTGGAGATTCCTTATAATGTGTGAGTCCATGCGATGCATTTCTGATGGCCTGCACTTGTGTTGGTATTGATGACCGCCCTTCACAAACAAAGCTTACTTGGAAGCTCCGGCACATATGACTCAGATGAAAGCAGCAATTTCAATGACACTTTCTCCTTAGCAGGTGAATTACCTGCGGCGTTAAAGAATTTGACAGGTCTCAACACTTTGTGAGTTCCATTTTTCCCAATTCATCACTTGTCTCTCTTGATGGGATTTTCAAGTCACTACAACTTACAGTAGTTATTATTGTTCTCCACCATTTGCTTTATATTAATCTTACATTAGACAATAATATCCATACTTAAATTGAAAGGAATGTGGACTGGCTTGAAAATACTAAAATTTATAGAGGAACAATTTAGTATTTTTTAAGAGATTAAACAAGGTTGACCCAAATAATGGGTTTTGTGATTGGATCACTTCATTCACAATAGGAGGACATGGTGCATTGTAGTATCTCATTGTTTCCTAACTTGTTATATGTGTTTCTATCTATGTTTAGCCGGGAGTTGGTTGGTGCAAGTTCGTTTTGATACACAGATGGCCACCTCAATGTACTTATTATTTTCTAATCCTCATACTTCCTTGACTCAACAAACATGTCGTCTTGAATTGTGTTGTTCAGAGACTTGAGCAATAATCGTCTCAATGGGAATTTGAATGTCATAGCAGAGATGCCATGTTATCTTTCTAATTTGTAAGGCATTCTTTCAATGTATGCATGTCAAGTTATATGTTTACATTGAGCTTACTAGCCTAGCAACTAGTGAACACCATGCTCATGCTAAAGGGTTTTTTTGAACCTTGGAACGAAAATATCTCAATTTGACTTAGCATAATCACTATAACATTTTTGTATTTTATTCGTGTACCTTGTTCATGATTAAGTATGGGTATCATGAACAAATTTTGTATACATTCATTATCCCATGCACAATACATGCACACATTGAGTTCCTCCCCTCCCGCCTTAGAGAAGCACAATGGTCCATGAACAAACAAGCTCTTCATTTGTGCTTGTTGTGCTAGGAGCCAACGTTTATTTCTACCTACCTATCTATCGATCTAGCTCTCTATCAATCATTGTGCACATTAAATTTCTTTCACGTATTGGCATGCATATATGGTAGGTACTTGTCAAATAACCTTTTTATTGGCGAGGTGCCATCATTCAACTCCTCCACTTTTAAGAATACTCTATCATACTTGTGAGATAACTTCTTTACCCCAACTTGCAAATGATTTGTGATTTTCTAAAGTTAAAGGAGCTATATTCATCAGTCATGCTTCAACTAAACTTAATTTTGTGAACATTTATGTTCAACTGGCATGTTTACACTAGATATGATATTTAGTGTTTCATACACTAAATACAAATGCATACACTAAATGTCAACACCCTATGAAAGCAAGTAATATTCAATGTAAACTCAAATACTAACTATCAACTATGGTAATATGCGGAAGTTACATGTTTGAATTTAGTGTTAGTCAAGATATGAAAAACAATTATGAAAAGATAATTCTAGGATAACTTCCAACACTAATTGTCAGGGAATTGAAAACTAGTGTTGAGCAGGGTAGGGTGGTAACAACATTAAATATAATCAAACACTAAAAACCATATTTAGTGTACTTGTCTTCTTATTAGATTACTTGATTGTTGTACACATTACACAAAAGAATCATAAGATTAAATTTTAACCAATTCATATGTGTGTGATGCAGATACTTGGATAATAACCAACTCAATGGAAGTTTGGACTTTTTACTTGACATACAAATGAATCTAAGAGGAATGTAAGTTAACCAATCATACTTCTTGCTTGAAGATAGCCACTTTCCAATATAATGGAATAAATTAGTGATTCTATGTGCATTCCTATATCTATGAATTGTGGGGTAGACTATGGCTTGATTCCCAAACTCATGAAGCCTAGAAGCCCCAATGAGGCATAAGGTTCAAATGCTAAATTTAGTTACTTATCTTAATTGAACACCTTCATTTGAGTGGTGTGTGGTCAAGTGTGGATCTAAGAATGGACACCAAAAAGATATGTGTCCAAAAGTGATTGGACTCCATGCTCAAAACATGTGAATCAATCTAGGTTCAATAGTCAACATAAGTGGGGGGACTTATATGACCACTTGATGAGCATAAAAATCTTCACCTTGACAAGTAACCAAATATTCATATAAGCTCTCAAAATTTATAGGGAAAGTGACTACGGCTTTTATTTTGAATTTGCTAACCATCTCATGCTACTTGTGTGCTTTGTATCCTAGGAGATGTGGGCTAGTTGGGAAAAGTAACTTTTTTATGACCCATCTACCTTAGGTATGTGACTTTTGCAGTTCTTAATCAAAGTTATCATGGATGATTGGCAGATACTTGAGTGGTAACTCATTCACTGGAGCAATCCCAACGTTCAACGCTAATACTACAATTTCCTATATGTGAGATTCTTAACCTACACCAGCTTGTACGTCTAGACAGTAGAAAATATAGTTTCTGACAAATGGTTAAAAGCTTATCAATTTCACCACTCAATAATGGAGGAAAATAACTTAGTCGCTCGGGTTTGTGTTCTTCTACAAAAAGCTTGGCCATAAATCACCTCAAGAATGGTTTTTTACTTTTCTTTTGGGATTTCATTTTTTTGATAGTAAAACCCTAACCTTATGACCTGCCTGGCCTCTTTGTCACCATGAGACCATTTATGAAACTAACAATATCTACTTTTCCACTTTCGAAGAGAATAGTTGACAATAAAATATTAGAGCTTCTTTGCTTGTAATAATTATACATGTCTAAATAGATATGCAAATGATTAAGTAATTGAGCAAATTATTTCATTGTACTTTCATATAATGGGTTACACTGTCTTATAGACTCAAATATGCTCATATCATATGTTGAAATAATGATTAACCATATATATGTCACCCTAATGTGAGGATGATCAAAAGGTCAACATAAGATTACTAAACTGGTGAGTTGTGTTCGTGGGCCCACATTAGATTCGAGAATGTCAGAATTTCAATGCTTCAAACTAAATCTAAAGTCAAGGCAATTGAACACAACTCATGAGCTGAGCAATGTTATGCACCACATGTCTAGTATAATTGTTTTTTTAATTAATCAATGCTTTCTAGTAACAGTTTGCCAATATGGATGATGGAAATGTTTATATGATTGCAGGGATTTAAGCAACAATGCTATAAGTGGAGAAGTGGATTTCAAAGCTTGGAGTGTATCTATGCCTTCCCTTACAACTTTGTAAAAGACTTGCTTCTCTAATTTTCATTTCTATTTTTATGTTGGAACATGGGAGGCACGTGGCCACATGGCTAGTGTTTTCCATCAAGTAAGAGAAGATTTCATGACCAAGAATTGAACCGCCAACCACTCCATTTGGTTTTGGGTGCCTCGCTACTATGATTTGCTAGTTTAGGGTCATCTCAAACCACTTGCTTCTCTAGTTTGAAGTATGTGACTTTGTGTTCTTATTGTTATAGTTAGTTGACAAGTACTTTAACATTGGGATGAATCGGGTGGGGTCCCTTTAGGGTAGGGTAATTTTAGGTCTAAAAAAACTAAAATCTAACACCTTTGAATTGGTTGAAATAATTTAAGAAATAATTTATAAATGGAACTTAATATTCTAGATGTATTTTGGGAATAAATATATAATTCTTTAGGTCTATAGAAAGCCCTAGTATAGTCTACACACACGATGACATGAAAACTATGCCAAGTTGAGGTTAAGAAGACTTGGAACCCATGTATATGCACTTTCGAATGTTAAATTAGCCATAAGGTTGGACACAAACTATCACCAAAATTTGGGTGCCTTTTGAAAATGAGTCTATAAATTGATACAACCCAATATGAGTTGTAATGGGTCTAAAGTCATGGTTGTTGAACACAACTCATCAACTAAGTAATGTTATGAGCCACATGTCTAGTATAATTTCTTATTGTATTAATCAATGCTTTCTAATAAGAGTTTGTCAATATGTATGATGGGATGTCTATATGATTGCAGGGATTTGAGCAACAATTTTCTAAGTGGACAAGTGGATTTCAAAGCTTTGAGTGTATCCATGCCTTCCCTTACAACTTTGTAAGAGACTTGCTTCTCTAATTTTTATTTTTATTTTTGTGTTGGAACACAGGAGGCACATGGCCACATGGCTAGTGTTTTCCGTCAAATAGAGAAGATTTCATGACCAGGAATTGAACCGCCAACCACTCCATTTGGTTTTGGGTACCTTGCCACTATGATTTGGTAGTCTAGGGTCATCATAGACCACTTGCTTCTCTAATTTGAAGTATGTGACTTTGTGTTCTTATTGTCATAGTTAGTTGACAAGTACTTTAACATTGGGATGAATCGGGTGGGGTCCCTTTAGGATAGGGTAATTTTAGGTCTAAAAAAACCAAAATCTAGCACCTTTATATTGGTTCAAATAAATTTTAAAATGATTTATATATGGAACTTAATATTCTAGATGTATTTTGGTAATAAATATATTATTCTTTAGCTCTATAGAAAGCCCTAGTACAGTCTAAACACACGATGACATGAAAACTATGCCAAGTTGAGGTTAAGAAGACTTGGAACCCATGTATATGCACTTTAGAATGTTAAATTAGCCATAAGCTTGGACGCAAACTATCACCAAAATGTGGTTGCCTTTTGAAAATAAGTCTATAAATTGATGCAACCCAATATGAGTTGTAACGGGTCTAAAGTCATGGCAATTGAACACAACTCATGAGCTGAGTAATGTCATGAGCCACATGTCTAGTATAATTTATTGTTTTATTAATCAATGCTTTCTAATAAGAGTTGGTCAATATGTATGATGGAAATGTTTATATGATTGCAGGGATTTGAGCAACAATTTTCTAAGTGGACAAGTGGATTTCAAAGCTTTGAGTGTATCTATGTCTTCCCTTGAATCTTTGTAAGAGACTTGCTTCTCTAATTTTTATTTTTTATTTTTGTGTTGGAACACGGGAGGCACATGGCCACATGGCTAGTGTTTTCCGTCAAATAGAGAGAAGATTTCATGACCAAGAATTGAACCGCCAACCACCACTAGAAGAAAACTGCGTTTTTGGTGGCGTTTTTGGAAAACGCATACGATTTTAGGTGACATCCAATAGAACATCCAAATGTCAATATTGAAGTCCAATGTAACATTGGGATTCACATAAAACACATTTGGATGTTCTATTGGATGTCACCTAAAATTATTTGCGTTTTCCTAAAACGCCACCAAAAACGCAGTTTTCTTATAGTGCACTCCATTTGGTTTTGGGTACCTCGCCACTATGATTTGCTAGTTTAGGGTCATCTCAAACCACTTGCTTCTCTAGTTTGAAGTATGTGACTTTGTGTTCTTATTGTCATAGTTAGTTGACAAGTACTTTAACATTGGGATGAATCGGGTGGCGTTACTTTAGGGTAGGGTAATTTTAGGTCTTAAAAAACTAAAATCTAACACCTTTGTGTTGGTTGAAATAATTTAAGAAATAATTTATAAATTGAAATTAATATTCTAGATGTATTTTTGGAATAGATATAAAATTATTTAGGTCTATAGAAAGCCCTAGTACAATCTAAACACATAATGGCATGAACACTATGCCAAGTTGAGGTTAAGAAGACTTGGAACCCATGAATATGTACTTTCGAATGTTAAATTAGCCATAAGTTTGGAAGCAAACCATCACCAAAATTTGGGTGCCTTTTGAAAATGAGTCTATAAATTGATACAACCCAATATGAGTTGTAATGGGTCTAAAGTCATGGCTGTTGAACACAACTCATCAACTAAGTAATGTTATGAGCCACATGTCTAGTATAATTTCTTGTTTTATTAATCAAATTTTTTTAATAAGAGTTTGTCAATATGTATGATGGAAATGTTTATATGATTGCAGGGATTTAAGCAACAATTTTCTAAGTGGACAAGTGGATTTCAAAGCTTTGATTGTATCTATGCCTTCCCTTACAACTTTGTAAGAGACTTGCTTCTCTAATTTTTATTTTTATTTTTGTGTTGGAACACGGGAGGCACATGGCGACATGGCTAGTGTTTTCTGTCAAATAAAGAGAAGATTTCATGACTAGGAATTGAACCGCCAACCACTCCATTTGGTTTTGGGTACCTCGCCACTATGATTTGGAAGTTTAGGGTCATCATAGACCACTTGCTTCTCTAATTTGAAGTATGTGACTTTGGGTGCAAGCATAGTAAAGTGGACCAAAAAAATGCTCCGGTATATGAAAGCCATGATTTTCTTGGTCAAACGCCTATAAGTAGTAGCAAAATGTTGTTTAAAATACATTATTTTTCATGATGACCTCTATTGTTAAGTTAGGTACTCAAATATAGAATATCAATATGAGATCTTCAAAACCTATCATCAAAAGTGACGCGTAAAAGCAACTGACTAAATATAGTTTTGAACATAAACTTCATGACCTTAAATATTTTGAACTTGGAATTTCTTTTCATATTCCTTGAATTCATTATAAACTTGAGGTCATCGTAATTTTTTTTTCAAAAATTCATCAATTTAATGTAATGTAATTGTATTTTAAACAAATTTTTGACAATTATCTTTTCAATGACACCCACTTGCACCACCACTTGCATTGTCTTCTAAAATACATATACGGTGTTTGAAATTGTTTTTTGTGAACATAAATTGCTTGGCTTTGTAGATTCATATGTTTTCTAAATGTTTATGAATTTTTATTTCATAAAATTCAAAGTTAGTATATTGTTTTGGATCACTTTCACTTAAACCTGAGCAAGGATCAAGAGCTGTCCACTTTACCGTGCTTGCACCCCTTTGTGTTCTTATTGTCATAGTTAGTTGACAAATACTTTAACATTGGGATGAATTGGGTGGGGTTACTTTAGGGTAGGGTAATTATAGGTCTAAAAAACTAAAATCTAACACCTTTGTATTGGTTGAAATAAACGGAACTAAATATTCCAGATGCATTTTTGGAATCAATATAAAATTCTTTAGCTCTATAGAAAGCCCTAGTACAGTCTAAACACACGATGACATGAAAACTATGCCAAGTTGAGGTTAAGAAGACTTGGAACCCATGTATATGCACTTTAGAATGTTAAGTTAGCCATAAGCTTGGAAGCAAACCATCACCAAAATTTGGATGCCTTTTGAAAATGAGTCGATAAATTGATACAACCCAATATGAGTGTGTGTGTGTGTGTGTGAGAGAGAGAGAGAGAGATTACTTCCAAAGGTGAACACCTTGAACATGACACTTAATACAAGGAAGGTGATTGCTAGGAAGGTCATGGAGACAGGAGATTATCGTATACAAGTGTGCCTCTGGTCCATCCAACATTAAAACTTGACCCTCTATAAGTTTGTTGTTGATTGATCTCAAATGACCTCAAGTATACTACTCTAATTCAAGGTCTTTAAAACTAAATATGATGTCAAATCAACCAAAGAATGTAGCCTCAATGCAACCAAAGAATGCCTCTGGGTGGCATACCATTCAATGGCTTTTATGTTGGATGAATAAGAGGCACGCTCATATATAATAATTCCCTTTTTCGAGAAGGTCATTCATCCAAGCACTATTCAAGGCCTTACGAAGCTTAACCTCATAGCTTCCACGGGATCCCGATTAAGGCCTTGGATTAAAGCCACCTGTTCAATGGGAGGTCTTTGTTCTATGGGACCAAATACATATATTAGGCTTCAATTGAATTATAATATCCACATGTTCTTATCTAGTTTTTTGCAGAAGAACTTCAATTTTTAATAATGCAATTTTCAACTTTTCTCCAATTTTTTTTTAATAATGCATGTTGTTGCAGAGATCTATCCAACAATGACTTCAGTGGACCAGTGGACTTTAATGGATTGAATGGCTCTTTTCGTTATCTTCCAGATTTGTAAGCTCCTAGCCATTTCAGATTTTACGAATGCTCTTATTTTCAAGTTCCAACTAAAACAATAGTTTGAAGAAGTGAGCATCGACCTTTGAATGAGGAACATACGACTCCTGAAAGATATTCACATGGATTTAAGAGTATGCACAGCCAATCTGATGTTCATACATGTCTCAAAATAATCAACTCTATCACTTGTTTTGTGTTTTGCAGATATTTAAGCAACAACAAACTAAATGGAACGGTGAATTTTAGTGCCTTCAACGGATTGTCCTCATATTATTACGACTGTACTCTGTAAGTTCCTCAAAGAAAGTTTATCATTATTATAACTTAATAATGTTGTCCAACATCCAAATTTGAACTTGTGCGTTGAACATAGGACCTATCATATTGAAGGAACAAACTGAAAGCCTCTGAGGAAGTGAAACAATAGTTCAAAATATGTGGATCTAGTTTTTTTGTTTGGTGATGCAAAAATAAGCTTTTCTAGTTACGATATTATTCCAAGGTGAATGACCATGATTCACCAATTGTTTGAATTAAATGTTGTGGGTTTCAGAAATCTTAGTCACAACTTCTTCACTAATATGGCCAACATGTTCACCGACGTTATAAACTACACGATTATAGATCTTTCCTACAATTTCGTCAGCAATTTTACCATTTCCACTAACTCCAGCCTCCCGGTTTTGCGTGAACTGTAAGTCCAACAGAGTATCAACTTGAATTTGTTTTGTTTCAAAGTTTCATTTACAATAACTTGTTTCGTTTGAATATCTTATTTTCATGCTTGATACACCATCCTCCAAGTAACATTGAGAGTAGAGGCTACATTAACCGTTTTGTGTGCAATGTGAGGCTAGCCATATGAATAACAATTTATTGGGAGGAGAATTTCCATACCAACTTTTGGATATCCAAACTTTGCAAGAGATGTAAGGGAGCATGCCCTAAACCAAGTGGTATTCGTGTGGTATGCTTGAGCCTTGAAACATGGTCGATATTGTCAAGCAATTTCGCTCTGTATATTTTGTTACGGTTGCAAACGTAATCTTGAAAGCCCCTTAGTGAAGGCAACTTACATAGTACTTTCAGCATTAAATAATCAAACGCTTTCAAATCTTAGCGGAGTTTATTTCTTCCTTGACAAGGTTCAAACTTTTTTTTTTCCTCTTCGTTCATGCAGGTGGTTTGATAACAACCGTTTCACTTCATTGACTCTTCCGGTCATCCCCCCCTTGATCTTTACTTTATCAACTATATCTTTAGTGGGAAATAATATCTCTACGGTGCAATATGCATCATCAGGCCCATTGTCAGAGTCCGATATTGAGGGTCCAAATCAAGTCCTCTGGTAAGTGCACACAATTCCGCCCACTTTGTTGTTTGTATTCCATTGACAAGTTGATGAATCAAAACGGGTTATATGTGGAGGGTATCTTGTGTTAGTAGATTGTATAATAATTTTTTTTGCATAAACCATAACATTACTAGGCATGTAACATTATTAAGCAGTGTGTGTTTGTTCATGTGGGCCTTGAGAATATAATCATGAAATGTTGCAGTTACAATGAATATGCACTAGTTGTGACATTTCATGGTTATATTCTTGGGGCCCATGTGAACGAACGCACACTATTTAATAATGTTATGGCAGCCAGATGATGGTTCATTTCCAAAGAAAGAGGTTGCAATCAAAAACCTTTGATAATTAATATTTGTGTGTCAAAAAAATCACAATACACAACATGGGTGCTCCCCATAAACGGGAAGCTCAAAATCAAAGGAGGATTGTGCTCATCCTATACATGGTCCCACAAAATGCAATCAAGGAGTTGTGTAATGCTATGACTTATTGTAGCATGAAGATTGTTTCACAATAGAGCAATAGTTGGAGTGATTGGAGCTTATCCCAACATTCATGACCTTGCTTAAGTGATTAATTTAACTATGAGGTTATCTACTAAGGATGAAATCTACATTATAGATTTACATGATCGAGTACGGCATGAAAATTAATGTGCCATGTCAATTGAAGTGGGTTCCATGAATTAACATGTAGAAATAAGTGTCTCATGCCCACCTTCCATGGTTGCCACCCAGTGATTGTAAGGTCATTTATGTGATTAGCGATGAATATTGTTGGCCACACAAAATCATATGTATATTGCACTACTAAGATGGGTGACCTTCTGAGCTTATAATTTATAGTGCACATCTTTACTGCTTTGGTCCTCCCAACCATAGCAAGGTCAAGGCATGTTGGCATGTTTGTGTCATTCACAATGTTCACCTTGGGATGAAATACATACATAAACACATAAATACATTAGAAACTAATTTTGAGGTCCCGCCGATTCTTCTAGAGAAGTTTTGGGGATACATACAAAACCAAAGCCATCCGAAAATGAACAATCAACCATATAGGAATCTAGAGGCTTGCCCTTGGGGGAGGTAGGCGTCAGCTAGTTTGTTTGTGCTTGTTCAATGTGTTCACCAATGAAATGAATCACAATTTCTTAAAGTCCCTCCAAGTTTCATAAAAACCAATTTTAAGATTCTGTGTGGATTTCAGCCCATGTGAAGACGAAGTGATATCATAATTCAAATTGTGGCATCACTAGAGTCATTCACTATTCTCTTTGCCTTGGAAGTCCATTCTTTACCAAAGGCACATGGTATTGGTCCACTCAATCATCCAAAACATTTCGACACTTAGGGACCAAATGAACCAAAACATTTCAACAAGTGAACGAGGAGCTTTTAGACAAAATCAGTCAAGATTTTAATGTTTCCAATTCCAACCAATTGCATGTTGATTTCATTTAGGTTTTCTTTAGTAGTTTAAAATGTCTTTCATAAATGAAAAATGATCAATAGTTGACCTAAAGTCTTAAAATTGAACCGATGATTTCTCAAACTCATTTGGCCAATCTATAATCAATGTCCGGATCTCCCCATCCATAGGATGGTAGCAAACCTCTGAGCACCAAGACCTCTAAGTACCAAGACTCTATAATGATGCAATATTTGACAACCCTTAGAGTGGTAGTTTGTAGAGATTTTAAGGACATTGTTTCGCGGGTGATCCCTAAAAAAAAAGGATTGGGTTCTTTAGATTGGTTTTGTGTTGTAATATGGAGATGCTTTTGAGTTAATAGTATGTGGTTTGTTTCCAGGTTAGGAGGCAATCCATATTGCAACATAATCGACTCAGCTCTTAAAACAAGTGTTTGTCGTTTTACTAATTCTTCTCCACTACTTCCCCTTGATCCAAGTAATATATTCATCTCTCGCAGTCTTGGAGATATAGTCGTTGTGTGACGGATTCTTGAAAGCCACCATTCACAAAATTATGCAAATTTATAGAGAAAAGTTAGTCTAGATAATTGTGGATTTGTTTCATACAACTCAATGAAGGCAACTTTGACACCTATATTGTTCTGAAATGTTATAATGTTAAATGCTATACTCATGTTTGTAATGTATATCTAATAATGTGGAGCTTCTTTCAAATTTTCTTCGCAGTTGTCAAACAAAGGAAGATTTTCGAGATTATACTCTCTACGGTAGCAAGCATTTCTTTTGTTGTTATTGTTATTTTTGCCGTGATCATTAGAAGATTATACATGAAGAACATGTCATATCGCGAAATCGAACAAGGTGAGATTTGCACTAAATTGGATCCTACTTCTGTCATTGCTTATGTTGAACATAGCGATTGTGGTAATCAAACCATGGAAACGTTATCTTGTAGTTTGAATATGGTCCTACTTGCTATTTGTTTGTGAATGCTTGCATTGATTTTGAATGAAACTCGATAAAAATAGGCTTTAGCATTATATTCACAAATATAAGGACTTGTCAGCAAAATGATATGCTTAATATGATTATGTATTCTACATCATTCAAGATCATTTTTAACATGAACAAATGGTGATGTGACTACAGAATTAGCAAAGCAAGAAGTTAAGCCAAGAATATATTCTTATAATGAGTTAAGAATTGCAACTTGTGACTTTCATCCTGACAACAAGCTTGGAGAAGGTGGATTTGGTGTGGTGTATAAGGTACATGAAACAAAGTGGGGGTTTTGAAGGGAGATCGTATGGGGAATTATTGGATCTAGGAATGGTTTGTTGTCTTCCAATTGTGGTGTGCGTTTTGTCTCATGGCATGATAATACTAAGCACAGTTTGTTTGATATTTACAATTGTGACGTTTACTATTCATAACTTTTTGAATGGGTTTTGTAGGGAACACTAGTGGACAACACACATGTAGCTGTAAAGCAATTAAAAGTGTCAAAGTTGGTGCTCTCAGATTTTTTGAATGAAGTTGTGATCATCTCGGGTGTGAGGCATCGCAACTTGATCAAACTAAAGGGTTGTTGTTTAAGCGGTGATCAACGAATCCTGGTATACGAATATGTGGAGAATAAGAATCTTGCAGAAGCACTATGGGGTATTCTTCACTCTTTGTTTCAATTTCTACCTTTAACTTATGAAAGACCAAGAGTCTTCTAATGGGCCTTGACATGTTGTACACATATGTCTTTGAGCATTTGATGCTTTTTTTTGTTTGAAACATCATGATTGACCCTAACTACATTCAATACAAACATAAATAATTGGATTCTTTATATAGGAGCATACATAAACAAATAAATAAGGGGCATTGAGTTTATATATATTTGACATGGATTACATAACATGGCATTTAAATCTTAACTCATTGTCACATATGACTCTATTTTATTCTTCTTTACGGTTCTAATCTCATCAATGAAGTAAAATTAGACATTAATTTCAATTATGGCTTGTACAAACTATGACATAGGCTTGAACAATGCAATTCATACTGAATGATTATATAGGGAGTGTAGTGAGATGTATAATGAAACTACTTTATATCATGTTTTGCATGAAAGAGTGAATGTTTCTTTGATACTTACCAAATTATACAATATTTTCGTAAAAAATGTTCAGAATTTAGATGGACCTCCCATGTAAGGTTGGTAGTAGCATGGCCAAATTTGCCCCCATTATTCTTTAATCTTTAAGGAGAAAAATGATTCTAATACTCATATGTAGATCATACCATTCTTCCTGCTTAAAATTAAGGCTTAAAATTGTCTATGGTGCAGATGCTAGTGGGGATAACCTTGAATTGGAATGGACTAAACGTTTGAACATCATATTAGGCATCGCTCGAGGACTTGCCTACCTTCATGAAGAAGTTCAACCGCCAATCATTCACCGGGATATCAAAGCACCCAATATTCTTCTTGATAAGAACTTGAATCCAAAGATTGCCGATTTTGGTGTGGCATTTCTTTTTCCAGAGTTGGATGAAGGGCAAACTCATTACACTGGTGCCATTATTGGAACAAGGTATATCTTCATATCAAGTGCTTTCATTTGATGACATGTTTTTTTTTATGTATCTTGATCTATCTAGCATCACTCGTTGGATATCTCATCAAAGGCACTAGTTGAATACAAATAAGGGAATTAAAAATGAAAATATGAAGGATTTACATTGTAATATGAAGTTTAAATTCCTACCTTACAATCTTCACTGTGCTCTATTGAAAAGCTACAACTCATATATTCAAATTTATTTTGGAAGTATGAAATTATAATAAACATGCAATCTTTAGTTCAAACATAGAGACACTTCAAATACTGAGGACACATAAAAACATGACATATTTTGCTAATGTATTATATTATTCACTTGTACCAAAAAATCAAGTTTCAAATACATGTTAGTGTTTACTTTATTGTGGAGGGTGAGAAAAAAGGCTTTTCATTCTTGAATTGGACACTCCAAATTGCTCCAAATGACTATCATGTGGATTTTTTTTTGTTGTCATAAAAGAGGATATTTATCACCGGAATATGCAAGCTTTGGTCATATTTCAACGGCAATTGATGTCTATAGTTTTGGCATTATGATTCTCGAGATCATAAGCGGAAGGAAGAATCTGGATTTTGAGAAGCCTCCCGACCAACAAATTTTACTACAATGGGTATGAATCAATTACCTTGTCTCTTCTAACCTGGGGTATCGGCAAATTTTGTATGTGACTTATGTATGTGTGTATGTGTGCAATCATGAGGACGGTTCCACAAACAACTTCAGCTTAATGGAGTCTATTTGCTTTCAAATTTGTGGACACAATTGTTATTTTCTCTCTCGAATGGATTATGACTAAGTCCATGTGCTTTTGATCTTCAAATAATCTATTCTCTTCAACCATTTAGTTTACATTATGTAGCCTACAATGTTCATATTTTACAACTTTAGTTTTGCTTTATTTTTGTGAAAATTCTACTCTTATTTATTTGTTTTTGAACATTACTTCTAATGATAAGTTTTGAAGATCTCATCTTAGTATTCTACATTTGAGTATTGGACACAACAATAAAGGTCAACATAAAACAATATTCAATTCAAACAACATTTTGCTACTACTTTTAGGCATTTGACCCAAAAAACTATATATGGTTTTAAGATACTGGAGCACTTTTGTGATACACTTTACCATGCTTGCACCCTTATATACTCTTATTCTCAATGAACAACCAATTTCATGTTAAGAAAAATTCCACAATTTCCTTTACAAAATAGCTTTGAAAATGATGAGATATGTACACATGCTTGTTTTATTTTTGTGAAGGAAATATAATACAATTGGAATTTGTGAGGTGAGGATGTCTTACTACCAAAAACATTGCTAATGAGTGCACAAATATACTTGAACTTAAAATGAACAAAACATATCATTGGAATGGTCATGTCCAACACTATTTTCCCTTGGACATGAGTTCATGGAATTTGATGTCAGTAAAAGGTGTGAGAGACTCTTCATATTTTACTAGCTTCATATATTTGGTGGATTCAGGTTGTATAATCACGTATTCAAGAACTAGATGATTGAATTGACATTACATATGGTTTTTCTAGGGTTCCAAATATTTAATTTGTTTGATGTTTAGCATTTTTGAGTTACAACATTTGGTGATTTTTGAAGCATCATATTTTAATTGTTGGAAGGTATGTACAGGCATGGAAGATGTACCAATCGAACGAGCTATGGCATCTTGTGGATCCAAACATGATGTCGGAGAGTATGATGGAAGAGATTGTACAAGTGATAAAAATCGGACTCGTTTGCGTACAACATATGCCCGCAAACCGTCCTAAAATGTCTAGTGTAGTAGCTATGTTGCTAGATGGCAAACAAGTAGAAAATGTTTGCATAGTAGTTGAAAGTGTAAGCATGGTTGTAGAAAGTGGAAGTGCATTGTTTGCCTCTTCTACTCCAAATACCAAGACATTTAGTTCACATGTAGTCAAAGTGGCAGAGGAAGAAGAAGATAGTTCCTTGCTATCCAACATGCCTTGATTTTCCATCCAATCAAGGAACACCGTCAAGTATGTCTAGATTTCATGATCTCATTTTATTGGCAATGCCATGTGGGAAGAGACCTAGAGGTGGTCTATGAAATGGGCCAAAGTTTGGGCAACCAACATGAACCGGACACATATGGTGTTGATAACTCACTCTTCAGGTGGAGTCCAATTACAGGTAATTGTTGATGTGAATTGGTCCCGGGGAGGTCACTCCATTGTCAAGTTGAACACCACGTGTGTAAAAAGTTTGCTACCCCTATATTACATGTCATAGATAATTTTAAAATTTATGATATTTTTTCTACATATACATAACCATTGATAGTATCTTTTGTATATTTTTTTGAAATTTTTAGTCATCTTCATTTTTGTAGTAATTTTTTTAGTTCAATTCTGCGTCATTCTAGTTAGAAACGGTATGTTTTATATAAAAAAAAGATCATCAAATTTGGTTACTATTTTTTACTATGTGATAGATACCATGTATATCTACTCATGAAAAAAATTGATAAAATTTTGACCCATTTGGTGATGCCCTTTAGAAAAAGTAGATTTTGTCTTAACGCACGTGGTGTTCAACTTGACAATGGAGTGACCTCCCCGAGGAATTGGTCTCTAAAATGAGCCAAAATTTGGTCTTGGTTGGACAACCGACTGGCCACATGTGCAAGGTAATATTGGGGCATGACACTCTTGCAACTAGTTGCTTCTATTGTAAATAAAAATATAACTTTGATATAACTTTAATTCCTTGAATACCCATAACTTTTATTTACAAGCTTCAAATGGAATAATTTTTGGTTTTCTAAAAATTTAACAATAAGACCTATAACCACTTAAAATATAAAAATGACTATATATTTCATCTTTTAGATATGAGCTTCCAAAGTCAGTGTTTACAATTTGGGAGGCAACTGAGATACTTTCATTCAAATATTCATAATTTCTATTCATTAATTTTGATTTCAACAAGCTTATATATTTTTTAAATCTTAAAATGAAATCTATAACTTTTTTATATATTAAAGAAACAACATATTTTCTCTTATAAATATGAGTTTACAAAGTCAATGTTTAAAAGACAACAAATATATTTTCATTCAAATACTCATAATTTCTACTCACTGACTCTGATATTAATGAGCTTAGGTTTGTTCGAAAGCTAACGTTAATGGCAAGATTTAATAAAAATCTACAAATTAAATTATAAATTCTGCATCCACTACAATCGAATGAAACAACAACTTAGTGGTATATTTAAATCATACTACCTCACTCATAAGAATTCTAACTTTAAAAAACATGGTTTATGTCCACAAAGAAGATATGGAGAGATGTTTGTTTTTGTTAGGTAAGAGAAGAGTTGCTCTTTCTAACTAGAATTTAAAGAAGTTTTGCCGTATGAAATGAAGAGAGAATTGTAAAGGGAAAATGAGATTTTATCCCCTTCAATGAAGAGTTGGGCCCTCCTTCTTCCCGCTCACTAAAAGGTCCCTCCCCTTGAATGGTGGGAACAAAACCCTCGGTGGTGAATGGGGAGGGGGAGACGCCGTCTCGCAAATCACTTGTCTAAGCCCTAATAAAGGTTTAGTCATTTTAGTTTGAATATGAACTTTGGTTGGGAAGGGTGGCGATATGGCCCCCTCGCCCTAATTGGCAAATTTCTTACGCACATAGTTGTCACCTTGTTTTTTTATTTCCTTTGCAGTTTTTGGAAATACTCATTTTTGTCCGCCGTTTGATTTTTGTCAATGAAGTGCTTGCTTGAATTGGTGGCTTCTAATTTAACCTACCTACTTATTAGCCCACTCCTTTAATAATTCTGATTCGTGTAAAGGACATTTCTCTTTTATTCATTTTGGGTCCTAATTCCCTACTAGCTCAAGATTCTTACCGCAAGGATAAAACACACCTAAGCAACCTTGTAGGGTCTTTTTCTAAGCCATCTTAATCTAAATGGTTCTTTGGCTAATTTTTCCTATTATTAATCAAATATTTTTGCTTAAAAACCTCAATTGTGAGCATTTTTGTCATTGGGGACAATTTTGAGGCTCACAGTACCCAATACAGTGGGTATACTGCAATATCTTTTGCTTTGGCTTCTCTTGGGATTTTTTATTTTGAGAAGAATTTTTGGCCTTCTCTTTACCGTTTTTTGTTTTCGAATGAAAATAATTTTCTTAAATTACCATCTTTCCGACATTTCCAACAATGCAAAGTCAGAGCGGTCTACATCCTTGTCATAATCCTTGCTAACTTCCCTTAAGTATTTTGGTTTTTTCCATTTTAGCAAGGATTACGAGTGCTAATCCTTCGCATTCCGCCATGCAAATGGTTAGCTCCCCATACCGCGGACCTTCTTAATCCATAGGAAGGGGACCAACCCTCCTACTCTTTCATTCGGGACTCACCTTTTAATCGGTAACCAATTCTTAGATGTGGACTTCCATCCAATCTTATGTTGATCATTACGTTGCCGGAACAACACTACAACAACCCGAGTCATACTAGACAACTATGCCCTCACATTGGGCCAACGCCCCGGCCTCGGGTGGGTTCAACCACACCACCTCACCCATATAAGCCTCTAGGACTCTAGGCAGGGCCCCTACCCCACCGTCAAGTAACCTTTTGTCTCTCTCCCAACACTTGGGGCCAAGTAGATATTTTCCCTTAGCCGCTGGAGGTGGAAGCCCCCAGCAGCTTCAGAACCCTATAACTTCTTCACATGGTCTCTAATGCTAACAATCGGCCACTCCATCGTCATTTGCGTTTCACGTAGATACCGATGGATTACTCACTTGCCCCATTCGGCTAGGTATCAAGGAAGTTATGCCTGTTCAAAGCTTCACAGTGTCGGAGCCACTCCCATGCCATTGCTGTACCCACACTCAAATTGCCATATCTCCTAGCTCATACGTCCGATTGAGGTGTTCTTGAGCATTCTAGAATCGGCACGCCATAAGCTATGCATAGCTTATGGTCTCACCCTCATGTCTCCTAGTCTCTGTGGGTGGGAGGCATTTCCAACGCCCGGGGCCCTCACCCATACTAGGATCAATTGGGCCCTCTCACCAATGGCACCACAAGTCCTAGGTCCACTCCGGGATCCTCCTTGTGTCCATGGTGTTTTGGGCATTTCTCATGGAGAGGTACGCGACAATCTTAGGCAAATTTCCTTGTACATGCATATGTTTTGACTCGTACTTTAATTTTTGGCCTGGAGTGTTCTACAACCATTGTTGTGGCGAGTTTGTCCACTTTTTCAACGCAAATTGCATTGTCGATATACTCTACAAGTATACACGCTTGTAGTAACATGGATTTTGCTCTATATTCTGTCAGGAATTTGGAGTATACCAACTCATGTACCCTTTGTTATGTTTGGATACAAAGAGGTGGATGAGTTGCTATTGTAGATAGTGAATGCACTTTTTATCTCTTGTGGAAACTGTACAAGCATCGTATTCATGATTTTGGAAATATTATTTTTCTCTTTTCAAAAATCTTGGATTTTCTCCATCTGATTCCGACGAATTCTCATGTATCCGAACTCGAGGTACTAGAATAATTATTGTAAGAGATCAAAAAGAAAGAGAACCGAAGAGCGTCTATCACAATTTGTGTGGCTTGCACCAACTTCGATAAATATGCCATTAGTATCTTAGGTGATGATGAAATGTCGTTTACTTTTTCATCAATTGCACCATGATCCAGTGGTGGTTCGGGTTTAGTATCCAAATTATCATCAGCTTGGATAGAAGATATATCCTTAGTGATACCTTCCTTCAATGATGTGACCTATTCAATCTCATGAACCCAATAGTCTTCTATTCTAAGAAGATCAGTCATATGACCTGTAGTTCATTCCCTATAATTTTCAAACGCATCATGCTTCAAATGTTGAAGGAGAAATTTGAAGGCAAACTAGTTGTTGAAACTAAGAACCTTTTGTCATATCTCATGACCTCATGTCTTGAAGCGCAACTTCTACTCATTGAGTGGAATTCCCGTCATCCGTCCGATGAACTGATCGTGAACTCCACTTTGGTGAGCGTCTTCCATTTCCTCCCAACTGTAGGCAATTGAGAATTGGATCACTCGAGCAATCTTTAATGTGGAGATAGAATGGAAAACCTCGTTGGGGTCTACGAAAGGCTACTTGTTATCAACCTTATTGCAGTCAAAATCAATATATAAGGGATAACAATAATATCGCTTCCTAGTCCTCACCATGCACTTACAACTATCTATCTAGTGTAAAAAACAATATGTAGAACAACATGCAGACAAACAAACTCTTGTGGTCTACTGGTGATGAATCTATTTTGATCACAAGGTTTAATAAGCGCCACATAAGGTATGAACGGCTTTCTCCTGAAATATGTGTCCACATGTGCATAAAAATGGTCTTGCCAATGATTAATCCGACCTCATCATCATGAAATAAATAAAAAAAAAAGAGCGTGTATAACAAACATAAATATGGCCAAACTACCCAAACAAGGATGTACAAGGTATGTCACAAAAGATAATTTCAAATTGGATTATTCTTTCACAAACAAATTTTATCTATCTTGAAGAAGACGCACTACAATGGCAACGCCACCAGTGATGCCTAAATGATAAGTATATGTTGCACATGTTGCTTAAACAAACACCTCTTCTGGCTTACATCTCTCAATGAGTCCTAAAACTACCAAAACATACTTTTATAATTTCTAAAACTATTCAACAGAGTATTTTAGAAAAGGAGTATGTTAAAACTAGGTCTATACAAAAGAAAAACACCTAAATTAATAAATTCGGGACCTAATTCTGTTCAAATGAAAAATCTAGTATTCTCATTGTATTCCTCTCAAATTTCCATTGTCAACGAAGGGAAAAGTTGGTTCATTCTTTACTTTTCAAATTTCTTGCGAACAACCATCTTTTCATGTTGGAAAGGGTTGTCACCATTGACAAGAAAATTTCATGAAGAACACAATGATACCCATTGTGACCTCCCTAGCACCTTCCTTTTGGATGAATTTGCCTTCAAGAGTCATTCATAAGCCCAAAATGGGCCTCTCATGAAGTTAAGGGTTAAGCCCTAGGTAAGGGATCTGTCTAAAAACCCCCGACGAGCGTGGCTCGGATGCCAGGTTCGGTGGGGGTGGTAGGGGTGGGGTAAAACCTGCCCCTATTTTTTTAATTTGGTGGGGCCCTTACTTGATGTCATAGGGGTCTCCCTAGGGTAATTTGAGGCCGTAGAACCCAAATTTAGAAGAAAAAAAACCAAAAAAAGTCCCCAAGGGGCCAAAACGGGGAGGGCTACAAAATTGAACCCCACCGAACCTGGCATCCGAGCCACGCTCGTCGGGGGTTTTTAGAGAGCTCCCTAGGTAAGCATCTAAGAGGCCCTATCCGGGTGTGTCCATGCACAAAAACGCATACCTATTTGATTTCCATACTTCTAGTTTTAGTCAATTGTATAAAAAGTACCATATATGAAATTAACTTATTCGTAGATACATGGAATTGTTAAATCGACCATATAGTTTGTTAAAACAACCACATAGATGCATTGCACGGTCACATAACCTATCAAAATTTGATTTTTGATTGCATACATTAAGAAGAGTAAGGTATTGCCTTTGTGTGATAATTAATAAACTTGGCCAACTTGGATGACAAGTTAGAGTGTATTCAACACCTTGCATATTGATTGTGGCAATTTTAACTAATGCCCTGTCAATTTTACAACCCCTATATATAAAATTGGTTGAATACATAACATTTTGAGGTTTGTGTAAAAATATACAACATGAGTGCCCTTAGATATAAATACATACTTTGTATTTTGATCATCAAAATCATATGTGAGTATATTTATTTATTTATAGTTGACATAAGATAATATATTAATCAAAGTTTCATGCCCAAAAGTATAAGTTTTTTGTAAGACTTGATAGAGGGTTGTAGAAATAGCGTATACGATCGTACATTGAGCCCCTTCATCCTTTAAGTACCTTAAAAAAAACGGATGGCAGAGGTCATTTGGCGTGCCTCATGTGGGGGTGCAAAGCAAAATGACATAAGATGGCTTTGGCATTGCCACCCAACCACCAAAGTTTGTACCACAATGTATATTGATATGTGCAATTAGGTTGCATTTGCAATAAGGTTGTCTCTTTACTCGTTCAAATTATCTAGGGTCAAAATCAAATTACAAAAACTTATAATTGTGTTATTCATCCATATAGCAACCATGGTAAGAAAATTATTATTATATTTTGTTACATGGATAATAAATACTTAAAATATTGTGGAATGTCGATAAATTAGCGCGAGACAACCTAATTGCACATAGTATCAATGTAGCTTTGTCGGCTCTGCTAGGTGGGAAGAGACCTAGGGGGTGGTCACTGACATAAGCCAAAGTTTGGCAACCAACAAGAACCGGCCACATATGGTGTTAGTAACTCACCCTTCAAGTGAAGTCCAGTTGCAAGTGATTGTTAATGTAAAGTGGTCTCTAAAATGAACCAAAGTATGATCTTGGTCGGACATTCGAACAAAACTGACCACGTGTGCAAGATAATACTACTAATTAACTAGGGCAGGGCAGTCTTGCGACTTTAGCCACTTGTTCTACACATACATTAATCCCTCAGTTGTGAAAATAGACTCATAACATTATTCAGATCCATAACAATGCTCTATGGGACTGACAATATTCTACGGAATATTCTCCACATTCGGCCTGAATGATGGAATATTCCACATAATACTGTCAGTCCCACATAACACTATTATGGATCTGAATAATGTTATGCTTGCCACTTTTAAATATAATTCCATATAAGTTCATAATCAACAATACTTCTATAGAGACTTCAGTTGTAGCTCACCTTTAGTACAGTCCACCCTCTATAAATGTTACACCTATAAGTGTTAACCCTCTCTAAATGTTAACTTTCTTCTACTCCCCACATATTGCACACTATAAATGTTAAACGTGTTAACTGTTAACAAAATGGCACTCCCTTCTTTGTAAATTTGACTCTATAAATGTTAACGAATGAAATACAACCATAATATGGATGATAAAAACTACACATCCAGTTACATTCCTCTCTCTCTCACCATGCGTTAGGGCGAGACTTTGATTTGAATTAGACTTTGATTTGAACAATCCATATGAGGTCACCGAAGAGGATGTATGGGATGTTTTAGGCTCTATTGGTGGGACTTCTAATGTCTCAGATGATGATTGTGAGGGAGAGGAGTGTGAGGTGGAATCCATTCTATCTTATAGTGACTTGCAATCTAGTTTTGGTACCATTAGAAGGTACATGGAATCACGTTCATGTGATGTGTCCAAGTATGTGGGTTTGTTGGTGCAGATTGCAAGTTGTGCATGCAGATGAATCTCACCAAAGAACCATTGATTCATACTTCACCCGTGATTTGTAAACTTGATATTGAATAAAGTTTTGATTGGGTTTGCAATTTTATGAATGGTATTCTCTCACAAGGACTCTTCACAATTGCTTATATTTATAAATGTTAAGATTTGTATATTGCTCAAAAAAGTAATTTTATAATTGTTAACTGTTAACACCTCAATAAATGTTAACTTTGATCCACTCCCGAGGGTTAACATTTATAGAGGGTAGACTGTAGGCACGTGACTGTAGGTAGGAATAAGAGGACGGATATAGGGTCCTCTCCACGCTAGCATTCATAAATAAAGATTATGTCCTTCCGAATTCAGAAATATCGGAGATATGTCTTATCTACGAAGAATGATATGTACCACAAGGGTACATTCCCAGACTGCCTGTGACTCACTCATTTCAAATTCAAACTTCCACTCCACCGTTTGCTCCCTCCCCTGCCCCCCTTTCCTAGACACTCTGAGCACCACTCACCACTTTCCACGTGTGCTTTTGGCCCGGACCCGGCCTGCCCGACCCGTCTTGGACAGGCCCGGGGTTCTTCACCACCCGCGACGGACGACTCCGCCCTCAGTTCGAAGTTAGGTCACCACGGGCAGCGTAGCGCTTCGAAATTTGCCTCCGTTTCTGCTGCGAATTGCGGGTGATTGCGGCCACGGATCGCAGCTCCGGTGTGCTCGTCGCGTTGCTACTCCAGAGAGCTTTCCATTGATATGCGTCTCGACATCTACGGTGTCCTCTCGCGAAGGGCTGGGGCGGAACAACAAGCATGGGCGACACTCCTGAGAAGCCCACGGGGGATGCAGGTCCTCCTCCTGCTGCCTCCAATGCTCCCACCGAGGCATTGGATCGAGGCCGCCAACCTGCGCCATCTCCAGGTGATTGCTTTCTCCCCTTTCAATTGCACTAATCTCCTTGCCATTGTTGCGAAGGGTAAAACCCTAGCTCTCGGACTAGACAGGGCGTGGTTGGCTATTTGAGCTGGAAAATAGCTGGTTAATCAAAAGTCTTACGCAAAATGTAGAGAATGTAGGTGCATTACATTGGGAAAATTGCAGCTTGTGTTGATGATAAGTGCAGAAGTGGACTAAGGTAGATGGGTCTGAAATTGTTACTTTTTCCGACTGCATCCCACTTCTCTTAGGATACGAAACACGAGATCAGTATGAGATGGTTGGCAAACCCAAACCGAGGCTGTAGCCACTTTCCTCATTACTTTTGGAGCTCATATGAATGTCTTATTAATTATCAAAGTGAAGATTCTTCAGCTCATTGATGGTCTTGTAGCGCCCCCCCACCCCAATTATATTGACTATTGAGCTTAGAATGGTTGACATATTTTGAGCACGCAGTCCAATCTCCTTTAAACACATGATGCCTTTTTGGTGTCCATTGTTGGAGCCACACCTAACCACACACCACTCAAATACAGGCGTCTGATTACGATAAGCCACCTAATTAGGCACGTCTACCTTAAGGTAGATGGTGCTACAATCTTCAATATAGGTGCTCAGCTTAGATACTATTATTAGTTCCAATTTTTTTACAGGCGTCTGGACCCTGATTAAGATATTTACCTAATTAGGCATGTCTACCTTAAGTTAAATGATGCTAAAACCTTCAATTTAGGTGCTCAGCATAGATACTATTTGAGGTCCAAGTTTTATATGATTCTTGGTAGCAATTGACAGGGGATTCCAATGCACCAAAGTGTGCCTTATTTGAATTTTGTATGCAAAGATTTAAGGGGTCAAAATCTTATTGGTAGATGACCCAAACCAACATGGGAGGATAATGTTAAGGTGATGGACATTCTCAGAATCAAAATGTACATATTGTGCAAAATTTTAGGGTTTTAGTTTTGGGTGGGGTGCTGGTTTTAGCACCCTCTACCTTACCGACGAATGGTATTTTTTATGAGGTTATTAAGAAATGGCTTGTTAATTAAAGAATTCATACAACATGGATTTTTATAATATATAGGATTGTAGGATTTTGAAACTGCTATGGGGTGTCCTAGTTGTTTTTATCCTGAGGTTTTTTAGATATGTCGTGACACCTGCTGTACATAGTTAATGATTTTTTTAGTTGTTATTTTGTTTTGTTTTGATTTTATTTTCCAATCAAGTCAGCTAGGTAAATTAAGATGTTGGACAGTATAGTGAAATGGAAATTTGGAGGCTGAATTGGACAGATCCCTCAGTGCGCTTGGATGTTCAACTCCTTGTTTGAAGTGGACTTTTTGTTATGTTTTCCAGTGGGTTATGTTATATTAAGCTGCTGTTGGTGAAACGCAAAGTTCATATAAGATGTTGACTTTTTCTTCAGTCTAGAAGATTTAATCCTTGTGCTGATATGTTATATGGTTTTATGACCATATTCCAATTTATGTACCTTCATCTGCAATTGTTGTTAAGATGGCAGTTTTTTCTATCTGTTCATCAAATTCAACAAAATTTAGTATCTTTCAAATTGCAAATGGTCATTGGTTTGATGGGTACTTCACCGTTGTCCGTGTAGGCAGCTCAGTGGGTGGAAGTGGGTCAGTAGCTGGACCTGCTAACGTTCCGCAACAAGTACAAAATCAGCCGCTGGTGTTTGCACCAGCTTCTCCTGTGGGACCAAGGTAAGCCAAGAAACAAGCTGTATGGGTGATTTGGATGATTTCAAAGGTGAATTCTGTAATATAAAGTAATTCTCCTTTTTTGGGTATTCAGGAATATCTTTGAAGATTATCTGCTCTATTCTCACAGATGTTGTTCTTATTGATAAGTTCCCCCAACTTATCAACTTACAGGAAGATGTTGGTAGTGTTTGTACTAGTTTCAGGGTCTTGATTTGATTTACATGATTTATGCTATGTCACACCTTTAGAGGTGGTGCTCTAATAGTTATGAGAGAGGGTACCCACCCACTCAAGCATGTAGTGATACTTGTTTATGTTTACGATGATAACTTGCTTGGATGCTTTGTCATGTAATCCCCCCCTCCTGCCCCCGGTTTGCAGGCCTGGTATACGTCCAATGGAAACTGATCAGTCCCAAGTGACTATGGCAGTCACAACACCCACTCAAACTTCTCAAGTGGGGGAGCATCCCACAAGAAAAGCTGTACCACGACAGCTTGACTTCACGACGACAATGTATGGAGGAGGACCTCCTGGGTCATCAGAGAACTCAGTTCGCACGACACCATCTTCTTTGTATGGTACTCAACATCTCTCTTTTTATAGTTATATTGTAATCTACTGCATTGGCACCTCAGGCCATACCTCTGGAAATTCTTATTATTATTTGTTGTGTACCTTTGTCATGCACATATATTGTAGAATTAGAGCTGTTAATTGTCTCATTCTGGGTAGTTTATTTATGTATAAGATGGTGTTATGTACAGGAAGCATGGATCTCCACGACAACGGTCGCGGTCCTTTGATTCAAAGGATGGTACACCAAAGAAGTGTAAGCAATGTAACTGCAAGAATTCAAGGTGCTTGAAATTGTAAGTATTACATTGTGCTCTTGTCATTCATATTGAATCTTGCTTACCCTACTTAGAGAGCAGTCAAAAAAACTAGTATAGATCAAAATCAGGAGTGTTTGGATCTGCTATTGTCACTGCTACTTGGTGAATACTTGGACAGGTTGGTCCACATACCAGAACCCTTTCAAAGTTCAACAGGTCACTAACAATCTCATAATTGTATTTCAGGAGATTTTTTTTGACATTCCCAACGTAATTTCTAAATGTTAAGGGAAGCTAGCACACCATGTTGTTGGGAAAGACTGGAGGTGACATTTTATGAACAGGCATTCACAATAGTGGAAAACTCTTATGATTATTATTATTAGTAATACTACTAATTAAAACGTTAGCCAAGTCAAATAGACTAATATTCAATGTAGTATTTTGACAGTGTTCAACTATTAATTGTACTTGGTGTTGCGATGAAAGTAATTATGATTTTAGGCAAATTGGTTGTCGTTATTTGAACTTCAGCATTGTCATCCAGTACTTACCAAATAATATAAAACCGGTATATGACCTTTTTTGGATACACTATGAAGTTGTATCTGGAGATGTATGGAGATGAGACCAGATTTTGTCATAGTACTGATCAAATTCTTTATGGACGATCAGGTATTGTGAATGTTTTGCATCAGGTACTTATTGTGAAGGGTGCAACTGCGTAAACTGCTGTAACAACGTGGAGAATGAATCTGTTCGTCAGGAAGCAGTTGAAGCCACCTTAGAGCGCAATCCAAATGCTTTCAGACCCAAGATTTTCAGTAGTCCAAGTATACGAGACTTGAGGGTATGTCAACTTAAATTTCGAGGTTGCTTGGTTCTACCACACAATAACTTGGTGATGTCTGTTGACAGTTTCTCCTGCTTGCAAGGTTCTTGCGAGGATTTGTACATGTGCTAGATAATGTTACACCAGTCTTGGATTTTTGAGAAAATTCATGTTGATTTGTTGTACCTATCTGGATCAATGAAAGCACATTAGGAATTTGAAGTAAAAATTCTGCACTTCTGCACTATTGTCGATGGTCTCTTCACACCTTCAAATGTGGGCAAGAAGTTAGATTAAATATTTGTGCTAGTCTTGTGAGCTTGAACGATAAGCTTTTTCTGTGGTTTTGGTATTGCAGGAGGATCTTGGGGAACATCCTTTGGCAGGTAAACACAACAAAGGATGCCACTGTAAGAAGTCTGGATGCCTCAAAAAATATTGTGAGTGTTTTCAAGCGAACATTCTCTGCTCCGATAATTGCAAGTGTGTAGACTGTAAAAACTTTGATGGAAGTGAAGAGAGACGCGCATTGTTCCAGAATGAGCATCACATGAATGTCATAACATTCATGCAACCCTCGTTGGCAAATAATGGGGCCATACCAAATGCACCCGGATATTTATCCCCCTCACCTCTCATGAAGAAGCGGCGTACACATGAGCTTGTGTTTTCTGGACCTGGTCTAAAGGAGCAAGTCCCCCCTCGAAGAGCACCTTCTCTGCCTATGCAGGTATTAATTTCATTGAACCTGATTTGAGGCCCATTATGAACCCTTTTTATGTGATACAGCTTGCTTTGTTACCAGGCACATTTCTCATGATAACTCAAAGTTACTACTTGGAACTGAGTAGAACAACATTCTGAAAGTACAGTGGAATAGGTGGACTGGATCTCATAATGTTTTGCAATGAGTTTGTTTTTTAGTGATAACATAGATGTTATCATCTGGGTGTTTATATTAATGTCTTGGGGTGTCTACTCAGTCGGTGCCAGGGACTTCAGCTCCACCTGTAAGCCCTGCAGTTAATCCACCTGCCCCTTCCATTCCAGCAAGTCATGGAGTGCTGGCAGCTATTCCGCCTGTGAAAATGGTTCACAAGTAAGCTGCATTTCCACCTCCATTTTTACTTTCCTAAATTATTGATTAGGTACATGGAAGTTTTCTTTGGAAGTGTGCTTTTAAATTTTCTAGAAGGTAAAACATTATCATCTGTCTCTGTCACAATTGGTAAGCACTCCCAGTTGTATTGTAGGACATGTTGAGAAAATGTCAATTAAGATAAAGGTAGCAGTGAAATTCTGAATGTCATCTGGCGTATTACAAGTGTGCTACATGACAACTTGTGTTTGTTTAGTTTGTTTCTATGCTCCCCCTCAACTTCATTTTTACATTGAAGGTACTTGTCTACTGCAGATCGTTACTGTCAGGAGTTGTACAAATTGAAGCCATCCAGGAGCTCTGCAAACTCCTTGTTGTTGTTTCTGCTGAAGCCCAGAGAGATTTCCTTGGTGTGCCTTCTAACCGAGCTTAATTTTTTTGCAGCATGATGTTATAGTGCAGCTCGGATAAAGTTGTGGCTGTGCACACTCTTGTTCATTGATCCCTTGTTACAATATCATAGGCAGCTTATGACAGATAATGAGGATTAATAAAGTTTTGGAACATATGTTGGGAAATAACTGTCAATTTACACTTGTCTGTGTGTCCTTTGAGATAGCCAAGCATTCTCCACCTGATACAACGTCAAACTTAAGAGAAAATGGTGATGCTCGCACCTTAAAGGATCCCACCTCGGCGTTGGAGAGGAAAGGTGCAGATGAGGGGAGCAATGACCCGAAAGTGGAGAAGGTGGTTGTTGATAGAGCAGCTGCTAGTCTGGGGGTGGAAGATGTAGACACAGATAGACCACAAAGGCCAATGTCTCCAGGGACCTTAGCATTGATGTGTGATGAAAAGGATCCCTTGTTTACTGCTCCTCCTTCTCCAACAGGAGGCTTGGCAGCAGAAGATGTGAATACTGCTACTGGTTCCTCACATGCAGCTCTTCTCTATGCGGCTCAAGAGCGGGCAATTCTGTTAGAGTATCGAGATTGCTTGCGGAGAGTGATATCTGTAGGAAAACGACGAGGTAAGTTCTGTACGCTCAGTGAGGGGAGATTGCTGCATGTTGTAAAGAAAATTGAATTTAGAAATGATACGATGTTAATATTTTACTAACAGAGTACAACATCCTGCTGGATTATGAATCTCTCTTTGATTTCCAGAGTTGTGCTGGGAATCAACATTTAGTCTATCTTCCATCTATAAAGTGGTAGTATACAGTTTGCATTGTTGAATATGATGTTTGCCTTATTGTTGATTGTTATTGTTTGTGATTGATGCTGGCGGAGTATATAACTTGTCTCTTGTACTTGCAGCAAGTCAATATGCAACCGAGGTTGCACACTCAGAGATGTATGCAGCAGCATCGGGTCAGCGAAACCAACAAGGCACCGATACGTCGCGGATTTCCCGACCCATTGCACCACCAGGACAACACACTCCAGGCCCTACCCCTCCTTCCTCTTGTACTGGCACCTTAAAACCTGCTAACATAGGAGTCCCTTTGCAGCCTCCAGGAGTGTCACATCCACGAGTGTCTCATTGATTCATTCTAGTGAAAGAGGTACACTTTGCCAACCAGAGATTCTCACTTGATTTTAGATACCCTTATTTGTACATGACCCCGAATACGTCAACTTTACTGGGTACACATCTGTTTTGTCAGGGGATGTGAAGTGAAATCATAATTTCACAAGATCATTCCAGAGAGTAGGGATTCAATCTGACAGTTTTGATAGGCTATGCCTTCCAAGGCTGAATCTAGTGTGCCACCTGGAGTGGGGTACAGAGTTTCAAATCATGAATTGTATAGGTGGAGTGCTCATAATCATGAGCAAAATTTATAAAGGTAACAGTCTGAACACCCGCTGATCCAGTTTATTGAATTTCATCTTGACTAATTTAAGAATTCAAATATTTATTCTGGGGCCTGGAGGATTCTTTCTGCTATTAGCAGCTGAGAGGACACAAGGCTGTGAAATTGTGGGTCTGAGAGTCCCATATGGACAGGCTGATGATGACAGCCAAAGCTGTTGAAATCCTCCGCAGGAGCCCATGAAATGATCATTTTTGGGTTGTGATCACAATGTGGTGCTACGAGGATTTTGTGGTAAGTATGCAATGCCCAAAGCAATTAAGGAAAATGTGCAATATATTACTGCTCAGCTGTAATTGTGACTGATAAACAGTCGGTCTAGTCCTTAGGTGCCTGGACAACCGTGACAACAAATGCAGCCATCGCCCAAAGAGACATGATTATTAGCCCAGTCCCACACAAATAGAGTTCGATTTTTATATTTAATATTGCTACTGTACTGGTTCCCTCTTCATTTATGTGTACTAGTCAAGAGTCTTTGAACAGTTCAAGATAACACTTGTGTTCAATGAAAATTTGGAGCTTTCCTACTGTGCCAGACTGACTGGAAACTTTCACTAAGGCACTAAGGATCAATTGGCAACACAGCGCATCATGTCCCAGAATGCTATTTTCCTTGGCAGATGCCAGATTATGGTTTAGGGTTATCTCTAATCTAGTGGCTATAAAGCAACTGTTATGACTCCACACTAAAGTTGGCATTAGTATGAGTTAATAATCAGTGCTTTTACTATGCTGATTGGGCAATACATACTTGAAAGCATTGGTAATTAGTGTCATCAATATAGTATTGTATTATTGTATTTTCAATCCATGATACGAACATTAGAATATGCAGACTAGATTATCAAAATTCACAAATAGTGTGGGCTACAATTCTTGACCTACATTCATAAATGGGGCCAGTACTTATATTTAGTGTTACAAATTATTTTTGTGAATTCTTTGAATAAATATGTATCTGATAATCCATAACAAGCCACTGCATTGCTATAGATGATATAGACATCTGCTTTCTTAAGTTGTCTATAACCTTGGCTCTATGTTGCCATTCTTCACAACAACCAAAAACTTTGGGGATCTCCAAAATCTAGTCTCCACTATTCCATCAAAACATGCAACGTATGCTATTAATTAGTAAGTTCTCATTTATCCTGGATGATCAATCAACAGCCATTCTCTGAATCAACATATCTGATGCTTTGAGGTCCCCACAGAAAACATTGTTCTTATCAACATCAAGTTCCCTCTTTCCCATTCCACCGTTCCACACTCTAAAGGTTGTAGGATCTGACAGTGTATAACATTTGGAGATCAATAACCTTGCAACACTTGTAATGTATAGCTTTTATTTTTGCAGTAACTTTTCTCAGTAACATTCCACTCTCATAGCACCCGTGCAACTATGAGTTGTGAGAGAGAAAGATTCTCCACACAATCCAACACAGCAAAATTCTGACACATGAAAGCTGTCCAAATTTTGTATCTGCTTTCTAAGAAGGCTTGAAACTAGGAATTCCTGGAGATTCATTAGTGAATAAAAAATTTAGTAAGCCCCATCCATGTGTCAAGCTTTCATTGTTTCCAAGGCCCAGGGCAAGTCACAACAACACTTGCATGATAACGACTTCAATGAACTCAGCAAGCACCACATCCAATAATCCAACAACCGGATGATTATGTCCATCGCATGGAGGATATTGCACTCCACCACTCTAGAGAATTAGCTGGTTTGAAACCATCCTAATTACTTTCAACTCATTAGCCTTTTTGGCATCCTAGACTTTACAATCCATTTCATTTCAATTCACGACTTGTGTTTGAGATTTTATGAATGCAGTGTATTCCCATATCTCATTATTTACTCTACACATGTGCCTCATTTTATGTATTTTGTTGAGTGTATTTTATTTCTAGTGGTATAGATGGGGAGAACTCCTGATGCTCTTGCAGATTAAACTTGTTCTAACAATCTATTATGAAATTTGTAGTATGATTTACTACTTCTCTTTTCTTATATATACATGTTCTTTGCCTTGAAGCTAGGAATAATATGGGCATCGGGAGTGCCCCCAGTCTCATTCTTGTTTACTAGAATGTTTTGGGGCTTCTATTATTAATTTATGAGTTAATTTATCATTAATCATCATCAATTAATTAAAATCTAAATATACACTCCTTAATTGTCTAACTTTAGTTAAATACTTGTTCAATAGTTGGAGAGATTGATCTTAAAATTTAGATTAACGGCGGTTGAAAGTGATGCAAGTAGAGCTGAGCAGCTTAAGTTTGTAGAAACTTTGAGGCATGAATGTGAAATCAAACTATTGTATGAGGCATGACAATTTTTTGAGGGCATCAATGAGTGGTATACCAATTGGCCACATCTCATGAAAACTTAGGGAGAAAAAAAACTTGTGAAGCCCTCAAGTACTGCAATTTGTGATAGGGGATTTTTAAAACAAAATTCTATCAAGAGCCGCTTGTGAGCTTCATTGAAGTTGGACACTTTGGATGCTTTGATGCGAGTATCATTATGTGGGATAGAGTTGGAGAATATGGATTCGAGGGTAGTATTTGAGGTATGGCACAAGATGAGTATCAGAGAATTCTTAGTCTGGACTAAACATTGTAGGAAGTTCAAATTTCTCTACATTTATTTATGAAAGAACATGGTTTGATCTTCAATTTTGTATGAATGATTAAGATTTTGTCAACCCATCATTTGAAAGGTAGTTTAAGATATTGTTGTCACATTGAAAGGCATTAAATTATTTTAAAGAAAAAACCCCGTCACATGAAATGAAGCCAGACTTGTAAAAAATGAGCTTTGTTTATGTCGCAACCCTTGCTGGCTCCACTTAGCTAACTTGGTCATTTTTCAATTCTAGCAAGGGTCACGAGGATTAACCCTTCGCATTCCGCCATGCAAATAGTTAGCTTTTCATACTGCGGACCCCTTAGTTCATAGGAGGAGGACCAACCTTCCTACTCTTTCATTCGGGATTCTCCACTTAATCGGTAACCAATATTTAGATATGGATTTCCATCCATGAAAATCCAATCTTTAGTTGATCATCACGTTGCCGGAGCAACACTACAACAACCCGAACCATATTAGACAACTCTGCCCCCACGTTGGGCCAATGCCTGTGGACGCCGTGCCGTTTGGCCTCGGGTGGGTTCAGCCACACTGCCTCACCGCCTCACCCATATAAGCCTCTAGGACTCTAGGCATGGCCACTACCCCACCGTCAAGCAATCTTTTGTTTCTCTCCCAACACTTGGGGCCAAGTAGACATTTTCCTTAGCCGTTGGAGTTGGAAGCCCCCAGCAGCTTCAAACCTCCATAACTTCCACGTATGACCTCTGCTTCTAACCAACGATCACTCCATCATCATCTACATTTTACGTAGATGCCGATGGACTACTTACTGGCCTCATTTGGGCAAGTATTCAGGAAGTTATGCATGTTCAAACCTTCACAGTCCTAGGAGCCACTCCCAGGCCACTGCTATACCAGGGTGGTGTCCCGGGACAACGCCCCACTCAAATTGCCATATCTCTTAGCTCATACCTTTGATTGAGGTGTTCTTGAGCATCCTAAAATTGGCACGCCATAAGCTACGCATAGTTTGTGGCCTTATCCTCGCGATTCTTAGTCTCCGTGGGTGTGAGGTGCTCTCAACGCCTGGGACCCTCACCCGCACTAGGATCATTTGGGCCCTCTCACCAACGGCGTCACAAGTCTCGGGTATCACTCCGGGATCCCTTTTGTGCCCATGGTGTTTTGGACACTCCTCATGGAGAGATACGTGTGAATCCCCAGAGTGGTCCACCACTCCGCGGGATCACTTTTAGTTTGGATTTTAGTATTAAAAATTAGAATTGATAGGGAAATGAAGAATAACCAGTTCATTTAGTATTTAACCCAAAAATGAGAAGGTGAATTACCGAGGACTTCGGGCCTTCACCCGTGAAAAGAAAAAAATCTAGTTAAGGTAGGGTTAGTCAAAATGAAACTTAACTAATGATAAAAAATAACTAAATTAAAAAAGATTGCTACCTAGGAAAGAACGTAGCTTAGCGGAAAGAAGTGCTAGCTAGTAAAAACAATTACCTAAGAGGTTAAATTAGTAAAGGCTAGCTAAGCAAGGATTAGTTTATTAATTACTGTGGGTTACGCAAGATAAGTGGAGGTGTTTGGCGTATAAAAAAAAATTGGCATGAAGACTTTGGAGAAAAAAATAGCAAGGGGATCACTTGCCTTCTTGCCAACTTAGTGGTAAAAAATTAAAAAGAATTTAAAGGACTCCCGTCGAAGCTACCTCGGCGAAAAGATGACAATTTCAACCAAAAAAACCCCCGAGCTCAAATTTGGGGAGGGGTTCGAAAGAATGGACTCATGAATGAAAGATCCAACCATTTTTTGAGAGAGTTGAAAAATTCCTTTCCATGCATTATAAATTCTCTTCCCTCTATAATATTTGGACAAAATCCTACTTTCAAGTATTTCAGAAAAAATCTCTCTTCTTCTCAATTGTTGAACGAAGCCCTACTTCTAAATAGTTAGGAAAAAAAATTTCTTTTCATTTCTCTTGTAGTAAGGCTCGGTGAAACCCTCTCCCTACCTTCTCCTAGTTATGATGTGTGTTTGTAAACTCACAAAGGTTCTTTTTTCCTCCTTAGAGATAGATTAAAGTACATGTTTAAAAATAAAGGCATTTTAAAGCTTGGCCGTTGATGATATGAATGTTTAGTTTACCATATGGAATCATAATTTTTATTGTATAAATATTTTTTTATAGATATTCATAGTCATTTTTTATTTGCAATTTGGTTGAGATAGAAATTAGTTATGAATTTCTAAAGTTGGAACAGAAACTAAGATGTTTATTTGGGTAACGGCTGCTGGATCAGACATGTTGGCTTTATCTAAATTTCAATCTAAAAAGATGCATTTTATCCAAGTACAACTTTTGTCTAGCTTTCTATGGACATTTACAACGTGTGATTTGAACGAGTAATGAATTAGATATGGATTTTCAAAGATGCAATACATAGTTTGAGATCTTCTAATTGACTGCTGTATTACAGGGAAGTTGTTGGATCCATCTCGGCTTAACTTGTTAATTTTATATTTTTATCTTATAATTTTTTTTGATAACTTTCCAATGGTGTATGGTGAGCCGAATCCGAATAATAATGAATTAACTATGGATTTTTGAAGTTGGAGGATCGGGTTGAATAGACATTGTGCTTCTAAACTTTTATAACTTTAGCAATTCTTATCCGATTGAAGTGAATTTTAGATTTTTATAAAGCTAATGATGTACTAAATGAATTAATTCTGGGAAGGCCAAAATTAAAGTGCATTAAAATGATGTTTTAATCATTGATTAAGCCAAACTTCCTACCAAGTTAGCTACAAAAAAGAAAACAAGATCAACGTCTGAAAAGTGGAACAAGGTAAAGAGTTAGCGACTTGGCCTACATCGAGTCCAATCGAACGAGGAGCATTGAGGTAAGCCATCTAACCCTAGTCTTTCATTTAGGATTAAAGGGAGCACGACTAAGGTATGTCATATTTAAACCCATTCACCTATCTCGTAAGGTCAAGTAGTTTGACCATTTGACCACCAAGGGGATACCCAATTTCATTGTTTTCAGGGCCGCTTAGTATGTTTTGTGGTAGTAACTGTAATTATTAGAAAGTTTCATATGTGATAAAGTCAGATTAATCACCGATACGACTACTTTGTATGTTATTGGTAGAAAAATGAGGTTAATGATTCACGAATAGATTATTATATTGTTGGCCCCATAGATTGGGAGTTGTCGCCCCAATTCATGAAGATTGTGTAACATGTTGAACCTATAGATCGCCCTTTACCTTGATTCTATTAAGTTACATTTTTGTAGTCTATCTAATATAAATACACTTAATGATAAAAAAATAAAAACATATCTTAAACACTTGTTGGCAAGAAGTCCGAATCGAAAACTTAAACCCCCCTTTATTACGCTTAGACTAGGTTGTAGGTCCAGGTTAGAATTAGGTTTGAAATGGATTAGTGAAATTTAGAGCCACAATAGTCAAAACTAAGGTCCAACCTCTAGAGGTCCTACAACGCAAAGCAGTTCTCCTCCAAAATCTAAGTACTCACCTTATACACCTACATCACTATAAAATATGGACCACAACAACATGGTCTAATGTTTGGGTCGTCCTACCTAAACCATCTTGATACATGAGTTCTTAATTGGGTTCTTGATATGAACACCCGCTTCAAAGAATTTGCATCTTACAACATTCTCCAATATCTGTGCGATTTTTATCCATGTTCTTATAATTGTAACTGTCTCAAAATGCCGAAAAAATCCCAAATTAATGAATATAGTGATCTACCATCCAGATTCGGCTTGGGCACCCGCAAGTGCAGGCCACCCTCACTGAAGGGCTTGTGTGACACTTTTAGGCTCCCTCGGAAGGGGGTGGCCTAAAAACGCCATAGTATGCAATAGTTTATGACCATTAAAAAATAAATTTACTTTTTGTGCTATTTATCGCTTAATTTTGAGGGATTTTAGTTCATGACATGTAACTCACCAATGGGGGTGTCATAAAAACTTATCGCTCCTAAATTTGTGTTCAGCTAGAAGGTGCTATAACCAACTCCCTTCCCAAAACCAACACCTATGCATGCCTCCTAATTCCATATGATGAACACACCTTAAACAGTCCAAATGTCTCCGACACAAAGTGGGGCGGTTTTGGAAGAATGCGGTGTTGGTTTGGGCCGAAAGTATGATTGGATTTGGGGAAGCGTCGGAATGTAGCTAGGGATGGGTTGCTTATGTGTTTATTACGATCATGCATGCAAAACTTATAAGGTCTCCATTTTTTAATAGGTGGACTTATTGGTTTTAGTGCAAGGATGGCTTGAGAAAAATAAGGGGGGGGGGAGGCTTTTGAAGAAACCGGGGTTGATTTTGAGCGAGTTCCAAGACAGTCTAGGGAATGATTTACGAAGCTAAGGATAAGGGACTTCAAAAATTTGTAGTAGTTTATTCATATACTGTGCAATTTATAAATTTTATTTTGTTTCTTACTATCTCTAAGCCAATTTGCTAAGCTAATCATGCATATCACTAATCCAAATGGACTCCAAAAGCAGGCTAAATTAATTCAAATGTTGGTTGAAACACCCTCTACCTTAATTCATTCCAATGGATTTCCACTAGACTTAATTGCTGTCTTTGGCTATGATTTGGAAGTCACTTCCGCTAACAATTACAATCCCCGAACTATACAATGGGCAGAGCCTGAATTCCACATGCACAGTGGCCTCCAACCCAAGATATTTGGTTTTTCCAACCTAACACATTTAAATAATTGTACTCGCCTGGTCAACATGCTAGGTACTCACTGGCACTGGTGGCAGTTGACGGTCGTCCATGTGGCACCCTCCCAGGTCGCCAAGTGGCGCCCCTGCCACGTAGCTCCTCTCCTCTGTCTGCTGCTTCGTCACCGTCATGGCCCTTGCCATCGCCTCTGGAGCTGCAATTGGGGTCGCATCCTTCACAAAAATCTACTCATAAACCGCAACTCAACGCCAAGATCCTCAGTTCAGAACCATTCACCAATTCTACAGCCGCTTAAACGATAGAGAACTGCGACTCAATTCTGCACGACCTCTTTCATAACTCTTGCTTGCGGTTTGCGAGGTTGCAACTTCCAACTTCCGGAATACGAAGCTTGAAGCGTGAAGCAAGGTAAAGATCAATAGTGTACCCGATTCCTTTGAGAGATCTCGGAGAATTCTTCGTAGTCCGGTTTGGACCCTTTCCATGCGAGGATAGGATGTTGAGTTTCTTACATTTGTAGCTGAGATTAGTTGCTGGGTTTCTGAATTGTGCATTGTAAGTTGTGCAGTGTTCGGTGATTTTCAGGCAATGTCGACAGAGATGGAGCAAGTGAGCAAGATGAGTGAGGACCGCACGAAAGGTCTGCAAACTCCGGTGACATATGGGAATGCGCTTGGTGCACAAGGGAAGCTTGCCGATGAGCCGATCACACTCGAAGATGCATCGCTTATGCAGAGTGCTGAGGCCAGGACATTTGGGCACACGGAGAAGGAAGGGGCTGCTTCGATCATGCAAGCGGCCGCGCAGGAGAATATTAGACGAGGGCTTGTGAAGGAAGATGCCCACTCTGCCGCAGCTGAGGAAGGCGTCGTGGCAGAGCGGATCATGGTCCCAGGTATGATTTGGCAAAGATTCGTAGGAAATGCGCTCCCACTTGATGATCCATACTTAACTCGTAACCTAAAAGTCCACCCAAGATGATGGGGCTGCAACATAACCTGAACCCATCTGACTCTGATAAAATTGCTGGAACTTCTCTGTCAAACATTATAAGAAGGAAGTGTGCTTCCATTGTCCAGTCATGTCTTGGCTATGAGGTAGATGGGCTTTATTTGGTTACCTTTTGATGTCTGCTACCTTATACTACTCGTGAGGATTCACGATGTTTGAAATTTTTGTACACCCGCAAATGATCTTAAGAAGCTAGGATGAAAATCCTAGAAAGTTTTGGAGCTAATTTCGAATTGTTATGAATTATCAAAGTCCACTGATAGTGAGCCATAAGAAACTACATAGGTCTCCCCAATTATGTTGACTATTGGGATGAGAACGGTTAACAGAAATTGAGCACGTTCTTCAATCTCATTTCAACCCATTTCTTTCTGGTGTCCGTTCTTAGATCTGCACCTATTAAGTACTTACCACTCAAATCTAGGTGTTTGATTAAGATAAGTAATTGAAGTAGGCCCGCTTGCCTTGATTGCTTTGATACACCTGCAAAGTATGTCTACATCCTATAGTCAAACTTAACGATTACCTAGCTTACGGGAGGTTGGTTAGTCATATGAGTTGATAGAAATCAGACTTGTCTATTTGAAATCTGTAGATGTAATAAAGAATGATCATATGTGTGAAACTCATCTCTCAGTCACTAGGATGATCACATGATGAATTGAAGACTTGTATATCAAATGCTTATATCTGCTCACAGACTTTGTATGTATGTTTGAAGGTGTTTGCTGATATTAAAACCATTCATGCACTTGTTAGATTGTATAGACTTGAGTAAATTGGATTCCAAGTTTGTACTAATAAACATCTGTTCTTTAAATTTGGTGTAGGTGCTGACATTAAGGCAGAGTACATTGGAGGACAGCCCGTGATGGCATCCGTCAGCCCCACCCCCACCAACCCTCTGCTCGCATCCATAGAAGCTGTCACAATTGGAGATGTAAGTGCATACATATCGGACTTTGCAACTCCAAAATTTGCTCAACTGCCAGGAACCACAATACTGAATTTTGAACAGATTTTGATAATTATCTTCACAGTTGCATCAGACTGAACATTGCATATCTCAGATGTTCACTCATTACTTAATAAAAGTTAAGGTGATAAACAAAGATGACACACCCAGATGTCGCATGTAATGACTACCTAGTAATATAGTTGCAGTGGAATTATATGTGAATTCTTTAGAAAGAAGCTGTAAGTAATGTTGGAGTAAAGTGTGACAGAGTAACTAATTATGTACACATGTTGGACATTGATGCAGGCCTTGGAAGCTGCAGCTGTTGGAGGAGGCGATAGACCAATAGACCAGAGTGATGCACGCGCCATTCAGAGTGCTGTGGTGAGAGCAACTGGCCATGCTCCAATTCCTGGAGGCTTGGCTGCAACCGCTCAATCAGCCGCGGATCTTAACACACGGTGCCCTACAGCCGACAAGACAACCCTGGCTGATTTGCTCATGGTAAGTAAAATTTCATTATGCCTCCACGGCATGCTTTTCCAATTCCACCTTAAATGTGAAGTGCATTGAATGCATGTTTGCTAATTTTTACTGTTTTGCAACGACTTAGAACAGAGTACTAACCATCTTTACAGAAAAATGACTATTAACTCTCCCAGTGTCTGTAAATGTAACTAAAGGAAGTTTTGGTAGTACTTGCATTTGCAAATTGAAAATTCCACACTTGCTTGCGTTCTGGTTTGTAGTTTGCCTACTCATATTCCTACTGTAATGTGCTTCTGGATAATTTATGAATATTTGTAAGCATTCAGATGTGGATGAGGACGATTGATTGGCAGCTGGGTAGCTGTGTTTACTATCTCAATATGTGAATGATTGTGACATCATGATGTTTTAGGTATGTCAGTGTTGTGTGATTACTTCTCTTGACTGGTGTGGTTAGGGAGGATCAATGAACAAACACCATAAAGACACATGTTCAAAAGAGATTAAACTACGTCTACAGATTTTATTAACTACTTCACTCTCAGTATTGAGCACAACTGGGATGACCTATGTATCCAGTTTAATAATCAACAAACCTACACTTCCAATAACGACAATCAAATCAAAGAGGGTTTGATTTTGAATCCAACTTGCGCTGATGCTTGCTAATGCAACACACGTTTCGTTATGTAAATTTAATCGGTAGAAGTTGCAGAACAGAGAAAACGAACCGAAAAATACCTGCATACCTTAATACGCACCTTCCTTGCTTGCTTTGACATATCCCTCTCTTTGCTGTGACTAAATTCCTAATTCTATCGTTAGACATGTTTTGTATACAGGATGCCAGCATTGAGTTGGAAGCAGATAAAGTTGTCACTCAAGAAGATGCCAACAAGGTCTTGGATGCTGAGCTTCGAAATTCGCCCACAGGTGTACCTCAACCTGGCGGTGTGGCAGCCGCTGTGCAAGCCGCAGCCGACATTAATGAACAGTTGGGCATTGTTGAGCCATCCATGAGTGAGCATCGTAGGGCGTTCCCAAAGGAAGATACTCCCGTCGGTGATGAATCAGACCGTCCCCAAGAAGAAACCGAAGCCTCCATTGAACCTCCCAAGCAAGCTGAGAACCTGGACTTACCAAAGGAGGAGTCTGCAGCCACGATTCCCAAGGAAGACAAATCTGTTGATGATATTACCAAGATGATGAATAATCTTGAGTCCCCAACAAACGTCCCTTCTGTCACAGTTTAGAGGTACATAATCTATATATGATCATTTATTTGCAGTTTTCAGCCACGATGTGAAAAGCAGGTCAGGTAAATAGAGAGGATGTTGAGTCTCGTGTCTGCAGTCGATGAGGAGGTGTGGTTTGTGTTACTTGACAGGTAGAGAGATAGGGCTGAATGGGAAACTGTCAGGAAGCAGTGTGATCTTGAATGTATATAAAATCACTTGAAAAGCAGTATTACAGAGCTACACTCTTGGGTTTCAGTTCTATAAGATTATGGGATGTGTGTCTTTTTTTAGATGCATTGTGCAGATTGTGATGTTTGATAACTTTTTTAATGAATATTGGTTTGAGATTGCCCTTTGGAATGGATTTGTACAATCCGACCTTCAGACGATAAAGGATGTGAGCACTCACTGATTATTGCAAACATCATAATAGTTGCATAGTTACAGTAGGTGAAGAAGCTTTTGTACTGATATTGAGCTAGTGTTGGCTATAATACATGTGCCGTAAACATATCATTAAAGGCTTAAATCTCTGTCATTCATAAACTCTCTTCCAAGCAGGCTGATTACTCCAGTATCAGTTGTATCATCCACTGGTGAAAGCTCAAGTGTGCTCATTTTGTCTCAAAAAAGTGCAAGCTAACTTGTCAAAAAAATTATCTGCCAATCTGCAGTGTAGTACTTCGAGAATTTTCCTTTTGAACCAAATGTTCCTCAGCTGGGAAAAGTCATCCTTTCAACTATTGTCATTTCTAATTTGATATATAAACCACATACTAAATTTGCATCATGTGCCATTGAGCACATGGTATAATACCTTCACAAAATGCCTCCTAAACTCAATGGCATTTTTGGGAAAATGACGTCCATTTCTCACCTACACTTTGATTTGCCTTGATTAGCGTGTCTTTCCACTTCCTTGAAAGCTTTCTCGTACAGCTACTTTTAAATCTTAATTAAGGAAATATATCTCCTTGTAGATGACATCCATCTTGAAACTAACCAATATCTTGGAGCAAAATTAAACACCTATTAATGCCATGCGATTTGACGCTGGTCTCAGCAAAACTTGGAGAAGATGCGCACAATACCCTGAACACTCACCAACTATATTCAAAGTTTGCATGAACCAACTACACTTAAATATATGGAATCAAGTTCCCTTCAAACATATGCCGCCTTTTTATGCATACAGATTACAAACACTTATAACTTTGTTTATTCATCATCTGACAACCATAGTAACACATGAGTTTTTGTATTTTGTTGTTATTGTAGAATGTATTCAAAATAGTGTGAAATGTCAATAAATAAGTTAGTGTCATAGGGCAACCTAATTGCACATACTAGTGTAGGCACTAATGTACAATGTACATGTATTTTGGATATAAGGGAGGTATACCCAAAATCATCACCTGAACCTAAAACCACCATCATATACCACATGCATACATGTGGAAGCAATAAATGTATGCATGTGGTACATAGTGGTGGTTTTAGGTTTGGTGATGGTTTTGGGTATACCTACCTTATGGCCCCTCCCCACCTGACCTTAGTAAAGACTAGGTCTTAAAGCTAAAACCCACCGTTATATCTGGTGGTAGGGTATTAGGGTCCACCACCATGTTTGGCAAGGATGGCAGCCTGGGGCCTAATACCTGGGGCCCTCTTAACGCCTTTTGTTAACAACTTGAACTTTCTTCACTCTGTTGGTAAATCTAAGGGGAGGGTCCCCGGTTTTTGGGCTTGTCGAAGCAACCTTCTTAACTGTGCCTGTAAAACTGAGGGGAGAGTCATGCGTCCCGCGTTTGTCGAAGGCTCGTAATGGTCTGCTCAACTGTAGTATGCATTTTTTGCAATGAGACTTCCTCGATCAGGTAATTTCAAAACGCATGATTGCTACAGGAAGCAAACTCTACTCCTCCAACCAAAAGAATTTTCGAAGAGCGATCCTCACGTTATACCGTGTTTGTGTTTAGCTCACCTGGACTCCGAAATGCGCAGCTCAGTATCAGCTAGAGCAACGACCTGTTGTAGGCTATGTATGCCGAAATTTGCAATAACCTGGACTCTAAAATGCACAGCTCCCTCCCAGCGAAACCTACAACCTGACTAATCACATGTGTACCCTAAACCCTTGACTCAAATTATGTTGATTTGCGACCCGCAGAGGCTGTGTACATGGGAATGCAACCCTGACCTCTTCCGAAATGCAGAGCTCGCTCTCGCTGGAGCAACAACCTGATTAGGATGTGCACATCGAAATGAATTTGTGGAAATGTGCAGCAGGGTCTGAGCTAAACCAACCACCAGACTAGGAGAAGTGGACTCCGAAATGTGCAGCTTACAAAACCCAGAACTCAAGTACGGTGAAAAATCTGTGAATTGTGTTGCCGAAATCCCTTAAGAAGGATTCTCACCGCTGCCAGTTTCGGTGATTTGGGCTGAGAATTTCCTTATGACTTGAAATGAGCAGACCGTTACTCACCTTTGCCAAGTCCGGGAGTGGGACCCTCCCGTCAGTTTTACCGGTAAAGTCCCGCATGGAGGCGAGATAGCTAAAACCACCCCTGCCCAATCTGATGCCGCGGTTTGTGAGCCTTAGGGCGTCCCCACCAGACCGGGAAAATGCCGGCTAGAGTATATAATATTTTATACCTTTGGCGAGCCCTCCATCTTGGGCGGGGCAGCTCATCTTGAGTCAAAGCCCACCAAAGCCTAGGCATGCCCCCGCCATAATCAGGAAGCAATCAATAAGACAACGACACCTATTATCTGACACGGGATAAAGTAGGATATCGGAGTATTTGTTATTAAAATAATATCTTGGCGGGCCGGAGGAGGATCGCTATATGAACCATTTATGGCGGGGGAAGGTCTTTACTATACCCGGGCCGGTTCTAAATTATGGGGGGCCGGCCATTGGTGGGCTTCACTTTATGCCGGTACCGCCACCTAAGAACCCGGGATGCTCCATTTATGGCGTTGGCGTGCCCCATGCCCATACCGGTGGGGATGCTCTTAGTGGCCCTAGAATCCCTCTGCGTTGTTAGCGGAGGCAGCAAGCCTCGGCACTGTAACTCCAGGATCGGGGGTGACACGTTTGCTTGCCGCGGGGCGATCACACCCCCTTACGTTTCATAACCATGTGTGATAAAAAGTTTGGTACCCTAATTATATGCCATAGATAATTTTTTAAATTATGATTTTTTTTACATATACATAACCATTGATAATATATTTTTTTTTATATTTTTGAAATTTTAAGTCATCTTCATTTTTGTAGCAAATTTTTTTAGTTCAATTCTACGTCATTCTAGTTAGAAACGGTATGTTTTATAAATAAAAACAAATCATCAAATTTGGTTACCATTTTTTACTATGTAATAGATACCATGTGTGTCTACTCATGAAAAAAATATGATAAAATTTTGACCCATTTTGGTGATCCTTTATGTAAAAAGTAATTTTTTTTATTGCACGTGGTATTCAACTTGACAATGGAGTGCACCCCTCGGGTTGCTTGCCAACTCAGCTCGGAACCTAATACCGGCTCAGGTGGGGAAGGCCGGTATTAAGGATCGAGTCTTCAGTTAAAATCCACCTCACTAAAGTCAGGTGGGGAGGGGGCATTAGTGTGACACATGGAGTTACAAAATATCATTCTACTTTGTGAGTGGCCGTGCTTGTGTACTTCACAGTAATTTTTTAATCATGATATTCTCCAACATATAGTTTTAGTGAACTACATACTAGAATTTTTCATCTAAATATTTGTATGAGTATTATCATAATTGAACTACTCTCTTGAATACCATTCTTATTCATCAAAGACATCATTATAACATCAACATAGTATATATAGTATAAATTTCACACTATTATTTAAGTTGCATTAATTTTAGTAGATTTGAAATTTGAGTACGAGTATGACACTCAATAATATTTAATAATAATTGGGAATGATATTACAAAAAAATGGAATAATTTATTTCAATGGTTTACAATAAGTTGGATGATTGCCAAGAACAATGTAAACTACTACTATTTGGAATTAGTGTGTGATCTATGCATTATGAATACTATCAAATCCTGGGGGTGCACCCTTCATAACACGTATGAATATACATGAGTGCACAAAAGGGATATGAATTTGAACCTTTCCATACTATGTATGCATATGCTACAGAAATTATAACTCATAGTTGTGTACATGTATGGAGGTTCTCTAGAAAATGTGCAACATCTGTATTTGTATGATAGGGTCACTTATTGAGGCTCATTTATTTGGAAGTACCTATGAAGGAGGATGAAGAGTGTGATTATGATCACACGTTGATTGATGATTCTAGTGCACAAGGTGGTGACAAGGAAAATTGCAGTGTTGGAGAAGACAATTCAAACATGTGTGAGGATGTTGTCATAGAGACAGAATCGATGCAATCGCAAGTTGAAAATGATCAACATGAAGATGTGGAGTTGCAAAGTGAGCTTCAACAAGCCTTGGATGTTCTAATCGATGAACGTGAAAACATTGAAATGCCCTTTCAAATTAATGCAGAGTCCATTATGGCGTATGTAGAGGTAGGGGCGTCTAGAATTTTCAAAAGCACACTTGTTAGTCAATGGAATGGCAATCCAACTTTATCCAAAGATTGATTGACTCGGATTAAGGCTCGCATATTATATAAGAAGCCTAAACTCCTTACCGCCGCAAATCATGATACGATGTTAAATCTTGGTTGTGATTGTGGAGGTTGTTTTTCGAACACACTTGAAGCTATAATTGTCAAGAAACGTGATAGACAAAAGAAATTAGCTCCAATTTAGGCTTGGTTTGCAAGGAGGGTTTATAGGATGCGTAAAAGATTCGGTAATCGTTGGGTGGAGTATAGGGATCCAATTGACTTGATGAACCGTTCATCAAACATGGGGATTGGCTCATGTTGGTATCAAAAAGGAACCAACAATAAGTGGACTTACGATCTTACATATCATTTGATGATAGATTACAAACAATAATTACATTAGCTTCTATCACAATATTGTAGACTTAGATACTTAGGAGTTACATCCGGGGGATTGAAAACTCTTCAACGACTTTACTTATAAATGCTAGGGTTTTATGTTGTACATATGATAGGGGTTCATTATTATTCACAAGTATATTTGTATACTTATGTTAATGACTTATATGAATGTAAATATTTTTATCAATTGAATTGTACGTGTATTGCATGATTCAACACAAAAAGAACTTGTGTATAGGGGGTTTTGAGAGTATGCTGCAAACGCACGTGGTTCTTGGTTTTTAATGGAAGGTGCCCTATCAAATTTGTGGCATGCATGAGGTTACAATCTTCAAAGGAACACGATGTTTTAATTCTTTTTTGCTGCGATTATTTTTAATCTAGAGTTTGAGCTAAGGCATGAACATCCCCTTTATGAGTTACTGGCAAGGTTGAGTCAAAACCGAACATCAAGAAGTGGAAGTAATTAGATCCCTTGCTCCTCACCTTTCTTTTCCTTTTTCCAAGTCGTCCTTGGCCTTATCTCAAGAGTGGGAATGAACTTAGGGCAAGCCAACATATCCGTTGTTGTAGCCACATAACAAACATTGACTATGGATGAAAAGTGGATATTATGTTGGGAGAATTCGTGGCAAAGGCTCCCACCGCTCACTATCATATCTACAAATACTTGTAGAAAGTGGTTGCGGGCATCCACAATTTTCAACAAATTGAGTATGTTTGGAGCAACTGCAAACTCTTAACAAACATAATGAGACGAGTAATCAACAACATCAAATTTTTTCCTCGGAGTTCCACCTAAAGGTAGCTCATTTCCACTTCAAGGTATGTGATTTACCTTCAATAATCTAAACCTTTAATTGACACTAGGGGAATTGCAATTCCTCACCGCTTGTTCTCTTCCACTAGACAGGTTGAAAATCTATGCATATGCATTGGAAATCTAGCATTGTAGTAGATCATAAGAATCAAGTGGTACGGAACCACAATTTTCCATAGTTTCATGAGCTCTTTACCAATATTGGTATGGTATAGTTTTTATTTATTGACAATTGGATATCTCTAATGAGGATTTCACCATTTTTTGATGCTACTAGCAAGGTACGGGTATTTGACAATATATTTGTTTTTGATGTCATGCGAGTTTATGTACCACACAAGAACCTTCATAGCTAGGCGAAGTTGCCCTAGTACCAATACGGTTAAGAATGGGATTGACCCAAATAACAACTTGGGTATGCAAATTTGATATTTTTCATCGCCGTCAACCAAGTATTGATAATATATTGGTGTTACAATTTTGATACCCACATATATGTTCTTTGGTACCATTATTAATGTTGATTATTAGTACCATGCATTTACCTATATATACACCATACCAACTTTGCTCTTTACCATATCTTTTTAGAAGCAACGTGAAACCACCAAGGATTTTCCCCCAAATACGGATACGGCAACTAGACTTGAGAGGAATGCACCGTATCTGCAAACACAAATGCAAAAAGTGGATGAATGAGGGGGGATTTGTTAATAATATGTAGATACGGCAAATATGGATTAGTCTTTGCCCTTCCCTTCCGCGTTGTTTTATAATTTTAGTTCCGTCCACGGCAGCGAGAACCAATGCATGGATTTTTCTACTTAGCTTAGTCACAAACACATGGAACCTTTACACGTCACAGTTCTCGAGAACCACTAGAGGCCACCTCCAAATTCAAATACTGACATGTGGACTAGAGTAAGACAAGTCAGCAAACAGAACAAAGCTCAGCATGGCCTTAGATGGCACTACCAACGCGGCATAAAAATATCTAAATTGCACCGGACCTTACTTAACCCCTAACTAACTTGAAAGGTTGTTTTGAGTGCATTGCACTCCACGGTGGTTGTGGGACTTTTCATGGACACGTTTTGATGTTAAAGTGGGATGTGTTTGTTTTTTTTTCAGTAGAAAAATGGGGCGAGAAAGATCTTTTGGATTTTCAAGTTGTAACATTTGAAAGAAGGGGTGCACACAGGAATGCCATCCATGTCTTACTTCAAGAAAAAAAATTGACCAAACTCACCTAGAACATGAGTGGAATGCTTGTGTGTATCGACGGATGGATCATGGGAACAATTCAAGAATTAAGCACACCCACAAATTCTCAAGTTCAAAATGTACAAACCCTAATGGGCTAAGTTAGCCACCTTGCAATTTGAGTACATGAGTTTCAACTCTGGTTCATGAAAAAAGCTCATGCACGTTTCAAAAAGCTCTGGAGGTTGCTCACATTCTTCAAGTGCACAGATTCGATGGTTCTGGCACTTGGATCAATTCATGTTATTATACTTAGAGAGAAGATTCAGCACTGACATGGCCTTCAACTTCATCAAATCTGCATACATACTTCTCGACCAACGATTTATGATCTCTATCTCAATCAGAAACTTACACGAATGCTTGACAACTCAAAGCTAGGTGGTGCGTATCCCAAGTTTAAGTGGCAGGTGACTCCTTTGAATGTGCCACACGGGTCGCAAGCAATAACTTTCAACTTAAGCCATGAGTTTCGATTTAGTCGCGGCTTTTGATGTTTGAAACTCTGAACGGTTCACAATTATTAAACTAATTTATGGGGGGAGGAACAGCAAAGTAAGCGTAGGAAATTTGAGGGGGTCTTTGAATCAGCCGCATGGCAGCATGCACAAGGCCAAACGTCCACGATTTCTGAGCTCTATTTTCTATGGCTCTAAAGCTACATCTACTTGCAATATACAGCCAGTATGAGACAGGTGCTTGAATCTTGACATTAAATATGAAGAGGTTGCATCTTTGGCTGTAGATTTATGCCAGTGACCACTTTGAGTTTGCCACAGTGCACACATGTTGTGTTTGGTTTAACTCATGCCCCGATCACACCAAACTTTCCGTCCAGTTCCGGCCATGAAATTGCTGGGGATTATGTTGAGAAATAGATGTTGGCCCACCACTTTTCACACTATTGTAGCCGGAGATGTTGACAGATGGTGCCAGAAATGGTTAGTGTGATAAACCCCTCAGCCTTAGCACCTGGCATGTGTACAAGCCACTGAGATAGTTGCACCTATTCTCGACATTTTGGTGAGTTTGGACACTTAAGAGTGATCCGATTAATGTGTTTGATTTTTTTTTTAAGTGGATTTAGATGCGGAGCACTCAAAATAGTTGAATCACATCTTGAATTATTTTACAAGTTTCTTAAATTGGACAATTTTTAAAATTCATTTTGGATATGTTGTAGGGATATCCTTTTGTGCTACCAATCTTGCTCATGTCGCACCCTTTGCATGAGATCAAGTGCATCTTGAGTATTTTTCATGATCTACCTAAAACCTCAAGATTATGAAAATATGAGATCACAAATGACATGCCCCACTTGCTTAATAATGTATTACACATATAGTTCATGAAAGTGTAAATTTGGTAAGTCCATGGTCCTAATTAAGGTAAGCGTACCTAATTTGGCTACTTATATGAAATGGATACTTATATTTGGGTTGTCAGGTGAAATTCTAAGAATGTACACTAGAAAGACATGTGTTTATAAAGAGATTGGACTATGTACTCAAAATTTTGTTAACCAATCTAGGTTCAATAGTCAGCATAATTTGGCGGGGAGGGGGGGGGCTATGGCTTTCTTAGAGCTCATTGTCAGGGGACTTTGTTATTTCATAGCAATTTCAGATTACCTTCATAACACTATGGGATTGATCCCAACATGTACATTCGTGGACAACAAAAATTTCAACCTCATGAATCCTAGTAGTATAAGGCTCATCTACTTCATGTGAGAGCCTCTCCTCGTTTTTTTTTATTACACTAGACCCCAAGGGGTGGACTCTTCATTGGAAATCTAAAATGACATGTGTGGGTCGCTATGAAATTAAACTCCCTATATACAAGAAGTCTATAGAGAAAAACAATGTAAACGTACTAACGGCATACTAAGAAATGGACTCAAGTATTTATACTAAGCTTTTCAATTTAATGTGATAAATGCCTCCACCACATATACAAAGTATACATCATGAATGAAACAATTCTTTATTACATATAAAATCCACTTTCACTTTCCAAAGAGAAAGTCATTAAATTTTTTGCATGTATGTGAGCCCAAAATGGTGCCCACATGTGTTCTTAACCCTTTGAAACTATTAGAAGTTATGTTTTGATGTTTTATGATTATTCTCAAAAATATAAAAAGAGTGAGGCTTGGTGTGAAGTTATGTTTAGGCCTTAGGCTTATGTGGTGTAGTTAATTAGAAGCTTAGCGGCATGAAGGAAGTTCTTTGGTTAGGTGAGTGTAGCATGTGGTGGACCAAGGGGAGCTCCTTGAGTTTAAATATTTGAATTGGGATCCATCTTGTTGGTTTAGGAGTTGAAGGCTTAGCGGATAGGATAAGAGCATACGAGGTAGGTGAGGATCGAGGGGCTTACTTGGCGGATCGGATAAGAGCCTGCGAAGTAGGAGAGGATCGAGGGGCTTATCTTGAGCTTTGAGGGGTGCTCACCCCTTCCCTCCCCCTATATATTCATCTCTCTCACCTTCTTCACTCACTTGTGTTCCTATTCACTCTCTCTTTCCTTTGTGCTCCTTTGGCACCCCTTTGAGGGGTGCTCACCCTCTCCCTTCCCCTCTCCTTCTCTCTCTCTCCCTCTTGTTGTTCCTCTCATAGAATTGAGTGTTAGAGTTAGAGTTGTGTGGGAATTAGTAGAATGTTAGTGGAATTAGTAGAATTCATAGAGACTTGTAGGGACTTGAAGATATTTGTAGAGACTTGAAGGCCAATGCTCTACCTATTCAAGAGACTAGCATTAATAAAACATCATGATTTCAAGTGAGTTGGGAGCTTGTTGAGATGGAAGCACATTTCATGTTACCACGAGCTTTGGTATCACACATGTGATTCTCAAAACCATCACCCGGACTAGGACGCTTAAGGGTGGTGGGTTTGGCCTCACAATGTAACTCAACGATTGTATTGAGCAAACAAAGATAAGAGCACAATAACTTCGTCACAATCTAGAGAGCAAAAATAAAGGAAGCCCATGAGAGCTCCAAGACGTTAAACGGTTACAACGGAATCCGAACGGTTGCGGGGGGGGGGGGAAACGGTTGAGGAACCAGACCCGTTGGGAGAGAGGGAGAGTACTTAAGCGAATTTTTCTCCTTCTCCGGGCCATTTGCCCGAGCGGCATTGTTGAGAGAACGAGTGGTGAATTGTTTTTTCGAGTCACCAGCAGTTGGCTTGTTGGGATTCTGTAGTGATTAGCGGGCAGAGTTCCGGAGGAGAAGAATCCGGGTATTGTTGAGAGCTTTGGGCCACGTAGCAAAATGCCGGAAGCAAGAGAGGGAGATGAGAGGGAGCAGGTCCCCATTCCAGTGAAACCCGTATCACCAACCGTCCCAACGAGAGAATCTGAGTTAAACGAGCTGGTAGAGGATCTTAGCCGGATGGGTTGTGAGGGATTGCTCTCCAAGCCCTGGAATCTCCGGGCGGAGGCCACTTTGCGAGAATTCTTATTCGAGAAAGGAAACCAGTGGTTTAGGACAGTTCGGCAAGATCCGGAAAAATGGACATCAGAGGTATGGGCTGTAGTTTACGGATTCCCGCGAGGAAAAGGCGAGGGTTGGGCTAGCCGCAAGGATAATTTTTATTTAGGGAAATTCCGAACGGAGCTGGATCCAAAAGATGGATTCCATTCCGGGAATTGCCGGAACCACCGAGAGCGGAGAGTCATCGAATTTATCCTGCCCATCCTTAGTCCGGAAAAGCCTAAACGCCTTAGCATCACCATGGCCAATACCCTGTTCGGAGCAATGTCCGGGGTCCGAGCCGTCAATTGGGGTCGGTTAATTCAAGAATACGTAGAGAAGTCCATCCCCCACATTGGCCGGAAACCCTCCTATCTCTCTCCCTACATCCTCCATCTCTACCAGCACCAGGGCTGCATCAATGAAGCGGAAGAGGATATGCTGACGATTGCGGAGGACGAGGTGGCGTACAGGATCGATCCGGAAGCAGGGGTTGCGGAAGCCGGAACAGAAGACTCCAGTGACACAACGGTTCCGGAACCGCCTTCCGCTCCGTCCCCTCCAAAGGTCCGGAAGCCAGTCTCACCACCACCACGACAGGAAGCCGGAACCAGCCGGGAAGTACCCTGGAGAGACATCGACCTCTCCACGTTTGAGTTTCCGGAATCCCCCTTCAAGCGCGTTCGGGGGGAGTTGACGGCACTCCAGGAACAATACTTCCGGATGGAGCACATCATTCGAGGGGTGAACCGGGCCTTGGACCACTGTGGACCCGGAAATATCCTCCGGGAGTTGGCCAAGCGGACGGACCAGAAACATGTGGAGACCCTGGAGATGGAGAAGGCACAGCTCGCAGCGCAGGTGGCTGCTATGACCCGGGAGCTCACCCAGAAGAGCGAGGAGATCTGGAAGCACCATGCGGAGCAAGCAGTAGTCCTAAGCCGGGTCCGGGAGTTGGTGGGTCATCCGGGAGAGGTCGTCAACAAGGCGCACCTCTATGACCAGTTGATGGAGTCAGTGGATCCATCTTCTGCCCGTCAAACGCTCCAAATCCTGGTGAAGTACTCCCGCTCAATGAAGGATCTGCTCAAGGAGATCCAGAAGCTTCTGCCCTCTAGTGGTACCCCCAGACGGGTACTTTATCCAAGCCCACCCGGATCCCCAACGGGCACCTTGTACGAAGTGGTAGGGGAGGTGGAGTTAGTTCAGGCCTCTCCAGCGGGTGCGGGACCCAGTCAGCCAGCCGGAACTCCCCAGCCACCGGAATTTGGAAGATTTCCAGATCGGGAGAAGACCCCTGTTCCGCAACGGACACACTCCTCCCAGGTTCGACGGAAGAGCACAGAACGGTCGGCCAGATCAGGACGAAGGCAATCACCGAATCCGGATCGGGGCAGGACATCAGCGCGGTCCAGAACACCGGAGAGGGCCAGGACTCCAGCACGGATGAGGACGCCGGATCGGACAAAGTCTCCGGATCGGGGTAAGGCATCCATGTCGCCGGCCGCTCCATCGCCTGCTCCGGAGTGCATGATCGTGGAGCAGTGGGCGCCTGCACCCTCACGCGCAATGTCCGCCAGGGGCCCCCGAACGACCTCAGCTTCCACCGGCCGGAACAGGGAGCGGATCACTGGAGGCGACGCTTCAGCCGTCCAGCACCCTCGGAAGGCGAAGAAGGCTTCCAGACCAGCGCGATCCGGATCGGGTGACGGATCGGAGGAGGATCCGTCCACTGCAGGTGACTCCGAGGAAGAGATCGCCCCTTCCCCAAACATGCGAAGGGTATTTACGAGGCTGCAAGAGCGTCGACTTTTGACCCCCGGGGGAGGCTCCTCCGCCATCAGTGGACCCGCGAGTCACATCAAGGACGAGACGGCTTCGAAGAAGCATCACACCAGCTAGAGTAGAGTTAGGCATGCAGCTGTTGATAGATCAGAATTAGGAAAGGCAGGAATAGGCAGATTTTGACTTTGGCAAACTTGTAATTCAAAATTTTGTCAGCGCAAAAAGCGGATCGAGATCCGGAAATTCCGCGAAAGGCGAAGTTCCGGATTTCTCGCAGTTAGGGGTTTTTTGAGGGCAGCCAACTGCGCCGCCACCTTCAGTTAGGGATTACAGCCTTTACTTAAGGCTGAATAAGGAGCTGGAGAAGGGTTCCCTTCTCCATTGTTGTATGGTGTTGCTCCCCACTCAATAAAGCTCTAGTTCTCAATTTATTCTGACTTGTTTTGTGCACGGACTGTTAGGAGAATGTTGCAGATCTAGAGGGAATGAATGAGTAGGAAGTACGGATAGAACAAAGGAGAGGAAACCCGGATCAGATCCGACTGCAGTACTACGGATCCTTTCTGAGTGTAGTGGGAAGGAAACCTCATTATTCCGGATGTCTGGGTAACGCCCATGTGAGATAGCCGTCGTTAGGACTGGGTAAGATCAGGGAGGTGCCGGACTTACGCCATCCGACCTTCTGAAGAGGTCTCACTGTCCTTGGGCGGGACAATCCGGAAAGTGGTACGGATCGCCCAGTTATCTCAGACTTAGTAGAGCCTAAGTTCACTATAGCCGGATCGGTCTGTCGGAAGGAGGAGAGAAACCGGAACGGTTAGGATTCCGGTCCGGAGGATCTCTCCGGCGTGTAGTGGGAAGGAAACCTCATTATTCCGGATGCCTGGGTAACGTCCATGTGAGATAGCCGTCGTTAGGACTGGGTAAGATCCGGGAGGTGCCGGACTTACGCCATCCGATCTTCTGAAGAGGTCTCACTGCCCTTGGGCGGGGCAATCCGGAAAGTGACACGGATCGCCCAGTTATCCCGGATTGACAGATCTCCGGACGAATCTTGACCTTTCTGTCGTTGTAGTTCCGGTTCACCATCCGGGTTCTCTGTGTGACCTGCCAGGAAAGATTAGGCCGATCCGGACTGGTTGTGAGAGAATCCGGATTTTGACCATACAGGGACGTCTTCGCCAGATGAACCCAATCATCAATGGAGGTAGGATCTAGGTAGGTAGATATTGAGGAGAGAGGTATGCAGGAGTAGGACGCAATTGTAGAGGTTCAATCCGGAAGGCAAGTCCCGGGACCAGGACTTCCAAAGGACCATCTGGATCCGGAAAGCCGATCCGGCCGGTGGTCGAATCATCAAGCAGGGAAGGAGGGTCCTTGACATCCTACACTTCACAGAATCCCTGGACGATACTCGGATCATCCGGACAGACCGGATTAGGCACTGAAAAATGCCTATCCGGAACTTTTGGTGTTCGTGTGCTCCCATAGTTGTTGTAAAAATCTAAATAGCATCTCGTATGCTACACTAAATATGATATTTAGTGTCATGTGGTATTTGATGTCACTATGGTAACTTTTCGGATGACACTTCTTATGAATAAGTGAACAAATATTGTCATGGATGATGGATGAGTTCATCCATTGGTCAAAATCATACCTTCTCTTGTCAGCAACTTGTGATCAAATATTGTCATGGATGTTTGAAATTTGGAAAATCACTGGGTAAGTGACAGTAATTGCAACACTGTAAATCTATAATCCCCCAAGGAATTTACAAGGAATGACAAATAATGTTGGGTTAACATTTAGTGTTGGGGACATTATTCCGCGGTTTGCAATTAGTATTGAGCAAGACAACTAGAATTGGTGACACTAAACATCATATTTAGTGTAGTTTTTTTTTCATAAGTGTAGCTATCACCTATTTGCTTGAAATTATGACATCAATTTACCACCAAATTTTATCACCACAAATCTTTGTGGTAGTTTTGTGGCGGGTTAGTGAGGTACAATAAATAATCATGTCCTCAGTGCCAATTTTTAGTTGTTTATATACATGTTTAGTGAACCCCCCTTAAAGAAAGAAATTTCTATAGAGGTCCCACATTATTGGAAACTTGATGACTACATAAAGTCTAGCAAAAACAAGTAACGTAGGCATGCCCAAAATCAATATATAGCCTACAACCAACACCATGTATCATTTCCATACATTCAAACTGGTATCGTATGTAGTGTTGGCTTAAATTAGGTTCACTATTGGTTTGAGATATACTTATGTTGAGATGCACTACCCTTCCATCCTAAGGTTCCTTGCCTCTCTTCTCCTAGGGTGTGTGGATTTTTTCTTGATAGCCTTTCATTTCTCCATCTTCTATTGTGTATATAATTTTAAGGAACAATTGCTTGTTGCATTAGCAACCCTCATATCAAGAAACATCAACAAAAGGTGGATTGAGTTTCGGGCCTTCCTTGACTTAGTCATGAATTTCAAAAGTGTATCATGTGTGCTGATTCTTTACATGAATGCTAACTAGGTCCCCCCCCCTCCCAACCCCCCACTTGTGTTGACTATTGAACGTAGAATAGTTAATACGTTTTAAAAACATAGTTGAATCCCATTTAACCATGTACCTTTCTTGTGTCCATTCTAAGATCCACACCTAACCATAAATCACTCAAAAATAGTTGATGTTTGATTTCAAAAATTTACCAAGTAAAACCCGCATACCTTGCCCAAGTTCTTTGTACCTTATCCCTAGCTTCCATATCCCTCTCATTGCTCTTATTGATACTATTTATCCGTTATAATTTATGTGGCTCCCCAACCTAACAACCGCAAATGGAACAACAAGGCCCACATATTGGTGTGCCTTGTGATCACATTTTAAAGAAATCAACAATCTGCGGGCGCTTCCCAATTTAGGAATTAGAGTACATACTCATGTATACCTTGGCAATCAAAAAAGCTGAATAAAAAAACATCCAGTACTGTATTTCTGATTTGGCAGAGAAATCAGTCATGAAGAAGTTTGAGAAGAGAGTTTGACACACCTAACTTGACTGTAAATTCGTAAAATGCTCCAAAAAATTTTAGCCTTTTATAAAAATAAAAACAAATTACACCCAAACATCTGTCATCTTCCACTGCAGAAATTCAGGCACTGGAAAGATTAGATCATTCTGAGCGTGGTTTTGACTTCTTCCAGCCAGATTTTCGGATTGCTCGTTTCATGCCACCGAGCTCCACCAAGTTGCGGTGACGAAGAAGAAGAAGAAGAAAACTTTGCTCGACTTGCCGAAGTTTGAAATTGCTCAGATTCGTACTTGTTGCAGTAAATTTTGGTCCAGCTTCTAGAGGTCCCTTAGAGGTGGGTTTGAATTTGCGGGGTTACTCATCAATCCGTGGTCGGACGTGTCCGTGTGCGAGGTCAAGATTTGTTGCTCAGGAGATCGGTTGCTTTGATATTCGTTGACGAAGAAGATGGTGTTAGATTTGTAATGACTTATCGATTGCTGTATCTTTAGTATAGCTTCTGATTGTGAAGGAGAGCGGTCGATCGCTAATTCCTCAACTGTTAACACTTTCTTTGTATCCAACAACGTCGAGGTGGAGATTCTCCAAGGAGAGAATTATTAGGTGGCGGGCCGGCACCGACCTAAACTCTGTGGCAGTTTAGTTTGTGGAGGTTATTTATACCGGGGATGATGGAGCGATCGAGAAGTTTGCAGACATCATCAGGAGGAGGTGGAGCTTCGACTCACTTGTTCCTCCCTTGTTTCTCCCTTACATCACTTCTAGTACTGCTTCTGATGAGATGATGACATGTTACAACACAAAGAGTGAGCGAAATTTTCTTCTCTGAAAGGTTGAGAGAGGGCATTGAGAGGGAGGAATCCATTGACACCATTTGTGTCTGAATTAGAAAAGGTTAAGTACACTTTCAGAAATGATTGTTTTTAAAACTAATCAGAAGCAACAACTTCTCTAAATCTTCAGAAGTTGCCACCAATATGATCCAGTCACCTGGGTAGGTATGATTTCGACTTCTAAGAAAATTTGTGAGATTTCCTAGAAATCGTTGTGAATTGAACATCATGCTGATAATGCGAGGGGAGCTTTAAAATAATGCTTGTGCTTTAAACTGTCTTACCAATTCCAAACCACTAGGTTCTACTAAAGGTGCTGACCCCTACAAGTGCTATAGATAGTTGCCTTCTTCTTCATTTCTCTTGTACTATAGTAGCACATTGTGATTGTGTATATATGTACTCTTTGTTTTAATCACTGGGAGCGAAAACTATAAATGCTTGAAATTATAATGGCATGGACGCCAACTAATTATTACTGCCGCAAATCCTTGTGATGCACAAATAAACCTATTTGGAGATATATAGCTTGCAGCACGAGTGACATTAAAGTTGACGACTTTCTCAATGGATCATTTGTTCAGGCAGTGTGGATTTGAAGGTGGAGTCCATGGAACTAGAGCAGCTGGAGATGCAGGCATCAAGTGCTAGTCCGGTACTCCTCTCAGCCTCTGTGCACTCTTCTGTTGCAGATTATCCTATCCAGTCTATCACTGCCTAATTACTCCACACCGATCACACATGTGTTTGTATATTAGCGAACTGTGAGCATAATTTGATGAGGTACAACTCCACAACGTTTTAGGTCGATTGGCTTGGGGATCATATCAACCAGAAGTTAGAACATTGTATCAACCAGAAGTTAGAAATTACGCATCACGAAGATTGTCATAAATTTTAAGTTTTAGGATCAGAGTAGAGATGTAGGAATTGTGAGAGTCCAAAGTGATGATTTTCTTATTCTTCCAAATGATCACATAACCGGTTTCTGGCATTGTCTTGCTGTTGTGGCAACTTTTGGTCGGTTGAGAGCAGGAAGGTTATATCCCATAACCAGGGTGTTCCCAACCCATGTCTCCAACCCTAATGTTGAACATGTTCGCCTCATTTGTAGAAATCAACTCCACCAGTTCAACCAACTTAACCATCGATAGTAGTTTAGATTGAGTGGTGTAGATCCGATTGGCTCTGAGCAGTGACGGCTCAACATCCCTATAACACCGTTTATGGTGGTAATCGCTTTGAGGATACCCATTATTGTCAATAACCTTCGTACTCTAGGCCAAGTTCAGCCTCTAGGCCAAGTTCAGCCTCCGGCCAAATCTACCCAGGGCACCATGGCTACCAACCATAATCGGCCTCACCAAAAGGGCTACCCAATACATAGCCAACCCTCCCTATTTTGTTCACTATTGAACATGGAATTGGTGTTTGTATTTTGAGCACATCGTCCAATCTCATTGTAGCACATGTTTTTTTGGTGTATGTTCTTGACAACAAGACTTGCCATATACCACTCCAATCTAGGTCAGTGTCCGATAAATTAGAATAGTGACCACATAACTAATGTCCACTAACCTTCTAATTTGTCACTCCACATCCCAAATCACAATATCCCTCAACCCTCCTTGTAACATGTTGCGTGCATACAAATATATCATATATATTTGTTCACAAGAGTTGCACCAGATTGGGTTTCAAGCGAGTCTCTATCACAAGCTTTTGTTGGATAGAAATTTTCAATGACTCCGACATCATGTAAGGTAGATGTGTGTTATTTGGATACTTCTCTCTCTACACCCACTTCTCATAGGATATTAAACACTCAATCATTACTAGATGATTCACAACTAACCACATACCACTCAAATATAGGTGTCCAGATTAGGGTTTAGGGTTTAGGTGTTCAGATTATTGGTATGTAAGATAACACATGACTACCTTATGTCAGACTGCTCTTGATGATTAATCATGCACGCGGGTGGCAGCAGGAAATTGAGAACCATATTAATGCTGTTGGGAGCAGGGCAATTGCAATTAGCAGCAGCAGCCGTGCCACAACTTTAATCCAGCACGAGAAATCTGCCATCCTTGAAAAGCTCGCAGCTGCTGTGCTCAAGGCGCAGGGTTTCACGCCCGCGGACAAGATTTCACTCACCGATGTGGTGGCCGTATGTGTTTCTGTGTGCCATAACCGCCTCCCGAAGCTTGACCTGCAACAATATAGCATGTTCACCCTATGGCAGTTCATTATCAGTAGGTTTCTCATATTTTTCTACATGCTTTGGTTAGAGCTCATAGGCGCAGGTAAATGAACGAATGAATGTCTGCAACCACCTGTATATGTATTCATCGACAAAAGTTACAGTAGAATTCATGGCCACCACATTCAAATTTGTACAGACAGTTTCTGAATGATGTTGTGGTGGATTTTCGGGTTACCCACATAAACACACAATCAAACTAATATACAATCACACTCCCAGCTCGCAGGGGTAGTAGCACTTGTCTCATAGTTTTGCACCGTAAACTTGTTTCGGGTTGATATACGAGCTCACGACTATGATCAAGATGAAGTGTTCTTCATTCACACCAACAGAAGTGATCGGCATCGTCTCTTCTCTCTCTTATTATAGTGGAGCTTCAATTACTTATCTAGAGCAATTTGGAAGAAGTTCCTTGTAAATGCTAGATTTTCTAAATTATTTATTCAATGGACATACATAAATCAATAATGTTGATTTGAGCCTAAACCGTAGAGATGTTTAAAAGCATCAACTCTAGAATATATATGCCTAGAAGTTACCATAAACTTTCATGTGGAGTCTGAACAATGTCTTTAGGGGAAGATGGAATACATTAACTTTTGTCTCAAAAATGATGTCCCCACAAGAGACCACCTCTGTCATGAGGTGGTAGCACTTGTCACATCCCTCAGCTCCATAAACTTGTCATGTCTTGTCCCAACTTTACATGTGCACTTAAGTCTATGATCAAGGGTGAAGAGTCTCTCCGTCAAGCCAAGATATGGTTGGTGTCATCCCTCTCTCTATGTGAGCCTCAAACAAAACCGATTGTAAAGTGGTAAAAACTTTAAGCATATAGCAAGTCTCTTCATTTTAGACTAGCAATCTAGGAACATTGTACATTGATGATTGTTGAAGAAAAGCGTTCATTTTAGGCTCACATATCTTACAATAGCTACTCTTTCATCTTTTGTGCTTCACCTCTTTGTTTGCATCAGTATCTTCACTATTGTAAAGATGATGAAGTTTACAACGAATTCTCTTCCTTTAGGTAGTTTAATGATATGCGAGGATGGTAGTTATTGAATCCACCTTCAAAGATTTTATTACAATCTCTAGTGGAAGAGAACCAATGGGGAGAATTTGAATAATGCTTTCAACATTGTGCAGTGCCCAACGAAATGGAATGATAGGACCATATTGTGGATAACAATTGTTCAAAGGATATTAGTTGCAAGAGGCCACCACCATCAACAAACTTTGTATAGTAGTTCATGCGAAAAACAAGTTAGTCATATCTCTTTGAAGTGGATTTCAAATTATGACACCTCCCTTGGGGTGCGTTAAAACCTACCCCTCCCAAGTTTATCAAGAATTTATTCCAATTGGGTCTCACTAGACTAATTCATAAATTATAATCCCAGTTTAGGATCTTGCTAAGCTTCCTATTGACCATGTAAATCTATCCATTCAAAATTTGAAAACGTTGAGAACTAGAATAATTTGCAACCTTAAAATTGACTTTTTGAAAACTCCTCTATCTTAAATTACCACTCTCCAATTGTTTCATGGGACCCAATTGGAATGAACTAATGTCCACGAAACTTTAGGGGACGAGCTTTTAACTGTTGAATCTCCGTCCATCCCGGGTTGATGGGTTTTATGTGACACAATAGGTGAGTGAATTAAAAGACCTAGATTGTAAGAGCATCTCCACCCATACGCGCTAAAGGGACTCGGCAAGCCCTTTGACGCGGCCTTGAAGAAAAACTTGCCCCACCCCTCTCGCCCGGGCTCTTCAAACTTGCCAGGGCTCTTCAAACTTCCGGCTCCACTCACTATCCTCGCGGGTGAGCGTTGCTCTTGCTGCGCCCACATTCCAGGCCTCATCCTCTTGCGATTCAGTGAATCGTGCCACTTTTGGGAATCAAGAGCGGTTCTGTAGGGCGGAGATGGCGGGATCAGGTATTGGAAAAGTAGGTTGTGCTTGGGCTTGTGCGGTACTTCTGTGCAGCAATAAATATTTTGGGTAGGCCTTCCGGACTTGGATTCCAGTGTGAATTGAGGGTGTGCTAGCTAGTTGTCAGAGTCATTCTTCGAAGAGTTTGCAATTCTGCTCATGGTGAGGGACAATCAGTTGGTGCGATTAATTGGGCCTTGCCGAAGTTTTCAAGGGGGTTGCAGAAGGTAATTAACTGTGCCGAAAATCTCTAAGTCATTGCGGAAAGATGGGGGTCTCCTATTGTGGAATGCTTGCTACTAGCATTTATCAGCAACATCGAGCATGAAAAGCATTCCATCTTTTGTATAAAGTTGAATCCTCATGAATCCTCACGAGCCCTGATGCCGAGAGACACAATCAAGTTATAAAGATGGAATGATGCTCTTGAGGGAATCTGGCTACCTTTCCTAAAATTGGAAGCAGAGCCTTGTTTAAGATTGTTGCAGGTAGAGATCAAAACTTGAGGAACAGCGAAGGACTTCGTGGATTTCATGTTAGGGTTGAGAATTGGTGCATTTGTTCCATGTTGCGATGATGACGTATGGTGGATTGTTCTGAATTGCACTATAGGATGGATCCATCGATTACGAAAATAATTTGTTGACACCAAGAGAGGTGTCCATCAACGAGGGTTTTGAAAGTTATATTAGGGTTTCCTGTGGCAATGGGGAGAGAGCTGTATGGTCCCCAGGGTTTAAAGGGAATTCTGGAAGGAGTGCAGAATGCGTTCATCGGACCAACAAGCTGGGAATCCACCTTCATCGCCACCGCAACAATCTTCGTGATCGCAGCGCCGGTGCTCCTGGTGGGACTCTCTCTTTCGGGTGTCCTTAGTGCATTCGTGCTTGGCCTCTTCACATTCCGGGCTTTTGGTGGCCAAGGCACTGCTATTGTGTTCCTTTACTTCCTTATTGTGAGTAATTTGATCATCGTATCTTCTTCCCTGATATTGAGTAGATTAGAGTTTAGATGGTTTTTCTCCTTCAACAAAGTCCTTCGATGTTCCTCGCAAGAAATCACCGCCAGCGAGGCCAGCTAAGTGACAAGCTCTCATTTCAGCACCTTCCTTGAAACAGGTTCGAAAGTGGAAAGTGGACAGGTGGGTTATTTTTGGCCAGTTTCGGACATGTCATCACAGGGAATATTCCTGACCGTTTTTGGCTTGAAGAGCCAATATGCAAGTAACGGTGGGCAATGTTCAAGATTGAAGTCTTCAATGCCCTTCAAACGCGATTTGGCCCTTCAAAATATACCTCTCTCAAAACAACCCTTCAAAATGCAACCCCAAATTGAAAATGAAGACGTCACTTGAAGTCCTCTATAATCTGCCCACCACAAGAACCAACAAGCGTAGGGCATTGTCACTACAAGAAAGTGGAGTTAGATGATTGATTCTTAATTCTTCACACTGTACTAGAAACATACACCATATAATTCATGCACAAGTTTAATATGAGTTTTGTATTTCAGTTCTATATTCTTAGATTGACGTCTTGGCTTTGAACAAGCCCTTCAACTGAAGGGCTGAAGTTTGAGAGCCCTTCAAAATGAAACTCATATGAGGGCTTCAATCTTGAACACTGACGGTGGGGGAGTGCCACCCTAAAGAAATTTAATGGATGTTTGGAGCCCTTCAAAGCGCATTTGGAGAGCCTGCCTTACTGCCCAAGGGTGGAGATGCTCTAAGCCAATGTAAACCATTTGAGTCACTTATGTACAAACATAGGTGGAGCTTTTCATACTTTGCAGCCAAACTTAAAGGAGATACTACTTGAGGATTCCATCACTACAAAGGCGTACAGTTTACACGAGTGTGCAACCATGAAATCCGATTGTGATTTGAAATCTGGGGCATTAATTGGGATATACATGATTTGCTGACATGTGTCGACACACCACAGGCTTGAAAGCACAACAGTATGATATGGCCACACGATTAGAAGTGCCCACAATAGACACATACATCTGAATTCAAAGGCAGGGCTAGGTCTTTTGCTCTTTACTTTGGGTTTCTACCACTCTTATCAAGATGAAGGGAAACCGGTTATAAACATGTCCATGTAAGTTTGTGGTTGATTCATCCCCACTACGTCTCACTGGACTAACTCAAGCATGTCTCTGATACTAATTCAGGAAACAAAGACCCAGCTTTAGATTTTCTTCAAATAAAAATCAAGTTATGTATCATACACAATATACTTGAATGCAACACTATATTTTCATTTCAGATAAGATTGACAGGCCCCATAAGACATTCAACCGGGCCTCATGAAATTAGGCGTTTGCATAAATTAAATATATTAGCTTAATTTATGCGTGTCGTGCCCCAAGGTGCCTAAAATAGGCGTTTTTCAAGAAATGGTTTGAAAATGCTCGGAATTGGACAATTGGAGTGTGTTTCATATGGCGTTGTGTGTGGCGTGTTTTATTGTGTTGACAATGAGAAGGCTCTAATCAACGAAGACGGTTGTCAACAGCACGAACTGCGCATTGAATTGCACAGACTCGTCGTCGAAACACATCCTGGGCGTTTTATGGAATGTTTTTCCTTAATTTATGTGCGCCACTATAATTAGTTTATGCATTTGTGTATCTATTTATAGAACGCCTAATTTAATGAGACTTGCATTCAACCCTAGCCATGAAATGACATGTATGCAACCATGTAATCATAAAGTATGTCAACAAATACACAACGTCTATGGGTGTTATTGAGTTTGATTTTCATGTTCTCTAACTTCTACCGATTAGATTTGCTCAAGCAGACATGTGTTGCATTGGCAAATCTACAAAAAAGTATAAGCAAATATCGGATTGAAGATCAAACGTCGTTTGGTTTAGTTACTTCAGGAAAATTACTGATCATTTTAGAGGAATCTATGGAATATATCTCAAACTAATAAAGAAAATCCTGAAGATCACAACATGGAACAGGTTGGACTCGGAAACACCAGGATTTTGACCAATTATGCCCAAAAATCTCATGGACATTGATTCACTATTGAATACGGAGTAGTTAATAAAATTTGAATACATAGTCCAATCTCTTTTGAACATGTGTCTTTTATGATGTTTGACATTCTTCGATCCTCACCAAACCACACACCACTCAAATATAGGTGTTTGATTAAGAAAAGTAAATGGATAACACCCACTTGGTGCATCATTGTATACCTTAACCCCTTTGAGATGTTGGGTTCTGGAGATACGTTGTGTCGTGAGGCGTATTTTTGCAATATGTGAAGTACGTATCTGATTTAGCATACAGTCTAGAGGTTGTTTCGGCGTCGGAAAATTAGTGTAGATGGATATTGTAGTGCTAAAGACGACGCAAAAGTTCGGAGAGCATTGTCTGTTGTGTAAAAAAAGCCACAAATAAAAAACGGGGAGGGTGTGCGGCGGGGTGGTCCAATGTATTCAGTGCTCTATACAGGCCAAGTATATGTAGGGAATGTATCCGAGGACGACTGTACAGTCAGTGCATCACCGGGAGGTACAAGTTCACACGCCGGAAGTGTGACCGACTATGGCTGTCCAAGTTCGGGTTCACGTATCTGAACATGTACCTCGTCACCGTAGGACGAGTCTGGGGCCAGAATACGTAGAAACCTCACTTCGGATGAATGTGCACTCTACACCGTGGATCTTAATTTTTTTTAAATCATGATAATTCTCCCCTACCCCCATGCCAACAGATTTCGCCTTTACCATATTTGCAAAAACCATTCGATTCATACCTGAAATTGAAGAATACATAACTTTGAGGCCATTCCTGGCCTCAACATCCCAAAGGGGTTAAGCATACTAAGGGTGAGTTCCATGTAGGCCACTCGCCCACCAAATTCTAGTGGGAATAAGGACAAACTTGCCCAAAGTAGATGAAATCTAGTGGGGTAGGGTTCATATGTGTCAATGTATGATATTTAGTGTCATATGGTATTAAATGTCACTATGGTAGCTTTTCGGATGACACTTCTTATGATTAAGTGAACAAATATTGTCATGGATGATGGATGCGTTCATCCATTGGCCAAAACCCTACCTTGTCTTGTCAGCAACTTGTGATGAAATATTGTCATGGACGATTTGAAATTTGGATGAAAAATCACAGGGTAAGTGACAGTAATTGCACCACTTTAAACCTATAATCCCTCCCAAAAATTACAAGAAATGACAAATAATGTTGGGTTAACATTTATTGTCGGTGACACTATACCGCGGTTTACAATTAGTATTGAGAAAGACAATTATAATCGGTGACACTAATTATCATATTTAGTGTAGCTACTCTCATCTTCTCAAATTTGAGCCCACCTACTAACCTCCTCCTCAATGTTACCAAGGATGGAGTTCTAGACCACATGCTTTTAAATCCTTCCCTGACTGGCACTTGTAGGTTAAAAAGTGCTTTTGTGGGCAAATGGAAGTCTAGCGGTCCATGTCCACAACCCTCCACATTCTAGAGTAGAGAGACCCATAACCAATCACTTAAGAGATTCTACGTCAAATCTAGAGAAGTATAAGGCAGTGCAAGTTTTTGTGTGTGTAGGAAGATAGAAACTAAGAGGACCGCAAATTTTGGTAATTTTATTTCTTAAATTGAAATTACTGTGAATGTTTGAAGCCAAAAGTTGGACCGAACATATTACCAATGTCTAGAGTCTGCCATAACCGCTCATTTTAACCACTCATCCCTCCTCACTTTAGCACTCCAATCCATGACATGTGTCATGGCACTATTGATTCTAGCCTGATCAAAATTCAATGTCAACCTTATCAAAATTCCTTCCTAGCTTGATCGGAATTCCGGTACTCTATAGATTGCCAATGGGGTCCTGATCGGGAATAGGCGCCTATTCCTGACTGGGACCCCATTGGCAATCTATAGGGTACTGGAATTTTGATCAGGTCGGAACCAATAGTGCCATGACACATGTCATAATTTTGAGTGCTAAAGTGAGAAGGAACGAGCGGTTAAAATGAGTGGTTAATATGACAAACTCTAAACATTGGTAATAAATTTGAACCAACTTTTGGCTTCAAAAACTCACGATTATTTCAATTTAAGGAATAAAATTACCAAACAATTCGCAGTCCTCATGATTGGTATCTTCCTACATGGGAAAAATTTGCACCACCTTGTATTTCTCAAGATTTGGCGCAAAATCTCTTAAGTGATCGGTAATGGGCGCCTCTACTGTACATGAGAACACCTCCAACCCACCCACTAGCATCTAGAATCTAGCGGGCGAGCGGTCTACGTGGACACTCACCCTAAACTTAACTATTTACTGCTGAACACATGATGGAACGACAATGGCAAATTGAATCCCGAAGTCCAGGTTCGATGAGGTTGCCAGCTGGCGGTGGCCGTGAAACTGCCAAACCCATGCTGGCAAGGACACGGGTGTACGTGGCCTAACTCTGAAACAGCCAATCAGCATGGAGGGAAATTAGCAGCAAAAGTGATGACTCTTCACCTCGTTTGACTCGGTCCTCCACCGACCTACTACTGTACCAGTACTACCTCTTCTGTCACTTCCTTCCCCGTCGTCATGTGAGCTACTATAGTTTGCCCTTGACAAATTCAATCTCATGTCTGCCTCCCATTAAGGTAGAAATACCATAACCCGTGAAAATAAGGTGATTCGCATTGAAGATCTGGTCTGACAATCAGGAGATAACTTTCCAAGATAGACGAGAACGATTCATGAAGAATGCAAGTTGTTTCATATTTTTCTGCCTTGTACAAAAAATGCTACAATTTTTCAAAGTGGAAAGTTGTCAAACCCCCCACTCGTTCACTAGATTCTCCCTACACTGAACACGGTAATCCGCATTTTCATACAGAACATCGCCTAAATCGGTTACTTCATGAGTACATTAACACTTGCCTCCCATTGGCTACACTAAGTGCGCATGCATTGAAGTTGCCGCCGAGCCATGATCTGTTTCAAAAATGGCACTTTGCCACTATGACGGCGGTCTAGTGCACGGCTAGAGGGTGGTTAATTGCTTATGGTATTTCTACCTTAATTCACTCTTCTTGTCAATGGAGAGAGAGAGGGAGAGAGAGGAACACACAAACTTCTCATTGTATACGAGAGTGCCTCTATAGGTTTGTTGCCGATTCATCTTAACCGACCTCGGGTAGACTATTCGAGGTCTTTAAAACCAATGCCATTGTTGAATCAACTAAAACAACTAATCTCCCGCATGCATACTATTAGAAGGCTTTTACATTGGGTGAATGGGAGGTACGTTTGGATACGATGATTCCCTTTCTCCTTTATCAATGCATTGGCATGGCATGGCTCCTCTACACTTCTCGATTGTTCTTATCGTGTGTTTTTGTGCAATGTGTTCAGAGGAAGTAGGTACGTTGATTGCTTATTTCACCTATGTGTGTATGTAGATATTCGTAAAGTCTTTGGATCAAACTCTAGGTGAGTTGGAGATTGTATCGGCTAGGGCGAACCGACCCATACATTGGTACCTTACCGGATGTCTAGTGATGTCACATTCGAATGAATCGGCCCTCAACCTCATAGGGGGGTCTTTTTGTATTGGAGCCACTTCATCCACAATATGTAGGATGGTTGATTTTAAGTGAGTGCCACGAATCCCCAGCCGTTCGCCCTCCCCGGTAAGGTACGGATATATGGGTTGGTTCGCCCCAGCCGATTGTATCCATAAATTCACCAAAGATTTTTGAAGCTGAACCCCTGTACATTTTTTCGAGGTACGGTTTTGGGGCTCTCATACATTCAATTTTTTTTTATTATGGTGTGGGATATTGCTTTGTGACTTTTTTTGGTGGATAAGGTTCAAATGTTGTCTTGAAAGGCTACGCTTTATGAATCCATGGGCCCAAAGTCATTTCAAAAGAATTTTATGAAGGTTTCATGTCATCTAGTATAAAGAGATAATAATGCACAATTGTTATGGATGTGCTAATTTATACATTCTGGAATTACGTTAACATGCTCAAAAAAAAAGTGGTATCAAGATATTTAAAATAACCAACTTTCTAGCTTGTCATTTTGCGATAGGTGAACCAAGCTAGCTTTGCACAAGCTGATCCAAGATATAGAATGGTGGGTGCCATGACCATGCCATGTTTTAAAGCCTATATTCTCTCAAAGTATTTGGGATTAACAAAAGGAAGTCCAAAGAGTTTCACCCAACTTTCCAAAATTAAACTAAGATACAAGACTAGCTACTAAGATCTCAATAGAAAAGTCTCTCAAAAGATGGACCAAACTACTTGTCTCATCTCTCTTTGAAGAACTTTACAGATCAATCTATTACAATGACATGATGAAGAGTTTGCCCTTGACAAATCCAATCTCATTTTGTGTACCTCCTCCTTCATCAATGCACTGCAGTGTGGAATGCGAGGCAATCCCGAATTACCTACTCTTATTGAGCTAAGTGTGGAAAATCACCCAAGTTTTTCTAATGCTCAAATAATCATGATACACAATGAGTGGTGTCGGGGTATTTAAAACTGGTTTTCTAACTTGCCCTACTAGGATATGTGGACCAAGCTAGCCTTACATAGATCAATACAAGATTTATGACAACATGTACTACTGAACTCTAGTGGATTTAATGTCATATTCACTCGGGGAAGTCACTTAGTGTATTCTTTGGGGACACATGAGCGTACAACACATATTTTTTGGGGGGCTATGTAGCTCATTTACTGCATTTTAGTGGACCCTATATTTTTTAATAATTCTACTTTCTTCAATTTCTTACCACCCTATGTGTAATTATAAATTAAAATCTCCATAATATTTCAGACCCTTCATTATTTATATTTATTTGAATTTTCCTTCATGGACAATAGCATTGTACTATAGTATAGCATTAGAAATGGAATTCATCACGCAACAAAAATTAAGTTGTGTATACAAGAAGCATGTTATTTGGGGCCATTCACGGTTGGGGTATTACTTTTGGGACAAAGGAATTAAGGACTTTGTCGCATTGGATCTTGACGTTTATTACAATTTACTATGATTTAATTAATACTTTTTAAATAGATAAGTAGATAGGTCATAAGATTTATCAAGAAAGATATTATTTGATATTAAATAATTACTAATAATAGATAAATTCCTTATGAAATAATTAGATAAGTCATAAAACTTGTAGAGAGGTCATATGACTTGTTTTGGCCACATCAATGGCAATTTCATTATTGAAGTGTACATCGGGGGTGAGTTATTTTCCTGTTTTTCATCCTAGTACCTTGGTATAAGTGTCATGTATCCATACATATATTTTATTATGTCCAATTCTAATTCTAAACGTTCTTTTTTCATGTAGCCATGTTATTGTGTAATTCTGGCCATGTTTGGTGTGTTATGTAAGGCTAGATACAATTGGTATGCAATACACTTTTAGTTCTATTAGTACACAATTGAACGATAAGTGCGAGGAAAAAAATTGGGATCATTTCAATTAATTTTTGTTGTCCTTTTCATTCCTTAATCCTAAGGTCAACAATTATGACAGTAGTCATGCATGTCCGTTAAGGAATGAAAAGGAAAGCTTAGATAACCCTATTCCTTGTAAATTAACTTTGTTGGTGTACTCATTATAGAATATTAAATGTAGGTATGATCCAAAGTATGCTCCACAATACAAATCTAAGCACACCGACTATGTAAAGTTATCTAAAAAAGTCCTTAAACCGTTAGACACCCAAAGTAGTATCCCAACCGTGAATGCCCCCATTTACATAATTGGTTACATGTCTAAGCCCATTGATAATGGCGTACTTAATTGTTTCATTCAAACATTGAAAGAAGTTCACAAATTCCAAAACAAACCAACATCACTAAAGTGTCCATAATGTGTTCACTAACACAGTTGCACTAACATTGCACATGTTATCATGCAAAGTGTGAAGACAATTTGAAATGCCTACTTATGAACCCTACGTGAAAATTGAGAAACGATCATCACAAAAGATGCCACAACCTCTTGCCTAGAACAATCCATCAATCCACCATAGATTCACCAAATATGGCCCCACAGAGCTCTTTAAACACGTAGGGGTCAATGCACGATGATAGAATTCTTGTCTTGCGTGGGAGGAACAACCATAGAATTATACAAACGTCAATGAAATGTTCCTCAAAAGTACACTTAATAACCCTCATCCAACGAGTTCATCCATTTTGCAGATGGATTTGTGATCATTTTTCATCTAGTTCTTATATTTTTCTTACCCTAAACTCAACCTAAAAATTAAAAAAATTCCCTACCAATTACTATAATGCTATTTTAGAAATACTATAAACATAATTTTGGGTATTACAAGTGACCCTATATTATATATAATGTGCTACCTCACATTTCTTCAAGGCTATGGTATATCAAAAAAATATATAATTTTTATCAACCATGAATAAATGTCACCCTATATTTGTTCTCTCATAGTTATCTAAATTTTTGACAGTGACTTCCCCGGGCATATTCACTTGTCAACTTTGTGACATTCTAAGTTTCCATTGAGAAAAAGTGTCATATTTGTGATATTATTGTGCTCAATAAGATGACATTAACGCAATAAAAACATTAGTGAGGTTCCATGCGCATACCCTATTTTAGATTCTAAAATTCTTTCAAAGTCTAAGAGGTGGAAATAGAAGATCCCAAAAATTTCACCCAACTTTCAAAATGGGCTCTGATACATGAAGAACTAAAGAGCTCTTAATAGAAAGTTTTCTCAAAGAAAGATCATACCCACAATTTCGTCCCTCTTTGAGGGACTTTACCAATAACTCTAATGTCCAGGGAGATTTTGGACAAACTTGGTCAAGGTCCTAGTGTTTCCAAGTCCAACCGGTTGCATGTAGTGATATCTTTTGGTTTTCCTGTATTAATTTGAGGCATATTCTTTAAATTCATCTCAGTGATTTGCCTAAAGTCTTGAACTTGAACTGGTCAATTCTCAAACTCAACCGGCCCATCTGTAACTAGCGGTTGGATCACCCTACCCCCTCTTCCTAAACATGGATAAGATTCTAGAGCAATTACATATTTTATTTCACCATTGTGTGTAAATTCTGTGCAGTGACATGATAAAGTGTTTCGACGTGTTTGCCCTTGAGAAATTTGATTTCTTATGCACACCTCTGGCTTATCAATGGCATGTGATGTGGTTCTGAATTGTTATTCTTACTAAGTTTATGGGTGCGAAAACAAATTGAAAACATAGACACTGGGTTCCAGATGCATGGGTTCAGTCTAGCAATTAGGTTCATATCTAGATTCACCTTTGTGTGTGAAAATTGATTGATTGAATGCAGTGATGACATGATGGAGTGTTCCCATGATCTGCGCAAAAACAGTGATTCAGCTCTGCTCGAATATTCAAGTTCTCAGTAATGAGGCAATCGTCATGGCTCTTGGAAACTGATATCTACGAGTACACCCGTTTGTGCTTCAATTAGCTACAAGTCGGCAGAATCTGTACTAAGCAATCTGCAGAATGCTGTAAAAGGTGAAGTAATTATTGCGCTTGCATGTGAATCGCGATCCCAAGTTGATCGGCTGGTGAAAGTGACAAAAATAAGATCAAACCCTGTTAATTGCTTTCAAGACAAAAAAATTGGTGTAAGTGGGTACAGATTCGGCAGACACTATGGCTGTGGGATAATGATAGCCAGATGGCGATCAGATTGAACAAGATTATGGCTACTACCAGCCTCGGAGTTCAAGACGACTTCACCTTAACTTAATCCAAATGCTGACACACCTCTCGTCTGTCGGGAAAAGTAGACTACCAAATTTGGTAGAATGTCAGATCTGGGATGCGATTGGCAAGTGATTTGTTGTCATCTATACATTAGTAAGGTTAAGGTATTTATGTTTATGTGTGGGCCTTAATTTTGTGGCCACTCTTCGTTATGGAAGTGACTATATTTGAGTGGTGTATGGCTTACCAAAAGACCATGTGTTATAGTGAGACTGGACTCAATATATTATGTTAACCACTTTAGGTCCAATTCCTAGAAGAGAGGGAATTATCATATATACCTCTCATCCATCCAACATAAAATGCGACCTCCTATAGGTTTGTTGGCAATTTATCTAAATGATCTCGAGCAGACTAATTTGGAGTCTCTAATGCTAATTCTGTTGTCAACTCAATTAAAAAAATGTGACCTCCAGGCTGCATACTATTACAAGACTGTTACATTGGATGAATGGGAAGGACGTTCATATACGATAATTCCTTCCCTCCCTCCCCCCCTTTTTTATTTTTTATTTTTTATTTTTATTTTTTTTAGACAGAAGGCCGACATGCCAACGCCAAAGCACAGGAGGCAATTAACCACCTGACATGTTTATGTCAAGTAGAGAGGAGATTTCATAGCCGGGAATCGAACCGCCAACCTCTTCCTTAAGATTTGGGTATCTCTCCACCATCATCTAGTAGTTTAGGGTCGTCTGGGACCCCTCCCTCCCAATTCTAACACCACAAGATTCTTGTTGGATGGTTGCAGCCCTCCCTCCAAGGTACCAATATACGGGTTGTTTTGCCCCAGCTGGATGGACGAGAGGCATGCTCATATGCGATATTGGTACGTGTGAACTTGGTACATATTAAGTCAGATGGTAAATGATCTCTTTGCACAAGACCATTAGATGATCAGTAACTTCAATGTGCCGCCTACTAGGCAAGTCTAAGCTTAACCCACTTCACAGGACTATAATTTCACACTCTCGGAACCTTGGTTTAACAGAAGAAGATCATCAACAACCAACAAGCTCCCTCGCCTCATTGTTGCTACCTAATTTATTGTGAGTGTTGCAGCAGTTCTGCAGTTTGCACAGGTCAGGATTAATAGGCGCACAGCAACATCCGATCGATCCAACCTCCTGGACATCCATGTTTGGCTCTGGGAATGAATCAGATGTTGTTGTTTTGTTAAATTCGATGTTCTTGAGAGTTAGAATCTTATCACATCATCAACTTCTTGGATCCAGAGTGGTTTCAGATCTGAGTAGTACTGCATTTCTTCAGGGCTTCTTCTGAATCTTCTTAAAATTATTATTCTGTTGTGGCTATTCCAAAGATCAGTACTGATCTGAGCTCCTATGTTAGGCTTTTGGTGTATGTATTGTTGGACCAACGAATTTTGTTCAAGTATTTACGTGTCGATGTGCAATTCGGTTCTGTAAGATGATCTTGATTTGGTGCAGTTGGGTGCAATTCCTGTGCAATTCGGTGGTTGCTTTGAAGTGTGTTTTATTAATTGTGTGTGTGTTGTGGATATGTGTGTGCAGAACGAGCGATCAGTGTATTTGATCGAAGGAAGGAGGAGAAGAGATGGCGGTCGGAAGCTTGAATGTGGAGGTCACCTGTGCGACTGGACTCAAGAATAGTGAGCTGATGGGCAAGTCTGATCCATATGTGGTGTTGAAGGTCGGAAAGACGGAGCAGAAAACCACGGTTGCTAAAGGTAAATATAACCTTCTTTTTCTTTAGAGTTGATCCGCAAGGATAAGGATTTCTCGCGACTTGCAAGTTGATTGAATAAGCTTAATTTAAGTTTCCTGGCTGCACCGTCTAATTGTTTTAAGTACTCTGGCTTTATCTTGCAGATCAATTCGCCAATCCAGAATGGAACCAGAAGTTCACTCTCCCTGTAACTGCGGCCGACTGCGACCTCCTTGTGCGTGTCCTCGATGATGACACCTTCGGCAGGGATGATGAAATTGGTCATGTCATGTAAGAATCCCTAAACGCTGTCAAGTAACCAAAACAAGAAAAGTCTGCACATCTTTGTGTCTCTGGAGTACTAGAAGAGGTTAAAGGTAAATATGAAGTTGTAGGAATTGATGTTACACTAGTTTAATGTTCTGTGAATCTGATGTTTTGCAGCATTCCACTCTCCGGTTTGTCACACGGAGCCAAGTCATTCCCCCTTGAGCACAAGGGCAAGCCTTCCGGTGGGGAAATCAAGTTGTGCTTGAGCTTCGTTTCTTCGGTAATGCAGTCGCCCTGCTTGCCTGTTCTTTTGAGGAATCAATTAGCTTCCGGGGTTTAATGATTTTGGTTTCTTACATGGTGGCTCTTAGTGTGCTGGTTTGAGCTTCATTTCTTCGGGAGTTCGCCTTGTCTGTCCTTTTGAGGAATCCATTAGCTTTTTGGAATTGATGGTGTTGGTTTCTCTGTGATGTCAATCTGCTCGATCTGTCTTCATGTGTTGGTTTGAGCTTCGTTTCTTCGGTAAATCACTCTGTCTGTCCTTTGAAGGAATCAATTAGCTTCTGGACTTAATAATGTTGGATTTTCTGTGATGTTAATCTGTTAAATGATAACGATGCTCGTTTCTCAGTGATGTCAATCTACTCAATATGTCTTGATTTGCTGGTTCGAGCTTCTTTCTTCTCTAATTTGCCCTGTCTGTCTTTTTGAGGAATCATTCAACTTCTGCAATTAACGAAGTTGGTCTTTCTGTGATGGAAGTCTGCTCAATTTGTCTTAATGTGTTGGTTTGAGCTTTGTTTCTTCGAATTAACGATGCTGCTTTTTCTGCACGATCTGTCTGAATGTGTTGTTTTTTTGGTTTAATTTCACAGGAACACCATGGAGGGGCTGAGGGAGTCACACACAGAGTTGAGGGGCTTTCCCTCGGCGGAGAGTCCCATGGTGAATCCCATGGCGAGGGTAAGAAGCACGTAGACGATCACGAGGTCTGCCCCGAGGGTGAGAACACCGAGAAGAAAAAGAGCAAGAAGAAATTCGGGTGAGAACGATTCTTTGCTTACACATCTGACACTTGAAAACTTCCAAGAAACACACTGTAATTTGCCAATTGCTGCTCTCTTTGTAATGGTGTAAGAATGAGCCGGAAGATAATTGTTCTGATGAGGATTCATGGTGTTCCCCAGCCTGTTCAAGAAGCACGAGAAGAAGGAAGGCGGCGATGGGAGCTCCTCATCTTCAAGCGACAGCGACAGTGATGACGAGAAGAAGCGCCGAGATGATTAAGTATGAATTAAATGATTTAGCCTCTGTTTTCTTCTTCCTCGAATTATGATGCACCGATTGACATAGCTGGTGCTGGTGCTGGTCATGGACATTGATCGACCGACGTTTTGTTCCGAAAAGAACTTGTGAAAATGTAATAAGTTCCGTACATACGAAATCCTAAAAAACAATTTTGAGGTGGACATGCTCGTAAATAGAAAATGTTTGGTGGCTGAATGGTGGACTACAAAACTCAGATATAGTGGAGGAACTTTAGTAATTCGATGTGTATCAGCTCTTTAATATGAAAGGTCTGCTACTTTCTTTCATATCTTGTATGATTTTGGCTCCGATCCACGAATTTGAAGAACTCTTAGCACCGAAAATCGTCACACGAAACAGGGAGTTGCAAGAGATTTCTGTAGCCCTTTTCTGAGAGTAATGTATCTAAATCCTTCAATGTTTAGAAATCCAAAGCGATCTGCTTAGTAGTCGTACTCGTTTGGGAGATGTCCTGTGTTGCCGGTCTTCATTGCACTTGGGATCCTGCAAACTTTCAAGATTCTTTCCTTGCAGGATCTGAATGCACTATACTCGAGGATAAGTTGAATTAATTTTGTATTGGATGCTATTTATCTTGGATTCATTCACTAAATACTTAATAAGATATGTGATAACCTCATTCTATAGGGAAACTAACCTTGCACTACGTCAGCCTCCACATCTTGGAAGTACAAGGTCTCTACCAATTGGGCAACGAAGGTTCACAAGTCTTTGGTTGTAAAAATGGGAATTTCGATTTTGTGCCCATCTCATCGATTCCTTGGAAAGCTCATTTTCTTGAGATAAGATAAACATCATCCATGGAAGCTGTAGCAACACTTGTCAGTAAGCAGGCAACAAATTACTCAGTGACATGACTAGACACAGAGGCAAAAGTATTGAAAACCCATATCTTTCAGCCTCAACTTTCAGAACATTTGCACTTAAATTTGTGTGGCATTGGGCTAAGTATCATGTCGCTTGTGGCTGCATTGTTGTCACTGTTTTCTTCAGGCACCTATAAATAGGGCGTTTGTTTATTCTTTTCAATCAAATCCCCAGTGACACTAATTTCTGCGAGTCACTAGCACTATCAATGCACATTTTTGTTGCTCTTTTTCCAAGAAAGTTTGCATTGCATACAACAAAATCCTTGAAATAACAACCCAAAAATGCTCAGCTTGTGGGCTTCAAATGCAGAGTATTTCAATGTCCTTGAAGGTTGAGAATGTGTCCAAGGCATCTTCTTACTTCGTTCCAGATCTTCTTCCCAAGACATATACAGGTTGTTATGGGACCCTCCAACCTCGAATTTCACAGCATTGTGTTCTCTTAGGTGATATCAACAGACACAATCCCTCCAGGCGCCATAGTTAATATCTTCTCAAGTCTTGAATTACAGAAGATGATCAAATTCTTGAATGAAGTAAAACATTAGGTATCATACTTTATGACTTTTAGCTCATGATTATGAGCACTTTACCTAAACAAATCACGTACTGAATTAGCTCTCAGGTACCTAATAAGAGAAATTCGTGCCAAAAGAAAAGCTGGAAAAGTGCAAGGCTAATCTGAATGTCAAACTTCTCAAATTGGTCCCTTCAAGAAGTAACCGAGATTATATAGTGCTTGAATAAATCAGAATAAATCTGGAAACTGGGTGCGTGAAGAAGAATTTTAAAGACCTATAGAATCACCCAGATGCCAAGTGAACAATAAAATTATTGTACTGATATTCGATGAAATTTGCTTTCAAATACAAAATAGTGCAAAGAATGATTGAAGTCGTGATTGTAAACTATTTCTTATTGCATACAGGCCGATGTGTAAATATTATTCAAGACACTGCACCCAGGGGAAAATTGCCATATGTTTCATGGAAACAAGAAATCCAAATCAGTTGATGGCTATATGAAGAAAACACTGTTATGCTTCAAGCGTTGTAATGAACCTTAGAGGAAACTGAGTAATTGAAAAATTCCAACCCACAAAGCTTTGGAAGTCTGTCTCTCTTGTAGTGAAGCCGATTAACTCATCCACAACCACCTCGACAATGTACTTATTCAATTAAACTTCAGCCCAGTTCAAGTGAATTTCCAACGACCACCTCGCCCACAACTATCAAACAAGGAGACAAAGTAAATATGGAGGATTCGTGTAAGAAGCACATGAAATTAAGGGTTTGCAAAAGAAAAGATTGGAGTGCTCCAAAGAGTAAAATTACAGGACATGTGATTGTACACCTGCATTTGGGAATTGTCGTTCTCAATGTCTATCTTAGCTTATAGAATTGCAGAAGTATGTACTCAATGGCAGATCAGTTTTTTGCTTTCACTCAATGGTTCAGCAGATTCAGTTGGTTCATTTTCATGACACATTTGAGTCATTTTGGATGTACCAATTGCTGAGGAATTAGCTTTTTGAACTCGGTATCATTTTCTGCTGAAGCTGGAAAGTGCTGACATAACATCACTTAGCTGATGAGCTGTGTTCAGCTGAAGCACTGGGTTTCCAACATCCGGAGTCTTTATTCTCGAATCTATTGTTGGGCCCATGAACATAGCCCATCAACTGAGTAATGTTATGGAGTTGTGACATGTAGTACAATAACCTAAAGTAGAAATGAGCTTGAATAATAATATGTACAAACATCAATCTTTGAAAGGATTTTCCCTCCTCATATTTGTGTTTGCACTACCCTCTACAACTCCTAAAAAATGCACACGATAGAGTCTCAGACCGTCTTGGCTCCCTTTCAAAAACTTCAATCAACATAGCCATCAAGAATGCTGCAACTGGCATTGAAACTTGTACATACACAAAATTTTACAAAAAACTACAACTTATGATGAGATCCAACTCAACCAACAACAACTCAACATCCCCACCAATGTTTTTGCTTTGTTTTTTTTTGCTTCATGATGCCAAATTGCACCAAAATTAGTAAGGTGATTTTCTTTAGAACAAAAACTTGAAAAAATGAGTCCAAAAAGTCATGTTTGCAACTGATGTTGTCGCCAACAACATCAATTATGATAGCTCCTCCCTTGTGACCTAACTCCAATTTTGCGGAAAATACTTAGATGTCCTATCGCTAACTTTAAATTTGGATACAACAAACAAAAGGCTAAATGACATATGAGTGTTTTGCATTGTGCAACCAACATGCATATACTCATAATACCCAAAAAAAAACCATGATCCCCACCACCACTGCCACCACCAACACCATGGCTAGTCTACGGCTAGACTAACAACAAATGTAAACTCACTCCTTGACTATGACTCGGCTAAACTAGGTAAGTGTTCACAACACCTATCAAGTGGGAGGGCAAACTGAGAGAGGGCAGGGTGAAAACACTAATTAATATTGTAGAACTCGAAGGTTGTTATTTTCAACTATACTAACCCCTCAATCGGGGTCAAAAACCTTGAATTAATGTAGTGAACTTAAATTGGGATAAACCAACAACCAATCTGTAGGAGGTCAGTTTCTACTATTACCCCCTCAATAGATGTTATGAAACTAAACCAGGCTAAATCTTTCCTTCTTAGCCTAGCTACACGGCTAGCGGGTAGTCAGAATGAATGAGGTTATGTAGTGGGCTTCCCAGAAACAAACTATCATAATAAGCTTAGTGGTAGTCTTAGTCGTTACGTAATGAGGACAATAGTGGTAGTCTAAGTCTTAAGGATCTTTTAGCACTAGTCCTGAAAGGTGACTAGTTAGTAAGCTTCTCGTCAGCTCAAGGAGTGCCTGTATACTTTTCAAGGTCCGATTTCTACAAAAATGTATTTTTAAGGCCTTTGGGTCCTTGACTAGGTGTAAACCGGATGTGGACCAAGAGAGGTGACCATGCACCAAAAAGTGGATGTGCTGATTTTTTAAATATATGTCCAAAAAGGACAGTTTTGGGACTTTTCATGTTTGACATTTTCCCCTTCTTCTTCCCTTCTTTCCTTGTAACTATGGAAATGTTTGGCAAAAAATAAAAAATAAAAACGTCATTTCTTTGTCATGGTGCCCTGACATTTGCAACGAGAGAACCTCTTGTGCCTCTCCCATTGCAAAACCCGTTGGACCATGATAGTGAATAATGTAGGCGTGAAAATAAGCCTTTTGGGGACCTCAAGTTCCATGGTCTCTCTTACATTTTTTTCTTGATGTAAACCAAAGTGGTCCCAGGACGACTTCAACGGCCAATCAGATATTTTAGAGGAGCAAGGGATGACTTCATGGGCCATGATGTAAACAACCCCTCAATAAACATGCACTTCCGATAACCATAACTAAATCAACTAAGATTCAATTTTCAATCCGATATTTGTTGATACTTCATCATAGATCTATATGCTTAGGGGCGTCGCCAACCTTGATTTTTAAGGTAGGTCCACTCGGGAAATCGAATTTTATTAAGTGCATATTTTTTCAGGAAAAATGTCATTTTATCTTGTGCATATTTCCTCTAATAAATTCCATTATATCCAGTGCACTTATTAGGACTTAAGACATCTTGCTAAACCCGTTTTCAGGAGTATATTATATTACGAAGGAATTCCAGTCTCTCCTGAGCCGAGGCTTATCCTAATGCAACATTAGTCAGAAGAAGTTGAAGAACATGAAAAACGAACCGCATAACACCCACAAGCGAGCTAAGCCTTCAAGTAGAATTGATTATGGATATCTACTATACAACGGACAAGGTGGTGAGGCCGTTGTAAGTGGAGGTGGTAATTGATGGGATGCTTGGAGACGGGATGGAGGATTCCACCGGGTCGAGAGATTTGGTCAGAATTTCAGAATTCTCAATTTCCCTGTCCTCCTTGGTAGAATTAACTTCTTTAGTTTTCAAGCTGATCATTAGGAGCGATTGCTCACAGATGGATTCCCAATCCCGACGTCCTGAGAACATTTTTGTGTTGCAGGTGTTGGAGGGAGGCGAGGCTTCGGGCTATGGAGACGTCCACGCAGTTGTGCTGCTGTCAGAGAAGAAGTTGCGCCTATCAGGCGTTCGGAGCTTCGGAGTGGAGTATATGTAGGTTGAATTTGCCTTGAATCTAATTCCAGAAAGGAACAGAGAGCAAGAGGGTCACCGATAAATAGTTCGAGGCGGCGGGCGATGGATTCGGGGGAGAAGCTCCCGTGCGAGGTGATGGAGCAAGGGCTGGCGTTGTTACCCGTGCCCGATCTGTGCAGACATCGCAGTCTCATTAAGAGATGAGATTCGCTCATCTGCTCTCCAGAATCCGGGATGCGGTGTATCCAGAACGCGACCAAGGGCGTCATCAAAGGAGAATGCTTCGTTGTCAAACTCCGGCTCTGCATCGACTCTGCAAGAAGCGGTGCAAGGTGCAAAGAGATATCGAGCTGGAGCATTTTCGACCTCGACACAAGGCTGTGGTACAATGTGGAGGATACATTGCCCGAGGCTTTTGCTTTCATGAGTCGGCCATGGCTGCAGGTTTAGTCTGCACATTTAGAAACGCATTGACAGATGACCAGCGTCGTGCATCAGCTAGTAACAGCTCCATCACTACGGAACGCCAGATATTTCAGTACTGCCAAATCCAGCTCTGTATGTCCGTCTTGACAGAGCCAATCTGAAATTTGTGGTGGACGATGTCACCCAGGCCTACAAGATCTTTCGCATATCTGTCGATGTTTCTTGGAGACCTGCTCAAGGTTATTGCATGTGCATTTACAATTCCACTAGCGATCAAAGGAGATTCTCAACAAACCCTCCGCTAAATCTCAGCAACGACCTTGATAAACATGTACGCAGTGCCGTGTATGAAGGAGTTTTTTTTTTTTTTTTTTTTTGGCTGATGAAAATAGACCTGCCCACGGGCTCTACAGCTTCAACGACTTTGCGGATTCTCGGGAAGACACTGGGGTGAAGTGTGGACAAGATCGCTTGGTTATGATTGAGTATTGTGATCTGGTGGCGAGCAACAATCGTTTGTTTCTCATCAATCAAAGCTTGACAGATGTATCTCGTCTAGACGAAAGCATGGTGGACCAAAGGGATTGGCCTGGTATTATAAATTATGCAGACTACTGGAGCAAGTAGCCGTTCTGACCACTAGACATAAGCGAAATCTATCTTTCGGAGAAACACTTGCAAGACGGTGGTTCAGACGACACAAGCAGAAGTGTTTCAGCGATTTGACATTCCAGCATCGTATGATCGCTCCAAATTCAGCTGTGGCTTTGAGTTTCGAGCAGCTGGGTTTGATAATTCCATACTGCTGATGACGAAGAAAGTGCATGGAGAGAGTGGAAAGTATGTCTTGTATAACTTGTTGACAGGCTTGTGGGAAGTTTTGCCTCCAAACCCAGTGGAACGCCTTCACTTTGAGGATGGGTACCGTGGGTCCTTGTGGAGGGATGGGCAATATGTGACTGCTTATCTACGTCTGCCCAACACACCTTGGTAAGAATTTTGTGGCAGACTTCATACGTAGAAACTGAATTTGGAGTTATCTCATATACAAAACACATGTATTATATATGCTTGGCATTCACGTTTTGGTATAGCAATGCGTGCTGTTGCAGGGCTTGAAGATGACTGCCAGTGACATCATAATCCTCAACATACGGCAAATTTCAGCTGGATCGATCTCTCTATGTATTTCACGTTGAACCAGGACAATTTTCAAATCATTTTGGAGTTCTTGAGGTTCAGTTTTGTTGTCTGCGATGGACACGAACACACGGCTGTTGGATTGTTGGATTGGGTGCTCACATAGTTCATTGGATTGAAACATGCAAGTGTTGTTGCGATTTGCGCTGAGTGTTGAAAACAGGAGAAGCTTGAGACCTGAAAGGTGCTCACTAAAGTTTTGATACACTATGACTGTCCGTGAATTTCTAGTGTCCAGCCTTCTTAGAAAGCGGACACAATTTTTGGACAGTTTTCGTATGTCAGATTTTTTCTGTGTTTGAGTGTGTGGAGGATGTTTGTCTCTCTCATCTCAGGTGCATGGCCGCCATCAGGGAGTGGATTTGGTCATGATTCGCAATTGCTAACCTGCTCAAGCTTCTAATGATCGAATCCATCGGCTGGATGATTCCACAGAGCTGGAGGTGTTCACATTAGCCTCATCTACCTTACTGTGAGGAACTTAGCAGAGTGCGAGTAACTTTTCCAACGCGAGTCGGGAAGTGAGTAATGTTGTCAGTCTGCAGTTACAGCTTCTGTTTGTGATTTCGGAAAGTTCAGCGCAGCGTGGTTTCCGAGCTCAAGCTTTTTGTGAGGTAGCTCTTGTTCAATCTGCATTGCATTGTTTCCGTTGTCAGTATGTATCTGCATTGCTCGCGGTGCATTCCTCTGTCCATTATCAGTGGAGTGCACTTGAAGCCTGCAGCTTGCAATTGTATAAGCACGCGAGATTCATCAAGGAGATTATTGGTGTCACGCTGTATGAGGCGCCCCACTTCAGCTTCACAAACCCCGCAGCTAATCATTCATATATGCGCCTTGATATTGGGGTCTGCCGTAGCGCGCCACTCCCACGTGAGAATTCCTCCCGGTTTCATTTCATCGTCAATTCCTGTTTTACTGCATGCAAGAATTGGTGAGATGCTCGGAAGGCTTCAACCAGGATAGCAGATTTTGCCAGAAACTCAGAATTCTCAACTCCCTTCTCTTCGTTGGTAGAATTTTCTCTTGCTTGTGAAGAGCCGAAGCTCTTAATTTTCCGAGCCGATCGTTAGGAGCGATTGTCCGAAGGCGGATTCCGAATTCCGACATCCTGAGTGCCTTTTTATGTTGCATGTGTTGGAGGAAGGCCAGGCTTCGAGCGGTTGTGACTTCCACCCTATTATCCTGCGGTGAGAGAGTTAATTGCGCCTGTCAGGGATTGGGAGCTTCGGAGTGGACCTTGTGTAGGTTGAGTAGACATTGATAATTCCATTAATTACCAGCAAAGAACAGTGAACAAGAGGCTAGGAGAGTGAAGAAGATGGTTCTCGAAGGGCCATGGCTTCGGAGGAGAGGCTCCCGTGCGAGGTCGTGGAGCAAGTGTTGCCGTTCTTGCCAGTGCCCGATCTTTGCAGATTTCGAAGTGTGTGCTCTCCAGAATTCGGCACTCGTTGTCTCCAGAACGCCACTAACGGCGTGACCAAAGGTGCATGCTTCGTGGTCAAGCTTCGGCGCTACATTTAAGCGGTGGTTGAATGTGGAGGAAACATGGCTCAAGGGTTTTGATTACCACGTATCGGCCATGGTTACCAGATATTGGTGGTCTCCAACCACATTGGGAAAAGCATGCGACTACTGCCGAATCCACCTATGTTTGTCGATCTTAAAGGAGCCAATCTGAAAATGGTGGTGGATAATGTCTCCCAGATTTACAAAATCTTTCTAATATCGATATGCATAAGTCTTCGTGGAGATCTCCCCAAGATCATGGCATTTGCGTTTACGATTCCACTACCGATTAATGGCGAATCTCACCAAACCCACCGGTAGGTCGATTTCTCGGCAATACACCTGATAAGCATGTACGTAGTGCCGTGTATGCAGGAGTTCTATATGTTTTATTTGCTCATCAAGATAGACCTGCCCATGGACTCTACAGCTACAACGACTCTGCGGATTCTTTGGAAGATACTGGGGTGAAGTTCGGACAAGATCACGTGATTATGATTGAGTTCTGTGATCTAGTGGTGTGCAACAATCGCTTGTATCTCATCAATCAATCCTTGATGGATCAAAGGGCCTGGATTCTGAACTATCCAAACCACTGGATCAACAAGCCCTTCTGGCCACTAGACATAAGCGAAATTTCTCTTGAGGAGAAACACTGCAAGAGGGTGGTTTCAGATGACAATAGCAGAAGTATTTGAGCAATTTGGCACTCAAACACCGTATGATCTACCCACTTTCAACTGTGGCTTTGAAATTCGAGTAGATGGGTTTGATAATGCCATACTGCTGAAGACGAAGAAAGTGCATGGAAAGACAGGCAAGTATGTGTTGTATAATTTGATGACAGGCTTGTGGGAAGCTTTGCCTCCAAACCCAGTGGAACGCCTTCGATTTGAGGATGGGTACCGTGGGTCCTTGTGGAGGGATGGGAAGTATGTGACTGCTTATCTTCGTCTGCCCAACACACCTTGCTAGGAATTTTGTGTAAGATCGCATAACTGGAATATGAATCTGGAAGTGATGTCATCCACCAACACATGACTACTTATCCTTAGCAGTGATTCTTTGGAATTGGAATGCGTATGGTTTGCAAGGGATAAACGAAGACTGCCAGTGGACTTTCTTAATCCTCAACACAGGGCAGCTCTCAGCTGGAGTAATCTCTCTATGTATTTCACATTGAACCATCATAATTTTCAAATAATTTTGGAGTTCTTGAGGTGAAGCTCTGCTGTCTGCGATGGACACGACCACACGGCTGTTGGATTATTAGATTGGGTGCTCAAATAGTTCATTGGATTGAATCATGCAAGTGACTTGCGCAAGCTTGATACCTGAAAGGTGTTTACTAAAGTTTTGAAACACTATGAGTGTCCATGAATTTCGAGCGTCTTAGAAAGCAGACACAAGTTTTGAACAGTTTTCATGTGTTAGATTTTTGCTGTGTTAGAGTGTGTGGAGGATCTTTCTCTCTCATCTCATTTGCATGGCCGGTATCAGGGAGTGGAAAGCCAAGGCTCCACCGTGTAATGTATAGCTTTTGTTTTTACAGGAAAAATGCAGATTTGAATTCTGGATAGGACTCAAGCTCAGAAGCGTCATCTCTGAAAGTTAGAATGTACATTCGTTGGGCCAAGTTAGCACTTAGAAGCTACGACACAGTAGAGGGTTTCCTGGTCTTTAACTTGAAATCACATCAGGATAACAGTCTTTTGAGAAGCAGAAAACGTGAAGCTAATTTTCTCAAAATAAATAAAGTTTCTAAAACTTGTAATTGGTCAACATAAAAGCATGTGTGTAATATCTGGTTGCAAATGTACAACAAACACAAGTTAGCAAAGTTGGCTCAGTGGAGGATTGAAGAGAGATACATAAGTTGCCATGTAGTGAGGTTCAGAATCTCACCTCTCCCTTTCTACTATTTAATTTGGTGATTTCTCAACATTCCCTATAATATTGGGAGTCCTTATAACAGTGACAGATGAACATGTTTCCATCTTCTACTCATTCAGATACACATTTATAGAGCAACTTCAGTGTACCTATAATGAAGGCCACCAGATTCAGCATCCGACAGAGGATGGTAGCAGAAAAGTGTCTCTGATGGCCCTAACCTGAAAGCTGTACCACGAACACCATAAACAAAATGTAAGCAAGAGAAATCTGATAACCTAAAATACTGTCAACTGTCAAGCCGCTGCAATTAGCAGACTAATCCAGCATCGGAGGCTCCAACTGCAAAACAACAAGACAGATTACACTCCACCAGACGCACATCTCATTCAATCCCTCCAAACTTGACGAAAAGAATAGAGAAGAAAAAGCTTGATTTTTAAGCTGAATTCGGGATGAGCATCACTTAGAAATCGATGCAGAAGTAAGCTACCGGGCCATCCAGCTGTATTCTATCTGCTTCGTAAGTTAGTTGGCACCAGTTGCAGGCTAAACCTTGGTTGAGAGGCAATCCAGTCAGAGATGATGGCCAGACATGATTTTTTTTAACCATTACTAACAATTCATGCTGCATCATTGTATAGTAGATTATACTATGTAGAATCCTTTGTAGGTAACTGTCTAGCCTCAGTTTTAACTAATGATGGTTCAGGAGTAAGTTAGTACTTTTTAAGATTCTTAAATTTAAGCGGCAGAGTCTGTCCTGATTGCCTAATGACTAAGACCACCACTGGGTGTCCTGACAGGTACGGTGGGAGGCTGTACAAGTAGAGCAAGAAGGGTTTAGGGTTTAGGGAGAGTGTGAGAAACTTAGCAGAGTGCGAGTAACTTTCCAACATCGTGCATCAAGTCGGGGAGGGAGTATTTTGTCAGTTTAGAGTTATATCTTCTTGTTTGTGATTTCGGAAAGTTCAGCGCAGCGTGGTTTCGGAGCTCAATGCTCAAGCTTTTGTAAGTTACCTCTTGTTCAATCTGCATTGCGATGTGTCCATTGTCAGTGTGTATGCATTGCTCGCGGTGCATTCCTCCGTAGAATTAACAGTGGAGTGCGCTTCGAGCCTCCAGGTGACCATCGTGTAAGTACGTGAATTTCATCAAAGAGATTATTGGTGTCGCGCTCGATGAGGCGCCCCACTTCAGCTTCAGAAACCCCGCAGCTGACCACTCATATATACGCGTCGATGTTGAGGTCGGCCATAGCGCGCCATTTCCACGTAGGAAAATCTCCCCCTTTCATTTCATCCTCAATTCTCGTTTTGCTGCCTGCAGGAATTGGTGGGATGCTTGGAGGCTTCAACCAGGATAGAAGATTTCGCCAGAAACTCAGAATTCTCAGCTCCCTTCTCTTTGTTGGTAGAATTTTCTCCTTGAGTGTGAAGATGTCAGGTGTAAGGTCTGTGAAAAGGACTACACTAAGAACTCTGGTTAACTGGAGTTCTTAGTGTACACCGTTTTGCACGGACCTTACATGTTACAGAAGAGCCGAAGCTCTTGAGATTTCGAGTTGATCTTTAGGAGCGATTGCCCACAGGTGGATTTCCCGTCCAGAGATCCTGAGTGTCTTTTTGTGTTGCAGATGTTGGAGGAAGGCGAGACTTCGAGCTGTTGAGACTTCCACCCCATTGCTGCTGTCAGAGAAATAATTGTGCATGTCAGGCTGCGGGATCTTCGAGTGGAGCTTATGTAGGTTGAATTTGCATTGAGTATAATTCCAGAAAAGAACAGAGAGCAGGAGGGTCACCGATTAATAGTTTGAGGCGGGCGATGGGTTCGGGGGAGAAGCTCCCGTGCGAGGTGGTGGAGCAAGTGCTGGCGTTGTTGCCTGTGCCCGATCTGTGCAGACATCGCAGTGTCTGCAAGAGATGGACTTCGCTCATTTGTTCTCCAGACTTCGGCACTCGGTGTATCCACAACGCGAGTAACGGCGTAGTCAAAGGAGAATGCTTCGTTGTTAAGCTTCGGCTCTGCATCGACTCTGCAGAAAGTGGTGCAAGGTGCAAAGAGATATCGAGCTGGAGCATTTTCGACCTCGACGCAAGGCGGTGGTACAATGTGGAGGATACATTGCCCAAGGGTTTTGATTTCCATGTGTCGGCCATGGATGCAGGTTTAGTCTGCACATTTAGAAACGCATTGACAGATGAGCAGCGTCGTGCATCAACTATTCTCAGCTCCATCACTATGGAACGGCAGATATTGGTGGTCTCCAGCCTCATTGGGAAAAGCATGCGAGCACTGCCAAATCCACCTCTGCCTGTCCATCTTGAAGAAGCCAATATGAAATTGGTGGTGGACAAAGTCTCCCAGGCTTACAAGATCTTTCTCATATCCGCGGGTCTTTCTTGGAGATCTCCTCGAGACCCTTGCATGTGCGTTTACGATTCCTCTAGCGATCAATGGCAATTTTCAACAAACCCACCGGTTGATCCCATTAATAAACCTGATAGGCATGTACGCAGTGCCGTGTATGAAGGAGTTTTATATGTTTTGTTTGCTGATGAAAATAGACTTGTCCGTGGGCTCTACAGCTACAACGAGTTTGCGGATTCTTGGGAAGGCACTGGGGTGAAGTTCGGACAAGATTTCATGGTTATGATTGAGTATTGTGATCTAGTGGTGAGCAACAATCGCTTGTTTCTCATCTACCAATCCTTGATGGACGAAACCTTGGTGGACGAAAACTCCCGGCCTAGGGTTAGGGCTCGTCTGCCAACCCGGTCGTCCTACAAGCCTTGCTGGCCACTATACATAAGTGAAGTCCCTCTTTTAGAGGAACACTGCAAGACGGTGGTGCAGATGACACAAGCAGAAGCGATTCAGCGATTTGATATCCAAACACCGTATGACCGCTCCAAATTCAGCACGGACTTTGAGATTCGAGCAGATGGGTTTGACAATTCCATACTGCTTATGACGAAGAAAGTGCATGGAGAGGGCGGAAAGTATATCTTGTATAATTTAGTGACAGGCTTGTGGGAAGTTTTGCCTCCAAACCCAGTGGAACGCCTTCAGTTTGAGGATGGGCACCGTGGGTCCTTGTGGAGGGATGGGAAGTATGTGACTCCTTATCTTCGTCTGCCCAACGCACCTTGGTAAGAATTTTGGGTCAGATTACATAATTGAAACTGAATTTGGAGTTATCTAATGTACAAACACATGTTGCTTGCATGTCAAATGTGAAATAGAGTGCTGTAAGTTATGTCAATTTCATAACTCAATGTGACACAAATGTTGTTCGTGTCAAATAGAAAATCTGTAGACCATTAGCCTGTTTCTACCCCGTTTCTACTACTGTAGTGATTGGCAAATACGTGTTGCTTGACAAACACTATGTTTGGCAATGACTCTTTGGTATTACAATGTGTATGGTTGCAGGGGTTGAAGAAGACTGGCAAAGCTTCGGCTGGGTGTTGAAAACAGAAGATTGATACTTGGAAGGCATTAAAGCTTCGGCTGGGTGTTGAAAACAGTGAAAGATTGATACTTGGAAGGCGTTAACTAAACATTACTAAACTTTTGATTCACTATCCTTCTCTATGAATTTCCAGTTTCGAGCCTTCGACAGCAGACACAAATTTTGGACAATTTTGGTGTGTCGCATTTTTGCTGTGTGGTGGAGGAGAATCTATATCTCTCTCTCTCTCCCACCTCTGTTGCATGGCCGCCATCGGAACGTCATGTAAGCCAAGGCTCCACCCGTGTAATGAATAGCTTTTGCTTGTACAACAAAAAAATGCAGATTCAATTTGAATACTGGACTGGACTCAATGATGATACTCAGAAGCGTCATTTGTGGAATTTAAAATGTATACATATACATTGGGCCAAGTTTAGACTCAATGAAGAACATGCAAATCAGCAAAACTGCATATCTCATTTCGGGTTCAAGAGTTTTGATGTGGGCAAGAAAGTATGTGATCTCAAATCAGCAAATGCATATCCATTGCTAATTTAAGATCGCATCTTCAACTGTGCAAGTTATAACACTATGTATTGTTTGTTTACAACTTTGCAATTTCTCCATCTTTCCAACTTCAGTCAGCCCCTGTTGGTCCCAAAAAATTTATGCATTACAGCATCTAACACCGGGATTAATGGTGTAACATTCTCTGCTTCATGGACTTGCTGATTCTGGACTTACTTAGTACCAGAAGTACCCTCCAAGAGTCACAAGTCTCCAAGCTCATGCAATCCAACAGTATAAAATTTTGTTGCAATTGGAGGCCTGTCTCACTGTCTCAGCTGTGTGAAGTAAGTTAGCAGAGACTTTGATCTAAAGAAAGACTCCAAAACTAAATCTCATATTTGTTGTTGGGTTCTGTACTTATTGCAAGAATTATTATTAAGAATTATTGTTTCATTGACATAACATTACTCAGCTAATCAGCTGTGTTCACAGGCCCCGCAGTAGATTCAATAAATTGCCTCCAGTGCTTCAGACAGAGTCTGAAGGCAACCGAACATAGGGCTGGGCGAAATGACCCGTACACTGGTTCATTGGAGGCAAGGGTTTAGGCATCCAACAAGGAATGAGTGTATGGGTTGGTTCGCCCAAATCCTGAACACAACTCATCAGCTGAGTAATGTTAAAGAGCAAGCAAAAGTGAAACCAAAGGTAGTTTCACTCTCAATCGAGTGCAGAACCACCTTTAATTGGACATACCATATTTCAAAACTCCTTATTTGGCCTTTACTAGGACCCTCCTCTTTTGGTGTAACACATGGGTCGTTCATCCAAACTCTGGGAGACTTTCTCCCTAAGGTATGCGGGTGTATTCAGTTACTTTCCTTAATCGGACACCAATACTTGAGTGGCGTGTGGTTGGGTGAGGATCAAAAAACAAGCACCATAAAGACACATGTTCAAAAGAGAGTGGACTACATCTAAAAATATCGTTAATTGCTCCACATTCAACCGTGTGCATGTAATTGGGATGACCTAACTTATGGGTTTAGTTAAGGAATCAACAAGCATGCACTTCCAATGTTAACCATAATTAAATTAGGGTTGGTCTAATTTTTGTTGATACTTTCATTGTACATTTGCTAATGCAACACAAGTTTCATTGTGTAAATCTAATCTGTATAAGTTGGAGAACACAAAAAACAAACCAAATGACAAATCAAGACATTTCCTCAAAATTTTAATCTTTTTTGGTCTCTCATTTAATGCTATGGGCATCTCTGTTGATATACTTCTAAATATAACTAATTTCATGGGAGATATGTGGATCCTTAATAATTACTTGAATATTATGTTGTCAAAACATGATTAAAATATATCTAATGCTAAATTCATATAGTTGAATGTTAAAATAATGAAATATAATAATAAAAAACTACAATGACATCATCATAATCAAATCTACATGTTCTATTGGAGGATCCTATGATAAATTTCAGCATGTTGTAATTCTAGACTTGGACTTACAAGCTCAATTTCACTTCATATCAGTTACACCCACATACCATATAAGCCAATCTCCCATAACTTAGTCTTCATGTACAAGTCCTTACAACTCATGTGCCCAAGTTATAATATCATTTGTTGTGCAGCCTCAAGTCTTGTCATAGAGTGCGTTTTCTTGCGTTTGTTTTTTTTTATCTAGGGGTATCCGGTGTATGGGCTAGCATGTATTTATTTGAATGGCCCTTGCATTTGGGTACTTTTCTATTCTCTTCCTTCATTTTGCCGCACTATACGTGTGGGCGTTTGCATTTCCCAAGTTGATCCATAACTATATGATCAAGAGAAAACGAAGAAAACGCTGAATTGTGTAGCTATGAAATAAATAAATCATAACTCATGATCCATAATATATTTGGAAGTTGGAACTCCAACTATCTTAAGGCTCTTACAAGAAAAAGATGTCAAAACCTAGAAACCACTGTCTTATATGAAATGAAATTGATTTTAGAGTCCGAGAAGCCAAAAGGCTAATGGGTTACCCTAGAGTGGCGGAGTGCAGTAGCCTCTATGAGATACAGACTAATGTCAATTTGATGATCTAATTGAAAGGAAGATTGTCAACTAAATAGTTTTTACCTATAAACTTGAGTGAAAATGAACTTGAAGTAAATTATAGAAAAATCAAATAGAATTGCATACACTTGAGTGAGTGAGTTTATGTAGATTTTAGTATATTTAAAATTTAAAATTTAACAATGCATGAGATTAATCATTATCATACTTCTATATAACTAAATAAAATACTAAATTTAGTTCATTTTGTTAGCAATTGCAATTACACGGGTTGCCATTTCAAGTTTCACAATTGGAGTTGAGATGTAGAAGTTATACAAGGCCAAAGTACAACTTCCCTTTCTATTCAAACGATTTCATAGGCCGGGCCTCCCAATTATGCTCACTATTGAACCCATAAGGAGTATTGAGCATATTATGAATGACCTGCTTACTATATGTTCTTATGTTTTCATTACGTAACCCTTGTACCAATACTACACAAATGCATGTAACAAAATGTTACACAACTTATAAACCACACCATGCTACACTAAACATGCAGCACATGTCACATAAGCATGTAACACAAAACAAACATCATTCCATATCAAAACACAATGCATAATTTGGTTTTCAAAACTATGTTTAATTGTACAAAAGTTTGAAAAGTATAAAATTGTGGGTGTATGAGTCACCCCTAGACGTACCTGAGGGCAATATAAACTATCTTGATACCTCAAGAATTTACTTTAATATGTAATGTTACATCTCAACCTACTTGACATGGTTGGCCATTGTTTCAAAATCTCACATTTGTGTTCAAACTCCTACAACTTTTTGGCAAGAATAAGAATGCACAGAACCGAGATCAAAGCATTGATGTTCATACATGACATGATGCTTGATGTACCAAAAGGTGGATGTTTGGATACATTCACGTCATAACTTACATCCCTTTTTAGCAAGTTAGATCATGTATGGATTGATCCAAGTCCAAACCGAACTCCGCATCGGGGCTCGGGAAAACCCAATCTACCCTATCAAAGTTTATTGTTCATGCGCATGAATTGGGGTGGCGGGACCCACATAACCCCACAATTAGCTGCAACTACCTCCTTTGGCACATATAATGTGAGGGGTCGTAATCTACAAGCCTTGCCGTATTCCACCCAAACATGGGGCCGGGGATTCGTGGCACACAAGTAAAATCATCCATGCGGATGAAAAAACGCAGGAATCATCTAAATGACTATTTTAAGGCAATTGATTCCGGAAATAGAGTCAAAGGCCCCGAATTAGTCTAGTGATGTCACATTCGAATGAATCGGCCCTCAACCTCATAGGGGGGCTTTTTTAATTGGGGCCACTTCATCCACGATAACTTGGATGGATGTTCCTTAGTGAGTGCCACGAATCCCCAGCCCAAACGTGGAAGAGTCCAATTAAGAAGAGTGACCACATAATCAAGGCCCACTTAGTCTACTTAACCTTAGCCATGATCCCATTCAAAGCTAACTTAACTTAACACAACACATGAGACTTCCAGTTCGTTCCAACCATCGAAGGAACCTGAAAGGAAAGGAAAGGAAAGGAAGGAAAGGAAAGGAACGAAACCCTAGGCTGTAATTTTGGGCCACTCTTCAACGAACATCGAGAGACTCAATCACCCAGACCACCGCATATTGGTGCGGTCTGGGGAAGAAGGAAGCGGGAGGATTAGGCTTGCATTGGTTTGTGTTGCATTTTGTTGCGATCATTGTGTGGGGTGTGAAGATGGGAGATATGGAGGCAGGATTTGCGAAGCTGCAGGGGGAGGATTTCGAGTACTACATGCAGACCTACTCGATCGTGTTAGGCAGGAACAGCAAGAAGGCGTCGGTGGATGTGGATTTGGCAGGTCTAGGAGGGGGGATGAACATCTCTCGCCACCATGCCAGGATTGCGTACGACTTTCAGCGACGGAGGTTTGTGTTGGAGGTTCTGGGGAAGAATGGATGCTTCGTGGAGGGGGTGCACCACCCTCCGGAGAATCCCCCCGTGAAGCTGGACTCGCAGGATCTGCTCCAGATCGGTGAGAAGCGGTTTTACTTCCTGCTTCCGGCGAAGCAGATTGCTCGCTCCATAGCGCCCGTGGTGGCCAGCCCCGCAAACCCTAACCCTAATTCGAGGAAGAGGGCAGCGGGAGGGCCCCCTCGAAGGGCCCCGGGGCCTGCGAAGAAGGAGAGAGGAGGGCAAGTCACTGGGAGTCACCAGGAGGAGCTGGAGGAGAGAGAAATCGTGGGGACCATTCTGTCCAAGCTGCAAACCCAGCACACTCCGGGCGAGTGGATGGCTGTGGCAAGGTTGCATGGTGAAGTTCTGGACCACTTTCAAGGTAGAGTTTTGTCACCGCAGTTTCAAAGTTTGATGGGGGTGGATGAGGAAGGCCAGATTGAGATGGACGGCAAAGGAGGTCTGCGGCCATGGGCTGGGCTCGTGAATCTGCTGAAAAAATATCCTGGCTATTTCGCCATTAATGCCAAGCTCAAGGGCGGAATTAGGGTTGAATATGTGTCTCTCATCACGGATGATCAATGAGGTGTTTTCCCATTCCCAAAATGACCAAATTTAGAGATGTGATTAGAGGATGCTTAGGAATTTATCCTCAATCGGGAATTTATTGCCAACATGAGATGGGAATAGCCTAACCTCCATTGATGATGCCAACAGGGGGACTTCAGACATACTGTACAGGTTGGCCCAATCGCCGTAGACAAAATCACAATCAAGTTCCCATGTACATTGCTGCAATTATCTGGACTTGAGGATCGCGACCACAAGGCCAGGAAAGTACTTCTTGATGGTGCCTGTTTTTGAGGGTTAGAGCTTGCTGACCTATTGGAAGGGCTCATCAGGTGCAGTTTTGTTAGTCAGCACTATCATGTACAATTCGTTGTATAGAGGGTCATGATGCTCGGGGATGAAATGTGGTCACAATTGGGGGAAAACCTTGGATTGTTGAATGCAAGTGTGTTTGTTTGCCCTCCATATATATGTTGAGGCAAGTAACAATAATTCTTTTGTAACCATGGTTACGCCATGAGCAATCATGTGATTCACCGTCAGTTGTTTGAAGACCATCATGGAAAGCTGAAGCAACTCCACTTGCAGAGCAAAGCAATTTGATTGACAGGGCTGTTGCAGAGAAATTTGCAGCACCCACAAAAGGTGAAATGTTCAATACATATTGAAGATTTATCAAGAGACTCAATTCTGGATTAGGTATTAAGGGACCAAATCTCCCCTTACAGATCAATTCCGTAAAATGGATCGCCTCTCAGATTACTGTGGATGTCTTATCACACTGGAAGATTGTGTATGGTCTGGAGTCAGATTCAATTGGAGTTTGGACTGGCTTTGTTGTAGATTCTCATTGGGCAATGATTCAAGTTGTATAGTTGGGATTCTTATGCTTCAACTGTTCAATTGTACGAGGCAATCAAACCCCAAATGTTTGACAACCTGGGCAAACTGCAAATATTAAGAGTTTAGCTGAGACACTGTATGTTGTTCTCTCTTTTTTGGTTTTGAGATTCACTTCTAGATTCTCTTCTATCATTTTTCTTGTATGTGTGACTATTCTACTATGCGGAGTTACTCACCAGTATTTGCTTATAGTTTTATTAGAAGGCTCTGATATTCATGTACAGTATTACTCAAAAATTTCTGTGCTCTTATCACAGTTTGGAGTACTGTGTTGAGGCAAAGCTTTAGGAAGCTGTTGCAATATTTCTGCTTGATGCAAAGGTCCTTAAGTAACATTCTCTGGAACACGAATGAATAACTTTACTTAGTTTGCGGCATTCATCAAAATACTATTTATTATTCTGCAGAGGATGCTTAACATCATCACCTATGATCCTCTTCTCCAATGTGTTGCCTTGCAGCAGCTTTACTTCTGCATTCTTGGCTTTGAGAAAGGACAGACCTTTGTCAAGCTGCAACAACTCCAACTAGTGCAACCACGAATGGACATCTTGGATTGAGGTTAAGCTTCTGTCCACTATCATGCTTATAGGTTGACCAATAATTAATGCAAGCTTAACACCTGCATAATAAAACACAAGCAGTTTTTTTAACTAAACTGCTTATAATGTGTGATAATGTTCACTGTTGCAAAGTTTCAGAATGTTGTTCCATTACGGTAGAGGGAGCTGGTGTAGGTGTCTTCAATAGTGGCAGGATCGAGATCGTTGCTGTGTACTGACACGATTTCTTTCATATTTGTAATATACATGGATGTTCATAATGCATGAGGATAGCTTCAACTACCAAATTTTACCTTTTAAACCACCCAAGTGGCTGACAGGATCACTCGTACGTATTCAATTTTGTAGAGTTATCATTTCAATGTGCTTTTGTTAAATTGTTAATATAAGATTTGGGCATTTGTGATCATGGATAGATCAGTGCACTTTACAACATAATATGCAGTGCTCTGTTCCAACAAAGCTTGACCACCTTTTGGATGCTCTCTTGCAAGATTTGTACCCCATGCTACAGATGATTCCCAAAATCCTATCTTCATCACATGGATTTTCCTCTCTTTAAGATGCTCCTCAATGCTGATGTCCCAAACTTACTTTTCCTAGCATGACTTTGCATGAGTTGGAATTGTACAAACTGGGTGCCTGTTGGTGTACAAAATGCAAATTTAACAGCTCAAAGCTCGAGATTTGAAAACTTGGAGCTCTCCAAATTATATTATCTTGATAGGTTCTTCTTACTTGCTACGATGTGTATGCACACCTTGAACAGACATTCCAGATGTCTCATTAGAGATCTTCCAAGTAGTTTTGGACAGCTTTCTGTCTCTTGCTGATTGTGGCATCAATTATGAGATGATGCCAAAAGTTCTGAATTAAGAGATGTTGCGAACTTGAAGTAAAGAAGATGGAGAGCCTTACATTGGCCACTTTGAAGGAAGGTGGCTGAATATGTTAGACAGTTAGGTGCTCCTTGTGTCACAAAACTTGAATACAGTTTGTACCCTAAACTCACTTAGATGCTGTCGAGGACAAGCTTCATTTTTACACCTAAATAGACTAGGACTTGCAAAAGGAAGGGTTCTAACTTCTTGCACTTCGCTTCTTAAAATAAGAAAATAGAATAAAACATAATTGCATTTCAGGCAGGCTTGGGCCAGTGTCCAGGGAGATTTTTGGGCACAATCGGTTGAGATCCTAAGTTTTCCAAGTCCAACCAATTACATGTTGACATCTTTTGGTTTCTTTATTGGTTTTGGGGATATTCTTAAAGTCCTAAAATGATTGGTAATTTCCTGAAGTGTTGAAGCTCAACTGGTTATTCCTCAAACTCAACTGGTTCATCTTGTAACTAGTGGTCAAATATCTAATACATTTACTGTAGATATCTGAGCTACAGAAAATCCTTATAATCTAACATCAATGAACTTAGTGTTCATTATTCACAAAGTCGTCAAAGTTTGCAAAAGTGAAGTCCTGAGAAGAGGTTACTACACCCATCTCACCTTTTTAATGACTTTATCTTAAGGGGATGTTTCGGGGGGAAAACAGTCCTCAAGACACAATGATTGTTGGCAATTTCTCCACGGCAGTTAGATTCCAGTCAACAAATAATGATGGTCACATGTCCACAACTTATGGTACCACTTTTGGTGTGTTGTGGACTCCTGAACCCTGTCCTTTATGTGTCGTAGGTGACTTTTTTACTAACTCAAAGCCTTTCTAGGCATTGGTTCAAGTTTTTCTGGAGGACTTTGTCATTGGATGGCTACTACTTACTCATCTAAAATCTCACTATTCCAAATTCCTGCTTGGAACTCAATGCAAGGTCTTGGTAGACATACCCAAAACCAACACATATCCTAAACTATTGAAATCTATGAATATGGATTGGGAATTTATTATTGTAGTAGATCTTAAGAGCATCCAAGCAGAAGAGAACAAGTGGTAAAGAACCGTGTTTCCACTATGTATGGAAACTCATACATTGAATCCTAAAATATATGACTGGTACATAAGGTTAGTGAAAACTATGTGTTGGTTTTGGGTTTGTCTACCTTACGCACTGAAGTGCATTGGCCTGAGCAATGCCAACGAGATAGTTGTATAAACATATGCATAGGTGCAAAACTGAAAGTCCAATATACGATTTAACTTATATAGTTAGCTGAAAACCAAACTTATGCATGCAACCACAAATGTAGGAAATGACGTTGCACACTCTAGTATTCCAGAACTCCAAGTTTGAGAACTGTTTGAGTCAGTTTCATAGAGGTACGAAAGATCAGCCCATACTTAAAAATGAGAACATGGGCCCATAGCCATTTGAAGAGCAGGTGACCCGAAAAGGAATCAAGAAATATTGATGTTGCCAGATTGCCGGGACCTTGAGCACTGGGAATTAAAGCGAGTGGTACTGGTTCAACCGTTTGTCTCCAACACCGGCACCAATGGTGGAGTGGCCCCCAGTAGCAATTGTGCACCTGTACCATCACTTAAATTAGAGCCCCGACCAATTGTGGGGTGGGAGTGGAAGGAAACTAATTCCAACATTCGAGTCAGATGTGATTCAAAATATCGCAGGGCCCAAATTTCAAGTTCTTAAATCTTGAAATCCAGGCACTTGAATCCATACAGGATATTACACTTTGTTTGATTTAGACACAAAGATTCGTCACCGTCATTTGATATCACATCCTAAAAATCTAAATCATACCTCTCTCAAAATTTCTTAAACCATCAACTCTAGAACAAGTTGTAAAATGTGCTCAAGTTAATTTCAACATAATTACATTTCTACAATCTCTGTAATGAAAGAGAGGTTGACGTGAATGCGTCATTTTGTCCATGACAGGGATGGGCTAAGTCTGATTTGTGAACCAATTGGACAGAACCTACTAGACTGAGCTTGAGTACGTGATTCAAATATGTTGAAAATTATCATGTACAAGGTGCCTGTGCCTAGTCAAATGTGTCTCATGTGGCAACAAAAGGCTTCTACTTACTACTTGAGGAAACTATGAGATCCGTATCTAAATATCACAAATGCTTTTTTTTTGTACTCGAGATATCTGGAGATTGGTGCACCACGATGCATGTTGTGTGTACTTAAGTTAGAAACTGCATGTGGATCCGAACTAATGTTAATGCAGTTGTCAATATTATTTTGCGGTGGTATGTCACAATGAATTTTTTACAAATGATGTTCAAGTAGTCGTTGGGTCCCGGTGGGTGGTGCCACAGCTGCTTAAAAACTCTATCGCTGGCCATTTTCTTTGCGCCACCAGTAATCCGCGTGCTTCTTCACACGCCTGATCTTCTTGAGCAGTTTTTGGGGCTCCACGTTACCTGTGACGGTCACCTTTTGGTTGAGATAGTCGCACGCCACTCCATCCACTCCTGCAACAATTTTAAAATTTAGCAAGAAAATCATCCATCTGCGTGAAATATCAAATTTTGGGACATGATGGCCAAAGATATTAATGATATAGTGCAGGCACGTAATATAATTGCAAATCCTTCTTTATAATTCTCAGGAAGCTTGAATCAATCAGCAAATCTTAATCTCCATTTCCATTCCCATTGCTTCCCATTTCCATTCCAAAGGTGCAATCAGTGCAATCTCACTGAAAACAAGTTATGAAATTAGCAAGAAAATCAATCTCTGAAATATAAATGTTTGAGACATGGCCACAGATAATGACATATTGCAGGCATGTAATGCCATTGCAACTCCTTATGATTCTCAGGAACTTTGTATTTCTTAGCAAATCTTATATTTCTCCATTTCCATTCTCAAGGTGCAACCAGAGCAATCTCACTGAGAACAATATTGGGTCTGGTAGGAAATCTGAAGTATAGTGCACAAAAAGTCCAACTGACACAGACAACTGCACCCCATGATTTTCAGTTGGGAGTCCCTAAGTATCTAGGATTGAAGTAGATGTTAGGAATAGTGAAAGTGATATATCTACAAAGAGTCTAGATGTTGGGAGAGGCGATGAACATAAGGGCCCCTGTGTACAGTATTGGAGAGACTTTGAGGATGTCAGGAAGAAAAATTCACTAACCTTTGATTCTGTAAAGATGTTTGGATATTTTGAGCTCACATTTCTTGCAGCACATGTGGACTTTAAACTCCATGGACTGCACACGGTACACCCACACCAAATTATTTCAGGATCCTTTGCAAATTTTCTTCTTACTCTCATAACATGGGTTCATGATAAATAATTGATCATTGCACGCAACAAATTATGGCTAGACAAAGAGGAAAAATTTAATGCTTACTGGAACCATGTAGAATTGCATCCCAGGGTGAGTTGATGGCAATTCCCCGCGCACATCTCTCACAATACATGTCGGCTCCCTCTCCCCATAGAACAGCTGCATCCCACATACATACATTCAAAAAAAAATCAGTAAGTCTAGAAGCTCCACACATTTGGTCAAGATTTCTGGCAGAAATTTTTTTTAAATCTAGATTTTTCACAACCATTACAGTGGAGAATTAAATGAAGGTTAGTTGCATCTCCTTCTCACCTCATTCATTGTAAACATCCTGCAAAGGAACCAGGTGACGAGTTTGGAGCATCAGTTGAACTACTTAATGATCTGCTTGCGACCCAACAATCTGTAGATGAATTGAATTGAAGTGGCGCAGTGTGTAGCAGAGATGAGTTGGGATGTGTCGGAGTTTTGTATCCAATCAGAGTGACTAGCTTTTGTAGGAAGAGACCGGTTTGTGGCTTGAAATAGGGGGGAAGATCTTTATATATATCTAGAATCTCCCCCAAATTTTTCCTTTTTTAAGCTAGGCTTCGGAAGGAGGAGTTTCTTGCTCCTCCTACTTTGGGGAACTGAAGACACATGGATGCGCATCATATTGTTCCACACGTGTGTGCAATGGAGGAGCGCGTACACGGTTCCCTACATTCTAGTGTGTTATGGGGGACATCACACTTGATTATCCCATTAAATAGTGCATGTGGTACTAATCCCGAGACATGCACTATTTTGCCAAATCCCAAAATTATTGAGGGCTAATTTTTTTATTGAGTAATACTAAATTCATGGTTGCATGCTCATTTACCATACATTTCAAAAAAATTAGTGTGTGGTCTAAGGTGTTTGTAGAGTGCATAATTTGTTTTGGTGAGTTCACCAAGGCTTCTTCTTTTTTTTAGTTCTTGAGGCATCTCCCAACACTAAGAAACCAAAGAAGTTTGCACTAAGAGTTTTTGGCACTTTGACACTTTGGGCTCCCAAAATCCTAGATCTTCTAGTGGCACTAATTACACAGTGTAAAGAGATTTAGTATCACCTTCACTAATTTCCCACATGCACTATTAGTCCACCCTCGCTGAATAGGATAATTAGTGTAGTAACCAACCAAATGTTATTATTGTTTAATTTCCTATATTGAGAAACATTACACTAATTATGGTGAATATTGCATGCCACACTAGTAATGAGGGCTCCACACTAAAAAAAAAAGGGATAATATTGTGGGTGCACATAATTTTCAACCCACATTATAGAACATTGGAGGTCCAAGAAACAAATGGTGATATCAATTTCACATCTCGCTCGTTTCCCATAAACCAAATCATATCATTGTCTTGTAGAGCTTCTCATGCTTTCTAAAGACACAAAGCTTTCCTCCTCATTCTTATCCATTTGGCCGCAACAACCATTCAAAGATCAGCTGCATATATCTTTGAGAAACACCCGCATGTTGAAATTTGATGTTTTCTTTCTAGATTCTTGGACTTATGAAATGAGTTTATGATCTTTGGATTCCCATTCTCAATTTCTTTAAATTGATACCTTACCTCAGGGAGGCCACTTCCTCTTAAAGTATACATGTGCAGTAGTGTTTGGGGGGGGGGGGTATTTACCTACTAGAATGGATTATAAGGCATGCTAGTTTTCAAAATAATGGTAATTTGTTGTGACTATTGGCATCCTATGGATAACCATAAATTGTTGAATGATTAATTTAATAATACCCTATATTACTTATAAAAAAAATCCCCAATTCCCTAAAGCCTTATAGTTAAGTGTATGATTAACTATAAGCCTCGCAAGCCACACATGTACAAAGCAAGGAAACAAACAATCTCTAGGGTTTAGGGTTGATGGTTCGATATCACAGTCAAGCTTGGTGCAAAGCAACATAGTTATATATTAACAACAACAATGAATTGCATGTACATGTCATAAACAAAACATGACAAGAATAAAAGATTCATGTTTATTAACTCAATTTAGGGGGTTTCAAAATTATGGCATAGTTAGAGACGGGGAGTGCTATCTTATGAGCAGTGAGCAGTGAGCGGTGAGCAATGAGCGGTAACTTGTGAGCGGTGAGGAAGGTGAAATATTTGGTAATAGGGCCACTAGTGTCCTATAACCATGGAATTTTGGCCTGAAGAATTATGATTTTAAGGTTTGGTAATAAGAGGGGTGGGGAGGATAAACAACATGATTGCCAGATTGTGAGCAGTGAGCAATAAGGAAAAAAACAATATGTACATGACTATGGACATGACTATGGACATATATACATCTCTCATATATAAATTTGTATAGTTGTGTAACATGCCAATTGACACTGGAATGGAAAAAATTGAAGTGAATGATGCTCATGATGATGATCATCATTGACATTCATAATATGAACAAATTAACAACTGAAACAAACATGTTGCAAATGATACTTAATTTTGTAATAGGTCAATTCTTCAAATCAAATATAGAGTGTGCAAAGAAGGTAGAGTTGAACACAAAACGTGTGTAACTCCAAGGTATAACATAAGTGAATGTATATTAAAGAAGTGATGCCAAAATGAAACCTTATTAAAATAAATGTCACATGTAAATATTTTACAATATATTATTTAAAATATATTATAAAATATGTTGCAAATTTGATTTGATTTACATATATATTTTAAGAAAACTATAGATATCACATCCACATGCTTATTTTATTTTGTGGTTCAATAATATCATCACTTGTAGCCAAATAATCAACCATTAATAACATACATATACATTCAAAGTTTAAACAAAGCCATCAATGTTGGAAATTTTATTTATTTCATATTAATAATTCACATGAAATCTAATGAACACCAAATCGATTCAACGCTAGTAGCACTAGACATGTTACTATGTTTTGCCTTGTCATCTATATATATTTGAACATCTATATGTTGCGAATTGATTTTGGAACTATAACAAGATTCTTTATTTGAATCCGGATCTTCGATAATTAACATTGCAATTGCAACATTCTCGGCATATGATGGGAGACGTGGGCTACAGCTTGGACTTCGTAGGAATTGTCTATGCCCAAAATGGGAGATATTTTTTCTTTTCAGTCATATTCCTCAAACCAAATTGATCACATATGTAAATAAATTTGAAGAAATAAAATTAACTAATAAATTTAATGAAATGAATGAATTGAATCAACAATTATTATATTAAACTTACTCACACTCAAAATCAAGCATCTTCTCATTTGATAGGTCATTATTTTCTTCTATAAAATATTTAAATATTCTCTTTAGATGACCACTCTTTTGAAACTTTTTCCATAAGTGATTTCAATATATGCTCAAACATATCATTATTACCCTCGAATTCAAGAAGATGTCTGCCACATGCGCATGTTGCAAGAACAGAAGCTCCACTTGAACATGTCAAATCAACAACGCGTCCATTTGTTGGTGTAAACAATTCAATAAGGTTTTGAAAAAAAACGCAGCAAATTTTTATATGGCTCCATCTCCAAGGTCTTCCCGATTTTTTAAGAAAGATATTTTTTTCATCAAAAAAATTGAAAAGAATTTAAAAAAAATTCAATCCAATACTAGAGTCTAGAAAATATGGATTTTGATTGTTTTGTGAATTTTATGATGGTAAAATCCCTTACCAAGTCATGAGTCATGAATGCCAGAGTTTGTAGAAACATATAATTAATTGTGTTTAGACTTTATATAATATAAAGAACATAAAAATAACTACATAAAAACTAATGTGATGTGTAATACTTATGGTGTAGGTTGGACACTCTGGATCCTTAAAGATAATGTACGAATTCAAGCAAATAAAAATCCCAAGAACTTTCATGTTGCCATTGTTGAAGATTGAATTCAAAGCCTTCTTGGTTTGCATATCAATAGTAGATAATATTACAAGGACACCATCGTCAAATAAGATGGACTTGCATAAGGGTGCAAACACAATAAAATGGGCCAAAAAATTGCTCCGGTATTCTTAAACCATAGTTTTGTTGCAATCATCCATTTATTATCATATTTATTCTATAGAGGAATTTCAGTAGGCCTCTTTGAAAGGTTGAAATAAAGTCCGTTGGGGATTTGAAGAAACGATAAGTCAACAACGAAGAGGATCGAACTTCTCATGACATAAACTTCCCAATTCTAATTGAACTGGAATACCACAATACATCACAAAATAAGAATTAGAAACAAAATAAAATCCAAATAATAAAATAATAATAAAACATATAAATGAATTAAAAATATATACCATTTCAATGAATGCTCACCATTGGATCCACTTAAGAAGGCCTACATCCGCCCTTGCAAAGTTAACAATAATAGACCAGGCAAAAGATAATGTAACAAAATTCTTCAGTATGAATAATTTTTTCTAAAAAAAGGTTGGTGCACGATGAATAGTATCATAGACTCATAGGTGCTCACGTAGCGAAATTTTTGATTGATTTTTTTCTCATGAACTTTAATTTTATTTCAATTTTTTTGGCTCTTTTGGTTATGGTTCTCAAAGTTTAAGTTGTATAATTTGCGTATGTAGAATTCCAACACCATGCAGATCTGTTTTATTTGTATAATTCATATGACAGATTGCCTTCTCATTTGAAAGACAAACATCCTAAGAACAATCAAGAAACCAACAACAATCTTCATAGTGTGGGGCGACCAATCCACATAGCTCTCAGTAGTATACATAAATGAATATGTTAGACCTGTGTCACGCCAATTCAGAAAGGAATGTCCCGCGAATTCGGAAATAAACAAGAAAATAACCTAAATGTAGGAATACCAAGATAAAATCCAGAACACTAATAACAACAATAACAACAACCACAACAATTAAGGTGAAGAACCACCACTACCAACACCTACAATGGTAAAGGTATAGAACCAACATAAGAACAAGTACACTGCCAGAAACAACAAACCAACACGAAATGAAGCACAAAAGCGTGTCAGCCATAGACCCCCACCCTTTTGCGTGTGTAGTCCGAGTGGAAGTCTATGGCTCACATGTCCTTGTTGACTCTTAGCTTCGTAAACTCCATACTCATGCTCCAATAAATTTAAATACAAAACACTTTTTTTTTTATTAAACCCCATAGGGCATTAGCATTGAAAAATACTTGTGCGCCTATGATAATTACACACACAACCACACTAACACCTTCTCCCTTTCCTAATCTACTACATAATACATGTAAAATTCTACTAGTTAATCTAGCTCCTAGAGGCCTAAGGCAACCCCCCCACACATTGGGGGTTCCTTAAACCTCACTTAATTATACTCCCAGTAATCCCACTTCCTACTTAGCCCTACACCTTGGATTCTCCCCAACCGGCTTCAAGCCTTGCCCTTAACTTGCATCTAGTCTGGCTCAAAGGCCTCCCCCCTGGCCGCATCAAATCAGCTTCTAGCCTAAATCTCCTGGCCGCATTCAACCAAGCTCAAAGCCTCGTCCCCTGGCTGCATTCAAAATCAACTTCTAGCCTAAATCCCCTGGCCGCATCAAAATCAGCTCCTAGCCTAAATCTCATGGCCACATTCAACCAGACTCAAAGCCTCGCCCCCTGGCAGCATCCAAAATCAGCTTCCAGCCTAAATCGCCTGGCCGCATTCAACCAGGCTCAAAGCCTCGTCCCCTGGCTGCATTCAAAATCAGCTTCTAGCCTAAATCTGTATTTGCATTCAACCTGGCTCAAAAGCCTCGCCCCCTGGCCGCATCAAAATCAACTTCTAGCCTATATTTGTATCCACATTCAACCTGCTCAAACCTCGCCCTTGGCCGCAGTCGCTGCCGAGAGAGCCCTCCTCTCAACCTCCGAGTCCCGCTCCCGAGCCACACACAAGTTCCGAAGATCCAGTAGCGATAGGCGCTGCCCTCGGCCTCTCTTGGACCCCAGCCCATTTTGGGCCCTCACCTCCCCTTAAATGGACACACTTAAAGCCTAAACCCAACAACCTAGGGCCAAGTCACTTGAACTTACATGTCCCTAACCCCAAACACACTAACTACCTGTTTTCGGTTTTCTGTTCATTTAAATAACACACAGTCACATAACACAACTTTAATTAAATTAAATTCTTTTTAAAACTCTAATGCATCCTAACTTCTAATTAACCCCAAACTAAAATGCACATCCTTGTGTTGAACATTTTTAAGATTAACTTGAAATGTGGGCACATAATTGGGCTCACAAAGCAGTAGCATCAACAACACAAAAGCAGTAACAATAGTACATCACCAACAACAAACAACACCACCATCCGCACGAGGAAAGAAAGAAATGACTTACTTTGTAAACATATAAGTTTAAGTACTTGAAGATTAGGTTCACAACTTTCCCTAACGAACTAGGGTAGACATTGTTTCTTAACGTACAAGGTCTATACGCTTGGATACAAGCCTCTCAAAGTTAGCAGCACAGGCCCAGTGCGTTAATGCACAGGGTCTATACACCTAGCTCAAAGCCTTTGAAAGCAAGTGTCATAGTCATATACATTAACGCACATGCTCTATACGCTTCGCTACAAGCCTTTGAAAGGTGGAAGCGCAGACCCTGTGCGTTAACGCACAGGGTCTACATGCATGGCTAAAAGCCTTTGAAAGGTGGCATCGCATACCTTATGCGTTAACGCATAGGGCTAAACACCTGCTTACAAACCTTTGAAAGGTGGCATCGCGGATCCTGTGCGTTAACGCGCGGGGTCTACACGCCTGGCTACAAACCATTAAAAGTTGGTAGTGAAGACCCTGTGCGTTAACGCACGGGGCCTACACGCCTGGCTACAAGCCTTTGAAAGTTGGTAGTGCAAACCCTATGCGTTAACGCACAGGGTATACATGACTGGCTACAAGTCTTTGAAAGTTGGTAGTACAAACCCTATGTGGTTTGCATGTCTAGCTACAAGCCTTTAAAAGTTGGTAGCATAGACCCTGTGCGTTAACGCACAGGGTATACACAACTGGCTACAAGTCTTTGAAAGTTGGTAGTACAAACCCTGTGTGGTTTACATGTCTAGCTACAAGCCTTTAAAAGTTGGTAGCATAGACCCTGTGCGTTAACGCACAGGGTCAGCACTGCCAACTTTCAACGTGGGAAAAAAAAAAAAAACTTTTTTTTCCCTCGAAGTTGGTATCCTGGTCCCTGTGCGTTAACGCACAGGGTCTAGACGCCTGGCTGTAGACCCTGTGCGTTTAACGCACATGGTCTAGACCCCTGGCTGTAGACCCTGTGTGTTAAACACACAGGGTCCACGTCATCACTTTCTAAAAAAGTTTTTTTTCTAGGTTTTTTTCCAAAATAAAAAATAATTTTTAAAAAATCTATTTTTGGAAAGTGATGACGTGGACCCTGTGCGTTAAACGCACAGGGTCTACAGCCAGGGGTCTAGACCCTGTGCGTTAACGCACAGGGTCTCCGCTGCCAACTTTCAACGCAGAAAAAAAAAAAACTTTTTTTCCCCCGAAGTTGGTATCGTGGTCCCTGTGCGTTAACGCACAGGTCTAGACGCCTGGCTGTAGACCCTGTGCGTTTAACGCACAGGGTCCACGTCATCACTTTCCAAAAATAGATTTTTAAAAAATATTTTTTATTTTGGGAAAAAAACTGGATTAAAAAACTTTTTTTAGAAAGTGATGACGTGGACCCTGTGCGTTAAACGCACAGGATCTACAGCCAGGCGTCTAGACCTTGTGCGTTAACGCACAGGGACCACGATACCAACTTCGGGGGATTTTTATTTTTTTTTCCCGCGTTAAAAGTTGGTAGTGCTGACCCTGTGCGTTAACGCATAGGGTCTATGCTACCAACTTTTAAAGGCTTGTAGCTAGACATGTAAACCGCGCAGGGTTTGTACTACCAACTTTTAAAGGCTTGTAGCCAGTCGTGTATACCCTGTGCGTTAACGCACAGGGTTTGCACTACCAACTTTCAAAGGCTTGTAGCCAGACGTGTAGACCCTGTGCGTTAACGCACAGGGTCTTCATTACCAACTTTCAAAGGTTTGTAGCCAGCCATGTAGACCCTGTGCGTTAACGCACAGGGTCTTCGCTACCAACTTTTAAAGGGTTGTAGCCATGCATAGAAAGCATGTGCGTTAATGCACAAGGTCTTCACTACCAACTTTTAATGGCTTGTAGCCAGTTGTGTATACCCTGTGCGTTAATGCACATGGTCTTTATTGCCACCTTTCAAAGAGTTGGAGCCATGCGTACAGACCCTATGCGTTAACATACACAGTCTTTGCTGCCACGTTTCGAAGGCTTTGAGCGAGGCGTACAGACCCACTGCGTTAACGCAGTGGGTTTGTGCTGTCAACTCTGAGAGGCTTGTAACCAGACGTATAGACTATATGCGTTAACAAACCCTTATGTATTGATTCACTGCGTTCAATTTTCTAGTTTTCAAGTGGACCTATTTACACCTACATATCTTGTGCGTTGACAATCTATGTTTTTCCTCCTAGCTTTCAAGTGGTTTTTTTCACACCCATATACCTTATGCGTTGACACAACACGTTCTCCCTCCTAGCTTTGAAGTACTTTTATTCGCATTTATGTACCTATTACGTTGATACACCATGTTCTCCCTCTTAGCTTTCAAATGTCTTATTCGCACCCACATACCTTGTGCGTTGATACACTACGTTCTCATGGTTCTTTCAACTAACTTTCAATGAACAATTAGCATTCGTCATACTTATTTTTAATCTCTCATATTGATCTATTGTTGATTGTAAGGTATATTGTTCAACACATGTGTGCATTACTTTTGTGTCATGTTCTCATAATATACGTTCATTCCACCTCTGTTGGAATGTCCAGGGCTTCCAATTATGTTGGTGTACATGTGAATCAAGTATCTAATGATACATGCCGTGAATTAGTGGACATGACGTACAAGTGTATTGTGGATAAAGTATTAGAAAAATCCATAGAAAATATATTTATGGCAACGAGAAAATAGTTACAGTCTTAAATCTTCCGGAATTAGAGAAGACCATCGCTTGGTTAGTTCGTCTTAGAGGTGGTCATGGACAAATTCAACACTCTTGCATTTCCAAATTCTCGTAACTTTGCATTCGGATTACAACATTTTATGTGTAGTAGAATGGTTTTAGAATTTACGGTTATGACACTAAAAAACCATTATGCTTTCCAGTTCGTCCATGGTAGGTGGTTCAAAGGGCAATCAAAGGACAAAGTGTTTGTTTTCAAGATGTTCGTAGACCTTCCAAGCATTGGTGTGGAGCTTGTAAAGAGGGTGCAAATCGGGGGGATGACATGGATAATTCTTGGATTATGTCTGACTATGTCAAACGTTTTGAAGGATTGGATGAGAATGACTTGTCATGTGTATAAAAATTAATACTATGAAATGTTGACCATTGCGTGTGGTGATATGCAATTTGAAAATGGCGTAGTACAAACTTTCTTTTGGAAAAATTTGAATGTTGTCGTGACAAATAATGGTGAACCAAAAGTACACTTCAGAGGTTCATGGCCGACAGTGTTCAAGCTAATTGAAATGCGGTAAAGATGATTTACAGGGATGGTGACCCAAGTCTGCCAATATGTTGGGGTTCCCGATTGTTGTACTCGACATGAGGTATTATGATTTAAGGTCCTATACATGGCTCCGAAACTGTTGTCTTTGATTATTATTATGAACAATTTCCTTGTGTATTATCAAATGCTATGGTCTTCCAAGATTTGATCTTAATCATTATACACCATTCAATCCAAAAATTGCAATGATCCATATTGTGATGTGCATCTATTATTTTTTCCCTTCATGGTTGTCATTAGAACTCATGGATCTTTTGTCCCCTTCACGTTGCCACATGAGGATGATGGCCATGTGGTGCCTTGGGAGGTTTGCTTAGTTTGAGGTTATGGCTTAGAATGAAGTACCAAAAGTAAACTTCAAAGGGATCATTGCCGACAATGTTCAATCTAATTGGTATGCGATAAGGAGGATCTATGAGATGGTGATCCAATTATGCCCATGGTTGCAAATGAGTGCATGACTTTTTCATTGGACTACAAGCTTAGATAAGGTGATGCATTAGTATATCAAACCACCCTTGCAATCTCAACACAAATAAACATGCAAGGATCATAAGGGCATAAAGACTAAGTGCCATATGATTTTATTCGTGGCGTTTGTCATCCGGAGCTACCAAAGAAGAAGGCATCCTTGGCTTTTAGAGTGGTTGGGATTTTGGCACTTCCGTTATATTCAATGGGATGGGTATATGCTATTCGTAAAAGCATTCAAAATTTTATTATTCAATGTCATTCAAATTCTTCAAATTTTTATTGTTATAAATATTTGTCATGATTTGCTTAGCCCTATATGACAATAGAAGAACGTGCGGAAATGACAACATGCAACCTTGCAAAGGCTATACACAACAAATGGCTCCAACAATCCAACAACAAATGATTTGCTTATACGAAACGCACAATGAACGACATGATATGTGTTCTCGTGCAAATTACAAATTGCAAGTTATCGGGCATGGTGGAATGGGAATTACTTGCCACATGATGTTGATTGTGATTCTCATTGACCTGACAAAACGCACTATAATTCCATTTATCGCCCTAATACCCGAGCAACTCGTCAACACATAGAGAAGCCGTTGAATTTTTACAAAGCATGGTGTGGTTTAAACTATATCCATGTTAGAGACTTATTGTCTTGCTTTCAAGTTGCACATTGGGTGGATGCATAGTTGAGTGGACCAATACCGGACCATATCCATTTTTTGAAGTCCATATCCATTTTTTGTATGTGCAATTGATTATTTTTAAATTGATTTTACACACATTCTTTGAAGCATATAAAACTCAAATCAAAAGAAAAAATTGTAATACCTTCATTTTATATTTAGTTATAATATTTTGAAAAACTGATCAAAATTTGCTTTAAATATATAAATAATTCTAAAGACAATTAAGTATTTCTAAATAGGAGCCCACCTAAAGCTTATAGATCTTAACACTCATAAAAAAACTTGCCTCCGCAAACCTCTATTATGGACCTATTATGGACTTCCAAAAATATGACCACATTCAGCCTCTTCAAAAGTTTATAACTAGCATTTTAATAGAAATATTATTCAAAAATGCTTTAGCTCCAAACTATTCTATCTATACTACAACACATAGTGAGTCACTACCATAATAATGTAATCATATACTTATTGAAAAAGCTACATTCATAAAAATATTTACTGGTGACCATAGTCCATACTTTTACTTTAAAAGTCCCATATTCTTTATTTATAGAACAAAATTTAAAGACAAAATTTTATTTGTAAAGACACTTAAGTTAACAAGCTATGCCCAAAGTTTCAAAAGGATTTATCAGGTAGATTTTTTTTAATTCAACTTACAATACAAAGAGGTATCCTGAAAAATGAATGTGACATGAAAAGTGGTCCACTCAACCATGCATTCACCCCATTGTAAAATTGCCACCTAACTCATCCAAACAATATTGGACAATGTAGGCCCTTACATGGATTTTGACCAATGCCAAAATTGGGACTATTAAACATGGTACACCTATTCCAACATACAAAGGGCTCAAGAAGGAATTCCACTCCACCAACAATGTGGAGTATGATTTTGATTTTTCCGTGGCAACATCAAGCCTTATGTGAGTGGCAGTAAGAAGTATGTGTTGGATTGGCCTATAGTGCCCAACACTTGGCCGGTAAAAATATGCTCCGATCTCTTAAGGGGGGAGGTATTAACACTTGAGGACGACAAATTTCAACTACAACAAAGGGAAGCATTGTCTCTCATCATATGCTTTCAACAATCATAACCTTCTCCATCCCTTGGTCACATTTTTGTGCGCCACCAAATCCGGATGCCCACCCTACATTCAAGTTTAGGAAGACAATGTGTCACAATCTAGCAGCACTCACACAAAAACAAATGGGAGGGCACATGACTTCTAGGCGGTTGCTCTATGGTTATAATCATTGTCATTCCATATCCAAGCTTTGGAGTGATAATCAACATTGTTTCCAAGGAGGATATTGCATACTATGTCACAATTGGCAATATCCCGCATTGCACACGCCTGGACTTCACAAAAATGTCATCTTAAAGTTTGGGAAAGAAAGCAAAATGGGTGTACGACAAACATATTTCTTATATGTTTAGATTTCTATCCAAGGTGGATTACAAGAATGACAAGTTCATTCACGCACCTACGTATACCTACAATGAGGTCATGTGACTACTTGAACTTCATTGTATTGTAGAATGTAAGTAGCTTTGCAAGTGTTTTGTTAAGCCACATGTATAAGATTGTTAGCATTTAACATGTATTGGCTTGGATTATTAGAATAAAAATAATCAATGGCCTAAAATTATTCTAAAAAATCCATGGTAATGGGCCCCCTTCACTCTTGCTTCATTTCAAACGTGTCCAAGTTACATTTGAAAATATGCACTTAATGTAGTACCAAATTTAGATTATGAACCCTATACCCGTGTAAATGTACTAAATTTGGATTTATTGCTCATATGTTACCGCTCAATGCTCATGTGTTACTGCTCACCGCTCACCGCTCATTGCTCATCGCTCATGAGATAGCTTCCCTCAGTTAGAGACCCCGGTGTCATGCTTCAAGGATAGCCATATGTGTCATAATTACAAGGTTCCCACAAGCCCTCCAAAAAACTAGTCTACATACTATGTAGCCGCATAAATTTAGAAGAAAAACTAATGCAATAGAGAGGACGGTAGGTTTTAAGATTGAAGATTAGGGAGAGTGGGGCGATAGGGGCCCACCCCCTTTGAAACCCTAGGCAACACCTCACGAGTGATTACAACCATCCTTCAATTCTTCACCAAAAAACTAACAATTATTCATTCATATTCCACGATTGAAGTGCAAGGTATATGATTTTTCATATCCGACCCTTTATGTCAATGGTATTTGATATGTACCACTTAGGTAATTTTATGATGTTATGTCAAATGTTGTGTTACATATAATCATGTTTCGCACACCTAGGGCAACCTATATCATATGTAATTATTTTCTAAATTTTATCCACAATTGATATATGAGACCCTGTATGTTATAGCACGTAGTTCCTATTTTTCCGCTAGTGCCTCCTTTGAGTATTTTACCCATAACTAGAAGAGCAAAAAATTGAGAACAAAGTGAGTTGTTGAAGATTCAAGTGTAACTACACAAAATATGATATTTAGTGTTTGATACACTAAATACGATCGCATACACTAAATATCAATAACCTTATGAAAGTAAGTAACATTAAATGTAAACTCAAACACTAAATATCAACTATGGTAATATGTGGAAGTTACATGTTTCAATTTAGTGTTAGTAAGGATATGGAAAAAAAGATATAATAAGGGAGGTGGCAGTAGGGAAGGTAGCAGCACATTTATGTCTAACACTAATTGTCAAAGAAGTGAAAATTAGTGTTGAGCATGGTAGGGTGGTAACAACACTAAATATAATCAAACACTAAATATCATATTTTGTGTAGTGTTGCACACTATTCTCTTGAATGATGGTGATCTGGGCCACACTATAGGGATGCGAAGGGGGTGAGTCACACTATGCACATGCCCACCCTGGGTACGCAACTCCCATATTATACGCAGGGGGCATCAGATTAAAAACGGCGTAGAGGACGGCTTTTGTAAAAATTATATCAAATTATACAAAATTAAAATGACCAAAAAGTTGGGTGAAGACCAAATTAAATAAAATGAGATGTAGAAAAATTTGGGTTGCATATTTATTTATTTGTTAGAAACTCCACAAAATATATAAAGAATTGAAACATCTATTTTAAACCTATGCCTATGCATAATTTTAAAAGATCCTCACGTGTAGTTGCCTCCAATAAAATTAAAAGTCATTGGCAATGTTTCGTTTATAATAAATAAATATTAATTTTTTATTTAAAAAAAAGCCCAAAAAGTTGGGTAGTTTGACCTATGGTACATGTATTAAAAAAACTCATATAATTAGGTTTTTAATGCAATTTTATGCTTCAAGGAATATTCATTTCCTATATATAATTACATTATTGGATTCCTCGTTAGAAGGGCTACAAGAGTTTCCTACATGAAAACAAATTATATTACTTGAGATTGGACTAAAATGCAATATAAGTGATTATAATTAGGGCCATATAATATGGGAGTTGCGTACCCGGGATGCCCACATTACTCATGATAATTAATGTTATCACAGATGTCCCAAATTCCCCCAAGTGCATGATCCCCACACATTGTCAGTCGGACATCTCTAACCTCGTGCCTTGGGACCAACGTCCGAAAAGTTTTTGAAGTTATTAAGGTTAATTGCCTACCTCTTTAAAAGGGCATAGGCTATTTCCCTCATGGCATAGGTTGCATCCTACAATATCAAATTTTTGTAAGTTGAAAACCTTTTGAGTTTTTAAGTTACCCGCCAATTGCCTTCAAAACTAATTTTTAGTAGGTTAAAATCCTTCATATCTTTTAATGTTGTAGGCTTTAAATTCAAAATTTGAGTACTAAGTGGTATCCTTGGCAGGAATTGAACCTGGCTAAGCCCTTCACCACGTTTGAAGGCCAAGGATTAAGCAACTCTTTTTTAAAGAGTTGATTATAAGTTATGAAAGGTTGCTAAAATTCAAATGAGTTTAAGGGTGAAAGTCCTCACCATCTTCTGATTCAACCTCTACTCTTCCTGCAAGATATTTCTCAGGATTAGTAAACAAGAATCGAAACTTTCTTGAATCCTTCCACAAAGATATAGCTTCCTGCAAAATAAACTCAAAATTTTTGGTTGGTCCTTCAATCGCCACCCGCATCACACTATCCAAGTGTGTTGTTGTCATTCGATTCCTATTCTTCTGCTTGATGTTATTCTGCACAGAGAAAGCTCTCTCACAAGTAGCAGTACTAACACATTGGCATCTTGCAATGTCGGCAAGCGTTAGTAGGTTAGGAAATTTCAGTTTCAAAGAAGGACTCCAACTTATAGATGTCCACAAATCCTCGAAGGTACGATCACTCCATTCACAACTACCTTGCACTTTGAAAGCAAAGAATTCTTGCTTACAAGCTGCAGCATTTACCAATGGAGGATATGTTGTGCCCCCAATACGCTTTTCTTCTCCATACTGTCAGAAGCAAATCCAACTGCACAACTCCATAAGAACTCAAGCCAACTTGCCTTGTGAAGATTTGGGGGGAGGGAGTCAGGGCTATTATTGATATCCACCTATGTGCCACCCAAGAGCCCCGAGTATTAGCCTAAAGATATGTACTTAGGCCAACTAATTTCCCAATTTGAAGAAGGATGAATGGCTAAAATCCTCTCTTTAAAAAAATTTGTAGGCAAAATTTCCTACATGTTTTTTATCACATAGGTTGATATCCTATGTTTTTAAATTGTCCATAGGCTCTTTGTCCTACACTTTCAAAATTTTATAGGCTAAGTCACAAATTTTGTAGGCTGCATTTGTATTAGCCTTAGGCTCTTGCCGGACGCTGCTTGGGACAACAACATGCGATTTATTATAGGCAATTTATACTCATTTATTATGCTTATTTACTTTCATGAATCTTATTATCTGATTGAATTTGGTAGTGTTGCAAAGATTTTAAGAAGATGAACATGATAGTATCTTGTTGGACATAGTTGATCTCCATATTTCCTGTACGCAATGAATGATGAGAGAAGAATAAGGAAATTCATTATGCATGTGTCTTAGTATATAAAAAGAGTCTTCATTAACTCTATTAAATAAAAGCATCATATATTATGCATTGTTATACCTTATTATACCTTATTATACCTTATTTTAACGATTGATGTTCTTAATATGACACCTTCATGCTTTATATGTTGTTAGAGCCTCTTTTTGCTGATGACCCCTACTTATTATGCAAATGTTGCCGCCCGGGGCTCATATCACAAATTTAAAGGTGAAATTTCAACAAAGTACACTAAATATGATATTTAGTGTCACCAATTCTAATTGTCTTGCTCAGTACCAATTATAAACTGTGGTGTAGTGTCGCCAACACTAAAATGTTAACCCAACATTATTTGTCATTCCTTGTAAAGTTTTTGGTGGATTATAGATTTACAGTGTTGCAATTACTGTCACTTACCAAGTGAATTTTCATCCGAATTTCAATCATTTATGACAATATTTCATCACAAGTTGCTGACAAAAGAAGGTAGGGTTTTGGCCAATAGATGAACTCATCCATCATGCATGACAATATTTGTTCACTTATTCATAAGAAGAGTCATCCAAAAAGTTACCATAGTGACATAAAATGCCATATGACACTAAATATCATACTTAGTGCAGTTATCCACACGTTCTCATTACTAATGTTAAATTAGTGGACATGCTCTAGTCTCCCTTTGAGATTCTTCCACCTCTTCAACATGTAACATTAGAGTCACAAAGGCTTTGAACCCTTTACAAGGGATCAACTATCAATATCTCACAGTCTTTGATCAAATAAAAATCTCAACTTTAATTTTTCTAAGAAGACTACACAACCTTGTGTTACAATGTAAGGAACTAGCTTGGACATGTGCACATGAAATTTCAAATCACTTTGACATGGTGCCCAATGGTCCAAGCCACCTGGACTTTGCCCACCCCCTCCTCGTTTCCCCATTGCCATTTACCGTTCTTGGAACAGTCGGGATCGCTGGGAGAGCAACAACCTCATCACCACCCCACCATCACCTACATGCTCAATTCTTCATTTTGATCATGGGTCTCACAACCTGAAGTGCACATATAGAGTGAACACATGAAGCATATAGAGGGGCTACAACTTGGCATCACTTGATGTTAATGCTTATTGTACAACATGTCACAGTCTTGCCCAAAAGAAAACTTTGCGTAGCGATTCCACAAGTAATAGGAAATTGGAATTGCCTCCACTTGAACAAATATGTATTGTGACCGACCCTTGATCACACCCACCCCGAGATGGGCCGGATACCTAACCCATAATAAGGGTGCGTGCCTCTAGGTTGGGACCATAAGCCGCCCATAACTACCCCAATTGTTGTGGACCACATTGATGCAATGTTGATAGTTGTGCCTAGTGCGTAGAATGTGGTATGTACTCAACAAGACATGCAAATTCAAATTTCATTGATGTTTTGAAATTATTATATTAAATTTATAAATATATTTTTCTTTAAAATGATCACTGGATTGCTAAATACATTGTTTTGCAATGCTCATACAATAGCATGGTAAGTCTAAACCTTTAATTTTTTTTAAAGTTATTGTATTGATATAATCACTATCGTCGTGTTAGGTTATCATTCATGTTTAAGTGAATCTAGACATTTTTTTTCAAAATTTGAAATTCTTAGTTCACTCAAGAATTCTATGAGTGGATCCACCAATTCAATTTCATTTTGGGTTAGGTTGCATGTAAGATGGATACATTCTTTATTCATAAATTTCAAATAATAGATATATTTTTATTTTCTTATTCATTTTTCATATAATATGTCCTCTGAATATCATTCGATAATGGATCATTTTTAACATATTGATATTTGTAATGTTCTTCCTTCATATAACCCTTAAGTGTCTAAGAGACCCAAACTAGACCTCTTGTTAGAAGGTCTAATAAATATTGCAAATGAACCATATGCACAGATCAAATACACATGTATGCCCACGCTTCACACAAACTCCAAGGCTGTGAGAAAATAAGGCCATGTCTTAGTACTTTATTGCCACAACATGTATCAAGTATAGTACACACAAATTACACGGAGTCTCTATGGCCATGTCCACCATAGCCACAATGTAAGTTCACGCAACCTTAGAGCTAAGCCTTGTTCCTTAAGTATCCAATCCTCTACTAATCAAAGCACAGAGGTTTCCTCTTTGCCTTTCACTCAAGACCTTATCTTTATCCTACTTTAAATTCTTGATGGGAAGTGTCATTCAATAAACACCAGGAGGGAAAAACATCCTACCTATAGTAAATTCTGAAATATGGTTAACACAGTAAAAGCAACTCCTTCCTCGGAGTGCTAACAAAAGCCTTGGGCTATTTGGGGTCTTTTCCTTCCATGTAGGTTTCGAAATGTTGCTGCTAATGCTCAATAGAGTCAAATTGATGATTTGATTATCTCACAATGAAAGGGAAAATACTCCCATATCTAAGTACCAGCATGAATGTGAGCCCGTTTGGCCCTATGCTGATCACAATGTTTCGTGATGCAATATAGGGTGTTATGCCTCCTTTGGGAGGTGGGCTCTGATGATGTACTAGTTATCCCATTAGGGTGGGGGGGAGCTTGTTTATTGTTTAGTTTTTTTGGTTTAGGACTAGATATGTGAGGTATTTGATGACATTTTGGTGTATATTTTTCATGAGGGTTTTGATGTTGGATTTTGGGATTTTTAGTTTGGTGAGTTTATCTATGGAGTGTTCGTGTATAGCTCCTTTTACTCCGGTTGTGATGGTAATGATGGAATTGGTTTTCCATCCATTATTTTGTATGGTGTTAATCAATGGGTCGTATTTGGTGTGCTTGTGCGTGAGGGCTTGTTCAGGGGATCTTTCGTGGCAATATGTGAATTCGATGAATTGGATTGTGTGTTTGGGAGAGGGTGATATAGGTGTTTGTGTTTGGTTTGGGGCTCCGATTATGCATAGGATGCCCAGTCCACATGAATGAAATGTGCATGAAGTGTTAGACCGAATGTGGGAAATATTTGGGAATATTCCATGGAATATTGTTAGTCTCACAGAACACTGTTATGGATCTGAATAATGTTATGTGCACACACACTACATTTTGTTTTTTCTATGAGACCTTCTCACATGGTTCGAAGACAAAACCAACACCCTAAAATCAGACTAAAATCTCGCATAGTAAGTACACATTGATCATGAGAATGTCCACCTCCTTAACACCAGGCTTCCACGAGTCATCTAGTACCAATAAAACTTTGAACCCTTCTAACTTTTGCATGCGAAATTCAAACAAGACGTACTTTGATGTGTTGGGACCCCTTCTCGATTGCCAACGATAGTCATCTCCCACTTTTCACACCCAAACTAGTATCTATGCTTAACACGTAAAGTAAAGCGACGGTTTAATTAACACCATCTAGTAGCTCACCTTGTTTGTCACCAAGCTTGAAAAAAGTGTCTACAAACAACCAAAAGCATAGAGTGACCGCTAGTGGGGGGCCAGTCAAACAAGTGCTGACATCCACTAGCGGGTTTGGTGTGGACCATGCAGCAATTAGTGTGGCCCACGCTAGACCGATCGATCGGAAGCGTGCGGTGGCACCTTGAATATTTTGGTTGGCATGCAACTTGCCAATTTATTGCGATTTTTGTTCGCCATCATGTTGGGTGGGGGATCTTGTTGGGAGGCCGCGCTCGCTCTCTCGCCCAGAACATGGGGGTGCACAGGGAGTCTATAGTAGACGCTACATACAAAGCTAGGGCTTAGGTGGGTAGTGTATATAAACTTCGTTCCAAAAGCTAGAGATATTTTTCTTTCGAGGCTTCGCTCGAATCTTAGATATTCTACATAGAATCTAAGGGCCGGTTGACACGGGTCCCAAGTCTCAAGTCCCACTCATGTTAGTGAGTCCCAACATGGAAGCAAAGTCCCAACTTTTGAGCCTCAAGAGACCATTAAATTATGCATAATTATCATTAAAGTCAGATCATGATAATTTTATGAAAAAAATATTCACGGGATTTGTGTTGAGAATTAGATCTAGCTTCTTGCTCAACCGAACACTCAACACAAGTCTCAAGCCTCATCTCCAAAAAGTGTTGCCATGTAGGCATCCATGTCATACTTAGGACTTAAGAGTTGGGACTATGTGTGAAGTGGTAAGTCCCAACTTCCATGCTCTCAACGGCTGAGATTGCATGGATCGACCTCAAGTGACTTGGGACTTCGGACCCGTATGAACCGGCCCTAAGACCCCGCCTGCAGCACAGGAGGTTCAAACTCTGATGCATGAATGATTTTATCGTCAATTGCGACGAAGAAGAAGAAGAAGAAGAAGAAGAAGAAGCTCAAAAAGAAGAAGAGCTCGTGCAGTGCAGTCCCCACTATTTACAGAAGCAAACAAACACCAGCTCAGGTTCTTTTGTTGTGTGCGTTGTACTACTACAACTACTACGACTACTACGGTGACAACTGTAGTTGAACTTGGACGAATATTCTAAAGCTCCGGGAGGGAAATAAAATAGAATGACGCCAATGAGTAGGTGGCGCTTGTACAGTGGTAGGGGAGGGGGTACAGTAGCAACAAAGTTATTAGTAGGTGAAGGTGGTGAAGTGTATGTTGCCCACAAAGTATCCATTGGTAGCTTGAATTGTGAGGCAAGCACGGCCTTCTATGTCACGCTTCTTGATCGGGCGCAGGCTATAATTGTCAAGTGGTATATGGCCAGGCTCGTAGTCATGAACGGACACCGGAAAGAGATGTATGATCACCATAGTTCGAGGTTCAATAGTCAAACATTGCCACAGTAATTAATGTGTGTGGGTGTTATTCGGTTACTTTTCTTCATCGTGTGATTGGTGTGTGGTTAGGTGAGGATCAAAGAACAAACACCGTAAAGACACATATTGAACACAAATTTATTATGTGGTCAAATTTTATTAACTACTCACACTCAATAGTGAACATAATTGGGATGACTTGTGGATTCAGTTAAGGAATCAACAAACGTGCACTTCTGTTAACCATAACTAAATCGGGGGAGGTTCAGTTTTCAGTATGGTATTTTGTCAATGTTTCATCAATAGAAGATGGGGAGTAAGAGAAACTAAGTGAATAACACCCACATACCTTAAGAGCGCATATGTGGTCGCTTAAAAAGACAAAGCACCAACAACATACTAGTCCTACGCAATCGTCTCACGTCAATGAAAGAACAATGAAAATCTACTCATGTGCTAAATTTGCAAATTTTCTAGTTATATTGGACAAGTATCTAGTGACGAAGGTCAATTGCCTAGGACTCATACGCTTGTAGTGAAGAATCGATCTCGTATTTTAGATGGACAACTGACAAAGACATTCTACATCTCGATTCTGATTCGAAAACTTGAAATGACAATTTGCGTGATACATCACAACTGTTGACTGCATGAGGAGATGATTTCCAAGGCCCAAGCCGTTCCAACGGTCAGAAATGTTTCAAGTAGAGTTGGAGCGGGAATCAACAATACACAGCCAAGTATAGCATTAAATATATTACTACACAGAACCCCAAGTCACTCGTCACATAAAAACCAAACCAAAATGTCTGTAGGAATTAGTAGAGTAGCTGCCGGTGGTGAGCTTGAAAGTCTTCAAGCCAAAATAATATCTCTGCCAAATTTGTACGAGTACAATGTTGAACCCCATGGAGGGCAGCAGCAGCAGCAACGAACGGGAGCTGGATATTTATTCGATGGTGAAGAAGACACTATGGTCCACAGTGCTCAGAGCTGCCTTTGTGGTGGCTCATCGTGGGAAAAGTGGAAAAATCTTGAGCTTTCTGCAGGCAAGAGTGATGACCGAGGTGTACGATTTCCATTCTATTTTTTGATTTTTTTGGGGGTGTGTTTCGCTGGCCAGCCTCACAGGGAAAACATTTGTCGACTTGCATCTGAATCATGTGCCAAAGTTTTTGTGCCTCGTTCGCTGCAGTAATTGGAAGTATGCGCAACCGTTGCCAATGATATTGGTTCAAATGAGGCGCCTAGACTTCCATTCAAAGGTGTGATGAAATCGGAGCCACGACTAGTGCCACATCGGACCATCCTGAGGCCCAGCGATGACCTAAAAAATTTTATGTGTCGTTTACAAAAGTTTGCATTCAAGTTAGCGAGTGTCTATGGAGGTATCTGCAAAAGCTGAGTCAGTGAGTACAGGGTCAAACAACAGGTTAAATTATGGGTTCTGGAGGCTTGATTACCGTGTGTCAGGCATCAAGATTTAGACACAAGGTATGCGGGTGTTATTCGGTTCCTTTTCTTAATCGGACACCTATACTTGATGGGGTGTGTGGTTAGGTGAGGATCGAAGAACGAAAACCATGAATACACACATGTTTAAAAGTGATTGGACTATGTCTTCAAATTTTATTAACTACTCCACACTCAAAAGTGAACATAACTAGGAGGTTCTATGCAGTCAATTTAGGAATCAACAAATACGCACTTATGATAACCATAATCAAATAAATATGATTATTGTTGATGTTTTGTAATAGATTTGCTAATACAACACAAATTTGCAAACGTAAATTTGATATATAGAAGATAGGGAACAAGAAAAATTAACCCAATACCATTTGTATACCTTAAGGTCTATGCGCCTAGAAGCGACACTTCCAACAAGTTTCTCTCATTTGGTGACCCTACAAAAGTTGGGAAAAGTCCATCAAATTCAGACAGCTTCACAAATGTGTGAGGAGTGAATAGAAAAATAAAATCAAAACTCCACAAAGTCATTTCATGGTGTAGGCCTTATTGTCAAGTTGGGGAAGGGGGGGGGGAGGAGGTCATTTCCACATATGATTGTAGTGTGAACCTACCTCTACAATCACTATGAATCTATCTCTACAATCGATGAATTAAATTGGATGGGAGCCATGATTCACAATGGTAGTGCGCACAATGTGAAGCCCAAAACTAGATGTTGACAAAAGGTTGGTCACATTTTACGCAAACATACGCTTATCTTGTGTGCCCAAAAAAATAATTCTAGAACGATCCGGGGTCTCGTGTGTTTCGGTCTTGTGTCTTGTTGCATGCAGCGCGGTGTACTTAAATTGGATAGACGTAACTGGAGACAAAATCCGAATTCGGTTAGTCACACACAAAATCCAAAAAGCTTCAATCTAACTGGCCAGACATGTGTTACACCTCCAAAAAAATTATGGTTTCTTCTAAGGATAAGAATATTGAAGTCTGATGTGTATATGGAAAGTCAAAATCCTAAAATGCTCCAAACACGGCCGACACTGTATGTCATGTAGATCGGAGAAGGTTATCTGTGTTAATATTTAATGAGTGAGGAGCTCTACCACCCAATGGACACATGTAGTGACATAAAGCAAGTCCACAAAAAGCGATGTTACAATGGATTAATTTCCCCCCTCCGACACGGGGATTGCAAGAATTTGATTTGACATAGGTGGCACTCTTTGGTTCCAGATTCCAAACTCTAAAGTTCAATGCTAAGTACGGGAATTTTTGAATTCTTTGTACTTTGGCACCCACTAAGATACCTCATCGACTCAATGTCATGAACACCTGTTTGCTCTTAGACACATGTCCGGGGAGAACCGGCGGTTAGTTACAGATGAACCGGTTGAGTTTGAGAAATAACCGGTTGAAGTTCAAGACTTCAGGAGAATTACCCATCATTTTAGAGGAATCTATAGAATATACCTCAAATTAATAAAGCAAAACCGGAAGATGTCAACATGTAACCGGTTGGATTTAGAATCACTAGGATCTTCACCCCGACTATGTCCAAAAACTTTCCGGGCACTGCTCTTAGAGAGCCAGCATCATTTTAGAATGCAAATCTAAGACCCATAAAGATATATTAGTGTTTTCCTTTTTCCTTTTGGGTGCAAGCATAGTAAAGTGGACCAAAAAAGTGCTCCGGTATATGAAAGCCATGATTTTCTTGGTCAAACGCCTATAAGTAGTAGCAAAATGTTGTTTAAAATAGATTATTTTTCATGATGACCTCTATTGTTAAGTTAGGTACTCAAATATAGAATATCAATATGAGATCTTCAAAACCTATCATCAAAAGTGACGCGTAAAAGCAACTGACTAAATATAGTTTTGAACGTAACTTTCATGACCTTAAATATTTTGAACTTGGAATTTCTTTTCATATTCCTTGAATTCATTATAAACTTGAGGTCATCGTAATTTTTTTTTCAAAAATTAATCAATTTAATGTAATGTAAAGTATTTAAAACAAGTTTTTGACAATTATCTTTTCAATGACACCCACTTGCACCACCACTTGCACCGTCTTCTAAAATACATATACGTTGTTTGAAATTGTTTTTTGTGAACATAAATTGCTTGGCTTTGTAGATTCATATGTTTTCTAAATGTTTATGAATTTTTATTTCATAAAATTCAAAGTTAGTATATTGTTTTGGATCACTTTCACTTAAACCTGAGCAAGGATCAAGAGTTGTCCACTTTACCGTGCTTGCACCCTTTTAGGAAAGAAATAAATTTCTCTTTGCTTTGAGACATATTGTTACAACTGGAACACTATAACCTCTGTGAAGAACCCTGCTTTAAGAGGACAACCAACCAGAGGCTACACCGAGGATAACCAAAGAACTGAGTGTCTAAAAGAAGTGGGAAAAATCTTAGCACAGTTTCCGTCACTAGGCTTGAATGCATGAGCTTTTATGGCCGTGTCAAGAGATGGCAAGCATGCCACCTCAAGGACCGCATGTGGGTAATTACTCAGGGTAACTTACACAAATGTATTTGTAATTTTCAATGTTTTAGTGTGATAGTATTGCATTGTAGCGATGTTTCACAATTAGGGTAGGTGTACATGGTAGGTCAATGTTCTCATTTTGTCCCCTAGAAGATCTCAATGTTAAAGAACAAGGTGAGAGTGGATTTTGATGTTCCCCGCCATGTTTCCGGGAGGGGAAGATGTCCCTTGTGTTCTTGATCAACACTGAAACATTCAGACATTGAATGTGTGGCATTATTGGGTAGAATGCAAAAATTACATATGTGCAGGACATGCTTTGCCATCTCTGACAGAACAGTAAGTACACTAAATAAGCCTATCAATGTGGGTGGAAAATTAGCGTGGAAATAATTAGCGTGGGCCACACTAATCTTCTAGTCAAGGTGGAGTTATTGTGGGTCCAAGACCGTGGGTCTACCTCTAAGTCTTCATGAAGACTTCTGACCAACACATTCAATATTAGTTTTAGGACAAAAGTAGCACAAAATAAAATAATCACCCACACTAATTTTCTAGAAAAACAATTAATGTGGCCCATGCTAATTTCCTACTAGAAATTTAGTGCAAGTTGAAAATTATTGTTGCTCACATAAAATTCTCATTATGAGAATTATCATGGGCTCTAGAAAATTATTGTGGCCGGGCACATTAACTATTTAGTGTAGCTTGTGCATTCAAGACTAGTAACAGAAACTATGTTAGGGTTGGAGAAACCCAAAAGACTGAGCAATCCATGTAAGACAACTTTAACATGAACTAGCATGTAAAACAACAAACCAAGCTAACAGCCTAACCCCTCATTGAAAAACTAGGAGAACAGTCTCCACAAACCACATGACACAACATACAAGTGAATTGCTCATCACCTCATGCCCTCAATTGATGATTGTTTCTCCCACACAACTTTTACCATAATGCACATGACACTACAAGCATATAAGACCTAGACAACTCATTTTGCGCTGGTGAATCTTCTTGTAATTCTACTACACTCGTAGATTTCTAGATTTTTCAGTGACACATGATAATTGTTACGGACACAAACAAGTTGTATCGGTTTCATATGCATATAATGTGATGTTGTGTGAAGCCCAACTCTTATGGAATCCGTCTAGGTATCATTGTGCTCATGTAATGTGAGTTTTTCTTGTGATGTTGCAAAGAGTCAAGATATGCCCATCTTTTACTTAGGAACGTTCCCATAGTCCAATACATGAAGGCTCTCATAAACGCCGAGAGGGAATTATTAGCATATGAGTGTACCTCTCATCCATGCACCCCCAACACGAAAAACTTGTACCCTTATAGGTTTGTGGACGACTTAGACTAATTTGAGGTCATGGCAGCTAATTGCAGTGCTCAATCAACTTAAAAAGGCAACGTTCATTGCAAACTATCTCAGGATTTAGGGTTGGATAAATGAAAGGTACATTTACGCTCACAAACGAGCCTTTGATTTAGCATGTACCATGTGCCCACCCACCTCCTGTGAGGAAGGCAAAAAAAAACCATAACATGTACCAAGGGGACTCTAAAACAAACTACGACCAAGGGGCTCGAATCCACATCAATATCAATCCCAACGTTTCTTTCTCTTTTCTTTCCTTGTAACAATGTGAGATGTATAAGGGAAAAAAACACTAAAAATAAGGGGGGATATAAAATTAGGGTTGGACGTATCCAATGTCCGACTACAGTAGTAGTGCGTGGGTTGGCAGGAAACCATGGGCACTTGTTGGATATGCAGGATTGCCGCATATTTGGCGGAGCTTTATGAGGTGAGCCGGGCCGCCATTACTCATTCTTCCTCTTCTTAGTACTAAAAGTATAGCCACGTAAGCTCGTGCATGGCACTTCAAGCGCCTAACTTAACTTACACAGTCCATTCCACTTTTGCCCTTTTTCTCTCTTCACATGAGATCACCCGGGTACACACTCGCTCGCACGGCCAATCATGGACTCCCCTCCTTCCCATCCTTTCTAGGTGTTTGCAACGTATTTTTATTTTATTTTCCTTTTTGGCACAACATCGGCAACACCCGTTGTCGAGGAATCATAACTTCAACCAAGGGGCCATCTTTTGAGAAGCGGGGGAGGGGGAGGTGGGGTAGGGAAAAATCTAGGCATGCAAAAAGGAACTCTGATTTCTTTGTTAAAGTGCATCAAATATAACGAAGAAACGCAATCGTCACTTTATTTCATTTAAAAGTAAAAGTTTGTCAACCCTAGCACGATTTGAGAGTCTCTACGTCAAGTTGGGATCACCAAGGTTAATGTGTGTTATTTGGATCTCTGCGCCCGCTTCTCATACGATATGAAACATGCAATTAGCGCGAGATGATTAGCAAATCCAATTTGCGCATGTAGTCATTTGCCTCATAATTTTCGGAGCTTGTTAGAATATCTTATTCATTATCAGAGTGAAGATTCTCATGCTCATTAATTGGTCATATAGGTCCTCCCCTCCCAATCATGTTGACTATGGAGCCTAGAATGGTTAGCATATTTTGAGCACGTAGTCCAATCTCTTTATGAAACATGTGTTTTTCATGTGTGCTCTTGAATCTACACCTAACCACATACCACTCATATGTAGGTATCCAGATTATTGTTGTGTTGGAATTAGGCATGTCTACCTTATAGGAATTGCAAGATCTTGACACTTTCATTACATAGATGGTGATATAATTTTTGAATACGGATTGAAAGTTGATTATCGTAATAGAACATATAATCACCTATTGAAGAAATCCATGATAAGACTTTGTGATCTTTGTAGCGAAAGTCGAGTTAATTAAGATGTGAACAAGTATTCTTAGCAACCTCAACAAGAACAATAAGATTCATTATCATTGTTGACACTAATAAACTATATGGTCCCAAATAGCACAATTCCATGCAATCGTTTTGTAAAATCAACATGCCCAATCTAGACCCATCATACATGGGTCGTGCCAATTTACAAGCATGTTGTTTAGTCCATGGTGTTTTTTTAATCATAATATCAATCTCATGTTACACTTGCCAAATCTACATACGTTTCGGATAATTTGGCGAGAACTAGGGCACTTTAGTACTCATCAACACCCTTACTTGATAGTCTTAACACCACAATGTAACATAAGTGGGACATGTTTAGAACGGACTAAGAACCTCGCATCACCTATCGTAATGCTAAAGCATTTCATGTTCTTTGACAAAGCTCAAGGTAGGTTAGGTTTGAGTTTAAGCTTTGTTCAAAGATGCATGCATTTCATTTATGCACCCAATATAACCTACATGCATGTAACACCTTATATGATTGCGAGAACATTTGAGGATCACGGTGTACGTAGAAATCATGGACCAAGAAACGCACCAAAACTTTAATCCATAATAGAAACTAGAACTCCAAACAAGGGTAGGGCAAGATGGTTCATGACTATAGGATGGTTTCGGGCATTATGATGCCGTCAAAGGTTGATATTGATCCTTAACCCAACCCCAACAATTTTATGGGGGTTTCACTACAAGTTCATGATTTGTGTCTAAAGACAAGCATTCTAAATTTCCATATATGTACGGTAGGTGAAACCAATGCCGGCCTACTTGACCGAAGACCACTTTGAACCTCTATTCTAAGTTTGGCTTAGATAATAGGCTTGAGTGACGTTGAACCGGGTATTAGATTCGAGCGTGCTAGTGTTCAATGATGGTGGGAAGATAGAAATCTCTTTCCGCTATGGCCAAGCCAATTGCTTGCCCGCCCACATATTCCAAGACAATTTTGGCTACTCTTCATTCTTATCCATCGCATGAAATTCGCTATTTTCACCACCTCCATATTTTACCAAGTGTGTAACTCCTCGAATAATATAGAAATAGTTTTGTGTTTTAGTTGGCCTAGTTTAGGACTCGGGGGTTCATGACATCAATAATAACATCAAATTTCTTACAAATTGGGAGTTCGTTTCTTTCAATTTAATCTCAATAGACTAATGTGGAGTTTTCATAGTATTCACGGAATCGTGTCCTCCAAAGCTATACAATACTTTTCACTACATTTTCGCCTACCCAATGGATGGGTTTTACGTAGACACCATGAGTCCCTAGTCTTAGTTTTGGTGGGGATCCAAGGCGAGGCACTTAGGGTCCCACATCCCAAAAGATCCGATTCTTTGTTCCTCCAATTAAGATCTTGTTGGGTGGGGTCGAATGTTAGCCAATGAAAGTGAGGTCCTAAGCACCACCTCAAAGACATATATGCCATTGTGAGCACTCAAGCGATTGATTGATTGCAAGTGGGCGTGGGGGGGCCAACACACCATTCGGACATTGAGGAGCTTTCATCATGCCTCGACGAATTGCTAAAAGGATTAAGATATCAAGGCACTACAAGCGGACCCACCAACTCTTTAGTAAGCAATTTGAGGGCCCGCCAATAAGGTCACCCGCCCCTAAAAATCTAAACTTGTGCAAAGGGATTAGATATCAAGGCACTGCGTCATACTTATATATTATAGTGTGACACGCATTTAACCACAAGAATAGCCCATAATTTTTTTTTTGCGCGTTTGTGTGTTTCACGGTAATTTTAAAATAATTATTTTTTAATGTACCATTATCAACATGTCATCATCAAAAAAAATCAAATTATTATTACTATAAAAGTCACCCTAATATTCTACCCACTCTAAATTTCAACCCACGATAATAGGTGTACATAGTGTTGCCATTGGCCCTCCCCATTCAAAGGCTCAAAGTCTCTGTGGTGATGAACCTAGCATGTAGTTGTCTTATTTTTTATATGTCTAAGGCAAAACTAATCGAGCTATACAAAATAACAAAACAATGTAGGTGAAGAACAAAGTGCCGCGTTAATTGGAGTGCTCTCTATGGTGTTTGCCACTTGACTTTTACTTAGTTCTATGATTAATAAATAGGCCATAGAAAAACAGGATACTACTCCATTACCCTACGCCATTTATGGTATTTAGTGTAACAAGCACGATAACATCATTTGCCCGGTTATGAGGTTTATGCCTAATCACACTAATGGCAATAATTTGATAATGAATGTAAACCTCATTATACTTGGTGCTAGTGTGTTGACTATTATCTTGGCATTAGTTTGCCCTTTTAAAAAAAAAGGTCTATGTCTAGGTTACACAATGGTCAATATGTTGACCATATTTGTAAATGCATGACACTTGACATTAGTAATTTTTAATAATATCTTCCTCTTGGATACTAAATTGTAACGCATGACACTTGGCATTAATCTTCTTAGTAATAATATCCTCTTGCATACCCAATGCAAAAGTATCATTTCAAAAACACTCTACTATACTATACTAACTATCATACTGGAATTATTTGTACACTTCAAAAAAATATCTTATGTGAACAAATCATGTCAAGTTGACAATTAGCTGACGTGACACTTACTAAAGCCTCTAGACATCTAGTTTAGACCATTTGCCAATAGTGTTTGCGACATTAAATACCATAAACGGTGGAGTGACTATAATAATAATATATAATAGTCAAAGTTTAACATTGATTGACCACCGAAGGTGTCAAATTTGAAGGGATTAGCATAAAGGATTGGGGAATCATTTCTCTATTTGGCTCGCATCCCATTGTCATTATACCAAAAGGCACCTAGATTCTTTGAGTACCAATATGTGAAGTTGAACAAAAGAGGAAGCCGAGTTTGGAATTTTCCATGTGTCATTTTATGGAGGCGGTCAAAGGAATTGGCGTTGGCCATGTGTCGTCAAGTGTCATAGCCACGATATTTGTGCTTGACACGAGTGAGTCTAGCTACAATGCAAACACAAATAATGGTTTATGGTCACACATGGCAACGCATTGGGATGCTTGAGGGGCACGGGAATCAAGAATATTTCTCATGAAGTGCTAGGGAATCTAACTAGGGAGTGTCTTGTATGGGGTGGCATCATCACTTCTAGGTAGGAGGTTACGTGACAACTATCGTGAAGGTGCACTTAAAGATATATTCCCTCACTTGTGTAGTTATCCTCTTCAATGAGATCCCACTAAAGCCTACACCAAAGTGGGCACTAACTATCCATAGGGATTTGGATATTTTGTGGAGCACACCAAAGTTGCCATTTTTATTTATATTTTAAAAATTAAATTGATACTAAAGTAAGATCCTCAATATTGGATTTCTCATTGTGAGAGCCTAAAGTGCCTCTAAGATGTCGGACGATTTATGACCATTCTTTCCGCCAAAAAGTGGGTTTACATAAGCTCAAACTATCATGATCTTTGTCATACAAAATGGACGTCCATGTTTGATGTTTCTTATTATATCAACATAGCAAAGGGGGAGAGGAGAGGGAGAGGGAGATTGTGCAAGTAACTTGGTGTAAAATGATGTTGCAACTACATAGAATGTTTTGTCACTACCAACTTTGGATGTCCAACGTTAGTCTCTTCCAAGTTTTATGGTCATATGCATAGTGACCATTGTCCACCTTGCCATTTCACTTTCAACTTTAATGTAGATTGAATTGACACTAGTCAACTATGTTCTCCAAAGATTTTCATTCATTCCTTTCATATGTGCTTGTGATAGCAATGGAAGTGTTCATTGCATCGGTGTTGCCAATGTGGTCATGGCTTGAGAGCAACCAACGGAAGAATTGGGAAACAACCACCAAAGATCATAGAGTTTCCCTATTTATTTTTTGTGTGGAAATAGACTGGTCATTGGTTATGCCTTAGAGAGATTATAAAATATCTTACAATATTCCCCCAAAATGGTTGATGTTAAACAATTGTTTTATTTCCTCGTGTGTACAGTCCACAACTTGCAACTAGATGTTCCCCATAAATAATTTGCTTAAGAGATATTTCTCCCCTCAAACTTGTTGGAAAAGTTGCCAAGTTAATAAGCTCACGGGTGCACACTACACATAGTCAATGTGCAGTTAGTGTCACTCATGAATAATGTCATACCATGAAAATACCAACACGAGCGGCATGTGCATATCACATGGTGAATATCATCGTTCATTTAAAAGCAATGCCACTAAAAGCACAATTTTGTGTAGAAGGAATCCTACCATGAGGTGTTTGGGTGGAACACAAACTCCTTGGACAAGCCAAATGGATGGACTTCATGACCACTATCACACAGGGTGGTGACCTCTATATAAAACCTTAGATTTCTGTTAGTTGATGTGCAACATGCATGGTTGTACAATAACATTGTTCTATGTGGAAGTTTCATTTACCAACTCCCTTGAATTGGATGACTATCTCCAATGTCTAAGTGCCTTTCCAAATGAGTTCAACTTCTAGAGGCTCAAAATTGCGTGTCAAAGCATGCACCTCAAAAGAGGTACTTGCTCTTCACTCACATGTGTTTAAACACATTATTTTCTCCTCGTATATGTCCATCTTGGTCTAAGATGGGTAAACCTATTTGAAACGTTTCTATGATTTCACTTGCTTATTGAACTAGGGTCTACACACGCTAACAAAATCTAAACTACTTAGCAAATGCATAGGACTATTACAAATGCATTCATGACAAATGCATATTTGTTAATTTACATAGTCATGAATGTGTTTCCAAACATGTGTAGAATGCTTTGACTTTCGTTTCTTTGTCTCCAATATCGAATGATTGTGGTTTTTTCTTTTATTTTCTCCTAACTTCGTGAATAATACCATAAGTGCATGTTTGATGTCCACAACAACATGTTATACCCTGCAAACAAATGAGTGTCCGTTCCATAGCTTCCACAACATCACCAAGTCTCTCTAGGTCAACAAGAACCGTGAAAATGTTTCGTCACACACATGCTTCAAGAGCCTCCATTTTAAGCTTAGATCCACACGAGTGTTATCGAGTCAATTGAATTGAATCCATGAGTCATTGCTTGTTTTGGCCACCTTGCTCATGCCATTGAGATGCGTGCAACAACGATATTGTTTGGAGACCCCACCCTAGTAGTATTAAGACGACCAACTTCATGCGCATATTATTAGTTAAGAGTGTGCTTGAAAATGGCCAATTGGAGGACTCAAAAGCCACTGCACGTTAAAAGGACGCAACAAGTATTGAAACTCTTCATAATGTCGGGCTCTCTTGGATCTTTTGCCGAAGGCAAGCACGTGAGGACTTAGGAGCGCCTCCACCCACTTGCTCAAGTCTCCATTCAATGACATAACATTACTAAGAAGCTAGACGATGGTCTCTTTCCAAAGAAGGAGGGTGTTTATAAAAAATTATTGATTTGTAGTTGCTTGTCAAAAGCTACATAGTACCTAACCTGAGTGGCCCCCATAAAAGGGGAGCATGGAATTAAAGAAGAATTATGCTCGTCCAAAACATGGTTCCATCAAATACTTATTTTAATGTATTTGACATTGGAATTGGTTTAGTCCAAGTAATTGAGTTGACTCAACCACAAATCCATATAGGATCAAGTTGATATGTTCATAACATTATTTAGACCCATGACAGTGTTTTGTGGGACTGACAGTATTCTAGGAAATATTCCCCATATTCATATGCCAGACCCACATAATATTCTAGGAATATTCCCTGGAATATTGTCAGTCCCATAGAACATTGCCATGGGTTTGAATAATGTTATGTTGAATGAAATGAAATGAAATTGATATTAAAGTCTAGGAAACCGAAAAGGCTAATGCAACTGAAAGTACATCATGATGGTTTCAAACCAGCTAATTTGCTAGAGTGGTGGAGTGCAGTAGCCTCTTTGAGATAGAGAATATTGTTAACTTGTTGGTCTAATTGAAAGAAAGACTTGAGGCTCCTTGGAACTACGTTCTCAAATAGTAATGGAAGCATATCTCTAATGGGGTTATATAGGGGACATCCCAACATGAAATGTGTCTCATTTTCAACTGCATTATAGGAGCAAAAGTGGCATAGTCTAGTATCTCTAGAGACATGGATAATCGTCCATTGTCCAGCTTCAATGGCAAGCCTATGGTTTCGAGGTGCAATAGGCAGCAATGATCTTGCGTTGTGGTGGAGGCAATGGTTGCTTCAAGTACTATTCACATTCATATTTAAGAAAATCCTTGAGGTGGAGGTAATCTAGTTTCTTCTTAGAGAGATGGAAAAAGTTCCACTCTTTAGCAAGAAAGGCCTCCTTGATATCAACATATGTTGTTTTTGATGTGGTTGGGTTGTCATGGTTTTCCCAATGAGATGAACCCCATGATGTTTTCCACATGGTTGTCAATTTGTACCAAGTGTTAAATCCTTGTTCGGCTAGGTGTTGGGATGGTGAGGCAACTTTATGACTAGCCGAGAGGGGGATAGATGGGCGAGCCGTTGTTGAAAGCCCATAGTAAGCTTGAGAGCGTATAATTATATGGGGAAGTTCTTCGAATTCGGCCAGTAAGATATGATAGGTAGTCAAAGAACGCACTTTGACGTGAGACATCATATGCATCTTCGTATGCATGGTTGAGAGATACCTTTGTATGCAACAATTTTCTCTCGCCGGACGCACACATCCAAACACAAATCCACAAAGTTTGTAGGAGGGGGAGAAATAGGAAGACTTTGGATTTCCTTCCCCAACACCTACCATGGGAGGTGCAGTAAAAAAACATTTACCCTACATGTTTGTAACCAATTCACCTTAATTTAACTTCACTCGAGTATTCAAGGTCTTTGATCCCGATTTAGATGCTAAGTAAGCTCAGAATAACAATCTCTGGGCTCTACATAGCAATCAACATTTTTCACCTCCCCATGGATTTCAGGGCTTCACCATTCTCTTTGGATGTGCTTGTCACTCCACCTAAGATATGCGGGTATTATTTGGTCCCTTTTCTTAATCGAACTCTTATATTCAATTGGTGTGTGGTTCGGTGAGGATCCAAGAGCAAACAACATAAAAACGCATGTTTAACAAACATTGGACTACGTCTATGAATATTATAACAACTCTACATTCAACTGCGAAGACAATTGAAAGGACCTATACATTCAGCTAAAGAGTAGTCAACAAACGTGCACTTGCAACAATCATAACTAAATCCGGGGAGGTCCCATTGTCGATCCGATTCCGGCCGATGCTTCATCGTAGAATTGCTAATGCAACAACACAAGTTTTCTTGTGTAAATCTAATCGATAAAAACCGGAGAATCGAATGACACCCACATACGTTAACTCACAACACATAAAAAAAATCTTAGGATGCCGCGGAAAAGCATGGGGGCGGGACCCACAGGTAGCCCAAACTTGAACGAAAAGAAAATAGGCAGAGTACCGACGGGGTGGCTTAGCTTGACTTTAAGGCATGACCTTTTCGTTGAGGGGGGGGGCATGACCCGGCTTCTTTTTGAGTGGTTGGAGCCACCTGGGAGGTTCCTGCTACCATGGAGAGAGACGAACTCCTACCTGCCGACCATCGAACCCTCATCCAAATTTAAAGCTGCCGGTAGCCGTCCAACAACAAGCTTCGTGGCGGCTATGGCATAAAGGTGGTAACGCGGCGGACGTGTGTTATTTGGATACTTTTCCTCGCTTCACCGCACTTCACGCAATTAATTTAGTGCAAGATGGTTAGCGAATCCAAATCGTGCATGTAGCTATTTGCTTTGTCGTTTTTGGGGCTCGTATGACTATCTTGTCCGTTGTCATAGTGACGATTGTTGTGGTCAGTAAGTGGTCATATAGGTCTTCCCAATCATGTTGGCCATTGGCCTTAGAATGGTTTAGCATATTTTGAGCACACAGTCCGGTCTCTTCTGAACTCGTGAATTTTTGGCGTATTCTTGGTATCCAACTTTAGAGCTACACCTAACCACATACCACTCAAACATAGATGTCTAGATTATTGTTGTGTTGGAATTGAGCAAACCTCATGTAGGGTATGATACACGTAATTAATTTAGTGCGAGATGGTTAGCCAATCCAAATCGTGCATGTAGCTATTTGTTTCATCGTTTTTGGGGCTCGTATGAGTATCTTGTCCATTGTCATAGTGAAGATTGTTGTGGTTAGTAAGTGGTCATATAGGTCTTCCCAATCATGTTGACCATTGGCTTTAGAGTGGTTAACATATTTTGAACACATAGTCCAATCTCTTTTGAACTCGTGAACTTTTGAGGTATTCTTGTGTCCAACTTTGGATCTACACCTAACCACATACCACTCAAACAAAGACGTCTAGATTGTTGTCGTGTTGGAATTGAGCACGTTTACCTTATGTAAACCGATTCATCATGCATTCGTGGATAAAAGGGATTACAATAAAAACAAACCCCCATAAGGTTGAGGGATGTCGCATTTTCAAATTAACCCTACTAGAGTAAATTAGGGTTTTTGATGTCATCTTCTAAGTTGAGTAGTCTTAAAACAATCATTTTCTAGGTCATGAAACAATTTGTTGTGTTCCACCGTCCTAATGGATAAGTTCACGTAGACATCGTAAATCTATGGCCTCCAACGTATACATAATACATGTACCGACACTAACTCTAATCTAATTCTCAAAATCTACACTATTGTAGGCAGGGATGTGCAAATGGACGTGACGCGGCCTTTTTGCGTCACATCGCGTCACAAATGACGTGACGCCGTCACGTCACGTCGGGGCGTGACGCGCACTGACGTGGTAAAAAAAAGTTATTGTACCAATTTTTTGTAACTTTTTTTTTACTTTTTGGGACGACTGCTCTAGTCGACTGCTACGAGCAGTCGACTTCAGAAAACAAAAATTAAAAAAATTAAAAAAATTAAAAAAAATCTGAACCGTTAGATCTTTTTGGATTGAAGATCTAACGGTCCATGATTTTTTTAAGATTTTTTTTTTTTTTTTGGTTTTCCTTGAAGTCGACTGCTTTTAGCAGTCGACTGGTCTTGGTCGACTGCTATTAGCAGTCGACTTAGCAAACGACTGCAAATAGCAGTCGACCTAGCAGTCGACTACAAAAACAAAAAAAAATTAAAAATTCCAAAAAAAAATTTGGACCGTCAGATCTTCTTGGCAAGAAGATCTGACCGTCCATAATTTTTTTTTTTTTTTTGCAGTCGACTGCTAAGTTGACTGCAAATAGTAGTCGAATTAGCAATCGACTGCCAAAAAAATTTAAAAAATTCCAAAAAAAATTCTGCACCGTCAGATCTTCTTGGCAAGAAGATCTGACGGTCCAGATTTTTTTTTGGAATTTTTTGATTTTTTTTTGGCAGTCGACTGCTAGGTCGACTACTATTTGCAGTCGACTTAGCAGTCGACCAGGGGGTTGACCAGGGGGTTGACCGCGTCAGTTTACCCCTGGGGTAACTGCCGGATTTACCCCCCCGCGGACGTGACGTTTTCAGGTCTGCCGTCACGTCGCTGTCACAGGACGTGACGCGACGTGACGTGCAATCCCTGATTGTAGGTGATCCCAATTTGATTTGATTTTGCTAATTATTTCTATTTCTGTTTAGGCACGTACAAACTGCATGGCTAGCCATGGCACCAATGTGTATGTTTGACAGAGTTTTTGCAAGTTTTTCACATTTGACACGCAAAAACTCACCCCCTCCCCAAAAAAAAAAAAAAAAAAAAAAGAAAGCACGTCAATTGACACGCACATTTTAGAAGTTGACACATACTGTGACTTGTGAAGGAAAAAAACACACGTCAATTGACACACTAAAAATTGAAATGACATGTATTACTAGGCAACTTGGGTGTTGTGAATTGTAGCTCAAGTATCCGGAAAACACAACCCGTTGTCGGGTAGAGAGGGCTCCGCCTTGGGAAAACACTGGGCTTTTGGCTGCAACTAGATTTGTTTGTTGGACCGTCGAATCTTCTGGTCTTCAAGAGTCTCAGTCTTCAGTTTCTTCAAATCTTCAAACTCTTTCCCATCAGCCTATCATGTTGCGGCTCTAAATGGGTTAAGGGTAAGATTAGGGTGATAAGAAACCACAGGCCTCGAACGGGTAAAACGGGACGTCGGATCACGAGCTGACGTCCAAAAGATTGGCTCCTAAACTTTCAAACCCACGGTGACCAGCAATCGTGCCTCACCAATGGGAACAACAGAAAACAACCTTGTGGGTCAACAATCCCACTCCGTTGTCACAAACATGAAATGGGGATTTTATGGATTCCCACAAAGCCCGCAACAAATTTACGATGCAAAAAATCAAATGCGACTAGCCTCCAAATCCGGCTGGGAATCACAGAAAGGACAACGAACCACAAGCCACAACGCACTTGAATCTTGAGAAGTCTTCAAGTCTTCAAATCTTCATATGAACGCCAAATTGAGCGAATGAGATCTTTACAGAAAGCTAACAATAAATACTACACTTCCTTAAAGTTTCATTGCAAACAAAAGACTTGTCCGTCTTCTATGATCGGTCGAAGTCTCAGCCCTTCTTTATAAGAACCAACATACCTCCCTCCACTCAAACTAGCACAACTTTTAATTGCTAACTTCAAATCAAGCAAGTGAGATCACACTAGAGAAACAACACCATGAAGCACAACTCCTCCATATTTTATTTCAAGATTCCCATCAAATAAATTCACACACCATGAGCTTCAAAAAAAACCTCCTTCTCCACAACAACCTCCTCTCTCCAACTTTTCTCCTTCCCCCTCATATATGAGAGAGACAAAATCCCCCTCTTATCCTCATCACATGGGCTTCTAATCACCCATTGGTCCAAAAGTAAACTAAGAATAAAACTAGAAGTAAGACTAAAATATAAACAAAGAGTAAACTATGAGTAAAACAAAGGGCAAGACTAAAAGGGTAAACTAGGAGTAAACTAAGAGTAAACTATGAGTAAACAAGAAGGTAATATATTTCTATTCCCTTTACTTTCCTCCAAATCAAAGAATCACAATGCAATACTAAATAAGTACACATCTATATAGTGTACGTATTTACATTACGACACCGTACCAGTAGGAGAACTTCCTACACTCATTTATATACTCAAGTTTAGCCTTGTTCTTGTAATTTTCTTTGTAACCGAGAAGGCTCTACAACTGAGACGGTGATTATAGAGGTGGTGGAGGCTAAGTACAAGGCCGACAAGACCATTGTTCTTGGTCTCTTGCGGATGTATTTCCACAATTGTTTTGTGCAAGTATGTGAATGAACAATTTGCCCTAGCAGATCTCGAAGAGTGATGCTTTGGTTAGTTAAATATTGAGTTAATTCTAAGGCGTCTCAGCTTGACACTGGGATGATTTGAGGTAGACTTTGCATAGTGCAAATATCTCCTTCAAATTGAGTTTAATGTACAATGTACAATTCACAATGCCTGAATTGAAGCTAGATTGAAAGTAGTACTATTGTTGGATATGTGATTTGAATGCTATCTACGTTCACAAGTCCTTGAAGTTCATCACATATTCTAGGCCAATGGTTTTACAAATTCATGCAGTACGGTGGCTTTCTCAAGGTAATGTCATGACCCGCTTACTACAGTGCATGCCGACGTTATTGAAATTATTCAAAGATGAAGAGCCACATTGGTATGAGATCACGTGCTCTTTTAAATTCCATTTTTACTTGAACATGCTTGTAGATGTTTTACAAAAGTTGAATAAATTGAATATTGAATTTCAATATGATATGGTTGATATCACAACTATTAGTGGAATCATCGATATCACTATTTCAATTTTATCACATCATTTTTTTTCTTCCGGGAATGGACCTATGTTTGGTCGTACAAGCAAGAATTGGGAAAATTCTTGAGGGAATCTGTAGGAAATCTTCAGTTGAGTTATAAAAACAATACATGAGATCGTATTATTCATGCAGTGGCAAATGATGGGCCCAATGAACTACAACAATGCATATTATTGGGTGCATCTTATGTGCAAAGAGTTGTTCATGCTTTGAATGATTGTTTCCCAAACCTTCCAATATTCAATGCAGCCAAACTTTTCAGCCCTCATAATTATCCAAGCGATGATAGTGACCAAATCACAAATACCGAATTGTGGCTCAAAAGGATATTGTTGAAGTTTCAATACACTAAAGAAAGTGACATTTGTAAAGGAGAACTCCTGGAATTTACGGAAACACTTCGACGTGAGTGTGAGAACAAAACGATATTTAAAGCTTGGCGCATATGTGGTAGCAATTTGAAATGGCAAACAAATTGGCCTAAACTTATGTAACTTTGATAGAAAATTATACTCATTCCATCAAGTATAGCTATTTGTGAGAGAGGATTTTTCAAACAAAATGCAATCAAAAGCCACTTGCACAATAGGTTGAACTTGAAGACCCTTGCTACTCTTATGCGGGTGTCTCTTTGTGGGCTTGAAGTGGATGCAATGGATTGGGCTACCATCTTCAACATTTGGAGAAACATGCGAGACCAAAGGATACTTACACTCGATTGATAGTATTTTTTGTTACAAATCAAGATTGTATTTTGATTATTCAAAATATTACTATTTCTAAAATATTGTGTAATCCATAATTGAGGTGACATTTTAAAATAAAATGCATATGTCAATTGACATTCATTTTTTTTCTTCCAAAAACGTCACGTGACACTTTGGATTTGAAGTTGAACGTCAAATGAAATTTGTCAAATGCGTGGCACACACTAACAATACCTTGGCATATTCCTCCCAAAGGCTGCATGTATGTCTCTTGGTCTTTTTGATAGGAGTTTGCAAACCATGGGACCCCATTGAGATAAGTGAGTGGACGGTTAAAGGCAATATACCACCATGGAGAATCGAACCCTTGATCTCTCATGGAACCTCCATCGCTGAGGCTCACCATGTTGCCTCTCATCTTTGTAGTTGAAGGACATCATGGTTCCATGTAATCTTTATTGACATTTGCACCTATTACGTATACGTTAGGAAGCATTGAATCCTTTCATTACTTTTTAAAGGAAATTTCATCCATACACTTGGACATAACATGCAGGCATGCCACATGAAACATGTGTATTTTTTGCGCCTCATTTCAAATATTCCAAGGGCAAGTGGACATGTGGGCGCGGGCGGGGGACGATACTCTCAACGTCTCATGCATTGTTTGAAGATGCTCAAATCTTAGACATGGTGATCATATTATTCCTTGATAGTGTTGGATACTATTCTAAAATTATTTGGATGTCAGGTTGTCTACCGTTGGAAATGGTGGTATATAAGGTAGAAAGGATAACATTACCCAACCCAAACGTCTTAACTCCGGGCGCGGAGTTCGATGCGGCTCCGGGGAGGTTCGGATGCCAGCTCCGGTGGGTTCGGGTGGGTTGGGGCAAAAATTGCCCCCTATTTTTTTGATTGGGTGGGGCCTTACTTGATCTCATAAGGGGCCTCCTAGAGGAATTTGGGGCCGTAGAACCCAAATTTAGCAAAAAAAAAACCAAAAAAAGTCATCGAGGGGCCAAAACGGGGAGGGCCAGAAAAATGGACCCACCGGAGCTGGCATCCGAACCTCCCCGGAGCCGCATCGGAGCCGCATCGAACTCCGCGCCCGGAGTTAAGACGTTTGGGTTGGGTAATGTTAGGGAGGTAGAAATACCATAAACCGTTAACCACCCAATAGCGGTGCACTAGACCGCCTCATAATGGTGAGTGCCATGTCTTAAATGGCGCGGCAACTTCAATGCACTGTAGCCAATGGGAGGCAAGATCTAACGTACTCATGATTAACGGGTTTAGGTGATAATCTGTATCGAAATGCAGAGAGCCTAGTGAACGGGAAGTGGGTTGGACAAACTTTCCACTTTGAAAAATTGTGGAACTTTTTGTACAAGGCAGAAAAATACAAAACAACTTGCATTCTTCATGAATCCTTCTCGTCTATCTTGGAAAATTATCTCATGATTGTCAGACCAGATCTTCAATGCGAATTGCCTTATTTTAACGGTTTATGGTATTTCTACCTTATGTATCTGAGTCTTTATCTACCCTTAAATGCTTACTTGTTGGCCACCCGACATGAACTTGAAGTTCTTACGTGGATATCAGGGATTTGATTATTTGTATCACCACTTATGATGCATTCATTTAAAATCCAACTGAATGTGGGAAATATCAAGGAATATTCCGTAGAATACTGCCAGTCCCACAGAACGCTGATATGGATATGAATAATGTTATGTAAAGCATGTGGGTGAAGAGCGCTTTAACAATTTCTAGTTGTCCGAGATTTCTAGCTACAATCTTTTAAGGTTCATGTGATGAGGTGTCAAATAAATAAAAAGTGTTCCACCATGATTTCTAATTAGATCCAAACTTTTCCTGGGTGTATTAAATTCAATAATGCACCTTTAGAAATGCACTTAGATTATAAACCACGTGCAACTTACAACTCCCACAAATACCACTTTTATACATCTTGAGGGCGTTTGCTATGGAAATAGACATTGTTGGCTCAATCTGACCGTACCTGAAGATCCAAAGTTTTTTTTTGATAAATCCAACAATATAGATGTTTGCAGGTTAGAGGTGACTACTCATAGTCTAAATTTTATTCGTTGAAGTTCTATTGTACAGGAGATCATAATAGGAATGTCAATAGTGGTCCTGAAGGGCAACAATTTAGGAATTGAATTGGGGTTAGTTTTTTGATCGAACCTCCACTCAAATCATCTCCAAATGACAAAATGTTACCCTCATTGAAAAGAGGGGCAATACACCTACTTAAATGAGCTCACAAATCTTCAAACCATTATTTTGTGATTTTTTGGAAGCTTTGCAATTTGAGGCAATGATGCCACAACTGCGCACCTTCCACATGCATTTCCAACTAGAAATTCCAACCATAAATGTTTAGGATATGTTGCGTTTGAGTGTCATGCAAATTTTCAAATCAATTGGGAATCATTTGCGCATAGGGCTCAACAAAAACATGTTTAGGATATGTTGCCCCCAAACCATGGAGGTGACAAGTGTCAAGTTTTAGTTTGTGGATTGATTCCACTGTAAACCAATTGAGAGCACACTCCCGTATTTGATATAATCCAAAAATAGCTAACTCTATTGAATGGAAATTATCCACGTGGCAAGACATAACAAAGATGGACATGAACAAGAGGAGTAGTTGAAATAGTCTAGAAACCATCCGAACTAGTGTCAAAGGGGCCAGAGCAAACTTTTCATAACCACATTATGGTCACATAGGACATTAGGGGTTAATAGAGGCATTTGTGGACCTCAAAATGCCAATCCTAGTGGTAGATGTGGCATAAAAAACATTACAAAATTCAAAAAACCTTTGGTGCATAGATTTTAAAGCCAAAGGGAGATTTGGCCCCCAATAGCTAACACCCTAAACCCCTAAAAATCCCAACCAAGTGTGGCAAATACACTAGAAATTCCAACTAGTGTGCGTTTGAAAAATTCACTAGGTCTCACATCTTATCCAATATGCAACAAATTTCACCTATGGATTTCAAATTTTATAGCACCTAACTACTATAAAACTCAAATAAGAATAGATTAATTTTTATTTACAAACCCCACGAAAAGCGCATCCATTTTGGTGCATTTGGACTTCTTAGGCATCACTAGACTTAGGATGTCCACACATTGTATGAACTCTCTCTCTCTCTCTCTCTCTCTAGAAAGGGTGGGATATCCCTACCTACCAAATTAGTGGAAGGGCCGCTTGGCGCATATCAAGCCGTCATATTCTATGATTAGAGCTAGAGTTCAACCCTTCACTTGCAAGCTTAGGGCTAAACCAAGTGACCTCCACTTATTTGCTTGACTAAGTGAGAGAGGCGAGGCGTTGCGTATGAACTGGTGATAACTTCTTAACTTTGGAGCGTGGTGCATGGAGCTTTGTTGCGTTGTGCTATAGGATAACGTCTCAAAACCTCACATGTACCATGGCTAACAAGGTTGTGAAGAGTTAACTTTGCAGAAATTGCTACAGAGAATCATGCATGCCTATTTTATATCATTAAATCTTATATCTTTACACTTGTGATCTTCATAACAAGTGAAATATTGATGTGGACAACCTCATTTTGTGATGGATGGTTGCATGGGCACATGTGAAACAATTCCTTCAAGCTTGGAGTGCTAAGGGGGATGCATGGAAAGGGAGTTAACTTGTTTTCTCTGATTTTATGCAAGTGGACAACATCTCTAGCCTTTTGGCTTTGATGTATGACAAGCTTAAGTTGTGTTTTGGTGTTTATCACAAAGTCTATGTATATACTTGTGAATACACGACCAAAAAATGAATAAGAATGTTGTGTAAGACTCATTCTTGTAAAACTCTAAATGAAACATTAGAAAGTTTGGCATGATAGTATTCTCTCTCTCTCTCTCTCTCTCTCTCTCTCCCGCTTTGCTCTTGATTTTGCCTTTAAGATATAATTCAATGTAACATTCTTGACAAGGTGATTAAAATCTTCTACTAGGACTAGGACACTTAGCAAAATATACACCACAATTAAAACATTAAACTAAACTTAACCATGAGTTAACTTACCATGGTAAAGGAAAGTTACCACGCTCCACGTTTTAGGGTTTCAGTGACCTAAAGCGGCCACCATACCTTACTAAACCAATACTTAAACCCTATACTCCTCCATGTGAAAACTCTTTTACATGCTTGAAGGAGGAAACTCTTGGCTTCGAATGTGGATACAAGACTAGTGTGGAAGTGCATAGTGTTTGGTATACTAAAGATTGCTACTATCCAAGAAGTTACACAATATGGCAAAAGAGCAGGTTTGTATACTCATTGTTTTGTAATGAGTATTGGTGTTTGCAAACATTCAATGGACTTGACAGGTGAGGTAAATGTGTGACATGTATTGCAACTGAGCTTAGCTGAAGACACCTGACACACGCCTTTCTAACACACAATTGTATGTTTGGGTTGGCATGGGTGCAGGTGAGGCTAGCTCTTCACATTTTCAACACCAACAATAGTGCATTACTTATGTTTGGATACTCTTTCACTTTTATGATCTTATATTTGTGAAAGTTACTATGTTATTTTGAACTAGTATCTTGGTATGTACACAAACTCTTGAAAGTAATTGAGATACTGAAAATACATACAAGTGAGGTATGTAAGTTTACTTAGCACATCTTTGAATTATTACTTGGTTGTAACCATAGTTAGTAAGCACAATGCAATTACATACTAGACTATGTGTTGAACTCAAATGCCAGATGTAATGTATTCTTGTCAACATGACACACATCATTACATTTTAGTACTTTATGCCCTTATAACACCATGCTATCAAATTTTGATTTGAAAGCAAGGTAACATAATAGAGTATCTAACCACTTTGATGAGTATACATATTCCTTGTTGAAAGCTCAAGTTACTTAACACAATGTAGAACATAGCACTAAATCCATGGTTACAATGATGGATACTATGTTTTGAGAAGACAATAGACTTGTGATGAAAGAAAATCCCACCCACCCACCCTTGCTTTATTTTGATAAAGGATAGAAAGGAAAAGGCCTCTGAAAAGAGGAAGATCAAGCTTTGAAAAAAGCTTTGAAAAAAGACAACTCTCTCAACCCGACCACACCGGGGAGTCCGTCCGGGGCCTAGCCAGCCCACCCGGTGCGGGGTCCTCCTGCAGCTGGGGCCGCCCATCCAGGGCAGATGGGACAAACACCCAAAGCCCCCCGGTTGGTTGGCTCATATGGACAACATATGTCACACTCACTTGTCTTGATCATAGTAGGGGATATCATATGATGTGTATACTAACCACAAATGGGGCCTCTCGGGAGGTTTGAACTAGACCACCACAAGGCTATTTACAAACCATGTAACATATGTATAAAAATACCATACAAGAATCTATATACCATACAAGAACATACATATCCATGTAAAATCATCTTAGTATCAGTATGGTTCATAATGGTATCGACCCAAATGATAATTATGGTTTGCAAAGATTCTTTCACCTTGAGATACCCATCAAGCATCAATATTTGATTAGTATTACAATTTTGACACCCACGTGTAGGTTTTTGGATACCATTATTGGTGTTGATTAAAGATACCATGCATTCACCTTTACACCGTTCCGACATTGGTTAACTTAGCACCCACCTTATCGTGTCATCGTTCTTTCATTGAATGTGCCTTCCCATCCATTTCGAGAATTATATCCAAACGTACAAGAGAGTTATGAACCACAAGAAAATCGCCAATATCAATGCATGAGGGCACCGTAGTCCCCAAACAAGAGGGGAGAATATCACATCTACCCAAGCTTACCATCTTGTGTTTTCAAAGTCTTAGTATAATTGTCTCACAAGGACAATTCTTTCTCTTCTTAAAGCCGGTGAACTAATCAATGACATGTCATGGACCCCGATGTTTGGTTTGACGGGTCCTCCTCCTCCTCTTTGGACGGTTTTGACTCCTTGGGTTGCTACAAGTGGGAGACACTCTCCCCACTCTCCTTGGGCCGTGTGGGCATTTTTGTCAATCACGAACAAAACAATCACACAAGACTTTATGCTTAACGGTTTCCAATGTAGCTCCAAGCTCACATTCTCGAAAGACTTCAATATGCAAATTTTTGTCTGAAAAGCAAGCAATTGTTTAGCTAAATTTGGGCCATAAGTTATATAAGTTAGCCAATATGCCTCTTTGACTTGACCCGCATTTGGGAACTTCGACCATTTATAAATATATATTGCATGGAATTGTCTCTCATATCTGCTTCTTGTGGATGGCACTCAAGTAAGGAGGAGACCGATTTTGGGTGTACAATATGCCCAATAGCTCCCAATATTACTAATTCGGGAGGAGTTTGTTGGCGGTCCATCGGTGCCTTTTTTGGGGGGGAATCCCTCTTGAAAGCTTATCAAGGAATGTGATCTTGAACCTAGCATGGATGGTAAAGTGGAATTTTTTCTTCTTCTTAAAAAACAACCAAGATTTCCATTTCATTGTAGAACTCAAATTTAGGATTGGTCTAGATTGATGACTATTTTATAGAAGCGTTTCTTTTAGGTTCACATACCCTCTCACTTGAATAATTTTTTAACATCAACATATCACTACAATTGTTCATTTGTTTATTAGATAGATAGATAGATAGATAGATAGATAGATAGACATCTCAGAGGAGCAAGCGTGAATGGAGTGTCTCTTCGCCCAGGGACTATTGCCACCTTTTGGTGGTGGGCATTTATCTATTGGGAAAGAGTTTGTGGGGCGGCCACCTCCAACCCAACCCAACCCAACCCAAATTCCAATGCGCCTTCTTCCACCTACAAACACGTTCAAATAGCAAACCAATGTACAAGCTTCACGAATTATGGCTCGAGTTTCATGATGTTTAGGTGAGTCATTTGTTGAGAAGGTGGAGTGTTGCATTAAGGACCATTTCATTCCAAATGGGTCTTCTTAGACTAATTTGGGACGTTTGATGCCATTTTTGGCCATAAAGGTTTACAATACTCAAATTCAAACTATATGACGTTTCATTCTATTTTCACCCTTCCATGAATAAGTTACATGGACACCACAAACTCTAGTCCGTCATATATGATATGAAGTGCATGGATTACATACACATACACTCAAATACAAGAAATAAACTAAGGGAAGAAAAAAAATGATGAGACCATTGGCACAAAGGGCGGGGAAAAACTAACACTTGTTTTTTGATCTTGTATTTAAGAACCTTATCCAATGGATTATTGAACACATAACATAACATTGTTTTGTGGGACTGACAATATTCCATAGAATATTCCCAGATATTTCCCACATTCAACATGCATGTTGATAACACATTCTCTTTCGTAATTACTCAAACCTAACTCTTGAAGGATCTAAGCTAGTTTGCAGATGACTATTTCTTGTCAAAAGTTCAACCTTGATAACACATCAAACCCTTGAACCCTAAACCCTACGGTAAGTTGAGATCCATGAAGGATCTAAGTTTGTTTGGGGTTGACCATGTCTTATCATACATTCAAGATGCATATGGCATTCGGAATAGTGCAACCTTATGCCAAACCACTCGAGCCATACAAATAGGATAAGAAGTCAAGCATATTTGAGGAGCCGGCAATAAGTGTACGATGCAAGGTTGAGAGGACCCGAGTTGCACACAAATATTGTTCCGGTGCCCTTATTTGTGGCTTGGATATAGGCATGTTGATTGAGCGCTTGGGAATCATGATCTTCATATCCATGTAAGATCACATAATAACATGAACAAGGCCCCAAATATGTGGTAGGTTGCATGCATTGGAATCCTTAGTAAGGGAGCCGGATGCTTGGGGAAGGATTGCTAGTGTGTGTACCTTGGGAGACATTATAGGAATATATATACTATTTTGCACCAACTTGACAACCTTGAACTTGAGCATTGGCACTTGACAACCATTTGAAGCTCGAAATGGGTCTTAAGGGCCGCTTCACACATAGACCAAGAGCCATGGCCATGAAAAATGTAAGAGGCCTTCTATAATCATCCAAAGGTCGTATCGTGGGATTTAGAGATTCGATTTTGCAATAGATGGGCCTTCATGCTTAATGTAAAGTGAAAGTGGACCTTGTTGAGGGACCGCAACATATGTCCAGGTTTGGGTTCCCACCATGAAAATATAACAATTCTAGGAGCCAATGGCAATTTAATTGCTTGCCATGGCCCCTAGTTTTGCGTTAGACCCACCTCCTTTTGATGGGCCTAAAGCAATATCCGGTAAACCATGAAACATCATTCCTTGGTGCTATGTAGGACGCTATATAGATTTAAGATCCATTCAAATTTCTTTGGTCCTTAGGGTCTAGTGTAAAGCGAACTTGGACCATCTCTGGCTTCTTGACCAATCACATACTTTATATATCATGGGTCAAGGGCCCTCAACCTCTAGTGCAAAGTGAACTTGGACCATCTTTGGCTTCTTGACCAATCACATAATTTATATAGCATGGGTCAAGGGCCCTCAAGCTCTAGTGTAAAGTAACCCTTATTGCAAGTGGAAAAACTTTCTTGAATGGGTTATATAAAAGACTAGAAAACCAAAAAAAAACTAAATTACTGGTGGAACTCGAGTGGAATTTGTTTGTGGATGAAAATGTAGTGTGACTTGAGGTATGTGGCCTTATGTGGACACTCCTCTTAGGGTTAGTTTCCATGTAGGCCACTTGCCCACCAAATTCTAGTGGAAATGTAGATTCCACCTAGTGAAATCCACATTTCGACTAGAATCAAGTGGGGGAGCACCCTACATGGAAACTAACCCTTAATTGGACGTTTGTATTTAAGTGGTGTATGGAAAGGTTTGTAGCTAGAAATGGATAATGAAAAGAGACATGTTATGATGATATTGGAGTATATGCTCAAAATATAGACAACATTCTAGGTCCAAGTTTTAACATAATTATGAGGGCTATGTAATCACTTTTTAAAGAGAAAGGGAATCTCCCTTTCACCTCCAATTTTTTGTTTGCATCTTTACTCTCAATATGAGACTTGAAATGAAAATTTGCATGATACACACATAGTAACAAGACGAAACCCCAATGAGACAATTCCCAACTTCATCCAACCATTAAGATTTTTTGTGTAGTTGGAAGTGCAAACATTAGGGCCACAAACCTTAGTAGAAACAAGCATGTGCATGTTATTCAAAGAATAGTTGGTATATTAATTTGGAATTGCAAGATTGGCATGTATGCCCGAATGGTGGACTCTTCATTGAAAATCTAAATGACATGCGTAGATGACTATGAAATGTAAACCCCCTATATATGAGAATGTTGTAGATTAGAACAAATGTATATGTATTAATGGTAGTTTGAAAGATGGACTCATATAATTATACTAAGCTTCTCAATGCAATTTGATAAATGCCTCCCACTACATACACAAAATCAAAATCGTGAAATAAATAGGCTTTTATTATGTATATAATCTATTTTCAGTTTCTTATGAGAGGGTCATTGAACATTTTTACATCGATAGGATGTAACTTATACCAATTTGACCCTAAGCACAAGTGATTGAAGCTAAGGTAATAATGACAATGAATGAAAACATAAATTGGATGAAACTTGCGCAACTATTGTCAAAATTTCCTTAAATGTTAGGGCCCTTTCATACATCTACTTTCACTTCAAAAAAAATCAATAGCCTTCTTTAATGTATACATTAAAGAAAAAAAATACATTTCCCTTGTATATACTATGTATGCTAGTGCCTATAACTAAAGGGGATTGTTAGATCAACCACGTAGTTTGTTCAAACGACCACAGAGATGTGTAGCGCAATCACATGACCTGTCAAAATTCGATTCTTCATTGCGCACACGAAGAGGAGCAAGGCATCAATATTGCTTCCCCTTTCTTACATTTCAACAAAAAGAACAAGAATTGTTCAAATTTTGATAGGTCATGTGACCACACAACGCGTCTCTGTGGTCGTTTTAACCAATGTGTGGTCGATTTAACAATCCCCTAAATAAAATCCCTCTTTTATAATCAATTTAGTTCGTACATGATACGTAGAGTCCACCCCCATGTGTGTATACCAATCCAACAATACTTATCAGGTTGGATTTAGTGTGGCCAACACAATACAATTTTAGAATCAATATACATAGAAAATATGGTGCTTAGATAGGGAGAGGAAATTATCGCATGTGAGCGCACCTCTCATCCATCCAACTTAAAAACTAACCCTCTATAGGCTTATGGCCAATTCGTCTCAAATGGCTAACTTATGGTCTTCAAACCATTTCGGATGGCAAATCAACTACAAAAAGTAACATCCGGCTTGCATATTACTTTAGGGCTTTTATGTTGTACGAATGAGAGCATAACATTATTCAGATCCATAACAATGTTCTGTGGGACTGATAGTATTCTATGGAATATTCCACCATTCAGGCTAAATGTGGGGAATATTCCTCAAAATATTGTCAGTCCCACAAAACATTGTTATGGATCTGAATAATGTTATGAAGTACGCTCATACACGGTTATAATTCACTCTCTCCCCCTCCTTTTGAAAGGTTGCATTCAATGTGGGAAGCACAAGCACATGATCTTATCCCCAACCTTGGGTGACATCTAACACGGCTTAACGGAGAGTGGAACCCAACATGGGCATGCATTTCAACCCATCAAATTCAAAGTTTGATGTGTACTTATTATATATACAACCCGCAACAACAAGCACAAACATATATAGGAAGTCGTAATCTAAGACTTATGTTTCCTTGTGAACATGAAAAACTATTCCATATTGTAATTTTGTTTTGTGGGGAACGTGCAATAGGCGGCCATAAACGGACACATGTCACCTCAACTGGGACAATTGCACATTCACAATTTCTCCATGACTCACGTAATTATCATGCCACTTGCCAAAGTTCGCCCTCGGGATATTATATGTGCCCACTTGAAGATGTCGCCTTCCAATAAAGAGGCCAAAAACGCTTCTAGGCACTTCCCTTGAGGCGTGACAAGGGGGCGGGGGGAATGTCGAGTCTCAAATCAAGATGAATTCATGTATGGAGGACCTAATTCTAAAAAATCTCAACTTCTTCAAGATTTGTCAAAAAGACGGATCTTCGATGTACAATGATTTCATGCTACATATTTCGCACCTACTTTGTAAGTGGAGGAACTCATTCTTGGATTTGTTTTTTTTAAGTTGAATTTTGCACCCTCCTAGGAAGCTATCCCAAAAACCCCATAACTAAGATCTAGTAATATGTGGAGGACCAACCTGGAAACCCCCCCCCCCGCTTCCCCCCTTGGCACGGCCGGCCTTTTAAGAGTTAAGTTACTTCTCGGTTACTTCTCGGTGCCTTCCTTTAGATTTTGAGATGGTGAGATTTACCAACAATATACATAGAAGAAAAAAAGAAAAAGAGAAAATGAAAAGAAATCAAAGTAGTCGTTGTGGTCTCGACCATGTGGATAGAAACACATCTTGTAGGGGGGTAATCATGGCGTGGTTCAAGTGGCGGATGCCAAAATCAACTTCTTGTGGTCATCTTTAATCCATGGACGATCCATCATTTGCGACACAATGGTTGAGAAATTGTATGAAGAGAACGATCTCACCTCCCTACCTTCGATATCTAGAAGTCCCGATCGTATATTAGGAATACTCATAACACTCTTTATAGCGGACGAATGAGTCTTGTATAGGCCGGTGCCTAGCCTCAAACTAAGGTAAGTGGGTCTTAAATGGACACTTTTTTTTCTCTACACCCACTTCTTAAAGGATACGAAACATGCGAACAGTGTGAGATGATTCGCAAATCTAAGTTGTGTTTGTAGTCACATTCCTCATAATTTTTTGAATTAAGATGCATGTCAAGCATCTCAACTTCTTGAATCTATTGTCATGAACAGAACTCATCAACTGAGTAATGTTATGCATCTGCTTGCCGAAAGCCCACATTGCTCCCCACAAATGGGGAATCCCGGAATCAAAAGAAAATTATGCTCATGTGATACTTGGTCCGACGGAACGCAGTCAAGGAGTTGTGTAATGTTATGAAGGCAACGAGTGTTAATTGGTCACTTAAGGCTTTCCACCCACTTCTCACATGTTGCAAAAGACTCGATTCCAAGCATAACATTACTCAACCACATGCTCTTGCACTATGGGCTAGGAGATTTTCAGCATAATGCCCCATTTATTTTGGGGCTCCCTTATAACATGAACAACACTCAAGTTGAAAAATCGTTCATTCTGCCACAATGAATTGTCACGCGGGAGTTTTTGGGATTTCATGACTCAGAATCTCCGGGCTTAGGCTTGCCTTGTATATTGAGGTATTGTTGTCATGTTGCTTACGGGACCCACGTGGGGTTGTTGACCTGGTGGGCAGGTTACCATTGACGCTAGGTATCTTACACTAGGAATCTTGGGCAATGTAAGCTTATGGCCTACCCCTCCCCCTTTGAAAAGGGTACAAAAGGGGGCAAGATTAGGGTAATATTATGAATAGTATACGTAGTCATTTTCCACATAATTTTTTGAGCTCATTTGAATATCATATACATTATCAAAGTGAAGATTTGTGTAGACATTTAATGGTCATGTGTAAGTCCCCCCCCCTCTTCTCAATTATGTTGACTATTGAGCTAAGAACAATTAACTTTTTTTTTGTACATGTGGTCCATTATCTTTTAAATACATATTCTTTTGGTATCCGTTCTTACATCCACATCTAACTACACACCACTCAAAATAGTTGACCATGTAAGACCCGCTTACCTTAGACCTACCCCCCCCCCCAACATTACATTACAAAAATCATCATATGCACATTCCAAAATTAAAAAGAAAATAAATTACATAAGCAGATTAACAAATTTAAAATGAGAAACTTGAAAGGTGAGGTTGTTCTTATTTTAATAATCAAGATAATAATCTTCCAAAATGTGGTAGTGGAAATCAAAGATGATTCATAATAGTTTTCTTTTGGCCATGTACACTTTGGACTTGGATATGTACTTATATGTTAGGATCCATTATATAGGTCGTGGTTCATGATAACTTAGGTGCACTCACCTTCAAAGCAAACAATTTAGTTCATGAATGTTTGTATATCGGACATCTTGCGAGAGTCAAGATGAACTCCACAGGCTTGAAAACGTTATAACACAAAGTGGATGATGATCATCATCATGTGTTTCAAATACACCTTTGGGTTGTAATGAACTTCAATATTGTTATTATACAGTTCTGGAAGCTGGACAACTATGTCGAGTAAGCTTAAGATCATGAAAAACAATGTTAATTGTAGGGTTGATGTGAATAAGAGACCCTTCACCCGTGGGCATAAGATACACTCATATGTAATATCAAGATAACCTTGGACAACAAGCGAAGAAGAAAATTTCAATTGCACTTTGGGTTGTAAGATACGAACTCCGCCTTCATTAATATGCAATGCCGGAAGGACGACTATGATGAGTAAGCGGGGAGAGAGATGGCAGTTGAAGGTTCCCGCGAATAACCAACATGTGCTTTCACACGTGGATATAAGGTAGAGTCGTATATTTGAAGCCCAACAAGTTGGACTTGGATAGGTGCAAGTACAATTATTTCACCCATGTCTTCTTCTTGAGTAAGCCTTAGTGGCATATCACTTGGATTTCGGCTTTAAATGTGTTGTCCTTTGTGGGAAGATGCGTGAAGTGGCTCAAGTGCCGTGTGAGGCAACAAAGTTGTCGACCGATCTCGCAATCTCATTGCCATTGTCATTCTTGACAAAAACTTGTTCTCAATCCGTAAATCCCGTCCATCCACCGAACCTAAATCAAACGCCTTCCACAAGTTTCAACGGTCCGTTGCAAATCCACATCAATAACATCCCAGTCGGGTGACATATGTCAATCAAATGTGTAATTTGAAGCTAACGCTTGCATGTCTAACCTAGTAAGGGGCTTTTGTTTTTGTTCAAAGAATGATTGGTGTGCATATCTATGATGGCCAAGGCTAGAGACCTACCTCTTTGAGTTGGTCCCCCCAACCAACATTACCCAAGGTGAAAACACAGTCAAACTTATTTCTTTGTTCAAAGATGATTTGGACCCAAAATTAGCATCAAATGCCTGGAGTTAGTCAAATGGGACCGACTTCGATAAATCTACCACAACTTATGGGGGTCAAGTTTTACTCAACCTCCTTTTACCTTGGTAATGTTGTTGGGACCCATCTCAAAGAGTTGAATGTCAAGCCTTGACCATATCTTAGGACGACACGCGCATGCAACGAAGTTAGATAATTGCTATACGGACATAAATATGTAAGTATGAAATTGTCACATGCCACGGCATAATTCAACAAAAATCACCCAATAAGTTCTAATACCTTATCAATTTCGGCACAAGATAGCAAATTGCTTGACTAGGCATGCCACATGTCATGCAATCATTAGTTGGAAAATTTGGAAAAGTTGATGTGCATGGAAATGAATTTATTTTTGGTGAACAAAGTGCCTAAAATGGTAAAAAGGCGCTCCGGTATTGGGATCTAGCTCATTTCTTGTTCAATATCTATACATATGGAATTTTTGTGGCCCAAATTGTATGTTAGGTTGTTACAATAGGAGTGTAATGCCGGAGTTGTAGTAATTGTGCACCACACACTTGATTCTTGCCACCAAGAGGCGGACGCTCGGCCCCTTGGCAAGCCCACGGAGCCTCAATTGGAACCAAATTGGGAGAGATAATTTGTGGTCACCAAGTCCTTTGTGGTCGGATGATTTTCTTTGCTCGGACATTGGCTCGTAACTCCTACCCACAAGATTGAGAGATTCTCTACTCATTGTACGAATCCTTTTCTTTCAAACTAGACGAGAACTAGAGTCAAGGCGGTTGTTTGGTATTTCTTAGGGTTTGTTTTGTTTTGTTTTGCATTGCATATACACACACTAATATGTGTGGTTCACAACATTTCTAGAAACGGTTTTTGTCGCAACAACCTAGGATTAGGGGGGGCACCTCACATGGTAGCCGACTTAGGGTCCATGACCGAAGAGTTTTTTGAGAGCCCAATAACTGGTGGCCAACGGCCCTTCCAAGGCAAGTTCCGTGATGATCGTTTTAGGGCGGGCGCTTGTACTCAAGTAGTGTTGTAGTGTAAAGGCAATATCCGGGGTTGGGCCCCTCGAATATATCTTCTTTCAATGGCATCCGAATGCGTGGGGTCCATCCACAAGATAAAGAATGGTATATCAAGGGTTTACCGAGTTTGTGGGGACTTTGGACACGGTCGCTCGGATTTTGCATGTGGCCCCTCACAAAAACTTACGTCGAAATTGAACCGAATCGCGTACTAGGAGAATAAAAGACATTATCCATTGGGTTTGATGTAGGAATCCATGTAGACTTCATATCCACTTTTGTGCCCATTGCTCATTGGTTCCTTCTCAATATATGTCTTCAATATCTCTCAACCTTCTCCACCAACAAGAGGTTCTTGAATGCAACCATCAGTGTTAAAATAACAATTATAATTGCTTGTGTAGCATCATATATATATATATATGTATATATATATATATATATATGTATATATATATATACCCATCTAGTTCTATTATACTCACTAGTCAATGATGACATGATAATTAACATAAAAGTTAAAAATGATGTTAATTATCAAAAAGAAAAACGGATTAGATAGTTGGTGGTGGTCTTTGTCTTTGACTGTGGACGGTCACGAGTGGCTCAAACTGGATAGGTGCATGAGTTGGCGGCCAAAACTCATACAAACATGCCTTGGGCATCGCCAATGTGTAGCCACGTAGGAGCTAACGGGTGCCCATCAAGTGGGCGCTAATGATGAGTCTTCTAGATGCAATCCATAGGCTTTCTACGGATTTGAAAGTTTTTTGGATGAATTTGTTGGGTGTGGCGCATGACCAAATACCGACTTGGCTCATTCTCCATAAATCCACAACATAGAGCTATAATTACTTTCTCCCCATATGTAGACCATTATGTAGCTTCCGACATGCTTATCCATGTCCCAAATGCAAAGGCACACCCGTCAATGTCAATGCTGCATGGAAACGGTCAAATGGATAGACGAATAAAACCACGGTTGCCGAGTATTTTAGACTAAGATGTTTTTCACCTTGTAGCTATTGTGATGGTGGGTTACATGTTTTAAGAGGATTGGACATGGACAAACAAGGTTGCACCCCCATTATCCTATTTCGTTTTCTCACCACTTTGCAATGGGATAACAAAGGATTTTTTTTTGCGTGCATTGGAACTATTAAAATCAAAATGAAAATAATATAGGGAAGGAAACACATTGCTGCACATATTTGGTTTTGTAATTGCATTGGTCATTTAGTTTATATACAAATATGGAATCATTCCAAATTTATTGAAGGTAATTAGAGTTGTCATAATACATGTGATAGTTGACTTTTTGGTCATCCATTACATAAATTCTAACGGACTACCTACCACCACTCCGCAGAGTAAAGGTCTCCCTACATCATCAGGTTGACACTGTAATGTGGAGTGTAAAAATTTACAAGATGCTTTGATTATACTCCTAAGAGTCCGTAGCCCACGCGATTGAAGGTATGAGCTGACTATGTTGTGTAGGAATGACAAATATATGTATATATATATACATATATATATACATATATATATACATACACACATACACACATATATATATATATACATACACACATACACACATATATATACATATATATCCGATTAAATATACTCTTAACTTTTTGTTGACTTGGCAAACTTGGTTGATTTCACTGGTTGACTGTAATAATCCGTTCAAGTATGCATATTGGTTGTTCAATTATTTAATGATTGAATACAAGAGCATGTTGGTCGGAAGTTGACCAAGGGGATTGATCCAAAAGCTGACTGAGGGGAACTAATGGGACATTTTTTTATTGGTTAAAATTCTCCATGTAGGGACTTTCTTCAACCCCCTACCCTGTTTGATGACATGAAGGTGAGTCATGTGGAAACCTTGAAAGGTAACCCGGCATTGTCGTAATTTCCAACTCTACAAATGACATTATATAGCAATTTCAAAATATAGGATGGCCAATGGTTCAAAACGATCTCATCTTTGAGTGTTTGGTTAATGATCATTATGTTCTAACCAAGAGATGATGCCAACCTAGGGTTTTGCATGAATGAGAAACGATTCAACATTGGACATATTTGAGCTCATGCGGCAACTTAGTACGGGTTACCGAGCTTGGTTTAAAAACCGAGGGGAGAGCCTTCTTTCATTTTACATGGATCCTCAAAACGAGTTTGAAGTTTTAAGGATCCACAATGCACATGCTCTCATCAATGAATGGGGAGAACTGACCGCCAGTGAACGGGGAGTTTATGGGTTGACTCGGATTTTTACCCCTCTTTCCACATGTCATTCAGTGGTTGTCTATGCTCATCCGGTTGATGCCTAAGCTTAGTAACTCAATTCACTGAGAAACCTAACATTTTTTTGGCTTCCCGGTCATTTTCCCTAAGTTTCTATAAGCAATCGGTTACAAAATTGACAAATAAAAATAAGAACTCGGTTCACATACTAAATTTGAGGCAATTTGCACACTAATTCAACTTTGATTACTACGTATGATAAAGGTCATTTCAAATCATATTTTGAAAGAAATCAGAAGTATTCAAGTATGAAAACATGAAACACCCTCAATAATACATGAAAACAACAACCAAAAACATCAAATAGGCACTCAAAAATATGAAATCAGCACCCTTAAACATCAAATAAACACTGCAAAACATTAAACCAACACTTAACAAAGGGATGGGGATGATAGCTTTGGTGCAGTCCCGCTGTGGCACCTCGTACGTAAACCCTAAATGACATAAAGAGGCAGATGGAGGATTCAAGGTAAGGTGTGGGAGAACCGGTTATAACCGGAGATACCCTCGGGTGACCCAGCTAAGAACCGGTGGGAGATAGTGTGGGGCAGCTAATATCCGCCCACTCTTGAATGGGAACGGATGAAAACCGTCATCAACTTTATAGAACCGGTTGATTTCCTATACACTTAATTTTTCCTTCGGTTATATGGCCTAAAATACTGAAATTAAACCGGTAATTTATCAATTTCACTTGGCTGATTTTACATTAAACTTCGGATCTCCCCGTTCACTGTTGACCGCTAGTTGGAGATAAAAGTGTGAGAAATAAGTGGTTGAAGTTCAAGACTTCAAGAAAATTACCCATGATTTTAGAGGAATCTATGAAAAGTTATATCTCAATTAATAAAGAAAAACTGGAAGATCACAACACGTCACCGGTTGGACTTGGAAACATTAGGATTTTGACCGATTATGTCCGAAACTATCCCCAGACACTAGCTCTCAAGTCTCATCTCTTCCCATGAGAGAGAGGGAGGGAATCATCACATACGAGCGTACCTCTCATCCATCCAACTTAAAAGACCTTAAATAGTATGCAGCTTGCCCGTTACTATTTAGTAGTTTATTTGACAATGGATTAGCTTCAAAGGACCCATTTTACACTCTAGACTCCATAATATCAACCTCCTCAATGTCACTCCTTCTCTTATATCCTGAAACCCTAGGGAACGGATGTTCTCAGTTTAAATATCACTCCTTCTTATCAGATTTCCCTCCCATAAATCAAGGGATTTGATATTAAAGCAAACCACCAAGGAACTGAAACCACACGCTCGCACGCATCACACTGTCATCATTGTAATTATTGTCATTATTGCAATGTTGACTTGGTGTTATTCCATAATGCCACATGCTGCACTAATTCTCTGTTATCACGCGCCCATGTTAACACGAAATAATTCCTTAATGCCACATGCACTTTGGCTGCCATAAGCGTGATATTACAAAGTTTAGAGTGTAGGCTAGTCCAAGTCATTTGAGATGAACCGGCCACAAACTTATAGGCATGGGTCGAAGTTTTTATGTTGGATGGATGGATGAGAGGGATGCTCAAATGTGCTAATGCCCTCTCTCCCTTCCCATGGACTTCAACATGATTAGATACTGCAACCTTCTATGCAATATCAACACTTAGTGTTTCAAATAAAGGAACTTGGAATTTTTTCCTCCTTCGAAAAACTATGCTATCTCAAGTGTTGAAACTCTGATGAATAGAACATTTCCAGTGCTATAAATTGAACTTTTATGAAGATGAAGCATCTTCTAAAATGGAAACATCAAATCTACAATTGCAATTACTTAACAATTTTTGGCAGCTCCATGGACCATAACTCATGTGGAATTAATAAATTTTGAGTTTCAAATAGCATCATGTTACACAACTTTCATATAGTGTAAGGTAGAGGCGCCTAATTTGGATGCTTCTCTCTCTGCACCAATTTCTAGTAAGATAGGAAACACACAATTAAGGTTGAGGCATCTATAACCGATAATGAGAGTTTGCATGTGTTTAGGAGGAATAATGGTTGGGAATTATTTTTCTTGCGAAGAGACACAAATTCTTAGGAGAATGCAGATTTTATAATCTACTTTTCCATGAATATATAAATTGCTACAAATTTTGAAGCGGTAAAGTTTAGGGGAACACTGTCAGCCATAAACCCCCACCCTTATGCGTCTGTAGTCAGAGTGGGAGTCTATGGCTCACATGTCTTTATCATTCCCTAGCCTCGGAAACTCCACACTCATGATCTAATGAATTTAAATGTGTGGTGACTATTGCCACTCCGAGCGAGTAATAATCCCACAAGATTGGCCGGAGGGGTGTTCTACTCTAGTGCCTTCCAAGCAATGACCTTCTAATATGTAGCATGTAGGACGTTCATGTAGAACACCAACCTAGAGTGTTGTGCAGAGTTTAATGCAGAACATAATGTAGATTGTAATGCAGAACATAATATAGACTGTAATGCAGAACATAATGTAGACTGTAATGCAGAACATAATGTAGACTGTAATGCAGAACATGTAATGCAAAACATCAGTACAGAGCATAATGCAAAGGATTAACGCAGAGTTTAATGCAAAAATATAATGTAGAACATGATGCAGAGTGTAATGCAAAACACTAGTACACAGGGGCTAATGTAGAATAGAAGTGCAGAGTTTGATGCAGAACATAATGCAGAACACAATGCAGAGTGTAATGCAGGACAACAGTACAGAGTTTAATGCAGAGTAAAAACTAGTTCAGGGCCTAAATAAGAGGCTTAATACATAATAGAATGTAGAGTTTGATGCAGAACACTGGTTCATGGCCTAATACTAGAAATTAATGCGAAATGGAATGCAAAAGACTAATGCATAGACTAAGGATGAGACTAATGGAAGAAGAGATGAGATAATAACTTACATCATTACCAACTCATGATATCAAAACTAATGTGACTTAGGCAATAACATAACTCTTCAATAAGGTTCAAAAACCCTTTTGTTCAACACTCATATGGTTCACAAACCCCTTGTCCTACATTCATCTTCCTATCCTTCTACAAACTCCTTGCTCTCACTACATAGAAAGGAGGGAGAGAGTAAATAATCCCAAGTAACAAGTGAAGTGATCCTAGTGAGAGAGGTTCTAGTGGAAGAGATCCTAATGCAAGAGATCCTAATGTGTGTGTGCTCCTAATGCATGAGAGGAGAGGTCCTAGAGTGAGAGAGGTCCTAGTGTGTGAGAGAGAATGAGAGAGGTGAGAATGAGCCTCCGTGCTCTCCTCAATGGGATTACCCCCTCCAACTCCAAAGCATTTTCCACCGTAGATCAAGCCATACCTACATCTAATGGTTGGCATCCATGGCCGTCACCACCCTAACCCTTGATCTAAACTCCTAGATCCAACGGTTGGCATCCACGGCCGTTACAACCCTAGCCGCCCTTCTCCAACCCCTAGATCCAACGGTCTCCTTTCGCCAACCGTTAGATCAAATGGCCTTCATCCGTTCCAACTTCATCCGTTTGGCGTCCATTTTCATTCGTCGTCGTCCATTCGTCTCCGTTCGTCGTTGTTCTCCATCCGACGATGTCCAACGCTGTCTTTCATTCGTCTGACGCTGTTCTGCATTCGTTCAACCATGTTCTGCATTCGTTCGACCATGTCATGCAGTCGTTTGATCATGTCCTGCAGTCGTTTGACCATGTTCTGCATTCATTCAACCATGTCCTACGATGTTCTACGATGTCCTTTCTCCACGTTTCTTTACACTAACACTTGACTTACGTCTAATTTCAAAACCAATAACTCCCCTTCTACTTAGAGTGCGAACCTTAACCCAACCGCGAGCGGTTTGGTTAATTTACGCGGGTAAATAGAATGTTTCTAAAAGATAATATAATTGAGAGGGTTCAACGCACACGTGCGTAGTAACTTCTTCTCGGTATCCACCTACGGATTATTCCTGCTTTACCACTAGCTCAACTTTGGGATAGCACCGGTCAATGTAACCACCCGGATTCGAACCCGGGTTGGTCCAGACCTAATACCAGTCTCTTAGACCACTCGCATCCACAGGCGGATGTCTCAAAAATCTAACAACAACGTATATATTGACCATTCAAACTAATTAACTTCCTTGTTCTTGTAGGCAATGAGCCTAAATTCAAACAGTGAGCGGTTTGAGTGGCTCACACTAACCAACCCACTAATTCCTCTAACTTCAATCCCCACACAACACCCGCTCATCACTTCAAACTAAATCTTAAATCAAAACACAAAAACTTCACTCTTTTTATAATTTTGAGTAATTGAAGAACTATCAAAGTCAAGTTTTATAGAACTTAAGGGTTAACACCACATGTGAGCACCATATTTGGCTCACAAACACATAGTCACTCTACAGGTTAACCCACAACCGTTCATCTAAATACTAATTCTCGGCTATGACAATTTTCAAAACTCTTATGAGGGTAGTCAATCACAAACCGCCACCACATAAACCTTAATTCCGTTCTCCTAAAATTTTTAGATCTTATCCACGTCGGCATTACATGTACCCTAGTGAGCAGTTAGATGAACTTGGTTGACTTTCAATGCATCGACCTTTGTGTGCATGATTAGCAACTTCAAATTGTGTTTGTAGCCATTTGCCTCCGAATTTTCAGAGCTCATAAGAATATCTTATTCATGATAAAAGAGAATACTCTTGTGCTCATTAAGTAGTTATATAGGTCCCTTGACTATGTTGATTGTTAGCTATATTGCTAGCTAGTGAAAATATTGACTATATTGCTAGCTAGTGAAAATGTTGCAAAGCCACTTAATTTCATTTGTATATGTGATCCTATGCCATTGGCCACAAGAGGGAATTAATATTGCATACAACTGCACACTTCTTATTCATCCAACATGAAATCTTTGAAAGAGCATATAGTCTAGAGGTTAATTTGTTCAGTTGATTTGACACCTATTTAAACTTTCAGGACCCGAGTGAGCTTAGTCCAAGTTAGTTGAGATGAACCAACCACAAACATATAGGGGGTCAAGTTTTTATGTGGAATGAATGAGAAGTACTTAGGTAAAATCATATGTGAGAATTCCCTCTCACTAGATGGAGCTCCGGACTACATATTGATGTGATCACGATTCCTTATAGTGCTTTGCCTTTTATTAGCTTCAAATTTTTGGTTGTCAGGTAACTTGGAGCAATTGGACAAAATGTTTAGTTTTGAAAAGGTTATGACTGCTTTACACATGGACCAAGAGTTGTGACCATGAAACCATTCAAAGGCCATGCCATGGGAAATAGATGTCTAGTTCTACAATCGATGGACCCTTAAGATTAATGTAAAGTAAAAGTGGCCCTTAGATCCAATATGCTAGGAAAAAAGGTGAAAACTTAAGGCTTGAAGCTTTGGCATTTTTGAAGAATAAATAGTGAAAGCTACAATAAATATGATATTTAGTGTCATTGACTATTTGAAATTACACAATGCTATATCTATTATTTCATATCTCATATTTTACGAACAAATGGCTAATTGATTGTTTGGACACTATAGAACATTAACAACCTTACTTGGTTAAAAAAAATTACATCAATAGTTAAAAGACATAGGACTATGTAAATTCAAATAGTAATCGGCACTAAATATCATATTTAGTGTAGTTCTTTGTAGAATCTAAAATTATTTTTTCCATTTAACTTGATCCTATAAGATGGGTTGAAGACCTTGATTAACACTTAAACACTCAAGCTTCCACATTTCATTTTTGGGCATTTCCAACTAATTTTCTATGGTATGTAGCAAAAATAGACTATGTTTTCTTGATATCCAAATATATGGATGTGAACTAGACTACCATGTATTCTTGCTATGAAAATTTGAACTCAATCGGACAACATTTGCGAGGTCAACCTAACATATGAACATGTCCTTCATCCAGGGGGCAACTAGAGAAAACTCTGATTTTTTTTTGTTTCATGACCATTTTGGTCATAGCACAAATTTTAGAAAGTTGGCAACTGTGCCGTAATATGGTATGTGGATGACAAATGAGCTACTCCAGAAGAATTGGTTTTTGTGAGCAAATGAAGTCCGTCACCCTCAGAGTTGGAGGGGCCTCATGAGGTCATTTTGGGAGAGTTCCTCTGTTTCATGGAGCAAGCAACATGTGCATTATTTTTTTTCTTCCAAATCCATCCGGTCAAGTTATGCACAACTGTCACCTTGTCCTAAGGTGGAAAAGCCCCACCCAAATTGGACATCATATGTGAAAGTTGTTGGCTTCTAAATTTGGGTCCTACATTTGGGCAACACTTGGAGTTGCCTTCCAAAACAAGCAATGCCAACCTAACAAAAAACTCTATATGCTTGGAGTTTGAGGTCTTTATATGCTATTTTGACCCACATGGTAGTGGGCGCCGCCCTTCACCGGTAGATACCTTCCATCCACGTAGATTGCCACCTAGTAAGTTGCAGACCCATTAGAATATCAGGTGGCGACCCATTTCAGATTGCATGAGCATTTAAGGATTAAAATATGAACCCAATTCCAAATTTGGGTGGACATTCTGTGACTCTAGAACCCATACTCATGTCTTCTCTTCAAGCACGATTAGAATACCATGATATTTTTTAACATGCATCTTGCCACAACCAATATGTTATATGTGAAGCGGTGATTTGTGTCGTGACATACTAAAATACTTTAGCATCTGGCTTTTGGCAATGTTAAGTGAAATCAAAGAATGGCTCAAACACCAACACTCGGGATTCCGGTGCCGGTGCCGCTTCTCGAGAGCACACGAGATTGAGATTCATTGACATGTGGGAAACATCTTGCATAGTTTTCATGTGTTGGTTAAGGGTACAAAGATATAAGGGGGTCCATTGGCCGACCTATCTACAACATATCTACGAGTCCTTACCAATTCTTAAAATCATGTTTTTGTACTCTTAACCAACACATGAAAACTATGGTATATATTTCAATAGTTTGTTTATCTCATATAAAATCTTTTTGACACACCTAACTAAAAAATTGAGGGCGTGTAGCTTAAAGACACGTTTCTATGCACATCGAGGCCTAGAGTGAGCGTCTTTAATGCTTAAGGGCTAGAATTATAATTGAGTGAAAGTAAAAAAACCATTGAACGAAAACTAAACCATCAGCATGGTTAAGTACTAGGACAACATTACTACATTGATCATCCCAATTAGTGTGTGGTACTATTCAGAGGTACGTAATGCAATAATGTCGTACTCAAGAGTTCAACTTTCACTGTTGGAAGTTCAATAGGTTGATCGGACAGTATAGAACATAAATGACTTTGCTTGTTAAAATATCACATTCTCGTCGAGTAGTTATACTCCAAAATAGTAACACGCACACTAATTGGGACAATCGGTGCAGTTTCCCATGCAATGGGAAGCATTGGAGACTGCAAAAGCGACAACGTAGGCCTCAAAAAAGGGTTATGTGCATTGTGTGTGTGTGTGTTGCGAGGGAATATTTCCTCCCAAGCTTACGGCAAGTCCCTTTGAAAAGTTCACAAAATATCTACGACCCACAGTCATTCAACTGCTTAAGTGAGCGGTGCTCGAGTGTGACTAGGTTGTAGTAACCGTTTAAACATGCTTTTTTGGGTTTGAATGACGAAATATTGTAAGGCTTTTCACTGTTGATTAGCCACATATGTGGTTTACTGCTTAAGTCTTCACACGTTTTGAGGGTGCTTTGTCCACCCCAAAAGTGCACAAAATATCTCACAAGGCGCTCCGCACACAACCCTCTAACTATCATACATGTGTTGCTTTCAATGGACCCATGTTGCCCTTTCACTATTTGTTAGTGCGTACACTATTGCTTTAGGGAAGCTTTAAGATGAAATTGGTTGGGTGGGGCATTGCTCAAAACCATTTTTTTTAATGTGTTTAGGGTTTATGTTCTTGTGTACATGTTCATTGACCATTGGTCACTAGCTAATCACACAATTTATGACATGTGGTTTCTCATGTGATCCGTGTCTTTCAAAAAGAGAACACTGATGAGTATCGTATGACATGAAGACCATGCAATTGAAATGGCATTTTTAATTTCCATGGGGTTTCAATGCCGTGTTAAATTGGATGCTCAACATCGTTGGCAACCGTAAAATGAGACACATGTTGCCACAAGCCATGCCATGGGGAGCCACTCTTATTTGTATGGCACATAAAAATGGATGTCACACTCCTTTAGATGTTTAGAGTAGTTGGCAGCCGCAAAAAGGTGGCATGAAGCACTTGCTCCTACAAGACAAGTCATGGAAGCCACTCTAATTAGCACGACACAGTTTGGTACGAGTTGAAGAAATTCAATTGCAAAAAGAAACCACACAGAGTGGCGGCTTGAAGGGATGAAACTTGTTGGTTGAAATTTCATGCACATGCCAACTTAGGTACTAGGTAGATAGTTTGTACGTCTTCTCTCTAACCGAGGGACTTCACCATTTGTGTTGCAAGTGTGTGACTTTGCAAGACCAAAGGGGGACATGTTTTGATGGATGTGAAAATATCGCTCGTCACGGTGGCCCTTTGGGTCAAGTTGGCAAAGAGGGAACTATCGTATATGTACGAGCGTACCTCTCATTCATCCAATATGAAAGCCTTGAAATAGCATGCAACCCACATGTTACTTTCTTCAAGTTGATTTGACATCAAAATGAGGTTCAACGACCCCTCGAATTAGTCTACTCGAAATCATTTGAGATGAATTGGCAACAAACATATAAGAGATCAAGTCTTTATGTTGGATGAATGAGAGGTACCCTTGTATATGATAATTTCCTCCCTCTCTCTCTCAAGTTGGGCAAATTTGGTCTATCCATCCATCAAAATTTATGGTATGATAAATGAATCACCACCATCACCCAACTTTATCATTCCTATTATATCATTGTTTTTCACCTAGAAATTGATTTTTCAATCTGCTCCAATGTTTTTGAAACAAAACAATGAACACGGAGAACCGATTGCTAGTTGCAGATGAACAGGTTGATGTCAAAGACTAGACCTCCATTCATTCCAAAAGCTATGCTTGACTTTAGGTATAGACTACTCGTGGATGGAGGTTCCATTGCATTTTCATATACTAATTGTGGTGTCAAAATGTCTATTTGTGGTGTGCATAGGAAAATAGCGTGGGTTGGAAAATAACATTAAGTAAGACATTGTGTATGTGGCATTGCAAAAGCTCCCCTTACAAAATATCATTTTCAAAGACTACATTGTGGAAGGTGCAATGACCACAAGCATATGAGTCTTGGAAAATTGACACATTTCACTAGAATATTTGAAAATCTGCGACAATGATAAATTTGCATATATCTTTCAGTGATGCAAGTCAATGGCCCATGACTCATATGCTAGTAGTACATGTGTTTTTTGAGACCCTACTTAATTCAACGTGATTATGCCCGCTCTTTGAGAACATTGTAATCCCCTGCACTAATTGTTCATTTCAATGTGGTACTAAGTTGCCATCATGCCCATAAACCTTTCGAAGTCACTGACATTAATCCAAAATGCTCTCCACTTTAAATTATGTGCCTTATAGTACTTTCCCATTATTTTGTAATTTTGCAAAGAACCCAACCAAAAGACATATTTATAGCCTTTGGGTATAATGAATAAGTTTCTTTTTTCTTCTTTTTTTTCTTTTCCTTTCTCCTACCGGTTTTTCAATGCTTGAACTCAAAATTATCACACACGCGACACAAGTGCAAGTGAGGTATATTATGGGAGTATGTTGGATGGCGAGCGCTCCGAGTGGCCACTTTTGGCGCAAGGTTTCATAATAATTCGTGTTGGGCCCTCACTTTCATTCACCCATTGAAGTATCTGCCATCGGATGATTGGCCGACCGTAGAAAGAAGGTGCAAGGTGGTCTTCTCTCAACTTTTTGGGTGGCACACTTCCATTCAACTAACTTCACCTTGAGTTCCCGATACATCAAATGTGGTGTGCATACATAACTTGACCACTTTGACCTTGGGGGATTAAAATTCCCACTTCGAGTTGCCCCAAAACACCAATGGAAGTATCTCGCATTGGATGATTGCTCGACCATAGAAAGAAGGTGCAATATGCTCTCTTTTTTGGGTACTGAAAACAACTTCTTGGGTGGCACACTACTACATTCAACTAACTTCACCTCGAGTTCCCAATACATCATAATTTGCGGTGTGTATACATAGCTTGACCACTTTGACCTTGGAATCGAAACTCTCACTTTGAGTTGCCCCAAAGCACCTTGACCCATGCTCGGTGCAGATTTTGATGTTTCTTGTTCCACCGGGCCACCATGAATCTTTCATAGTCCCAAGCAACCTAAGTAGTTGTTGTTGAAGCAAGTGCCGCCGGGGCTTTCGTGACAACCTCCAAAGGCCATCCCTCAAAGTTGGATGATAGGCATCCATTGGATATGTCGAGTGTTGATTCATATTGTAACGGAGACCCAACGTTTTGCCTCTAAATTCATCAAGTGTTCTAGTCGGTATATTCATATGATCTTGATCAGTTGAGTTTTATGTAGCTCAAACCGATGATTTTAGCCGATTCCTTCTCAAATTGACACGATATCACCTCTAAAGTAGACATGCCAAATTCGGTTACTTATCTTAATCAGACACATATATGAGTGGTTTGTGGTTGATGTGGCTCCAAGAGCAGACGCCAAAAAGACACATGTGTGAGAAAAAGATTGGACTGCGTACTAAAAAAATGATAACCATTCTAGACTCAATATTTGACTTGATTGGGGGGTCTAAATGACCATTCAATGACCGCGAAAAGCTTCACTTTGATAGTGACTAAGATATTCATGCAAGCTACAAAAATTATGAGGAAAATGGCTACATCCTTGGATTTGGATTTGGTAACCATCTCATACTAATTGCAAGTTTCATATTCTAGGAGAAGTGGGCTAGCTAGTTGAGAGAAAAATGTCCATCCAAGACCCACATACCTTAATAGGACTTGAACATCTTTGGTCAACGATTTTGGTCAGCGGAAATTGATGCCCGGAAAGGAGAGAAAACTTAAACCATCTAGATTCACATCATCTTCCCACACACTAATCGCCACGCCAAGGATCTACTAAATACACCTAATCCAAAAACGTTGCACACATACACCGCCTCAAAATCCAACGAGACGGTCCATATGCACCGAAAAGTAAGCAATATTCCAACACCACCCGTGACACGCCGATATAGTAATCTATCTATATAATTATATAAAATATGCATCATCACCCACCCATTTTAAAACGCATCCGAGATTCTTACGATTTTATGGACGGTAGCGGCGACCTTGCTGCTGGAATAATACGGACATTCCAAGTAGCAATTTAAAGCCCACTCCAAAGACTAAAATCACACTCCATATACATACATATGTACAATAATACGTATAAATACTCACACAATACTATACATTACCGTATTCTGGTCCGGAGGCCGGGGCTCCGGGCACGGGCAGCCAGTGCCCGAAATAAAAAAGAGTTTCTTGGCCGGGGTATAAGAAGCAACGTTCTTGTTCCCTGTCTGGCATCTCAATTCGCCTTCCCAACTTCTCTCTCACCGCAATCTCTACCAAAACTTGCCAAATCTCGCAATTCTTCACCCTCTCGATCTGCAGTAGACGGCCACCAATTCTCAAGAATCCCTCTTGAATTCTTCGAATCTTTTGGCTGCTCCTGGTTTCCTGGCCCTAGCCTGTTTCGGTGTGAAGAAGAAGATCGGTGATGAACCTGCTTGCTTGCTCGCTCAACAATCCGGAGCTCGATTTCTGAGTGTTTTCGGGATTCTGTAGAAGCTTTCCGGCTTGGTTGAGTGGATAATCTGCAGCGATGGAGTATACTCAGGTGAGGAGAGTTTATAAATTTAGCAGCATTGGTAGCTGTTCAGATTTGATGGAGTTTGGTATCACTGGAGCGAGTTTAATTGCATTGGGCGCTCCTGGGAAGATTTGGACATGAGTAGTTTGTTTAAATGGGTAGTTCGGTGTTCTAGGAAGATTTGGATTTGGAGCTGTCGTGAGTAGAATTTTGCTTATATTTGGTTGGTTGGTGTTTTGGGAGGATTTAATTTGGAGCTGACATGAGTAGCTTAGATTGGTTGGTTGGTGTTTGGGAAGATTTGGAGCCAGTTTTACATTGTGTAGGTGGTGTTAGTTTTGTGATGAATTGCTAGTGCAATCCATGGTGCATGGTGTGGGGGAAGGGCTAAGTGGTGGTGATGATTTGTGTGTTGCGCAGTTCGCTTCCAGGCAGATGGAGCCACAGTATATGGGGCGTGACTCCGCTCCCAGTTACAAATACGGCAGTGGTGGCGGCGGGGGTGGCGGTGGCGGTGGAAACAAGAAAGCACCCGTAAGTGATCTTGGACTTGGTTTATTGAAACTGCAGAGATTTCATATTATATTACGCAAGCTTGAGTTGTGGTAGCGAGGGGCTCAGCGGGCCTAGTAGGGGAGCAACAGTGGGCGATCAAGTAAAAGTTGAGGAATATTGTCGCTGTGGCTGAGCTTGTTTCTTCTTTCATTGCAGAGAACTGATCTGAAGGTGGCCATGTGCTGCGCGAAATGCGAAGAAAAAGCCCAAGAAGAAATCAAAGAGCTCAGTGGTGAGTGAATCCGTCTCACGCTAACTCTTCCAACTCTTGCTCAATCGTCTGCTGATGCGTCTAGTAAATGCTCATGGATGCAGGCAGAGAATTCGCAGCCGGTGAACCAGTAACACAAGAGAACACAATGGTTTAGAAACTGGGACAAGACTAATTCAGAAGAAAAAAACCTGCTATTTACAGTCACTGCCTGCACCAATCACAAGGGTGCCAAACTCTTGGTGCCCTTTTGGTTAACTGCAGCCTCTACCTTGTCATAATATTCATAAATTTTCGTGAGGATAATTTGTGCAGAGTAGTGCGTCACAGTTAATCTTGATGAATCTGCTGTAATGATGATGCTATTCTAAGCGGATTTTCTCGATGTTGCAGGGGTGCAAGACGTGTTCACTGACCAGGTGCGATCCCTGGTGACCGTGTACGGGTACGCCAACACACACGAAGTCGTGAAGAAGGCAAAAAAAGTTGACAAGAAGGCCGAACTTCTGTCGACCGAGGCGTACAAGTCGAAAAGCAGCAGCGGCTATGGCCACAGCGACTCCTTGAACAGCAAGATGATGCAGATGAAATCCTCATCGCAGTCGAACTACAAGCACAACGAGTACAACCACAGCCGCAACAACTACGACACGATCCGGGGGTCCTACCTCCCACCCACGGAGTACGCGAGTAGCCCCCAGGTGCACCGTGACTACAACCAATCAAGCAGCTACAACACGCGTGCGGCCTCCACGTTTGTCCCCAAGGATCAATTGTACTCAAGCAGCAGCAGCAGCAACGGAGTTTACAAAGACACCCGAGATCATTACGAGCAACGCCCAAGCAGCTTATACAACGACCGCGGGGACTTTGTCCGATCTGATGTCCGCGGTGGGAACTTGCGAGATGTTCGAGATGTTCGTGACGTGCGTTTTGCGCAAGATGCACGGGATAGCCGAGATGTGCGAGGTGTTCGAGATGGTGGCCGAGATGTTCGGCTTGTGCGAGAGATTCATGATGCACGGGATATATTGCCAGCGAGTCTGCGAGATGTGCGAATTGTGCAAGAAGTGCGAGATGGCCGTGATTACTACAACCAACCGGCGGCACATAGCAGGAGTAACCACCAAGGTGGTTACAAGGAGCGGGATAGTGAGTACCGCTACTCGTACAATGAGTACCGGCCGAGCCAGAGCTACCCGTCTCGCTACGAGAGCGAGTACCAAGACGATGTTTACACCACAAACCCTAATTACCTGAAGCCAGTCAGCGTCTTCTAAACTATATGTTCTGCATCGATGTTCAATGAGTCTGCAGGGTGGCAGATAGAATTTGTACCATAGAGTTACAATCAATGGGGGCGACGGAGAGCACTTTCGACGAAGGAGTTGATAGAAGTCTTCTTACAATTCACACGACTTCATCGGCCTGAGAGCGGAATCGGCATCCGTCTTGTGCACCAATTTTGAACAGAATTACTAAGTAGCTAGGCCCTACTTAAGTAGCAGCCCTTTTTCTCCCTTTTCTTCTTCTTCTCAGTTTAGTGAAGGCGGTTTCTGAGTGAGTAGTGTACAGCAGAAAGTGATGATGGTGACACCGGAAGAAAATCGCAAATTTTCTGCAAATTAACTGGTGTTAGTTGAGATTGGTTAGTTGGTCCCTTAGGTTTAGGATAGAAATGAACTCTCTGTAGGTGGTTGGCGCATGTGCAGCAGATTTTGTACCATAGAAGTTGGTACTTCAATACAAGGCTCAGGTGGTCATACGTGTTATCTTTCAATCTGACATGAACTTTTACTACAATCATGGCTACTTATGACTTAGTGCTTGCTCTCAAGCCAAGAGTAATTGACTATTGTGGGATGATATCGCTCTTTGCAAGATTTATATCCCCAGCAACATGCTTTGGAACACATCTCAGAGAAGAATTCATGAGGCGCTTATTCATCATAGGACCACCACCCACATTTCTGGCCTTGAAAATTTACATTTCACAAGCCTAACTCATTTCTGCAGTCTTAGTTGAGCCCGCTCATTTATGAATATCTGGAGAAGGTGCAGACAAATCAAAGTGTGGACATTCCCATTGAAGTGCCGGCTGGCCTTGCACTCTGATGACTTGGAACTGTTCCAAACTAATGTTCTTCGTTTTTATTATTTTACTTTTTTATTGCGGCGCGCTGCTTTTCCCCACAAAGGAGTTGAATGCAATGGCAACCATTACCATGGCTCTTGTATCGAAGTTTCATGAAATTGATTTTTTTTTTTGAATTCCCAGAAGAAGCTAATGGCCAACCTTGCTGACATGGATTTTTCCAGCTGGTTCAATATCAGAAGCTGAGGGCATGAGGACTCCGGACGCTTGTAAATTCTGTCTCTGAAAGATACTACATAGTACAACTTACTTGCCAGCATTTGAGAATTTAATTTGGTGTCATGAGAATGTCAACAGTACTTGGATACTGCAAGGCAACAGGTGTTCTCACTTTCCTGGACGGCCACTAGATCTTGGTGTGCAGGTTTGGTGGCGTTGGCCTGACCAATGAATGGGGAGAACCGACCGCTAGTTACAGATGAACCGGTTAGGTTTGAGAAGTGACCGGTTGCAGTTCAAGACTTCAGGTAAATTACCGATCATTTTAGAGGAATTTAGAGAATATAACTCAAATCAATGAAGAATAACCGAAAGATGTCAACATGTAACCGATTGGACTTGGAAACCCTAGGATCTCGACCGATTATGCCCAAAAATCTCCCCAGACACTGGGCCTGACCATCGAGTCGAAGGACTATTGGTCCCGTGGTTTGGCCAAACCTTTTAAATTGTTTTGGTACCAAAACGTCCTGAGTTCAAAACCATGACTGGTGGAAATATAAATCTGGTTTAGGTTCTCTATGGCTTAAATTCAACTATATCCACCATGCTCTTGATAGGAGAGCAAGTCTGAGGAGTTGACAAGGTATTAAGTTACTGTCAGTAGAAATAGTTGCCACCCACCCATCCTACCAAGTGCGCCACGTTTTGTTGGCTGAGTGGGTTTTGAAAGGAGTACTGGGATTCCATTTTAAAATTAGGATTTTGACACAATGTGGAAAGCTGGATAGATAAGAACTAACTCAAATTACACGTGATTTTGCAGCAATTCCAACCAGAAGCTGATTGGAGTAGAATGCCAAATTGGAGTGTTTGTCTCATTGGCCTGCCAATTTGGACCAAAATCAACCAGCCCTGATTAAAAGTCCAGAACTGCTAGCAGCATACTTCAGTCAAGTGAGTGAACAAACTCACACTATTATAATTCAATGTTAGAGAGCCTGCATTCAATGTGTATGTTTGACAAATTTCATTTGACGTTCAGCTTCAAATCCAAAGTGTCAGGTGACGTTTTCAAAAATGAAAATGAATGTCAATTGACATCTACATTTTCTTCTAAAATGTCACTTCAATGTCACATGCCTAGTAGTATGTGTCATTCAAAATTTCTAAAATGTCAGTTGACGTGTGGTTTTTTCCTTGACAAGTCACACTACATGTCAAAATCTAAATCGTGCATGTCAATTGACGTGCATTTTATTTTTGTGCAAGTTTTTGCGTGTCAAATGCCAAAAACTTGCAAAAACTTTGTCAAACATATACACTGCCTGCATTGTCTACTACCTGCTCATGTTTTACTCTAATCATGGATTAAGCCCAAGGATCAAGTCAGCAATGTTCCATGACGCAAATTGAGCTCTGACGTCTACTTGAAAATCCAAGTTCAGCTGAAGCGTTGTCTTTGTATTTTAACACAGTCCATTAATCCGTAACATTATTCAGCTGCTATCAGCCATTCCACTAATAATATCAATACACTACTCCACCCGAATATTAAAGCCTGAATATGTTAGTGCAGTGCTTTGCTGTGAGAATAAACATAGTATAATTCCAAATAGAATTTGGCTCATTCCCGGCCCAACCTAGCATACATACTTGATTTAATAATGTTATGCCTACTAGCACCCTTCAAAGAGATCAAAGATGCCAATACCAACAAGCATTGAAGCTAAGCGGTTGCATAGGCTTAAGAACATCGGTGGCCCTGTCAAAAAATTGCAAGATTTAAGACTAGTTGCATATCTATAAGGTAAACATGCCTAATTTGGCTACTTATCTTAATTGAACACTTATATTTGAGTGGTGTATGGTTTGGTGTGGCTCCAAGAATGAAAACCAAGAAGAGATGTGTTTAATAGATATTGGACTGTGTGCTCAAAATAAGATAATCATTCTAAGCTCAATAGTCAACGTATTTGGAGGGAGGGGGATAATGTGACCTTTTAATGAGCTTGAGAATCTTCACTTTACAAATGGTTAAGATATTCATATAAACTCTGAAAATTATGAGGACAGTGGCTATGGCCTTGATTTGGATATGCTAACCATCTCGTTCTATTTGTGTGTTTCATATATTAGGAGAAGTGGGCCATTCGGAAATGCCATTTTAAGGCCCATCTACCTTATTAGTAGGTGGCAAACTCCCACATTAAAAGTCCAATGCTGTCACCAACTGCAATAATGGCAGCAAAAACCTGAGAATAACAGAAACCATGAAGTCGTCCGGCCTCATAAATGCGAACAAATCCTTCACTCATGTTGCACTGCATCCCCTCTTTGAGTGGGATAACATTACCCAACCCAAACGTCTTAACTCCGGCGCGGAGTTCGATGCGGCTCCGATGCGGCTCCGGGGAGGTTCGGATGCCAGCTCCGGTGGGTTCGGGTGGGTTGGGGCAAAAATTGCCCCCTATTTTTTTGATTGGGTGGGGCCTTACTTGATCTCATAAGGGGCCTCCTAGAGTAATTTGGGGCCGTAGAACCCAAATTTAGCCAAAAAAAACCAAAAAAAGTCATCAAGGGGCCAAAACGGGGAGGGCTAGAAAAATGGACCCACCGGAGCTGGCATCCGAACCTCCCCGGAGCCGCATCGGAGCCGCATCGAACTCCGCGCCGGAGTTAAGACGTTTGGGTTGGGTAATGTTAGGGCTTTGAGTGTCCCGTGTGTAAGCTCCGTTTATCAACTGAGCATGCGCAACCCTGGACTTTATATGTGGAAAGGTCTGAGACAACACAAATCCAATTTTCTGTCAATCATAAGTGCTCCGTTGCATTCAATTTCACTTGGTGTGAAGTAAGGCCGCCCAAAAGGTCCAATAAGGCTGCCAATTACAGATCATATGTTATGACATTGTGGAGTCTGGAAATCATATAAGCTATGCGGGTGTTATTCAGGTACTTTTCTCAATCGGACCTTATATTTGATTGGTTTGTGGTTAAGTGATGATCAAAGAACAAACACCATAAACACACATGTTCAAAAGACATTGGACTACGTCTTTACATTTTATGAACTACTCCACACTCAATAGTGAACATAATTGGGAGAACCTATGTATTCATTTAAGGAAACAACAAACATGCACTTCCATAACCATAACTATATCAAAGGAGGTCCAATTCTCAATTCAATTTTTGGTGATGCTTCATCATAGATTCACTAATGCAACTCAAGTTTCATCGTGAAAATCTAATTGGTAGAAATTGGAGGACATGAAAAACGAACTGTGTAACACCCACATATGCTATACCCATGTGGGGATTACTGAACAAATTATTCAAAGATCTCCTAGGAAATATTGTTGACTGTATGACGCACACTTGGACAATGTCTTGAGTCTGTGAATACCCTCATTAGGAGTCAGATTAGTTAATAGAATGTGAGGAAACCAACGATATGCATAACATCATTAAGCAGTGTGCATTTGTTTATTTGGACCCTAAGAATATAACCATGAGATGCCGTAGCTAGTGCAGATTTAGTCTGCATGTGATGTGCTTCGAGGCACAAAAATATGAGTGATTGCCAATAGGGTCCTTGATAAAAATTTAGTAGTTAGAGACTCCTTTTGCATGCACCGGCTCCTGTTGTGAAGGCGAAGAATCTGCTTGGTCTATTGCAACCACACAAGTCTCTGTTGAAAACAGAGAGCTCACAAATTCACAGACAAATTGGTTGACAAGGAACCTAGCGCAATTAATTACTTCAAGTTGAAATTAGGACAAATGAAAACCATGTTTCATTCATCTCCTTTAAATGAGTCTCCTGCCGGTGTGAAAAAAATTCTGATTGATTAGAATGTAGATTCTCTAAGGTGTGCAGGTGTTATTCAATTACTTTTCTTCATCAGACACCTATATTTGATTGGTGTGTTGTCAGGTGAGGATCAATGAACAAACACCATAAAAGACATATGTTTAAAAGTGATTGGACCATGTCTTCAAATATTATTAATCACTCCACACTCAATAGTGAACACAATTGGGAGGACCCATGTCTTCAGTTAAGCAATCCACAAACATGTACTTATAGCAACCATCATTACATCAGGGTAGGTCAAATTTTTGTTGAAGCTTCATCATAGATTTGCTAATGCAACACAATTTTCAAACTGTAAAACTATAAATTACAAATTTCAAAATGTAAATTGCAGTGGGCTAATTCAATTTTTGATAAAAAAAAAAATAGTGTGGATAATTGAGAATTAGTGTCATCCACACTAATAAGATAGTACAATGTAGTGGTTTTGACTTTGAATATTCGCCAAATATTCAATTGAAACATAAAATATTTTTCTTTCTTTATACACATTGTTACCCCAAAGGTTAATATGATTTTATTTTATTTCTATATATCAACCACATAGCCATATGTATGTACAATACCTTAAAGTGTTGGTTAACCCCTAACTTCCCATGCCCGATTTCCCTCAAATCTACCCAAAAAATGTGACCTCAATTTCAGCGACTATAGCTGAAGATTTAAAGTTATATTGACAAACCCAATTGTATAGATGTTTGTAGATTAGAGGTGACCACTCACTAGCCAAATTTTATTTGTTAAAGTTATGTTATGTGGTAGATTATAATAGGAATGTCAATTTTGGTCTTGGGGGGCAACAATTTAGAAATCAAATGGGGGTTGTTGTTTTGTCAATCGAACCTCCACTCAAATCATCTCCAAATGACAAAATGTTACCCTCATTCAAAAGAGGGGCAAAATATCTACTCAAATTAGTTCACAAATCTTGAAACCATTATTTTGTGATTTTTTGGGAAGCTTTACAATTTGGGGAAGTAGTGCCACAACTGCACACCTTCCACATGGAATTATGTCCACCAACACATGTCCAACTAAAAGTTCCAACATTCGATGTTTAGGATATGATGCGTTTGAGTGTCATGCAAATTTCAAATCAATTGGGAATCATTTGCACATAGGGATCAACAAAAACCATGTTTAGGATATGTTGTCCCTAAACTGTAGAGGTGACAAATATCAAATAGGCATTCATAGACTGGTTCCATTGTAAACCAATTGAGAGCACACTCCCATATTTGAATTGATCCAAAAATAGCTAACTATGTTGATTCAAAATTATCCACATGGCATAACATAGCAGACTTGAACATGAACAAGAGAAGTAGTTGAAACAATCAAGAAACCATCCAAACTAGTGTCACAAAGGTAAGAGGAAACTGCTCACGAGCAGATTATGGTCGTATAGGACATTAAGAGTTGATAAACTTGAGCCTAATTTGGTTGAGAAGACTCAACTTCTTGCTGCACCAGACCAGTAGCGTATTCTATTGGTATTAAAAACCACCCTGCCTCCTCTAGTGTTTCTTTTGGCACAGGTATCCAAGTTCGCAAGTATCACAAGTCCCAGGATAACTTCAAACTAAATATCTTTTCTGCGCACTCTCCATCACTTCAACTGTGACCGAGTGAAGAGAATCCTGTAGTTTGAGGTTATCCTGGAACAATTGTCGATATCGTTGGTGCAGTTGTGATTGACCGATCTCAACTCTTTTATCTCACAAACACATCAAATTATGTCAAGTTTAAGTAAACTGTACTAACTGATTCAAGTTTGTTTTCCCTCCTTCTCGGGTAGTTGATGTTGCTGCGGTGACTAGGGTTGGATCTAGTGTTTTTTTGGTTCTTTCTATTGTCTCCACAGGCACATCTAATAAACTCCCGTGCTTCCTTCTTATAGATGTTCTGAAGCCAAATTATTATTTTTAGTAGAACTTGTCACTTATGCTATATATGAACCACAAATTGGTGGCTGAGGAGACACAGATGAGTAACATAGTGCAACGACAAATGATAGATGATTGCAACATCTACCGATGTGCCATTATATCTACTATGGCTCATTCATGTTGATGCCACAGTAAATGAGATATGTGGTGTACACTATGCATTTGATTTAGTTTAGTGTGGCCCACACTATTCATCATTGACTCTCTTATATGTTCTTGCAATCACAGCGCGACAACCAAAAAAGGTGACATGAAGACACTTGCTATGACATGATAAGTTGTGGAGGTCCCTCTAACTAACACATGACACATCCATTTTGATATCACTGTCAATATGATATGTACTAGTGTACACTACACCCTAGGCTCCGTAATATCAACCTCCGTAATGTTAATCTTTCTCTAATATCCTAAAACCCTAGGGAATGGATGTTCTCAGTTTAAATCTCACTCCTTATTGTCACTTTCCTCTCCCTTATATCATGGGTTTTGACATTAATGCAAACCATCAAAGAAGTCAAACCACACTCTCGCATTTGCGCCATGTGTCTGCACTTCTTGAACTAGTTCAATGTCTTGCAAAAGGATGTTGTGTAGCTTGTACTCCTCACTCGAAAAAGCCTTCACTCAGAGCTTTGCATGCTGCAATTGTTTCAACAAAATTGATCTCAACATCACCAGTGAAATTTCCGGTGATGTTTCAATATGTTCTTGAAAACTGTGATAAAAAACTATGATTTATTGGCCACATGTTGCACGATGTTAATTAGACGATGTATGTGTGTTGTTGAGTTTAGGAGGTGGAATGAATGGTATGTTCCACAGGCTTGAATACGAAGCATGCAAACGGGTGGACCCGGGAGCACTGTGAAGGTTGTGGTTATCTTGTTCCAGGGCCTTGAAGAATGTATATCATTGACATCAACTTGGATAAGGTTTCAATTTCGCCCACCACACACAAATTTTGACTCTAACCAATTCATCCATTGATGATTAGGGTTGGTCACAACATTGCAATATTCTCTTTGTTTCTGTTACCTGAATTATTCAAAAGATATTGTGATAGTTTACAATCATGCCATGTTAGTATCTACATTGTTGAATGTTAGGCGTAGATGACGCACTCTCTATGCCCTTGTGTGGAAACAAATGGAGGTTTTGTTTCGCTCTTCACAATTCCTCATATTATAATATATTTTTTACAATGAATCATCTGTTGTGGTCACATATATAACATTTGCATTGACTTTCGGTTTGGTAATTTGGCTGACCACCTAAGATGTGGTGACCCCCTGGTGACCTTCCAAAGAAAATGTCTGCAAATTAAAGTCATTGTGGACTCATGCTGATTTTTTGGGACTTCTATGTACAGTTGTAGAGGTTTCGTAGTTGAACAGAAGAAATGAAAGCTCCATTTCACAAAATTAAAATTACTTCAAGCCCTAACTGGGTAAGGGAGACGGGATTGATGCAAGCTTGGAATGAATCCCTCCAAACTTCTCCCCAAGATTTTGTGTAATGTCATTATCCCTCTCTACAACGTGATGTAATTGTGACAAGTACAGTATTGAAAACTTCCAGATCCAAGTATTACACAACTAGTACACGGATTATGGTGAGAGGGAGAAGGGTAAGCTGAGTGAGTTCCAGTGTCTGAGGACCTTATATTGCTCTCAGATCTTAAACAATTGCAATTTAGAACCATTTGCAACACTGACTTGCTCATTTGAGAACCACTTCGCGGGTGATTTCCTGATCATCTATTCACTTAGGACGCCATCCTCCAAGATGAAGAGCCTAATTCGTAAGCATACAAGAATGACATGGAATGCAAGACTGTTGGTGTTCAAAAATTATTGGATTTCATCATAGGCGAAAGTTCATAATGTTTTTCTTGTTCGGGGTTGTTGCAAGTGGAGTGCATATGTGATAAATTCCCTAGAATGTGTGTTGCTCATATAACTACTACTAAGAAATCTAATATTAAGAGATGTATGTTGCATGGTTGATAGTAGCCATTTTTTGTACATGTTATATATGTAGGAGTATTTTTGTTCTTGTACTTCTTCTTACCATTTTCTACATATTGTCATGAGATATTGATCAAACATATTATTAAAAAGTTTGAGTTTTGCGTACGTGTGCAACTTTGGGAGGTTATCCGTGTCCCATGTATGAAATCATTAATTGCAACACTTTGTTGCACTTTGTGTTATTCCACAATGTCACACGCTACACTAATTCTCTATTGTCATGCATCCATGTTCACACTAAAAAAATCCGTAATATCACGTGCACTTTGGTTGCCACAGGTGTGATACTACAAAGTTCAGAGTCTATACATTTGATTTAGTGTGGCCCACACTATTCATCAGCGATCCCTCGTACATGATCTTGCAATCACAACATGACAACCATAATAGGTGACATAAGACACTTTGCTACGACATAGCAAATTGTGGAGGTCCTCTAACTAACTCATGGCATGCCCGTTTTGATACCACAGTAAATATGGTATGTTACCATTGTACACTAAACATTTAATTTAATGCGGCCCACACTATTCATCATCGATCCTTGTATATATAACTTGCAATCACAACGCGACAACCAGATTATGTGGCATACGACACTTGCTTTGCTACAAGATACATGACAAGCCGTGGAGGTCATTCTAACTAACTTATCAAACTTAATGCCACACTAATATATATACATATATTTACATATATAGTGTTGGTGGTTGGTGAGCAGAAACAGAAACACTGGCACCTCATGAACATGTCAATAAGTAGAGGAGCCCACCCGCTCAAGAAGTGGAGTGGATCTCCACGTACAGAATCTACACTTTAGGCATCACCAAATGCCTGCAGTGCAACATTTAAAGAACGTCCGAAACCAAAAACCGGCCGGGCAAAAAGAAAAAGGTGCCCACTTACAGCCTCGCCTGCCATGCAATGCACGGCCACCGCTGTTCTTTACATGATGAATATTCCACTGCTCAAAAGAATCGGGAAAGCTTAATAGGCTCACGCCACAATAACTTAAGTGCACTAAGTTAAACAGGACATTGACTGTCACTTCCCATTTGGAGTTACTTTCTTTCTTTCTTTCTTTCTTTTGGGACAGAAGGCCGACATGCCAACGCCAAAGCACAGGAGGCAGTTGACCACCTGGCAAGTTTTCCGTCAGGTAGAGAGGAGATTTCACAGCCGGGATTCGAACCGCCAACCTCTTCCTTGAGATTTGGGTATCCCTCCACCATCATCCGGTAGTTTAGGGTCATCTCGGACCTCTTCCCATTTGGAGTTACACAGTGCTATATCTTTGTACTATTGATCGCAATTTTTTACCAAGCAAAGTTGTTGATGTTTTATAATGTCCACACTACCAATTTAACACTTGTTGGTAAAATAGTACATAGGTATATATCATTGCATAACTCCAAATAGTAAGTGGCACTAAATATCGTATATAACGCAGTATATGCCACGGCCGATCGTATAGTAGCGGCTTATCTGCATGTCGTAGAATGAAAGAATTATAATAGCGATCTTGAACGATCCGGACAAGTGGGTTGGAATTCCGTATCGCACATGCCTTTGGATGGAGAGCACGGGTGGAACTGTGGCCCTTGAATAATCTATTAAGCCTGCAACGTACTCATGAGTGATGGGCATTCTACTATCTCTCATGCTAGGAACCTCGTTGTGGTGAAAATGTTTCTACAGAAGGACCACTCTAGAAGGATGTCATATTTCGCAGCTAGAAAACAAAAATTTAGATTATTAAGCCATGCAAAGTTGTTCTCTTTCTATTGTCAATATACCCAGAGTAGTAGAGGCACAAATAACCAATCACTTATGAGATTCTGCGCCAAGGTGCATAAGGTGGTGAACTTTTTTTGGTGATTTTATTCCTTAAATTGAAATTATTGTGAATTGTTGAAGCTAAAAGTTGGCCCAAACACATTACTAATGTCTAGAGTCTATCATAACCGCTCATTTAACCACCTACGAAAAGAAATCACCGAAATCAATCCTATCCTGATCGAAATTATGGCACCCTATAGATTCCCGATGGGTTCTTGATTAGGAATAGGTGGTTCAGCTCTACTTCATTCCTCCTTGCACACTTCATGCTAAAGTTGATGGTGTGAGAGGCATGATCCCAACACTTTGGTTTTACCATTGAACTATCAGGATTCTTGGGGAAGCAAACATGTTGCTATGAAAGCCAATCATGTTATGAGGGATCAAAATACACTCTGAGCTCCGTAATATCATGCTTATGGCAACCAAAGTGCACGTGATGTTAAGGAATTACATAGTGTTAACATGGATGTGTGATAAACGAGAATTAGTGTAGCATGTGACGTTATGAAAATACACAAAGTCGACACTGCAATAATGACAATAGTTACAATGTTGACACTGTGATGCGTGCAAGCGTGTGGTTTGAATTCCTCAGTGGTTTATTATATCGTCAAAACCCATGATATATGGGAGGGAAACGTGACAACAAGGAGTGAGATTTAAACTAAAAACATCCGTTCCCTAGGGTTTCAATATATAAGAGAAGGAGTGTCATGAAGGAGGTTGATATTACAAAGTTTGAGTGTGTTTGTGTGTGATAATTATACATTTCTCCGAAGTTGGCACCCGCAACATGTGGGTGCAACCATGGTAAAATGGACAGCTCTTGATCCTTGCACATGTTTAAGTGAGAGTAATTCAAAATAATATACTAACTATGAATTTTGTGAAAAAAAAATCATAAACACTTTTAAAACATATTGATCTACAAAGCCAAGCAATTTATACTAACAAAAACAATCTCAAAAGAAGTCTATATTATACTCTAGAAGACGGTGCAAATGGGTGTGGAAGTGGTGATATTGAACAAGTAATTGTCAAAATTTGTTTCAAATATGATAAAATTACATCGAATCGTTGATTTTCTACAAAAATATTTGATGATGACCTCAACTATATAATGAATTCAACGAATATGAAAAAAAATCAAGTTCAAATAGTTGAGGTCATAGAATTTTCGTCAAAAACTAGACCTAGCCATTTGCTTTTGAGCATTACTTTTAATAATAAGTTTTGAAGGTTTCATCTTAGTATTCTACACTTGAGTACTTAACACAACAATAGAGGTCACCATGAGGAATAAAATAAAAAATTCAATGTAAACATCATCTTGCTACTACTTTTGGGTGTTTGACCAAAAAAACTATGGTTGCAAGACACCGGAGCACTTTTTTGGTCCACTTTACCATGTATGCTTGCATGTATGTTTGCACGTTCTAAAGATGGTAACCCTTGCAAGTGCTACAGAAAGTTGCCACCCCCGGGGGTTGGAACCAAGAAGGATTGACAGGAAAGTTGTGTCACATTAGCGCCCCCTTCATTTTGTTTTATACTTTGGTCTCAGGCCCTAGCATAAACTCCTTGGGTTCAATAGGGTCACTCAATTTTGGAGCAATGAACAAGGAGAACTGACCACTAGTTACAGATGAACCGGTTGAAGTTCAAGACGTCAGGAAAATTACCAAACATTTTAGAAGAATCTATGGAATATACCTCAAATTAATATAGGAAGGAAAATTGGAAGCTCGCAACATGTAGCCGGTTGGACTTGGCAATGCAAGGATTTTTAACCGATTAGGCCCAAAAATCTCCCCGGACACCGTTGTGGGGTTTCATTAGTCTTGGAGCTTAGTGCAAGGCGAGCCTTTGGAGTAGGTGGGAAAGAAGGGGCGAAAGTATGGCTTGAGAGATGAGTCTGCAAAATGTGTACTGCATAATTCTGACTCCTGATATTTGTGAGCTGAAGAAGACACCCAGCTCCACAGTGCTGAGGCACCCTTTGTGGCCATCATGGGAAAAGGAGCACAAAAGAGCACTCGGCTCCGGCGCTTTCAGCAGGCAAGTGAGTGACCGAGATGTACGACCCCCTGCTCCCACAAATGTCGGGCCTGGACTCAATCATATGTATGCCAAAGCGGTTGCCCATTCACTCAATTGGGAGTACATATGGTGGATGATGCTAATGTGGACACCTCCAGCTCTCTGGAATCATGCAACCAATGGATTCGAGCATTAGAAGCTTTAGCAGGTTAGCAATTGCGAATCGGGACCAAAGGATTTGAAATCGTTGAAATCGGAGTTGAGGAAGGTGTCAATCCAAGTTCCAAAATCGAAGATTCTCTACTTCTCAATCTGGTATTATAGGGGGGGGGGAACTTTTTTATCGTTCAATGTTGTGTACGTGGACGACATCATTAGCATATTCTACATCGGTCGTATGCTGATGAAAACCAAGTTTAGTGTCAATATTGGTTGTGTCATGTCTCTAAAGTGGTTACGTGTAAGATAAAATGTTGTCCGAATTGGCTTTTCATTATAGAATGCCCATAATACAAGTTGGTCGGCACCTCACAACCACATGTTGCCTCCTAATTTCCCTGCCTCACACACAAAAATCAAGCGTGCCATAGCTTGGTGAATGGCACTCCTAATTATGGAGGATGGTGGGCGTGGTTTGACTTTTGCGAAGGTGACTAACCCAAATATCATCAAGGCGGCGGCTAAATGGCCATGTATTACCCACCTACCGAATTAGAGTGACTATACTGCCAGTTAGGAACCAAAAATAGGTGTCTTATCAAGGAAGCTAACCGAATCAACCTCATCTACCTTATAGGGTATGGACTAGGTAACCCCTAAGGGCCAGGCATGTAGCATGCCCAAAATGGTTCAAGCAGTACTTTGTTATGGTGGACCCCACCGCCGTAAACTATGGCCATTGTCTCTTGGCAACCTCAATTGAAACATGGTCACAACTACACAACTTGGGCAAGCCTACATACAAATATGGGGACGACATAGATAACCCCTGACAGTCATGTAGATGAGCATGTCCAGCACGGTCTATGCATCCTTCTATATGATGGGCCCCATCGTCATAAACCATGTCCATGTTTGTCCAGCGAGCTCACTGCTCTAAGTCAACTAAAGTAGTCGGCTAAGTGGTCGACTACTAAACCAAAAAATAGCATAATTTCGAAAACATCCAAAATTTATGGATCTAATGGTTCAAAAAAATTGAAATTTTATGGATCCAATTGGATCCATTAGATCCATAAAATTCCAACATATCTAATGCAAGCAATAGATCTAATAGTTCAAAAAAATTGGAATTTTTGGATTATTTTATTTTGTGTCAACTAGCATGTCGACTATAAAATAACAAATGACTTGGTAGTTGATCAAGGGGTTGATTATGTCAGTTGACTCTTGGTAAATTGTCAGACTGATCCCCATTGATGTTTTCCTTTTTGATCCACCGCCACACCGCCGTCACATGACATGACACGACGTGACGTCAAATGAGGTGAAGTTCAATACCAAAAATTGCTCCAAATATGAAAGGGGTTAAAGAACCTTCTACATTGAAATAAAAACTACACTACACAAAATATGATATTTAGTGTTTGATACACTAAATACGAACACATACACTAAATATCAATAACCCTATGAAAGTAAGTAACATTAAATGTAAACTCAAACACTAAATATCAACTATGGTAATATGTGGAATTTACATGTTTGAATTTAGTGTTAGTAAGGATATGAAAAAAAAGGCAGTAAGGAAGCTAGCGGCACATTTATGTCTAACACTAATTGTCAAAGAATTGAAAATTAGTGTTGAGCATGGTAGGGTGGTAACAACACTAATTATAATCAAACACTAAATATCATATTTTGTGTAGTGGTGCAATTAGGTTGCCCCATACTTGCTTTTCACCATTCCACATTGTTTTGAATATTTTTACCATAGTAGTTGATTTCAAAAATTAATTCTACATTCCGGTTGCTATAGAGATGAATAGTCAAAGCTATAAGTTTTGTGATATGAATTAGACCCAAAGGTAATTTGTGAGAGGCAACCTAGTTGCACATACTAGTGCAGAAGATTCAAGAGAAAGGTAAGAAAGAGCAAGGGGTTATCTTCTTCATCTAGTTTCTTGCTCGAGCCCACCTACCACAAGGTAGGCAGTAAACCACACCCTGCACCAAGGAGACTCTTGGACATGGTAGGCCTAACTAGCTCAAATTCACGTTGGATTGCCCAACATTGGTTATTTATTTATTTAGTTGGCTCTTGCTCGAGCCTCCTCTCCAAAGATCTAAAGACCGAATGGAACGTGCTTTTGATATAATGTAGGCTTCAAAAATATGAATTTCCAAATTTCCATTTTGAGAAACCACCTTTTCTAATTAGAAAAGAGAACATCCATCCATCCGTCCGTTCGTCCGTCCATCCATCTATAATGGTGACATCCTTCTTGACACAACCGTGTGCATGTCCCTTAGTACTCTTTTCATAAAATCAACAGCCCTACCATTCCTAGGAAGAGCCCATATTGTGGAAAAGTAAAAACGGGGTGTTGGATCTGTGCAATGTTTAGGTTAATATTGTGGGCCACACTATAAACAAGGATTCAACACTAAACCATCAAAGATATTACTGTGGTTGCACACTATATTTCAATCCACAATATACATGGCATCAAAGCTCTACATTGTAGATTACAATATTATCATTGAGTGAAAATAGTGTGCATTTGAGAGACTTCCAACAAAGTGAATCCAATTTCTAATTTGTCCTACTTGGGTGATTTTGAATCTAATCTTTAAAGTATTATTTTAAATTATAAAAATGAACATCAATTTCCTCAAATACATGTGTGAAGAAAGTTAATGGTCTTAAATTAGAATATATGTGAAATTTGGGTGTGTGGTGAGATTGATGGCAAAAATAGTTGCCCTCACATTTAAGTTTCACGCTCTACTAATACATAACGATATATATTATGGGCCACACTTAGTACATAGAAGGGTAATTCACACTTTACATATGCCCGCAACATTTAGCATAATCGATGTAGTAAAAATTCCAAGAAGATCCCCACCATCCCCACTCACGACTCGCGAGTGGCAAAGTTTGAAAACACAAAAGATTGTTTCGGATGCCCAAATGCCATAGCATTAGCTAAGTTCAAAGTGGTATGGCCCTCCATATTTGTACTTTGCCACCCACCTCCGAGCCAATGACTTGGAGGCCAACATGTGACCTCTTCACAAGACACATGGCAAATCCCATGAAATTCTCTTCACAATCTTCATCATTCCCTTGTGTTGTTAAATGGTAAGTTTGCACGTGAAGACTCTTTCCGAACAACAAGGTGCGATGCTTTATGATGCTTAGTATGCACCGGTGAAAGATTCCACACTCCAAGGAAGCAAGTCCACTACATTAATAAATAGGTGATTTATTCTTCATGAGAACATCCGTCTGGATGGAAGTGGAGTACAGCCAGCTTCAATGTAAAGGAGCCCTTATCCGGAAGAGGAAAAGCAAATGCCACGTGTCATTTTGAAATTGGTTGGCACCCCCGCAAATTCCACGATGTCGAGAGCACTTAATGTAGTGTACGAGGGGTGCAAAACGACCAACGCCATGAATGAATCCAAAGCAAAGAAGGCATGCCCACTTGAAGGGGTGGTGGGTCCTCTCAAGTGTGTCATGCCGCCACGTAAAAAGAGTTTTTTTGTTCACCATCGTTGTGTCACGATTAGATTTCATGTCGTTGCTCCTCTTTGCCACCAAATGGAAGTTGGAAGTTTTATGTGGGCTATGCAGCGAGTCCAAACCGAGTCATCCTTGGAGATTGAGTGGTTTTCCATTCCCAGCCACAAGATTGTTAGTGTGTTCATTCTTTTGTGCTTTTGTTAGGTTCACAAGTTGCCAATTACTTGTGGTCAAGAAAATGCGACGAGGCTCTTCATTCATGCTTCGTTCTTATGGGATCTCATGCATGTCTACACCTATCATCTATAAACTTACTCTTCGAGTTGGCTAGGTTGAGGTAAGGTACAATTCTAGCAAGTTGTTGAAGGTCAACCCAATGAAAACGTCGATGTCATCAATAGCATATCCAGCTCATTGCGTAACAATCGTGAACATGCATTTTTCACCGTTCCCACCTTGCATAATGTTACTAAGCCATAAGCACTTGGTCACTCATACCAGAATCACCCTTCGTTTATGCTTGAATGAAACCTTGGTGAGAGGGCGGAATGGCATGCTATTATCCTCTAAAGGTCCAAGAATCCATTGTCCGACCTATCCACACCATTGCTATGAGTCCTTACCAAGGCTTGAAATTATAGATTCTTGATTTCTAAGCTTGAATCTATCTTTATCATATAAATTAACATGTAAATACAACGATATGTGCCATTGATGCTCAATTATACTTAGTATGTATTTTCTCTCATGGGCACTGAAGTCGTGAACCCAAATTTTTATTTACTCCCATGTAATGAACAAATTTGAGAGAATCGTGTACTTGGTGAATGACTTAGTTATAAATAAGGTTACTTTTGATAAAATTTGATGAATGAAATCAAAAATGCCGAGAAGGGGTGGTGGGTGTCACACTTGAATAAAAATAAATTCATTGTGAGGAGTATAAATTTCATATGAATATTTTTGTGCATGTCAAGGCCCAAATTCAGCCATTGAAGGGTTTGCTCCCATATAGGTAGCCACTTGCAAAACATAAGTAACTATAACAACCTGTCAAAGGGTGTAGTGACTATGATAGCCCATGAGAAGGCATCAAGATTCTAGGGTACCTCATGAAAAATTAAGCTAAAAGGAAGAGGAGGTGGAGTTTGCCAAGTGTGCTTGTGCCAAATCCATGACATGGTCCACAGTAATTAAATGTGTCAAATTCTCCTATCAGTTTGGACCCCAATACTTCTCTAGGAACCACACTAATTTTTAATCCACATCAAAATCTTTAGTTTAAAATCAACGTGGCCCACAATAACCAATTTCTTGTAGGAAATTGACATGGATGATTATTATGTTTTATGCTACTTTGTTTCCTTGAACAAATATTCAAATACTCACTATTATTTCATGATGTATGTGATACATTGTTAATTAACAACCATAAATGCATTTCACTCTGAAGGATCTTTTTGCTCTTAGATTGGTGCACCCAACTTGTACACATGATGCAGAGCATCATTTCATGGCATCAATATTTCCACTTGGATCTTTAGGTACATAGTCCAAGGGGTCTCTAGTAGGTATGCAGGGAAAGACTTGGGATCTTGGGCCCACATTATTTCCACCTTGACTAGACAATTAGAGTGGCCCACATTGATTACTTTCACATTGATTTTCCACCCACACTAATAGGACGATTTAGTGTCGTTGCCACAACCATAACATTGGGATGCTAACTTGAACTTAAAGTGCAACTATGGGCTCGATGTTCATCCTATAGAAAAAGGTTGCTTTCACTAGTCATATTACAAGAAATTCTTAAGTTCAAGAAGATATCCTCAACTTTTGAAGATGTTTCGACCCATAGTTTATTGAGAGACCACTATTTCCTCCATCACCTTAGTTGTACGGAATATTCAATGGCACATGGGCGTACCTACAATGACTTTTAAATGAAAGAAATAAACTAATGAGCCTTTAAATATCAATAAGGCTCTATCACTTTATACATTCATAGGTTGGATGTTACATAAGGACTCCTATCATACACATGAAGGTGCACTTAAAAAACGCATTTCCTAAGTTTGTAGTTATCCGGGCCTCTCGAACAAGACCCCACTAGACTAAACTAGTGATGACTCTAATGCTCTCACATTATCAAAAGTGCAAAAGCACATGCATTGCTATTTAGAACTATTTAATAAGGCTTTATGTGTTCACTTTCACATCATTCAACAAGGGCTCTAACTTAAGTGAGTATGGGGTTGATGATTGTGTGTTTAGTACACATTTGAAGCATGGAAAATGGGCTATGCAAAGTTGCTACATATTTAGGCTAGTTCTAACTAAGTTGACTTTTGAAAAAACCCAGTCCCAAAAAATGACAATATATATATTCACAAATATATTTGTACAATGTTTTCATGTTCATGAAATAATCTCTACACTAATACGAGCAATTATGACCATTTGGATTGAGAGAAATGACAAAGTTTCAAATCAAGTTCAATGGCATGAGGCTAAACTCAAATACCTCATTTGGGATGAGCTCATCATGTATGCCAAAAGGGCTTGGGCCAGTGTTATCAAGTACGTCAAGATTAGCCCTTTCTCAGTGGAGGCTCTACTCCAAAACTATGATCAAACTTGAGAGGGGGGGGGGGCAAGGTAGGTCCTTGTAGATCTAATAATCTAATAATTAGGTGGAGTTGGAAGCTCCACTGTCAGTAGGTTGCTTCCTCTTCTTGGTAGCTTCTTAGGTGTAGCTCGGTTTTAAATGGCGGCTTGGGGGTTGTCCCTAGTGGTGGTTTGAGGGTTGTCCTTGGTTGGTTGTTTGGTGGGTTGTTTGTGTTGGGTTTTTCTTCTTCTTTGGTTCCATTTACATGGTGGTGAGACATGTTCGAGGGGCCCCCACCTTCCCTCAAAGTGGGCGCATCTTCTGAGTTCTTAATCCACTTGGAGTGCGATTTTTTAAAAGAAAAAAAACGATTGCTTGGGCCCTTCCAGTTGTGTACATTCTTGCACACATGATGGTTATGTATAATGAGCACATACCTAGTCCCCTCTCATCATAAATCATGGCATATACCACTCAAATAATAACTTGGTTAATTAAGAAGAGCTTACAACATAAGGCCCACAATGTACATAGCATTCTAGAACACTTACTTTTATTAAGTTAAATTAGCAATTGATTGAATTGGCCCCAACTTCATTTTTACATTGCTTTAACCATTAGATATCCAAGTGTAGATATCCATTTGGAATTATGTTTTGCAGGAATGGTTGCAACATTACTTAAGCATGCTATGTGCCTCTGGAAGCATACCATAGCTCACTAATAGCTTGGGCTTAAAATAATTAATTTTAAAGGTGCGTAAATTTTTGGGAAATTAATTTCGTTGAGTGTCAAAAACACACGCACACGCACACGCACACGCACACACTCAAAGAGTGCCTAAAATCATAATAATGCAAGTGACATTTACTGGAATCCAACAAAGTAGCATCAAATCACTTCAACAGTGTCTTCACGTGGCATCAATCTCACTCATGGTCTAAAAACAATACAAGCATGAATTTGCTCCACAAATCATGTTGACACACCATCATAAAAACGGGAATGAGACAAGCAAACAAGAATGAATGTCTAACTTATTTTGAAATATTTTTTTAATCTGCCCAATTTTAGAATATTATTTTCTAGACCGCCTAGCTTACTTTCACACTTTAATTAATTATTAGGCAGAAAGGTGCCCAAGCTGCTATGGTATATGGGTCAATGAAAGTGCTTTAGAATAAGAAAAAATATAAACTAGATGACATCAATTGACCCATTACATCATAGAAGAATCCAACTATGGACTTATGTTAATCGATCTATCTATCTATGTAGCTATCTAGCTAGCTAGATAGATAACATTTTATTGCTCTAGGATGCATTCTAACCAATGTTTATTATTTTGGTGAATTCTCACAACATTTCAAAAGGGGGGGGGGACTCTTTTGACCTCCTTGTGTTTAATTGAGGGGAAAAGGGAGTTGTTTTTTGCCATATGCCACATGGCTCCCCCCCCCCCCAAAGGTATTGCCATATAACCGTCTCCTCCTTGAGGATATCACCACATGGGCACAATGCAAAGGATTTAGGGTTTGCCACCGTGTTTCTTCCATGATGACAAAGTGCGCCAAATTCTCTTAAATGAAGCAAGTCTTGTTACTCAAGCTTTGCTTCCTTTCAACTTTTCCATTTCATCCAAAGCTTTCATCAGCAAGTTGCGTTCTAACATTGTTGCCATTTCGGATGACATCAATCTCGAGTCGAACCACCTATTCCCAATCGAGACCCAATCGGGAATCCATAGGGTACCAAATTTCGATCAGGTTGGGATTTAATTTCGATCATCCTGGATCCAATAATGCCATGACCCATGTCTCTAGTTTTGAGTGCTAAAGTGAGAAGAAATTTGTCTCAAACTGAGCGGTTATGGTAGAATCTAGGCATTGGTAATATGTTTGAGCCAACTTTTGGCTTCAAAATTTCATAATAATTTAAGGAATAAAATTACCAAAAAAATTGCAGTCCTCCTGATTTCTATCTTCCTACACATGGTAGATTTGTACTACCTTATGCTTCTCCAAATTTGGCGCAAAATCTCTTAAGTGGTCGGTTAATGGCGCCTCTACCAGTGAACGGGGAGATCCAAAGTTTTAATGTAAAATCAGCCGAGTGAAATTGATAAATTACCAGTTTAATTTCAGTATTTTAGGCCGTATAACCGAAGGAAATTTTAAGTGTATAGGAAATCAACCGGTTCTATAAAGTTGATGACGTTTTTTTCATCCGTTCCCATTCAAGAGTGGGCGGATATTAGCTGCCCCACACCATCTCCCACCGGTTCTTAGCTGGGTCGCCCGAGGGTATCTCCGGTTATCCCACACCTTACCTTGAATCCTCCATCTACCTCTTTATGTTGTTTAGGGTTTATGTACGAGGTGCCATGGCGGGACTGCACCAAAGCTATCATCCCCATCCCTTTGTTAAATGTTGTTTTAATGTTTTGCAGTGTTTATTTGATGTTTAAGGGTGTTGATTTCATATTTTTGAGTGCCTATTTGATGTTTTGGTTGTTGTTTTCAAGTATTATTGAGGGTGTTTCATGTTTTCATACTTCAATACTCCTGATTTCTTTCAAAATATGATTTGAAATGATCTTTTATCATACGTAGTAATCAAAGTTGAATTAGTGTGCAAATTGCCTTAAATTTAGTATGTGAACCGAGTTCTTATTTTATTTGTCAATTTTGTAACCGATTGCTTATAGAAACTTAGGGAAAATGACCGGGAAGCCAAAAAAATGTTAGGTTTTTCACCGAATTGAGTTACTAAGCTTAGGCATCAACCGGATGAGCATAGACAACCACTGAATGACATGTGGAAAGAGGGGTAAAAATCCGAGTCAACCCATAAACTCCCCGTTCACTGGCCTCTACTATAGTTTTAGCACACCTCACCATCTAAGTTTAACCCTTAACTTCCTGAGAAGCCATTTTTCATCTTACAAATGACTCTTGAAGGTGATTTTTTCCAAAAGGAAGGTGCTAGGAAGATCACAGTAGGTATCATTGTGTTCCTCATGATTTGTTTTTTCAATGGCCTTGATCCCATTCCAATTTGAAAAGATGGATGGTTGTTTACAAGAAAATTTTAAAGTCAAGAATGAACTAGATTTTCCTCTTGTTGATACATTACAATCTATAGTAACTTCATATTGTTTTGATTGAAAATTGTCAAAATTTTAAGACTCTTTTTCTTACCTCAAAGTGCATATCTATTCTTAATATGATGTTGAAAGTTTGAACTATAATATATTGCATACATTTATCACAATTTCTTGAAATTTAATGATTCTAAATTGATCATAATCAATCTATGAACGTTGCCAAAATATTACTACTGTATTGATGTGATCTTAAAGTCATCAGCTAAGGTAGAAATACCTAAAGTGGTGAATGACCACTAGTGGTGCACTAGACTAGGGGTAAAGTGATCCTTGTGCGGACCCAAAATGGCTAATTGGAAAAGTGGTGGCCCGAAAAGGATGCACTACTAGATGGGATGCAATGCTTGGCCAGATAGGTGTTGTTTCACACCACTTGCGATCACTTTTTGGGTGCCAATAAGTTAACCGTTTTGTGTGTCTTTAGTGCCGCGCACATGAGCAACCATCAGCCGCTCCGCCTAGCGGAGGCGATGATTCTCATCCAACTCCGCCGGCGAGGGTGGCCAAGCGGACCCTCCGCCTCAACCCGGAACTGACGGATTCGCCGTCCTCCGCCCAGGTAATTCTTTGCAAATTTCTTACTGCGGCACTCAAAACTTCCTCTTTCTCCTTTCTCTCTCACGACACCGAGATTACCCACGAGATTGAGATAGGGTAAATGGAAGGCGGAGGAAGGCGGAGGCGGGCGCAGCAAGGCGCGGTGTTCTGCCTGGCGTATCAGCCTCCCCCGCCGGCCAACCGCGGGGGGCCACCTGGCCGGCCGCCAGGCGGAGGCCGAGGCGGACCTGCGCCATGTGCGCAGGCCTTTTGTATGCAGAGTATAATATTTTGATATTGAGATTAGGGAGACTCTATCGTACAAGTAGGGGGTTTGACTTACTTGCCTCTTTGAAAAAATGTAACTAATTATTTACAAGGAATAAAATTACAAAACAACTTGCATTCCTCATCATTTCCTCTTCTCCATCTCTGAAAAATATTGCACAAAATTTCAAGCCATTTGTTCTAGCCGAATCAACTTATTTTCACCGTTTCAGGTATTTCTACCTTACAACTTTTTTTTTAGGTGAAATAAAAGTTGAGTTCTAGACAACTTATATTTATATATGATCTAATGAAACCACAATATGCTCCAAGAAGTTAAGGGTTAATTATTGAAGTTTGTTTTGCCGTAATCACAGCATCAGCTCATGCAAATGTAGCCAAGGCTTCTTTCCTTTAGTGGTTCATTCATGTTACAGTACTTAGACATTGGCCATGTTGTTTGTGGGTTTGGAGCATGGATTGCATTCATTGCTTTGGAATGTTGCTATTCAACACATGTTATTAAGCTCTTCATCAACAATCTCAGGTACAAATAACTCAATGTTGCATCCACACTTGTGCAATTCAATTGATTTTGACAAGTGAAGCCAAAAGAAGACAAGAGAATGGTCAAACTTGAATTTTTTTTTCTTCAAAGCTGCCATTTTTTATCATATATTAAAAAAAACAGCACATTCACTTTTTGGTGCATGGTCATTTGTCCTGGTCCACATTCGATTTACACCTAATGAGGCGCCCAAAGGCTTTGTAAATTGATTTTTTAAGAAATCGGACCATGGAAGTTGGACCATCAAGTTGAACCATGGAAAAAGGCCATCTTCCATGATCCGACTTCATGGTCCATGGTGTAGATTGGCCCTTAGTCCATCATGCGCAATGTTTAATTTGTAGCAAAATATAGGCCATGAATAAACTATTGGGTTTCGGAGCTTGATAGTTTGTACAATTCTCAAGGAAGAACAAAGGCCAACATAACAATTACAGGAGTGTAAGCCAAGGGGGCTTCTACACAACAAGGAGTGTGTCCATGTGAAAAAAAAAAAAAAAACTATATATATACTGCCACTTACATTGGATGAAGTATTCTCTTGAGTTGGGACTGACAACATTTGGTGGGCATTTTCTCACACTTTGGACTCGGACCCTACCTAATGTAAAATCCTTGGGTCCCAAAATTTTACTTTCAACCAATAAGATTGGTCAATTTTGGAGTTTCTTTGGTCCTCGATCCTCATGTGATTCCAATTTTATAAAAAAAATCCCATAGAAGGCCTTTAGAGGTGAATACAACATATTTCAAATTTACCTATGAACCAATAGTCGTGATTTTTACATCATAAACTATTTCCTCCCACATGCTTCAAATTTTCACCAAACCATCGGCACATTCATGTAGCATGCCGCCCATGTGGTGGCTTCTATTTTGTTGTTTGCCCCCCGCACTCTTTTGATTTTGCAATGAAATAGTTGCATTTGTGGAAAGGAAAAGTATTGCCACATCCAACACACCTAAAGAGTCTAAAGAAAGCAACATAATTGCATGATTCATGAATGAAGAGATCATCATTCTTTTTATTAAAAAGATAAAAGTAAATCTAAATCCACAATTGAGATCATATATGGAGTCACCATAGGAAAAGAAGAGAGAAAACCAAACATCGGTGTTTTCACTAAAATGAATGCAAGGCCATTAGTCCTAAGTTATCTTGCTCATTAGGGTTGTTGTTATGGTTGTTTTCCATGCGTGAGCAAGGGCCATGAGAAAAAAAAGATTTAGGGTTTCTCATGGTCATGGTCAACGGTCCAAAGAGCACGACAAAGAGAATCCCATCATTTTTTTAAAAGCCTTGGTCATGGGAAATAATGTAAAACCTAGAAGTAGTGTTTTTGATGGAAAATAATAAATACATATGTATTTCTAAAAATGACATGCATTGGTCCAAGATGACCCCTGTACTACTAGATGATAGTGCAGAGGTACCCGAAACCAAATGGAGTGGTTGGTAATACGATTCCCGGCCATGAAATCTTCTCTTTACTTGACGGACAAATCTTCTATTTAGTGTCACTTACTATTTGGATTTACACAATACTATATCTCTTTATTATTGATGTAATTTCTTTACCAAGTGAGGTTGTTGTTGTGTTATAATGTTCAAACAACCAATTAGCACTTGTTGGTAAAACATGAGATATACAGTAAATAGATATAGCATTGCATGATTCCAAATAGTAAGTGACACTAACTATTATATTTAGTGTGGCAAGGTGGCCACGTTCCTCCTTTATCCAAAATAATAAAATAAAAATAAAAATAATAAATAATAAAAAAAACGACCTTTGTTTTAAAAAAATCAAATGTTACCAAATAGAAGTCAAAATTAAATTTTCCTTGACATGGTCATCTGCATGTTTTGTTGAGTCAACTTATTTGGGTTCTCTCACTGCAAAATCCAAGTGGCCAACAAATATTATTTATTAATGGACATGTTAAATTTTATGTGAATTTCTCATCCATTTTTTGACATGCTCACCCATGGTCACTTTTATTTATGGCGACCTTGTGTAAAACGAAATGAGACTGCTACTCATTTCTCAACCAGTGAGAGGTGTTGAAATGTGAAGATCATGGTTATTGTTTACTAGATATTGTAAGTAGGCCCTTCGTATATACATGGTAAGATGTGATGTCTTCCGTTTGGGAGGTGGGGGCTTAAGGGGGGACTCACATTAACTTATATGGACGGTGTTAGTCACAACGGACAAAAGTGCACCTAACTTGTTTCCACCTATTATGAACTCGTTGAGCATATAGACGTGTGCCGGTCGAACGGTCAAGCAAATTCAAGGAATCCAATGCAGACAAACAAATAGTGTAATTTAAGCGACTCTAGTGGGCACACTTCATGGCCTACACATAAAATAATGAGTCGTGCCCTCGCTTTGTTCTTAAATAAGTTAGCAAGTGATGCGAAGAAACTCTTCATTCTCATGCTTGCTTCATTTGTAAGCCAACTTTTAAATTGTATTGATTGTGTAAGTAGATGCTAGATGCATGGGTGTGTCCGAGCTGCTTGGAAATTCATTCAATATGGCACCTTGCACATTAATGCTACTTAACTTATAACGAGATCAAAGGTGCGTACAAACTTCTTGGCCTATTTTGTTGGCCTTCTGTCTCAAAAAAAAAAAAAAAAAAAAGCAAACTTCTTGGCCTATGAGGACAATTTAAGTACAAGATCATGACATAAAATTCCATGCCCACACTAGGCCAGTTGTTGGTCTTGGGCAAATGGAGGAGTCCCTCTTAGGACAGAAAGTGCATATCTTTCCAAAGTTTACTACTAATAGTAAGGATTTTTTGTCCTACTCACAATAACCTCACTGAATGTAATGAATTGTAGGTTGCCAATACATACAAGACAACAACTCCTATCAAGCTGGAAACTCTCCCCACTCATTAGAATTATTGGAATTAATCATGATTTCATTTAGATATGAGGAATCATGTGCTTAATTCACTTGTTTAGGCTTCATTACATTTAATTAGGCTAAATGCACTTACTTGCACTTAATTAGTCTTAATTAATAAGTGCATTTTATAATTAATTGGGCTTAATTAATTTGGCAAGCATATTTTTTGATTTAATTGGGCTTAGTTAGGATTAATTAGCATTACATAGATTTAATTACATTTAATCACACTTAATTAGTTTGAATGTGTATGAATACTTTGTGAAAGTAGAAGGTATTAACTAAACTATTATAAAATAAACATACAAAAAGTAAAACACTAATTTTAGTTCCATTTCAGAATGACAAAGACCCTTTCAATGGTAAGTCACAAAAATTATAACCTTAGTGCAAATGAGGGTTTTGTAATGTTTTTGACTTCCAAGTTAATTACATGCTATATTGACAGTTTCACTTCCAAAAAGGAAATCCCAATCAATTGATTATTTACTCAATGAAAGTGAATATATATATATAGGATTTTGGACCTTGAAAATGAAGTGTACTCATTATGGGTTATATGGACGAGCGGCCTTCAAGAATGCAACGGCAATTTTATTTTTTGAAGTTGGGCGGAGCGGGCAACAGTTTTGAGTTGGGATCTTAAAATTTTACTTTTTTTTTTGTGGAGGTTGCCTGGAGGTGCCGGATCGCGGGCCCCAACCCCTATACACCTCCCCCTTAAAATTCATGGGGGTGCTTAATGTCCTCCACTCAAGAGAGCCCACCCAACTTCCTACACATAGGCATGGTTGACTTTATAATGTTTTTTGGCATTGAAATAAACATGTTTCAGTGTCTCAATATATATATATGTGTGTGTGTGTGCACGTGCACATGTTGTGAGTGAGAGAGACACTACCTTTATTTGAATGTCATGGTTTTTTCTTTATATTATGGTGACATTGTTATTTTACTTTGGATTCTCAACATGAACATATCCTAGGGAATTTCCTCGGACTCCCGTCCCAAAGGTTCCCTTCCGTGCAAGAGGCTTGTGGACTTTAAGTTAACCTGCGTCAACATTAGCAATTAAAATTGAAGCGAACTCGGACCAACATCGTAGTTCAGAATTGAAAATCGCATACACCCTAACCTCCGGAATGTCACACTCTGTAATATCACTCCCTCTCTTATATCCCAAAGCCCTAGGGAATGGATGTTCTCAATTTAAATATCCCTCCTTGTCATATATCATGGGTTATGACATTAAAATAATCAATCAAAGAATTCCAATTACATGCTCACACACGTCGTGTTGTCATCATTATCATTATTGCAATGTTGACCTTGTGTTATTTCATAATGTCACACGCTGCACTAATTCTTTATTATCACGCATTCATGTTAATACTATATACCTCCTTAATATCACATGCACTTTGATTGCCACATGTGTGATATTAGGGAGGTTAGAGTGTATTTTTTGTATGGTCCACCCTTAGCAAGGGACCACGTATAGTTCATTTTTTTTATCCGCTAATGTAAGTCTACACATGTGAGATTTAAAACTTCATGGTCGACCACAATTTCTTGTCTTATTTACATGCCTCCAGGAGTTGTGAAAAATATATAACGACACAAACTTGGAAAATCCAACCTACTTTCAGAATATAGGGATCTAAGTACACTAAATATGATATTTAGTGTTTGATTATATTTATGTTGTTACCACCCTACACTGTTCAACACTAATTTTCAGTTTCTTGACAATTAGTGTTAGACATAAATGTGCTACTACTTTCCCTACTATCACCTCCCTTCATGTGAAGCATGGATTTCATTAGACTTGTGATTTTAGGGATGTTGCCCCACCTTTCTGCTCGTTGATTTATCATCTGCCGAAGTCGACGACATTTGTTTTTCATATCCTTACTAACACTAAAATCTAAACATGTAACTTCCACATATTACCATAGTTGATATTTAGTGTTTGAGTTTACATTTAATGTTACTTACCTTCATAGGGTTATTGACATTTAGTGTATGCGTTTGTATTTAGGGTATCAAACACTAAATATCATATTTAGCGTAGTGTTTCCACCCACGGAGGCATGGAGCAGCAAATACAACACACCAAACTTCAAATCACATGTAATTGGGTATTAGGTACTTCTAGACTTATGTGTAAATTTTGGTCATAATGAAATTTATACACCTGTAGCTCTTTCAAAATGTCTAGTGGTAGAAGTGACAAGAATATTCATTTAGATGTGAATTACATCTCTTGTTGTGAATATGTTTTGTGTTGTATGTATGCTAGTGATGGGTTGTGCCAGACACTGGCTCGGTGACTATATCATTCCACAAAATATATTGAATTTTTAGAAAATACAATGAATTTTTCATTCTATGCTAACAATTGAATATGAATCTCTAAATCTCTCCTTGAGAATAAAACTCATGGGGGAAGACAATTCTAAAAGCACTCCAATCTTGTTATTCTCAGCCGGGTTAAACTTCTTAACATGTTTTGTGTAACTAAGAGACTTCTAAAGGTATCGGTACAACTTGCAACCTACACATAATAAGTTGAATTGTACACTGTTCATAGTGTATAGTGACACTTACTATTTGGAACTACACGAGGTCATACCTCCTTATTATAGATTTTATGTTTTACCAAAGAAGATTAAGTAGGTTGTATGGATTTTACTTCATGAAACCTTACATTCTCAGCAAAAAGTAAGAGCATTCTATAACCCCATATAGTAGGTGACACTAAATAAAATAAAGTGAAACTCAAAATAATATAAATAAGTTGAAGTTGGGTCCAACCATTTGGTGCGGTTGGTTAAACCCCTAACTTCCCATGCCCAATTTCCCTCAAATCTATCCATAAAATGTGACTGCAATATCAACGACTACAACTGAAGGTCTGAAGTTTTTTTTGACAAATCCAATCATATAGATGTTTGCAGGTTATAGATGACTACTCACATCCCAAATTTTAAACGTTGAAGTTTTGTTATGTAGCATATTATAATAGAAATGTCAACAGTGGTCTTGAGGAGCAACAATTTTAAAAATTAAAATCAAGGTTGGTGATTTGATCAAACCTCCACTCAAATCATCTCCAAATGAAAAATGATACCCTCATTCAAAAGAGGGGCAATTCAACTCACAAATCTTGAAACCATTACTTTGTGAAGTTTTTTGGGAAACTTTGCAATTTGAGGCAATGATGCCACAACTACACGCCTTCAACATGATTTACATCCACCAACACATGTCCAACTTAAAATCCCAACAATAGATGTTTAGGATATGTTGTGTTTGGGTGCCATGCAAACTTTCATATCAATCATTAATGTTACTAAAGTTGTAATGCATGGGAGGGGGGAGGGAGGCTTTTTATGTGGTCGGAACTGTCTTCCAGTCATAGACAAAAAGCACCGCTCCTCCATGTACACAAGCATGTATTGTGTGTGAAAGACTCATTCATGATGGTGTTTCAACCACATTTCTTTTCAAAGCATGTGGGTACAAAATTTACGTGGGTACTCTCATGTGCGTTAATATTTTTGGACAATTATTTACTTAATTCTTAGTTATGTGGACCATATGGGCTTTCTCAACCAAGTGAACCCTAAAATTTACCATGAGCACATGGAAACCACCTACAAGACAACGCCAACATTTATGCCCACACTCATTGTCCCAATTAGTGTGTGTTACTATTCGGAGTTACACAATGCAATGACATCTTACTCATGAGCTCGATTTTTGCTAACAACAGTTCAATAAGTTGTTTGGACATTATAAAACATAAATGACTTTGCTTGGTAAAATATTGCAACTCTCATTAATTAGGTTATAGCACTATGTAACTCCGAATAGTAACACCCACTAATTGGGATATAATCCGTGTAATATGCGACTGCAAGTTACCGCCCTCCAAACACACAATAATAATGAGGAGGAGACAAAGAGTATGGAGTTGCACGACGACTTCCGGGCTCCCGGGGCTTCACTCCTTTAGCTTCTCCTTTCCTCCTCAAAGCCCGGGGGAACTAACATTTTTGAGTGCGGGAGCTAACTTACAAAGCGTGTGGGCATGAGAAAGTGCATGGAAAATGGTCATCGGGTCCCACTTGTTCCACATCACCTACCGTGAACTCAAAATAAGTAGAAAGTACCATGTTCATTGCATATATATATGTCATTAAATAAGCTAGCCCAACTTGAACGAAATTCCCTACTACCGGCGGAATTAGGGAACGGACTTTTCGGCATGGCTCCCGCAAAGGACGGTGCCCGTAGTTTCTTGGTAACTTGATGGCCTTTGAGCAAGCTACGGCCCAACTTCTTGTTACCACCAATTCAAGTAGACTTGGTAGGTGCCTACCTACTCTATGGTAGATGGGCCTTAAGTGGCTCGACCTCTTAATCCGACCCTTAGATTCGATTAATATGTCGTTCGGCGAGCATCCAAAGCAAAAACATCATAAAAACACATGTTTAAAAGAGAAATTTGGACTACATCTTCAAATATTAATTATCACTCTACACTCAATAATGAACAGATGTGGGGGACCTTATGTATCAAGTTTAGAAATCAATAAACATGCACTTCCGATAACCATAACTAAACTAGAAAAGGTCCGATGTTCAATCCAATTTTTGCAAATGTTTCATTGTAGACTTACACGATTTTTTTTCATGGAAATCAAAATCGGTAGAAGTCGGAGCCAAATAACACCCACATAGCTTACCGACCGTCGGTTGCCGTCCGGACATTTCCCAGTCTGTGGGTAGGTGGCGGTAGCCGTCCGTTGTTATTTTATCTATTTATTCATGCACCCGTACCAAGCAATGCCTCAGCAGCTCATAAACAATGTATACAATGATGTGGAGGGATGTGTTATTATTTTATTCGTGTCTGTAATTTCACCAACTGCCTCTTGTGTAGAGAGCCATTCATCCATGTACGTATAAGTTGTGGATGAGAAATGAGGGATGAATTTGACGATTGCTTCCGAAGGCCAAGGATTTGTGGGTGTCTGAGAATGTATAGTAGAGGCACCTATTCCCGATCAGGACCCCATCGGCAATCTATAGGGTACTGGAATTTCAATCAGGTTGGGACTTAATTCCGATCATGTCGAAACCAATAGTGTCATGACACATGTCCTGGTTTTGAGTGCTAGTGTGAGAAGGGACGAGCAGTTAGAATGAGCGGTTATGCTAGACTGTAGACATTGATAATGTGTTTGAGCCAACTTTTGGCTTCAAAAAATCACAGTAATTTCAATTTCAGGAATAAAATTACCAACAAAATTACAAACCTCCTTATTTCTATCTTCCTTCACGGGGAAAATTTGTACCGCCTTATACTTCTCTAAATTTGGTGCAAAATCTCTTAAGTGATCGGTTATGGGCACTGCTACTCTAATTTCATCCATCATGAAGGTGAAACACGTTGACCTATTATGTGGTCTACAAATGGTTATTTTTGGACGCTTGACTTTGGTGGTTGCATCAAAGACTGCAAATGAGTCTAGTGGGGTTGAGATGGAATAATATATCCCTAAAACCCTATAGGGGGGTTGATTTTATCGTAACCCCTACCTCCACGATGAATGAATTTACCTAGATGCCACGAAGCCCAAGTCAGCTTTGAACATAAGTTGTAGGAGATGTAGGGGAATTTTTTGTCTTGATATGTAACCTTCGATTTGTGGAATTTGATGGGAGGGGAGTGTATTTATAATATATAAGGTAAGTGTGCCAATGACCACACGGTCAATCTTCAAATCCTTGTAAATAACAATTTACAAGCTTAAATTGTTTCAAATTTTGAAGGATTGTTAATTGTGAAGTGGGGATTCTCCTTCAAAAAATAAAATTAAAAGATATTATGATTTGTGAAAGCTATCACAAATTGAATCCAGACATACACAAGTGGACCTCAAAAGCTTACTGAGCCCTTCACCGCACACCGTGCGATACCTATAATAAAACACCTAATAATGATGGTGCCGAAGTTCCCTCGGGAGTTCTCATGAATGAAATTTGTGCAGTGGGTGTGCCGTGGGTGTGTGGTGGGTGTGCGGTCCTTGGGTTGCGTTCGGTCATTGGCACACTTACCTTAGGGGTTTGATAACAATATAAATATTGCATGGGCATATTAGCAAATTCGGATGACGAACATGAAAGTTGGTATTGCTATCTTTGGAGTCGATGTGAATCCTTGCAAACTTGTAGAAATGAAATTAATAGATGACCTATAATGGGTTTCTTTTAAATGTGTACATTTTCAAACTTGACCTTGTACATATATGCTATAGACCATTATATGTCATTGTACAAATGAGGTGTATCCATCTTATTCATGGGTTTTGTAGGCAATAAACATATTCAAAACCTATGCACAAATAAACACAATAAAGCAGTTCATGTCGTTGCCAATACATTACTCACACACCCCACCTCAAGACACTTTACATCAACACACGCTAGCACTCACGAGAACAAACATCTTGAAAACACACTCCCTTCCTAGGCTCTTACCATGCTCTTACTATTTTCCTAAACGCAAATGCTTAGCAAGACTACGTGGAAACATTCTATGCACTCGGAGGTAAATCCCCAATTGACACCGCTCCCATTTGTTCCTTCCCCACCCTTTACTATCAAGATTATTAAATTCACATACTATAACAACAAATTTCTTTTAAGCAGCTATTATACATAAACACGCAAAATACGACATTCATTCCTCAACTTGGACAACTCTATTGGCACACCCTCCCACCCATTACCATTGCGGCAAGTATACATGACATCATTCATAAGTCCTCAGTTACTAAACTCAAGGAACTTGATATTCCCCATTTATTATTAAACCATTTATGAAAATCATCTCACATAATGCCATTAAGTACCTCACAAACATAAGCGAATACTTGAAAAACATCAAGCCCCAATGTCGTTAGATTAACCATCACCTCATGTCATGTGTATAATCGTGAGTCCATCCATCCATCCATAGATAGGCATGTTAGCAATGCGGATGGTTAATGGACTATCTTCATGTTGCACTCCTAAAAGTTTGAAGTTCTTTATTGTTTTATATCTTGGGAACTATGTGTAGGCTTTAGTAACTCATTCATTGGGAGGTGAAGGGGATTGAATAAAAGTAAGCTCCATTAAAGGTTGAGGATTCAATCATTCTAATTGGATACCTTAACATGAAGTTGTAGGTTTTTTTGTAGTATTCTTATTATTATTATTTAAAAAGTTGAAAGTGTCAAATTGGCTAAATTATATTTAAATGCTACAGAATACGTTGTGCATGAATTTTCATGTGTGAGTTAGGTACCTAGACACCAGGAAGCTCTACACCATTATGGTATTTAGTGTCACTTATTATCTGGAGTTATGCAATCCCCCCCCCCAACAAAGTTATGGTTAATGTATGTTTTCACCAAATAAAGATGTTAATATTTTATAATGTTCAAAAATTAATTTGACCTCTCTTGGTAGAATAAGATATCTATAGTAAATAGTTATAGCACAAAGTAATTGCAAATAGTAAGTGACATTGAATACCACAAATGGTGTAGCCTATGTTGAACCCGCCCTAAGTTACCTTACACCTTGTCGAGAAGTTGCCTCTTTAGAAGCATGTGTGTTGGTCGAAGCTCAACACACCTCTAAGCTCATCCTTTAAAAAAAAGTCCACATAAGGTAAATCAACCCCAAACCAAAACGTGACCTAAAACTAACATGTACAAATCTTGTACAATAAGTACATATTGATTATGAAGATGTAGGCTATCTATACATTTGACATAGGTGTTGGATATAGGTCAACTACAAAGAAAATTCTACACCCTTATAACTTGTGCATATGGTGTCCAAATGATATGTTCTTTAACGCGTTGGAATCCCTTCACCTTACACACACTAAATATAAATATATAATATAATATAATATATATAGAGAGAGAGAAAACACTCTCAACTCTTATTACGTCAGTTCTAGGTATACTTATCCTTATGCATTGTTTGCTTTGTCAGACAAAAGGGAGTTTGGTGAGGTATATTTAGGCCAATTTCATTCGGGTGAGGCATTTGACTTGACGGTCATTCCTTGAACATCTTTTGAATCACCTCTTCTATGTTGTTTCTAAGTTAGTGGGTGGCAAGCAAGGAAGAGATCTCCGAGTAAGACCAAGCGGAAGGGCAATTTCCATGTTTGAATAATTCCCACCCACTTCTGGGCCTATTGAATCTATGATTAATGTGGACGCTGACTTGGGCAAATGCAAACCCTCCATCCTAAGATGGGAATCACTTACATATGATGTTTCCACACTATATGCACGTGTTTGCGAACCCCAAATTTGAACTTGTGAGACTTTATCAACTTTGGACAAATTCTCAGTCCCAACCAACTCACAGGAATAAAAATTTGTACTGAATTTTTTTTGCTGTCATGCCTTGATAGACTTCAAAAAAATTACAATTAGTGGAGTTGGTTAATGGAAAAGGGCCAGGACTCTTTAACTTAGCAAAATGGCTGCCATGTCCGTAGCAACTTTCAATACAACCTCAATACACCTTCGCAGCAACCTACCAAATAATAGATCCAGCTAACATCGCCAAGTCTACGATGAAGCATGAACAATAAACGGATTGCAAATCACAACTGAACTCACAATCCCACAATAGGCGCACTCACTGTACTTCATATTTGGAAATGTGTATTATATATAGTGGAACATTTGAGCGGTTTTCAAAGTTGGAAATATATGTGTGTGTGTGTATATATATATATACACACACACATGCATGCATATATATACATATTATTTATTTATTTAAATAATTGATTCTAACGTATGTGTGTGTGTGTGTTTGGTTGTGAGTCGAAATCCAGGAGGGGATATATAGATTTATAGTTTCCTCCAATCCAGTAGGACTGGGTGAGGAGCTTGGAATCTATCAAAGGTGTGGATATTGCCATCCAGAATGAGAGGCATGGAGACATTTGAGGTCCTCGTCATCCAAGGGATCCGTGGAGGAAGCAAGCTCTAATAACGCCCAAGCCACGCGATTAGGATAGGAAGTTATGTGTGTGTGTGTGTTCAAGCATATACCGTGAGACCGGGCAACGACGATGATGATGAGGATGATGATAATTAGTGTACAATCATAACATCCTCGTAAGCGGATGTGAGGCCGAGAGAGGCTCCCATGAATTTGGTTTGTAGTGTGCTCTTGAGATTTGTATGCGTACAACAACATCATCGTTGCCGCTCTTCCGAGTTCGGCCGGTTAGAGTATAGTATCCCGAGGGGAATAACGATATCCATGTTAAGATAGCCCCATTCTACGTTGTGGGACTCCCCAAATATGTCGTGCTTCGGTGCTCCCTAGCTAGCTACATCGGAAATCGCGACGCGGGGGCCGAAAACCTTGAGATCCGTCATTTGAACCACGCGTCTGAGGAACGAGGATTATAAATGACAATACAAATAGTTATTTTAATAGTAAAGGGCATGAAATATTGTGCACATGAGGAGACGGCCCATCCTCGGGCGACTTTGAGCTTATTTTGAACTATTGGCAGCCCCTCGGAACTCAAACGGACATTCTACACGTGTTTTTAAAAGTATGAGGAATTTCGTTGTAGGAAGGCTCGTCGTGCGGCAATGGTTCTTTGAATTTGCTTTTGGTTAGTAATGGACGGTCACGCCAATCTCTCAAAGCTTAGAGCAAGACCACACGTCCCCATTTATGAACACGTCCTAACAATTTAGAGGTGAATTAGGCATCTACGTGTTCTCATTATCACTAATTTAGAGGTGCACTGTCCCCTCTAAATGTTTTAGCCCCTTCAATTTTGCAACTCATAGAGGGGAGAGCTTCAACACCTCTGTGAGGGAATCAATTGTCAATACCTCACAATCTTTAACCATATAGAATCTTAGCTTCGAATGTTTTTATGTATCTTAGAGCCTTGTGTAATAGTGTGTATTGTAAGATGTCATTTCTGATCATGGGATCCACAACTTAAAGTGATTATATAGAGCAATCATATGGAACTTCTAGAGGGACTTCTTTGCCCTAAACTAAAGTTGCCCTTTTGTGTTAGTGTTTGGTGTACAGTACAATGAGTAATGAAGCTCTTAGATTAATCGATGGTTGTTTTTGGCCAACCTAGGATACTAGGCTTTGGGCAAACAAGGAACTACAAGGTCTTATTTGCACGAGTCTAAGGTATGTGGGCCTAAACCGGACACTTTCTTAAAAGTCATCAATGGTCAAAGCTCCTAGATTTGCACTCCCAAGCAAAGGGGCATGCTACAATGAAAGGTTTTTGAGCATTTTATAATTGGTGAATATAATAAGCTCTCTACCTTAGAAATAGTTTTGTTTGCAACAACTAATTTTTGCAACTTGTACATTGCCTCTTTTGATGAAGAAGTGCATATAAATATATCCCATGTTGTAATCAAACGGGGTTTGGGAGATACAATGGAAAATTGACAGTTATGCTAAAGAATAAGCACTTGTAATGAACACTTTCGAGCATTTGAGATTATTAACGTGCTTGACAAATTTCATCAAATTTCATTATTATTAAATAGCATATCTAAAAGAAGGTTAATGCAATTGAGTTAGTTAAAATGAGTTGAAATATTGTGCAATTTAAATACGATGAATGAAAGTCAATATAGTTTTTTGTGATCTAAAGTGGTTACATAGCCCCATCTCCATACACCGATCCCACACAAAGGGATAATGTTCATCATTGATTTTGTTTTGTCTCTCTCAACCAATGAGGACAAATTGTTTTTGCCCACCCAATATCCCCGCATACACTACACCTTATACATGCTCAAATATATACAAACTTGGCCTTGTCCTTTACCATCCTGTAAACAACCATGCATACATAAACTTCGCATAACACACCACAATAAACGAACCCAAGCCTTCAAAAACCAACATTGCTCTCACATCTTTCTACAGTATGTTACACCCTTACCTCCTTGGGAACCCACAATGGCCTTCTCGTAACAAATCATGGAAGCCATTGCAATCACATGGCACATCAACATTAATGCCGCACTAAATCACTTGTTTATGGTATACCAAAGATGAAATAATTGTACTCTCCACTAGTACATCTCATGCTTCACTTTTCTTTTTCTTCTTTTCTCCCCTTTTTAGTGCAAATTGAAACACATTTGATTGCAAAAGGTAACACAAGTACAAGTATCAAGGGGAAACCCCACACATCTCATGCTTTACACGTCCGTTGGATAACATTCAAACCACAATTACGTCTATTGGTGAAGTGGATGGATCTTCTACGATATCGTTTAATGCCTTGTGGCAACAACAAGATGTTAAAATCAAGTTTCTTGTGGCCACCTTTAGTCCATCGAGGATCTATTTCATGGCTCTACATTGCAAGCTTTTGGCCATGTCGGAAAGTGATCGGAAGCTAAAACGTTTGCAAGTGGGCTAGAGCTTCCTCATGTCTACTTAGATTCGTGCATTGGGAAGCCAAATATACAACAGACCAACCCATAGCTTTAAAATTTTCTATTCTTTGGATGACGTAACTTTTTATGTAGTCACGGACTCCTGGTTGAAATGAATCGGCCTTCAACTTATATGGATTTTAAAATTAAAAAATTAAAAAAATCTAACTACGACCATTTCAACCATGATGGGTGAGTTTACATGGACACCATGAAGCTCTAGCCTCTACAAATTGCAATAATACACTAGGATTTCTATGAGTTGACGGAGGAGATAATCTCTTTGTCATCTCTAGACTCGAATGCAAGGGGATGTAATTTACATATGTTGCGAGAGAGCAGCTGTAAGATAATGACACTAACATCAACAAATAAGCTTCCTGATATAGCAAGCATGAATGGAGGACCTCTTTGCCTACAAAAGTGTGCAAGGGACTACCATCTTTTACTAGCGGTCTCTATGAGAGTTTGAATCATGAAATAATATATCATGCCTACAATGGAATTGACATCACCAAGCCCATAAGGACAAGTCAACCAACTATGAGTATGACTAATAGAAGTTTACTAGGGTTGGATGAACTTGTCATAAGAACACTATTTACCGTAGCCCTCATTAATTGTCTTGCAACCATTGGGTGGCCAATAGAGAGGGTGTCATATGACACTTGATCCTACATGACAAGTTATGAAGGCCAAAGTTCTAATTAACATGGCACCCCAATTTAACGGCACACTACATCAAAAATCTAGTGTACCCAAAACATTTATATTGACGAAGGTTTTAATGTGCGTTAGGTCCACTTTGGATGAGTTGGACAACAATAGTATGACCCCCACCCTAGTTCCCACTTCAAAACTATTACGACTTGCACCAACTACCATAATCGACGTAACCGAAGAGACTAGTTGGGACAATGGACAATCTATCTTGAACGTAAATGAACAATCAATGACCATAAGATAGAAACAAAATAAAAGTAAAAGAAAAGTAAATGTAAGTTCTTCTTGACACTTGCACAGTACAAATATCCCATTCGTCATTGAAGAATAACCATGCATCACACATATGATCTTCACAATGGTGTAATGCCTACTTGTAAATAGAAGGGTTTTGCTTACCCACAAATGTAGTTGTAGTCAGGACCCATTATGATACGTAGTTTTGTTATTCTATGTCATGGGTTGGATGAGATGCCGATTGTGTTCTAGTTTTCTTTTGTTGGGGATGATATGTATGTTTCAAGTAATTGTTAGATATTTGACGGAGGTTTTTTGCTAGGATTTTGAGAAGGCATTTGGGTGAACAATGACCATAGAAATAGGCATGAGAGGGCCCCCCATGAGTTGTTTATGCAAAAGGGGGAGAAGCAGCCACATTCTTCGTTGTCTTTTTTAATTGGTTAGAAGACTTGTATGAATGACTGGCTAGGGTATAACTTATTGAGCTTACTAGCACATAATTAAGTGGGTCTATGTTCTAAGAGTCTTCATATGAAAGATGCTTCTGTGGATGGAAGTGTGTCACGTGCTTGGTGATGAATCCATGGTGGGGGTTGTCCTTGGTTAGGTGGGTCCAGGGGGTTGTTTGCGGTGGGGTTTTGTTGATGTTACTTTCCGCATGGCGGTGTTTTGTGTCTATGGGGCCCAGCCTCCCCTTGTGGTGGGTGCGTTTTCTTGGTTCTTAATGCATTTGGCGTTGGCTTTGATGGCATTTTGTCTCAAAAAAGAAAAAAAAAGAAAGAAAGAAAGAAAGAAAAAAAGATGATGAATTGGTTTGGCAACCTTTATAAATCAATTCCGTCGTTTCACAAAATATACTTTGGTCCAATTTGCACTAGGATAATTTTCAGAGGGCATTTATTTTTATTTTTTTAATGTTTTTAATTTTGTGTGTGTGTGTGTGTGTGTGTGTGTGTGAGTGAGTGAGAGAGAGAGAGAGAGAGGCTTGGGACTTGAGAGAATATGTTTGAGACTTGACGCTTGCACTTGGGATGTAATTCTTCACATTTTGGCATAAGATGACTCAAGTTAAGATATATATATGCTTCCTGTTCTGAATGAGGATACCTATGCTTCAACCCTGACACATCTATGGAATCTTGCAATATGGATTCTTAGACCTGACACAACACAACCCTCTTGACCTGCACAACATGTATGCTTGGCGCCACACAACAGGCATGCAAGCCGACCCGCATGTGTTGGCAAATATATTTCAATTTTGATCCACTTGTTGTTTTGGTAGACATTGCTCGAGGTGGGCCCAATTGCCGGTCCACTTTCACATGAAGAACAATACTAAGGCTGATAGTTGTTCATTTTGTGAAGGTGCCCATCATAAATGGGGCATGTTGCTCCCAAAATTCCTGGCACTGGGGTGTAACACCATGGTTTTGAGTAATGTCGCAGGCACCTCAAGTTTCATGAAATGCAAATCCATCCTTTATTCACTCCAAGGCCCATGAAGCTGGGACTTTCACCTCTAAATGGGGATTTTGGGGGGCGTTGCAAAGATATTTTATGCCTCCTAACCAAATAATCCTTTGATAACATGCACGTGCTTACTTTCACATTAATCACCCTAATTTCTACCAGCATTAAACATCATCAATGTATTAGGATAACGATCAAGACCTAAAAATACTTTTAGAGGGTCTCCAAAATATAATTATAGACAACATAAATAATATAATAAATAAAATGTTATGTTTGATACTATACATGATACAACTATGAGCTATTGAACATTTTGAATACATTTGTAAGCTTCATCCAAATCGACAAGTTCTACAAATTTTGTCATGAATCAATACGAGTTTGTTGGTTAGTCATAAATTCTCCCTTGACAAATGCTTGGATTCTAAAAGAATCTAAAGGACGAGGGAGTTATGTGGTTACTCCACTCAACCCCTCAATGCCCAATCATTTTTCATATAGGAACACCCATCCTTAATTTGTAATGAAACGAAGGTTGCAAGGCTAAAAATAAAATATTTATGAAATAATATTACAATACATCACAAGTAGTCACATATGCTAACCTATTGCCACGCGAAGATTTGTGGGAAAATGATCCCATTTGCATCTCATTGCATCCAAATCCCCAAATTTATCATTTAATTTAAAATGTCCATATGGGACAGTAGGGGTTAATTGGACACCTATATGTGTAGCTTATGGCAAGGCTTGTAGTAGCAAATGGTTGGCAAAGGCCTATGTGACATATTATGACTTAAAGAAAAAGAGAATCTTTCCTTTGACCTCTCAGTTTTTTTGCCGCTAAACTTTGAAACTTGGAATCATAAATCTTGTGGTTCGCAATCGCTAACTAGATGATATGATGTACATGATCCAATCCAACAGTCAAAATTGTTTGTGGAGGAGGAAGTGCCCACAATAAGACCACATTCCCTTTGGAATGCATCTCCAATTTGACAAAGGCGATCGGTCATTAGTGCATGAACTAAATGACAAGTGTCGAATCCAACCTACACTTGCCAAGTGGGAAGTTCGTTCATTGATGATGATGATGGTCTCTTGTGGTGAATTGGGACCCTCCGGCATGCCTTTCCGTACTAACAAGAATAACTGTGGGAAGTTGTGGTCACCGAATTATCCAATTTTATTTGGGAAGCTCGCGGAGTGGCTCTTCATCCACGCCCACAAGATTTAGTCGTTGAGAGAATCTCTAGCATCCAACTAGATCAAAATATTCTTTCTTGCAAACAACAACTGGGTGTTGGAGAGAGAGAGAGAGAGAGAGAGAGAGAGAGAGAGAGAGAGAGAGAGTTGGGAGTTTTAACCAAGCTTGTTGGCATGAAGAAGCAATACTTCTCCCATAGGGCTCACGTCACTTTTGAGTTCCAAATAGGACTAAGGGCTACTTTATACTAAAGCCCGGGAGCCCTTGACTTGTGATATACAAGTTGTGTGATTCAAGAAGCCAAAGACAGTCCAAGTTCAATCTACACTAGACTTTGCAGGCATGAGTGACCAAAGAAATTCAAATGGATGAAGAATCTATCTGTGTCTTACATGGTAGGAAGTGGATAATGTTTCATGATCCACCAGATGATGTGTTAGGCCTAATGGGCATACCACAAAACTAGGGGAATCAATCAAATCGCCATTGGCTTCTTAAAATATTATATTGTTATGGTGGGGACTTGAATTCAAACACATGTAGTTGTCCCTCAACTTGGTCCACTTTCACTTCACACTAAGCTTCAGGGCCCATCAATTGCAAAATAGGATTTCCATTTCCCATGGTACGACCTTGGAATGATTCTCAAGGGCCCTTGGATTCTCATGGTCATGGCTCTTGGTCTATGTGTAAAGTGGCCCTAAGATGTGGCATGGCTTTTTTTTACATAACATACATGTGTTTGTGGTCGAGATCATGAAAATGGCATCATTGGTTTTGTCATTCATTTGAATTTCTTAACAATACATGGGGAGATTTTTGGGCATAATCGGCCAAAACCCAAGTGTTCCCAAGTCCAACCGCTTATATGTTGTGTGATCTTTCGGATTTTCTTTATTAATTTGAGGTATATTCCATACATCCCTCTAAAATGATCGGTAACTATCCCGAAGTCTTGAACTTCAACCGGTTCATGTGTAACTAGCGGGCGGTTCTCCATGTTCATCATTTATGAAGCTCCTTGGTCAATGTATGATGGTCCATCTAGGTATCTATGATATGAAACACAAGTTGCAAGCAATCATTCAAGAGGACCAAGATACTAGGGTAGCATAAGGCTATGCGGACTTAGGGATGAAGCAAACTTAGATGTGGGACAGCCGTTTTTTCCACACCCATTCAAGGAACGGAGGTGAAAGAAAGTCATTCATTCCCTTGGACTTAGATGAACATGTTACATATTAAACTTATGTACCTCGTTAGGTGCTTTGGATTACATGGCCAAAGATTTGTGGCATGCACGGTGCATGTAAGGTTTGAAGATGAAAAATGTTCGGAATTTCTTATAGCTTGGTGTTTTGTTGATTTTACTTGATCCAACGTCGGAATTGTCTCCAGATACTTCCAGTTATATTACTTACATTCAATTGGGATGACATAACATTGCTAAGTGGCACGCTCCCTACCTCTTTCTCGTCAGAAAAGATGGCATGTTTCATGGAGACATTGCCGTGGCAGCACTAAGACCGAGGCCGCCGGTTTTGAGAATCACACCATGTTCATTCCTGGTCCTTGGTTGTGTCGTTCTTGTGTCCATGGTAGTAAGTGGCAAGTGGAACTGAGCGACCTTATGGAACTTATGAGGGCATGTTGTTATTGGACCGCTTAATATGGATGTCACGAATCCTAAGCCAACAAGATTATCCGTACATAGAGATTATCTAGATTACACATGATCATATTTCATAGGACCCAATACTCTAAATAGACCATAAATCTACAATTGCTATTATAAACAATATTATATTGAAAACCTACACTAGTTATTACATTGAAGAGCGAATGGACAACCTCCTCATGTCCCTTTAAGGTAGTTGGGACCACCATAAATGTGAACCGTCTCAACTTTTGAGTGGCTCAATTTGGATAGGCGTACGAGTTCATGGCCAAGGTTCATACGTACATGCTAGGTGGTAGCCTTGTAGGAGTTGAATCGGAGCCGTCCAAGTGGAGGTTGCCGATGACGAGCCATTTAAGATGCAATGCGAAGATGCCCTTTATGTGGTAAAATTTGTCAAATGAAGTTCGGCTTGTCCCGTGGCAAAAGTGCCAAAATACCGACTCAGCTCATGAAAACTACTTATATTACATAGCAACCTTCAACTTTCCCGCCGGGTCATGATGAGGAGTACAATCTACTATAGCTTCCGACAAGCTTATCCATGGGGCCAAATTAAATGTGAGAGCATAAAAACTTTGAAGTCCATTTCCATCAATCCGTCCACGGCAACTCAAAGGTTGCATGCAAATGTTTTGTTGTCAATGTGACTTGTTGGCCTTTGAAGAGTTTGATGTCCAAGGAAAGAAGTCGACCAAATTCTACTTGCAAAAGGCCCATGGAATATGCTTTCTAGGTGGATGGACCATTCTTAGTTATTGCCTTCAGTACAAGCATATGAGGCCCTGGGCTAGATCACATCTTCATTCGGCTGGGCCCCGCTCCTCCCACGCCTCCTTCATTCCCTGGTCTCCCTGCTCGCACCTGCGTGGGAACTCTTCCTCGTTGGGAACCAATGTGACAATACCCAGTCAAAACTACAAATATTCAAGTTGACATCACTTTCATTATTCCCAAGTTAATTGATGGAGTTCCTTCACATGCCAAAGGAGCTCAATGGCTTGAGTGACCGGGTATTGTCACATTGGTTCCCAACGGGGAAGAGTTCCCATGCAGGTGCGGGTAGGAGGACCAGGCAGTGAAGGAGGCATGGGAGGGGCGGGGCCCAGCCGAATCAAGATGTGATCTAGCCCAGGGCGTAAATGAGTCCTAAGCAATGGACCTACGTCACTAGAAACTTGTCCTATGTAGTTGGAAAATTTGCAAATCTAGCACACTGGTAGATTTGCATTGCTCTTTCATCGACATGGGTTAATTGTGTAGGACTCCTATGCTAGTAGTGTTGTCACATATAGGATGGTTATATATACATTTTAGTAGAGGTTTACCATAAGTTAGAGTTACGCAATATTATGACGTCCAATAGAAAATCACCTAAATAGATTTACTTTTGTTTTAGTGATGTATTTCTTGTTAATATGTCTATATGTTGTAAACATAAACTCCAATAACACAAAAACATAAAATTAGAGTTATTTGTAAAGTCTCCGAATCAAAATCTGCGCAAGTTGACTAAAGGGTGAGTTGGGAACATATCCATAAAAGCCAACTAAGTTTTGTCAAGGGTTAGATTTACATGGTAAAGGAGTGGTTTCGGGCTATTAAAAAAACAATTTTCTAGCTTGTCATACTTAGGATGGGTGGGTCAAGCTTGCCTTGCACATGCTAATTTGGGAATGAAAGGTGACGGGTCCCATGGACAATCCCTATCTTATATCCTAAAACTCTCTCAAAGTTTTTAGGTTTTTAAAGAGGAGGTCCATGGTCCGAGACGACCCTAAACTACTGGATGATGGTGGAGATACCCAAATCTTAAGGAAGAGGTTGGTGGTCCATTTCCCGGCTGTGAAATCTCCTCTCTATTTGACAGAAACTTGCCAAGTGGTTAGCTGCCTCTTGTGCTTTGGTGTTGGCATGTCGGCCTTCTGTCTCAAAAAGAAAAGAAAAGAAGAGGAGGTCCAAGGAGTTTCACCCCGTTTCACCCAACTCTCAGAATTGGGTTTTGACGCAAGATGAGCTAACGAGCTTGTGGTAGAAAAGTCCCTCAAAGAGGGACCAAAGTCTTAGTTTCGTCTTTACAGATTATTCTCACTACGTTATGTAACCCAAGGGAGGTGTGTTTTTATATATTAAATAATCTTCGGGTGAATGCATGGTTGAGTGGACCACTTTTCGTGTCACAACCATTTTTTAGGATACCTCTTTGTATTGTAAGTTGAATAAAAAAATTCTACCTGATAAATCCTTTTGAAACTTTGGGCATAGCTTGTTAACTTAAGTGTCTTTACAAATAAAATGTTGTCTTTAATTTTTTTTCTATAAATAAAGAATATGGGACTTTTAAAGTAAAAGTATGGACTACGGTCACCAGTAAATATTTTTATGAATGTAGCTTTTTCAATAAGTATATGATTACATTATTATGGTAGTGACTCACTATGTGTTGTAGTATAGATAGAATAGTTTGGAGCTAAAGCAATTTTTAATAATATTTCTATTAAAATGATAGTTATGGACTTTTGAAGAGGCTGAATGTGGTCATATTTTTGGAAGTCCATAATAGGTCCATAATAGAGGTTTGCGGAGGCAAGTTTTTTTATGAGTGTTAAGATCTATAAGCTTTAGGTGGGCTTCTATTTAGAAATACTTAATTGTCTTTAGAATTATTTATATATTTAAAGCAAATTTTGATCAGTTTTTCAAAATATTATAACTAAATATAAAATGAAGGTATTACAATTTTTTTCTTTTGATTTGAGTTTTATATGCTTCAAAGAATGTGTGTAAAATAAATTTAAAAATAATCAATTGCATATACAAAAAATGGATATGGACTTCTATGGAGGCACATGGTCCACTATTGGTCCACTCAACCATGCATCCACCCCTTCAATGAATTATAATTTTTGATTTATTTATTTTTGGGTACAAATAAAATCAGCTTGTATTGCAAGAAAAATAAAATGCCACCAATCAAAGAAATGGCTCAACTTTCAGTTTTGGAAATCATAGAATCTATGTCAAACCTTCAATGGCTTTCATAAGTTGAAATACGTGGCCCTATTATGGGGATAGGGCTTCATGGTGTCTACGTCCATTCGAAGGTGAAAACGCAATGGATTATATCATAACATGTAAATGATTATTTTAATATTATTGGACTCCAAAAATAGAGTCAGAGTCCTCAAACTAGTGTAGTGGAGACAAATTGGAATAAATCGGCCCTCAATATTGTAGGGGACTTTTTTTTACTAGAGCCCTTCATCCACAATAAATGAGTTTACGCAAATGCCACAAATCCCAAACCCTACTATGGGCACTTCCAACTCTCAAAACATTTCAAGTCGTTGGATCGGCTTAGGGATTGTGTCATCAAGATAGCAATTGTGAATAACAAACATTTTCATTTCAGGTTTCATGATCGAAGCATGGATGCCAAATTAATAACATGTCAAAGTGAAGAATATATATATAAATTAATGTTTGCATAGGCCTTTCCAAATATGTATACTATTGAACCTGGAATGATGTATATACTTTAAGCACATAGACTAGTCTCATAGTAACACATGTCTTTTCTATATACTTTATTATTGTCCTTTTCTAACATAAGCCTTGCCGTATACTAAAAAATAAGAGGAGTTGGATCACATAAGGCTTATGTACCTTATACCGTAACACCATAGCAGGTTCGCCACCTGGCGAACGAATATTTAATTTTTTTGAAAAAATAAGGTTCGCCTCTCAAAAACTGAATTTCTCAATTTTCGTTTTTTAGCAAAAAATAAGTAAAAATGACCCTAAATAGCTTAGAAATAGCAAAATATTTCAAAAACTAATTTATTCTATTTTCGTTTTTTTGTCTTCAGAATTTTCTAATTTTTACGTTTTTTTATTTTTAGAATTATTTTAGGACGAACCTGCTATGGTACTACGGTAGTTGGGATTGATTGCATTTTGATGCAATTAGGAGCATGTGGCCTTCAAATGCCGTTAAGGTCTATTAAGGTGACCATTGTACAAACTTCTCTACACCATTAAGATGGGTACACACTGAGACTTAAAAAGGTTGCATTTCTACTCTGCATGTATGTTTATTCTTATTTAATACAATAGGTTACAAGGGGAGAATAACAACATGGTCCTAATATGTAACATTGAAAACCAAACATACTAGCTTTCATGTATTTGCATCCAAAGGCACCCATGTCATGCATTGGAAGCTAATTTTATGATGGCATTGAGAAATTTAACCAATTTTAAAACTAATTGATGAATGAAGTCATTTCAAATGGGTTTGCTTTTGACATAAATGATTAAAAATGAAAGTATAGAGCTCAAACACATGTTTTTGTGCATTTTAAAAGACCTCTTGAAATTTTAGGGATTAAATAGTTACTTAATCGATCATAAAGCCTATGACAGTAACTATGGGCAAAGAGGGTCTTCAGTTGTGCTTGCTTCCTCAAGAAACTAACTTATGCACTTCATTCTTTATATCTTTTTTTTAGGTCTTTGTATCTTCTAAATCTAGAAACTTTGAACGCCAATGGAGAGCTGTTTATTGTTGGCTAAAGGTTTCACAGTTGATTATTTACTCTCCCAATGAAAGCATGCCTTGAACCCACACTAAATTACATTTTAACATGGGCTTCCTATAGTTTACCATGTTGCAATAAAAAAAATCTTGGGCTATGTGATAGACAAAAAAACTATTGCTATCACCTTTGACTTCAATGTAGAATCTAAGGTTTTGAGCTTGTGCTAAAGCTTGAAACTCTCTAACTTGCACAACCTCACCTCATGAATAGTAACATGTGGGCAGTGCGCAATAACATGAGTTATGAATACTCATTTTAAGAATATATTATGTGGAATTTGAATAATTTGGCTATAAATTGGAACGCAAGGGGCAATTTGACATTCAAGAAATGCACCCTATTAACGTGGAATTCATGCTCTACCTCTTGCCAAGGGGTCTATTACCATGTAAACAACCTGGCATTTGTAGATCTAGGAAAGCCTTAATATATTATTCTAGCTTGAATATTAGTAAGTGGGCCTCAAAAATAGCGACAATTACCTACATATGTTGAAAGTTCATAAAATCTATGTATCAACAATGTACTGACATCACATTCTAATGATACATTATTGACTATGAGTGCTCAACAATAGTTGCAACCCTATATGACGTGGGTACAATGTGCATGACCTTGTTGTAGTTTAAAATTACGGCTGCATACATGAAGGTGTTTGCATCATGTAGCCAACCTTGCATAAATACATGAATACATGATACACATGTGTTTGTAGTATAACCCATTTCTTCCCCAATGTGTCATACGTTGTAAGTGTTGTACTCTCCCATTTGTTCATGTGCTTTGCAGTATGTGCATTTGGATTGTGCCAAGTTGTCTTGGAGTACTGGGTGGTGGGGTGGGTGTCTAAATTAGATAAAACTTAGATGTGAGAACGTAGTTAAGGGATGTTTAAGATAAATGCCAACATTTGATAAGATAGTCATATTCTCATGTTTATGGAGTTGGAAACCAACATCTTCTAGATTAAATATCTCATCCAAAGTTTCACTCATAAATTAAATGCCTCATCTCCAATCCACTTCCGCTTTTAAATTTGAGAAAGATTTTTAAGACTTCTTCATTCATATGATGTAGCTCATGATTATTTGACCATGCAACATGCATGATGCATCATTGATGCTATGGAAATGATAGGATCTAGATTTACCAACAAATGATCATTTAAGTCATACAATAAGCACAAAAATTGTCAAAATTGTTTCTAAACTTTAGGATTGTGATTTGTACATCTACCTCTATTTTAAAAATCTCAATAGCCATTATATTTGAAGACAACATCAAATTATCATAAACAAGAACTCCTCCTTACATATATTATGTATGTCAATACCATAAAAATACCTTTATATACACTCACGTCATTTAATTTGTGGTGTCCAAAGAGCATACTTACCTTCCCAAAAAAAATTCATAACACCCTATTAAATTGTATAAAACTAGGTGAAACAATCCCCCCCCCCCAAATATATATACATATTGTAAGCCAAATTTAGGAGCCTTAGGTACTAGATTGTAGTGTATGTGCTTTGTGTATGTTATGTTGGGTTGCTAGATGCTAGCACATATGTTTTGGAACAACAAGAGTAATTGGTCAAAAACTGATTTTTACAACAACTAGAGCATGCTATAATTTACATCTCCTTCACTCTCTAGGATCAATGAAATTGGAAAAAATGATGTTATGTATAATAATTGAGTGCATTCAAATCAAGATCATGCACATAAGACTCCCTTAATGCATATGTCTATGCTGCAATTCACTTCACATGGGCATTGTCCGACATGAATACCTAAAATTTTATATAAGGAACGCCATTCTCAACCATTATCTCATAGAAGGTTTCCAAATCATATTTGCGTTGCAAAATCTTCAAATTGTGTATCACAACGATCAATCATTTGTACTATATGTTATTTGCTACTGCACCCATGGCATGAGATTGTGGTTTATTGTCAAATGTTGGCTACAGTCACATTCCTCAAATGCTCGAACTTCAAACAAGAGTGATCCTTAAGGACCATGATACAAGTGATCCATCATTTTGATGCCCATGGAAATGATATGATTGAATCACTACACATGTCAAGGCTAACATCCAAAATTTCTGCACGAACACAATTTTGTTTTGTAGGTAGTACCCAACATTTAACTAGGATGTTGCCCCAAAAAATAAAATAAATGTCCTAATTTTCAACATTTTGAGCACCCAAAAGTTCATTTCAATTTTTATTTTCTTATTGCTTCACAAAGAGCCTCAGCAAAACTTCCCAAAAGATTGGAAATGGCTTTGAATGAACCCCAAAAGATTACAGTCTCTCACCTTAACACTAGGATATTATTATCAACACTTTAATATTAACCTTGGTTCAACATTTAAGATAACTTTCTCAGTTGTTTTGGAAACAACCTCAGCAACACTCCCTATTGCTTTGAATGTCACCTTTAATAGAATCCAAAGGCACCAAAGCTTCCCAACTAGGCGCGGACTATAAAAACATCTACACTTTTGTAACTTTTAAGTTTTCTCATAATGTTTTTGAGTTTTTACAATTGCTTTACAAATGGCCCTCATAGCACTTCCCAGGCTTTTGAAGTATTTTGAAAAAGCTCCAAAATTTTGAAATATGTGCCTCCAGATCCAAGGGCATAAATATCAACATTTTGGTAACTTTTGCACACGCTTTATTTTTTTCTCATTTTTCTTTACAAATGGCCCTCACAACGCTTCACAAAGCCTTCAAAGTCATTCATTGAAACCATTATCATTAAGGTCATTATCATAAGTAATTATCTTTAAGTTGGATTTTGATTATTTTATGCTCTCCAAAAAAATCAAATTTGCACCCTTAGATCTGAGGGTACAATTGTCAACATTTTGGTAACTTTTAAATTTGTACACAATTTCTTTTATTTATCTCAAATGCTTTACAAATTGCCCTCACAACGCTTTCCAAGGCATTCGAAGTGACTTTCAAGAATTTCCAAAAGAATTGAAATTTGTACCCTCATATCCAAGGGTGCAATTATCAACATTTTGGTAATTGTTTTTTTTGGGCACAAATTGAGAAATTCAATTGCAAAGGTAACCTAAAATACAACCAACCCGGGCGAGCCAACGCAACCCGAGTGGAAATCAAGAAATAATGCTTCCATTTTGGTAGTTGTAGAGTTGCCTCAAATGGTCTTTCTCTCTCCCTCAAATGCTTTATAATTGGCTCTCGCATTGTGTTCAAGGGCTTGTAAAGTGACCTTGACAAATCTCCAAAAAATCATAATTGGTACAGTCGGTGCCAAGGATGCAAATATCAACATTTGGTTAACCTTGAAGTTGGCTCAAAATTTTACTTATATATTCTAAATGTTTTGTAAATGGCATGGTCAACACTTTATAAGACTTTGGAAGTTACTTTGAAAAATGACCACAAATTTGAGACTTGTATACTTGGTGCCGAGGATACAAATATCAAGGTTTTGATCATTTATATTGGTTTTCAAATTTTATTTCTTTCCCAAGTGTTTGTGCCAATGACCAGTACATCGCTCCCTAGGACTTTGGGAATGAACTTGAAAAATGACCCAAAAATTGAAATTTGTATCCTCGGTGTTGTTATTATAAATATCAAGATTTTGATTATTTTGAATTTGGTCACGGGGGGGTCACTCCATTGTCGAGTGAATACCACGTGCGAGACAATTTTGCTACCCTATATTATATGCCTTAGACAATTTTTAAAATTATGATTTTTTTCTACATATACATAACCATTGATAATATCTTTTGTATATTTTTTTGAAATTTTTAGTCATCTTCATGTTTTGTAGTAATTGTTTTAGCTCAATTCTGCGTCATTCTAGTTACAAACGGTATGTTTTGTTAAAAAAACAGATAATCAAATTTGGTTACCATTTTTTACTATGTAATAGATACCGTGTATATCTACACATGAAAAAAAATTGATAAATTTTTTTCTCATTTTGGTGGTGTTTTTAGGAAAAAGTAGATTTTTTTGTCTCGCACGTGGTATTCTACTTGACAATGGAGTGACCCCCCCGTGAATTTGGTACAATGTTTCTTTTTAATATTTTCAAATGTTTTCTATAAGTATGTTGATAGAGTTCAATTGGATTACTAATACGGTGTTTAATATGGAAAACAGAATATTCAACGCTTCAACACGGGCTCTCATGTCAAGGGATTGTATTTTACCAAGTAGTTCGCCAAAGGTAGAATTAGGTTCTTTTTGAGGCGGCAACCAATGACAACTATTGGCGTACAAGAAGATTTTTGCAAGATGAGTATAAGAGCAGTGTTTGTAACCTTTAGGATGACCGCATAGGAAGCGGTGGTTAGGATAGTGAACTGAGAGTTTTTTAGGCCACAAATCCTAGTACCTACTTAGAAAGTGCAAAAGCGGGTGAGTAAGGGAGTGGTGGAGTTTTGCAGTGTACAACCTTGCTAATGAATGTAATAGTGTTGGTCCTTGGAATAATAGTATTGGGGTTTGAAGGGATTCCTAACTTGTTTATGGTTGTAATAGTATTTGTCATTGCCAAGGAATCTTGCAAATACAAGACTTATTTATTGCTTGCCTTTTATTTCCCTAATAGCAAGAAGTATTTATTGCATTTAGAAAATAGTGTATAATGTTGTGATCTTGGCCTTTAAAAACTAATTTAACAAGCTAAAAGTAAATATGGTAGATCAATAAGGGCAAAAGTGCATAATCATGGGGTTAGAGGGTTATAATGTTTCTATATATATATATATATATATATATATATATATATATATATATATATATATATATATATATATATATATATATATATATATCACATATAACTAGTATAATGATACGATTATAAGTATGTCACATTATGAGGTAGTGCGACTGAGTCTCGATACTCCCAACCAATATTAAGGGGTGGGCAATTCCGGTAGTGTCAATGTTAACATGGTAGTAATGAGGGCCTAGGCAATAGGGTAGTCTAAGACTAGAAGCGCTAGATAACAGGGATAATAGAGAGAATTACAGTTGAGCTACTAACATTCTTCAGTCACACTATTGCATAAACCCAAATTATGAAAGTAGATGTGCCGTGGAGAGGTGGACAATAAAATATCCAAAATCTTCATGATTTTTAATATAGGTGTTGACTAGCCAAGAATCAATTATTTGATGATTATGCATCTCCATGTGATTTTTTTTAATGTAATTTTGGATTTCAGACATTGAATATAATCTCTATGTCTATGTGGATTGCACTTGCATCTTTTCATGCTTGTTGGTGTAGTAGTGCAATTGTGAGAGACTTTGTCATATTTGATGCCATCTTGGCACCATCATACAATACTACACCCTCCCCTCATGGTGGTGGCCCAATAGCGAAGATGATCTCCCTCGATGATGACGAGGAACATATTCAGAAAGTTCTCACAAAGTCCCGATGGAGTATGTAAGATCGCCGTTTGTTTGATATTGAAGTCATTCAACATGTTATTTTCCAATAATGAGTGCTAGTTGTTTTGAGGGTTTTTTTTATCAAAAAAATTTAATGAAAATGAAAAAAAAAGTGGAGTTCCTTCCTAGTTGAATAATTTTCCCATCACATGCAAAGGCGGTCACAAAGGTTGTGGTTGCAACCTCAACACCATCACATCACAGTAATTTGTTGGGTTATGATCATCACATCCTACTATTTGTAGATGTTGAGGGGGAGGAGTGTATTGAACATGTTAGTGACAAAGAGGGGGACGAGGGAATGGAAGACGATAGGAGTAGTTACGGAGCGTCTATGTGTGGTTCTATATTGAATGTGCTCATTACTTTGTGGACATTGATATGTGTGAGCAATTTGTTGTTATACTTCAATCTATGCACAAAAACTTCAATTTCCAAATTTTTCACAATGCCTCCATCAATTCATTTCTCAAACCTACGTGAATTCTAGAAATATATTCTAGAACATGCTCAATACTTGGAATAAGCTTGCATTATTTTTTAAGAGATGAATGTTGGATCTAACAACGATATTAAAAAAAAATTCCAAACCCTCATGCCAAGCTCGCGGTTGTTGATTTTCAAAGTAAATTAAGGCATACATTAAGTTGATTTGCACTTTGTATGAACTCCCCGCTCATATAATTATAAACAAAGATGTTATTATTTATGCCAAAATACCACGGTTATAAGATACTAGTAGGTGTAACTTCAAATATTTTGGCCCCCTCATCGCTCACAAGTTACTGCTCACCACTCGCCGCCCACTCCTCACCACCCGCCGCCCACTGATAGCACTTGCCGTTGATTGGCCCTAGAAGTACCACCACCACTCTATAAAGATGTCAATCAAAAATGCTAATTCACTCGAGGTTGCACCGTGGTTCAAACACAAAAATATCTCACTTTCTAAGCCCCTTGCTTTGCTTCGTCATCCAAGCTATGCCCCAACATATCAAAACACTATTTGACGCAAGTTTCATGTTCCTTGGGCTTTGTGAGGCACATCGGAGGCTTTGGAGATCGATCCACACCCCATACAATGCACCCTATCTTAACGCACTACAATAGATGAATTGGATGCTCATAACTTATTTCATATTATGACAACTAAGTTGAATATTTTAGTCTTGGAAATATCAAGGTCATAGAGGACAATACTCAATAGACGGTTGTAATGGACAACGTTTCTCCCAATGAATTTTTTTAGACGATCCATCATTAAGTAGTTACAAAACATATGTAATACATATGTGCATGAAATTCTTGAGATTTGATTGAAGCATTCGATAGGATAGTTCCGCATTGTGTGTATGCACGCGTGTGCGCGTGTATGTTTATTTTACCATTTTGTTATATAGTAGCAAAATTGGCATATATCACTCACCGTCACAATCATAGTGACCTTCCCTATGCTTGATCGCAATAGTTGAATAGAAATTTGGAGAAGGAATATATCTTTTGACTTGACATTTTTGTCGGATTTGAGATTGTCGCTTGCCAAGTATTTGCCAAATTAGCATACAACGGTTTCAAATAGCCCTCATAATATTATTCAATTGCGTGTGATTGCTCTGTGAACTTAAGTATCTCCCAAAAAACGCTCTAAAAAAACATACAAACAGTGGATTCTACCATAGGACCCAAATATAGGTTGAATATGGTTTAAAGGCTCCGATGTAATTCTATTTTGACACTAACATCCACAGAGGTTGGGTATTGTAAAAGAAGCATTTCTATGCCTATGAATAATCTTATGGTAGTTTGTTTCTTTCTAAAGTTGAATCGTATATTATAAGTTTTTTTCTTAAAATAACCAATATAACTACAATAAGTTATGTATTTATTGTCATATGGTATTTTGTGTCATTGTGGTAACTTTTTCTAGTGACACTTCTTCTAAACAAGTTCACAAATTTTGTCATGGATGATTGGAATATGGATACAATCCATGTCAATTATTGAAACAAAGTTTAATATATTATGCATCCTAACATTTTTGTAATAAACTATTGTTATGGGTGATTGAAATTTGGATGAAAAAACACTTAGTAAATGAAAATAACTGCAACATTGTAAATCTATATTGCCCATCTCTTTTCTTTTCTTTTTACAAGGAATGACAAATAATGGGTGGTTTACGATTAGTATTGAGCAAGACAAATGGAATTGGTAACACTAAATGCAATATCTAGTGTACTCTTGCATGTGCCATGAAGTTAGATTTGAATCAACCTTACATGGTCAAGTCTCAACGTACTTATTGGCCCACTCACCTTCATGGACTTGAAAGCCACATTAGGTATTCACGATGATGAGATTGACTAGACTATTACAATTTTTGTGTGTAGAAATTTGCTTTTATTGTAGAGTACTATATTACAACCACTCTAAATTCATCATAACATTATTCAGATTTATAACAATGTTATGTGGGACTGATAGTATTATGTGGAATATTCCATCATTCAGGCTGAATGTGGGGAATATTCCACATAATATTGTTAGTTCCACAAAACACTGTTATGGATTTGAATAATGTTATGATCATGTTGATTTGAAATCTGTCAATAACTTGTCACGTTACATGAAACAAACGATCAAAATTGACAGATGTCATATATGATAGAGGCGTATATTAGTCTCAAGGAATTTTTTTGAAGAAATTGATTGATAAAATGTTGGATCTAAAAAAGAAAATTGGGTTTTTTGGATGAATTGATGACAAGTAGAAAAAGCAACCTACACCAAATAGGGTCATTAGTGTGACGTTTTGAATAGAGTGACTTACTGCGTTGACTTGTCGTTCCAAGTTACTAAGATAAAGTCGATTTCATTTTTTTGACACGTGGACCCGTTTGAGTGTGTCTTACTTATACAATATTATAAACTATAGTTACTATCATAATAAGAGTAGTAACTATTGTAAATGTTAATGAAATGTTAGAGATATTAGTATTAGTCACACTTTTGACCCTATTTATTGTAGAGTATATGAAAACACAAATTAAATATGCACAATAGTACACTGAATTGTCCTATTAGTGTGGGTTACGATTTGGAGTTACATGCCGCTGTAATTTTCTACCGACATGATCCCTTTTTTTACCAAGTAAGCTATAACATGCTCTTTGATATGCATACTAACTATTTATACAGCTTGAGTTAAAAACCATACGCTCGGTAAAATGTTATGGCAATGCGTAACTCCAAATGGTAACCCACACTAATAAGACAATGGAGTGTAGTTGGGTGAATGTGGGTATGAGATATTTTTGGTAGGCTTCTTAAGAGTGGGCAAGCGGCATGGTCTTTGGAGTTTGTGTTTCCACTCACACACATAGTTTTGTGGGCCTTGGTACGTGGCTTTCGCAATCCCGATGCTCCTTGCATGGCTATCTAGTGGAGACACTAAATAGTGTCTCTCTATAGTACTACCGCACTCAACGTCATCCGCCTTCACTTTGAGCTAGGTATGTAGTTGTAGTTAGATGTGCTCCCATGAATCATCTTTCAAATACAAGCCGGGTAGCTTGTGAATCACCAAGTACGTCACCGTTGGGTAGTGTGGGAATGGAATGCAAACTACACTAATTTGTCCTATTAGTGTGGGTCACCATTTGGAGTTACACATTGCTATAACATTCTACCAAGCATATGGGTTTTTTTTACTCAAGCTACATAAATAGTTAGTATGCACATCAACGAACATGATATAATTTATTTGATAAGAAAGGATCATGTTGGTAAAAAGTTATAGCAACACGTAACTCCAAATGGTAGTCAACACTAGTAGGACAATTCGTTGTAGTGAGTTAGTGGTCGCTAGTGGTACTATTTAAAGTTATTACCACGTGCATGACCAAAGAATCCACACCTTTAGTGCCGAGTTAATTGGTTCCAAGTTGACATGGTTATGTTTCCCACACATTCGCATCTTTGCACGCATTGAAATCAATTATCAAAAGGTTTAACCAATAATGTCATGAGAATCACTACACTAAAAAGGATATCTAGTGTTTGATTATATTTAATGTTGTTACCACCCTACCCTACTCAACACTAATTTTCAATTCCTTGACAATTAGTGTTAGGCTGGAATGCTAGAAGATATGCTGGAATTCTCATTTTATCATTGTTATTTTATTTTTTCACATCCTTACTAACACTAAATTCAAACATGTAACTTCCGCATGTTACCATAGTTGATATTCAGTGTTTGAGTTTACATTTCATGTTACACTTCATAGGGTTATTGACATTTAGTGTATGTGATCGTATTTAGTGTATCAAACACTAAATATCCTTCTTAGTGTAGTAGAGAAGGGGGTATTACTTCTTCATAAACGTATAGAACGAAACACACTATTTAAAAATACAATGAGAGTGAATGAAATGAAATCAATTGCAGTGTTCTTATGGAAATTCTTGTCTAATGAGTGACAAGCAACCATAACTACACTATTTATGATCGTATGGCAATAGTGCCGTGTGTCATGGATGAAAATAATTAAAAGAGAGTGTGTACATGGAAGCAACTTGAGCAAAATCTTAGGCCTCCGTTTCCATTAAGGCCACATCACTCCAACAACTTAATGTTGGATAAATAAAACAGGTTAACCTAAAGGCCACATGCCCATCCCAACTTCAAAACCCCAATAGGATTGAGTCTGAGCTCAAGAATCTTGTTTTATTTTCAATATGATTCCAAGAGAGCTTGAAGAAATAAAGGCCACTTCACACACGAGACTGAGAGCCCGTGACCATTACACTTCAAGCACTCTCATTGGTGGAAAAGGTGGAGCCGGTCCAAGTTCGCTTCACACTACGCTTGAGGGACCAACGGAAGTAAGTGAATGCAAGATGGATGTAAAGTCTACATGGGTTCCTACATGGCATCAAATGGGATCATGTTTCATGGTCACTTGGGCTATTTTCAAAAACCACCTCTTGGAGGTAGACCTAACACAAAACCAGGAGACCATGGCACTCCGAACGCTCACAACCGTTGGTTTATTCTATTTTTATCATGTGCGAGGACCTGCATGAATAGAAATTCATTGAAATAGCGTTTGGTTGAGGGCCCGGTCACATATGATTCCACACTACACTTGAGAGTCCGTGACCACACTACATGATTTTGGAGGTGTGTTGGGACGGCCTTTGGACACCTTCATTTGGGCTCTCACAATCTCATGGTCACGGCTCTTGGCTCATGTGTGAAGTGGCCCTAAGTCACTCTTGTTAGCAATGAAAAAAAAACTTATGCTTGCTAATTTACTCAAGTGTCCACCTTACACTTGAGCTTTGAAGTCAAGAGTTTTCCGTTTTTTAATCGGGGTTTAACTTACAACACGTAGAGAGCATCTTCATTGTTCTCCATGTGGACAACAATAACAAGCTCTCCTCCGTATAACTTAGAAGTTGCTTAGGATTGTCAAGAGTTTGAGTGTTTGTTATGTTGATGGGCTTTCAAGCACCTTTTTGGCTGCTCACAAATCCCCCTTTGTTTAGTAACCACCAACCCCCTTCCTTCAAATCTGACTTTGAATATGACCACTTTACAAGTTGCTTCAACTATTGAGGCATGGACGACCGGTCAAACTCTCAATAGTAGAAGTCGGGGGATGAAAGCTTGCTAAATTGGAATGTCAAACTCCCAAATTGCAAGTTCAAGCTCTCCACTCCAGTGATCGGGGAGATTTTTGGGCATAATCGGTTGAGATCCTAGTGTTTGCAAGTCCAACCGGTTACATGTTGACATCCTTTGGCTTATCTCAAGGAAGAGGTTGGCAGTTCGATTCCCGGCTGTGAAATCTCCTCTCTACTTGACAAAAAATTGTTAGGTGGTCAACTGCCTCATGTGCTTTGGCGCTGGCCTGTCGGCCTTCTGTCTCAAAAAAAAATCCTTTAGCTTTTCTTTATTAAATTGGGGTATATTCTATAAATTCCTTCAAAATGATCGGTAATTTTCCTGCAGTCTCCAATTTCAACCGGTTATTTCTCAAACTCAACCAATTCATCTGTAACTAACTGCAGGTTCTCCCCGATCATAGCTCCACTCAAGCTCTAGTGTGAGGAAGGGGGGACATTGGGTCTCAATTGGACATGAACTAATTAGAGTTAACTTTGAAGTCTCTTTAAAACTCATGTTTTGGTAGGGAGTTTCTCTCCACTTTTGACATTTTATAATGTTTAAGGAGTGTTCAAGTGGTGTCAAGATCCCTTCTTTCGGTGCGATGAAAGGAAGGCGTTTGACATTGCCTGAAAGATGGCTATTTCAAAATGAACTCATTGTCAATCTTTCGAGAGCACAATTGTAGATGCCTTCAAAAAAATTCCATGAAATTTGTTTTAAATAGCCGTCTTTTAGCCAAAGTCAATTGCCTCCTCTTTGTTTTACCAAAACTAGGGGTTTTGACACCACTTAAATACTCGTGAAACGTTATTAAATCTCGAAAGTGCCAAAAACATGATTTGGAGAGACTTTAAGGCTAGCTTTATGATGTAAACTCGTCCATCTAGGATGTAGGGGGTGTTGGCAAAACAAGTCATTCCTAGGTTTGCGACCTTGTTTAATTTATCCCAAATTGGAATTAAGGGAACAAATTGGTTGAATGTAAAAATGCAAGTATTCCATTGTGTTGGGTTGGTTAGAGCTTCAAGGTGTCTAGATAAACTCATCCATTAGGAAGGTAAAAATGCAATGAACTATTCTAATTTTTAAAAATGTTATTCGATTCTAAAAATGACGTGAGAGATCCTTCTCAAACAACATCTTCCACTTTCAATGAATTGGCCTTCAATCTATTGGGCGTTTGTTATTACTAGAGCCCCTTCATCTACGATGGACGAGTTTATCTAGACTCCACAAAGCATGAGATGCGTTGGGCTCTTTTTGTACGAGTTCATCATCCATTCAAGCATTCATAAGTAAGACTCCATCATCCACTTCCAAGTCACTCATGTCATTTGAACAACTTCAAATCTTTCGTCCAATTGAACCACCAAATTTATTCTAGTCTTTATCTCACGGAGGCCACTGCACTCGGTTACTACAAGGAATCATCTTTTTGTCGTTATCTTGATGTACTACTTTTAGTCCCACAAGCCTTTTGGCTTCCCGGACTTTTGAATTAATTTCATTTCACATTGCTTTGTAAGTTAGATACTAGGTGTTGTGCCCGGGGGGGTGCACTCCATTGTCAAGTTGAATACCACGTGCGATAAAAAAAAGTCTACTTTTTACATAAAGGATCACCAAAATGGCTCAAAATTTTATCATATTTTTTTCATGAGTAGACATACATGGTATCTATTACATAGTAAAAAATGGTAACCAAATTTGATGATTTTTTTAAAAATATATATAAAACATACCGTTTCTAACTAGAATGACACAGAATTGAACTAAAAAATTGCTACAAAAATGAAGATGACTAAATTTTTTAGAAAAATATACAAAAGATATTATTAATGGTTATGTATATGTAAAAAAATCATAAATTTTAAAATTATCTATGGCATATAATTAGGGTACCAAACTTTTTATCGCATGTGGTTATGAAACGTAAGGGGGTGTGATTGCCCCATGGTGTTGTGTCCCAATTCATTTAAAGCCATATTCTAATTTCAAATCACAAGCTCAAACACCAAATATTGTCGTCAAAAAATCTATAGTTGTTAGTGTGATCAACACTTTACAATAGAAGGGTCTTAAACAATTACTTTATTTATTGACCAACCCACTTCTTCTAGGATATGAAACACGTGATTAGTACAAGATGACTAGTAGACTATCCAAATTGAGGTTGTAGTCACTTTCCTCATAAATTTCAAAGCTCATAATGACTATCTTATACATTATCAATGTGAATATTCTTGTGCTCATTAAATAGTCATGTAGGTGACAAGTCCACCCAATTATGTTGAACACCATTTTAATTAAAATGAGACAATTTGGCCATTTTGAGACCAAAAATTAAGGTGAAATTTCGAGGCACCTTAAAGGAAATTTAAGGCGAAATCCAAGTGGAACTTTGTTCCCATAAGCCAAATTCCAATGGGATACATAGTGGGTACATGATAAAGTACCAAAAGCTCCCTACAAGTGTTCCCCCACCACTTTCACATCCTCCGCAATTATTCACCTTAATGTACGCTATTAAGGTGATTGGCAAAATGAGACTTTGAAAAGTCTCATTTTAATTAAAATGGTGTTGTTGACTATTTAACTTAAAAGAGTTGTCATATTTTGAACACGCGGTTTAATCTCATTCAGACACATGTATATTTGGTATCATTTGTTGGAGGCACACCAAACCACATACCACTCAAATATAGGTGTCTTCAATAAGAAATGTAATTGATAAGGGTTGTCTATCTTTAGCTTTAAATTGGCACATTTGTGTGATTCAAGTCATTTCAAAAAAAAGTTCTAGAGTATTGTGAGGTTGACTCATTTTCTTAAGGATTTATAAAATTTCTTATATATTGTGTTCTTGTATGTTTTGAATTAAATAGGGTTCAGTTTGTGGGACATCCTTGTAAGGAAGCTTCTCCATTGTAAATGCTACATTACCACACTTTCAAGTGTGGTCTCTATGACAGCTAGCATAACAATATTAAGCAATGTGCGCTCGTTCATGTGGGCCCTGAGATTATAACCATGGGATGCCCCAACTTGATGCAAATTCAGGCTTAATTTGAGTCTCAATATACTAGGTTGGGGCATCCCATGGTTATATTACGAGGGCCCACATGAACAAACACACATTGCTTAATAATGTTATGCTAACTTAAGGATTTAGTCCCAAACCGTGAGTTTATGGAAAGTAACACAAAGCCACCCAAGTTTTTCTTAATGTTGAAATTACCATACACAAAGAGTGGTGACTGGTTATTAAAATCTAGTTTTCTAGCTTGTCCGACTAGAATGGGTGGCTAGCTAGCCTCGCATAGGCTGATCCAAGATTTAGGATAGCGGATCTCAAGCGCATATGATGTTTTTTAGATCCTAAATTCTCTCAAAATTTGAGAGATATAAAGAGAAGGTCCTAAAAATTTCACCCAACTTGCAAAATATGCTCCAATGCATGACGAGCTAACAAGCTCTTCATAGAAACTTTTTGTAAAGAAGGACCAAACCTACGGTTTTGTCCCTCTTTGAGGAACTTTACGGATACCTCTATTCACACTGGACACATTCTGATATCAGGTTGAGTTTTGAGTGTATGCATTGGGGGGGGGGGTTGCGTGTGTGAATTCTCTCGTAATGGGAGGGATCAATGAACCATGTAGTTTTGACATTTGTATATATCTATAATATCATGTGTAGGTAATATCTGTTTATAGAACTTATAATAACTCCACCGTGTTGAAGAATATTATGAAGTTTGACTCTCAATGTGAAGCCCCCTAATTGAATCACCACACTACATATAACAAATTCGTTTATTTCATGTAGTTCCTACATCAAGTGATTATAGCCCACGTAAGATGGTGATGTCAAAATGTTGGTCACTTTCTTTCGGAGTGTGGTTGTTATTATGATGGGACATTGTGCCTCACTTTCATTCCACCATTTTAGTTTTTTCACACGAATGATTGCCGGTTCATAAAAAGAGGGACTAGTGCAAGATGCTCTTCTTTTTTTCATTACCTTTTGGTGCACTCAAATTCTTTGCCTTAAGTCCTCAAACACATTTGTCGTGCAAAGTACGTCCATTCCCGCATTGACCTTCCCAAATTTCACTTTGTGACGCCCAAACATGGCCTTGATGCCGAATGTTCCCGTTCGCCCCACCACGAAATCATAATTCGAGCTTTACCGGTCCCAAGGATCCAACCCTTTTGGAAGAAAGGACCGAGGCTTCATGAGCATGCCAAAGCCATCGAAAGGTGAAACTTACTTTGCACTCGATAAATTTTAAGCACTATGTGTCTTTTCTTTTCTATTCATGATTTCATCCTTCAAAATGCTACTCTTATCAATGTTTGTAATCATGGTCTTCTATATATCATAGGTCCAGGGATGTGCAAATGGACGCGATGCACTCTTTTGGTTGTCATACCATGTCACAAATGACATGACACCATCATATTGCGCCACATTGAGACACGATGCCCCCTGTTGTGGCAATTTTTGAACAACAATATTTTTATATAATTTTTTGGGTGGACTGCCGTAGTATCTCCTACTGAATCTAGCAATCGACTTCTACAAAAAATTCCAAAAATTCAAGATCGTTGGATCTTGTTGGATGCAAAATCTAATGGTCCAATTTTTTGGGGAATTTTTTATTATTTGATTATTTTGGTTTCTTTAGAAGTTGACTACTAGTTGACTAATCCAAGTTGACTACTCCTAGTTGTCTACAACAATCAACTTGCTAGTCAAATGTTGAATCAGAATAACAAAATTCTTAAATTTTGGATTGTTAGATCTTGTAGCCAACAAGATGTAATGGTCAAATATATTATTTATTAAATTATTTTTTGTGTGTACAATTGATTCCTATGTCAATTCCTATCTTGCAGTCGACCAAATCGTTAACCAAGCATTTGATCATGTTAGTTTACCCCTAGGTAAACTGGTGAATTTACCCCCGCCAACGTGACTTTTTTGAGTCTGGTGTCATGTTGCTATCATAGGACGTCACGCAACGTGATGGACGCCAACATGGAATCCTTGCATAAGTCATGCTTTCCGGTTTGGTTTCACAAAACCAAATATTGAGGGGGTAATAATAGAAATTCCCCTTTATATGTTGGTTGTAGATTCATCCCAATTTAAGCTCAATAGGTTTATTTAGGTTTCTCCCCCGATTTAGTGATTGTGTTGGCTAAAAATAGCAATCTCCACGCTCTACAATAGGAATCAAATTTTTCACTCTTCCCCTCCCCCAGTTCACTCCCCATCGGTAGGTGTTATTATATACATTCACCCATGCTCTTTAGTTGAACATTTTATCATGTCAACTTAAGCTTACCACATGGAGTTATACACGTTGCTACCTAATGTGATGATTGGATGTGGCAAAAGAGATTTCCTATTTTTATATTTTTGTGTGGTTGTTTTGTTTGTTGATGCCAAGCCGAATAGCTTGGCATGGTAAATTTGGTGTCAAGCTTGGGCTTTTTTAAAAGAGAATAACGACAAATTTGGTGTAACATTTCATTTTTTTTTAAAAGTCGATGTTTGGCATTCCAAAATGCAATTTCCAAATCACATAGGGACATTCAACCTAGGTCTTTATGTTTAAAAACATGGCCAAGCCTAAAAAAAGAACCTCCTCAAATTATGCGGTTACAAGTTGCATCTTTCCAAGTTATTGTCTCTGGGAAAATGCTATTTCTTTGCATGGTTTTGAGCGGTAGGGTTCAACATTGAATCTCCCGAGAGGGAAGATTTTCATAGGACCATGGGGCTTTGGAATAAGTGAAGACATATTTGTAAGTGACCACGGTGGCCTAAATTATAAACAATACAATTACAAACGCAAACCAAAATTCCTTTTTAAGTGAGATTTATAATGCCACTCACACCATTTCTTGATGTTAATATGTCATTCAACTATTATACGTTTTTTGTGCAATTCAAGGCCGGGACTTGACCTTGAAGATATTCAATAGGGGGTTAATAGCCGTTGGTGTGTCCGACTAACTTGAAAGAAAGCTCAAATATCATCCCACATGGATTTCGTGGGTCTAGGCCACCTAGATATTGCATTGGTTACAAAGCCAATTTCCACTTGAACTTCAAAGGGTTCAAGTCTCCAAAACATTGGTTTTAAATCGACATAACTTACAATAAACCCCTATAAAAATACCACATGAATCTCCATTATGAGGAGGCAACTCCACTTCACACGCATGTCAAGACTCGAGGCTTTGAGCAACGTGCATATGATTACCATTTTGATACAATTTCTCTAGATTCAATAGCAAACTAGGGCCTCGAGATTCGTGACCGCCCTATTTAATAAGTCGGGTGAATTCCCGCATCCGCCCACACAATATCGTCGCCCTCCATTTTTAATCCCGTTCCAAGATTCTACGGTTTTGTGGACACTAGCAAATGGCGACCCGGTCCCTTCAAGGAGGCCGGAATATTACAATGCCATTCAAAGAAGAAGTAAACTTGAGGCCAATGAAGAGAATGATATGTTATTTTATACGGTCACTACACGGTCACTATACGAAATACTCATACGAAGACCTCCGTTGAGTCCATTCTCTGGGGCTGGGGCAGGGGGCTCCGGGCACGGGCAGTGAAAAGGCCCCCAAACGGAAAAATTCATTTGCGTTCCTGTAGTATAAGAGGGAGTCTTCTTCTTCGCTCTTTAGCATCCAACAACGGTGCTCTCATCTGTCTAATCTGCTTCGCTCTCATCGCATTCTTCACCAAAAACTGCTTCATCTTGCAAATCCATGCTCTCATCACAAGCTTCCCATTCACGAGTTGCAAAACGTTCATCAGATGTTTTTGCGAAGTTGTGGACCCACTTCTTCCGGAGATCAGTGACCAGAGTTGTTGGAGTTTGACGCTGATTGATCGGTTGAATCTGCTGTGCGTTTGCCTTTGTTCCAGCAGCTGCGATGGAGGTGAGGAAATTTGAGGGAATGAACGTCTTGCAGTTTCTAGCTGAGTAGTTGACGAGTTTATAGTTCATGGTGACTTGATGATATTTGAGCTGGTTATATATACTCCCCGAGTCATCATCAGCAGCTTTGGAGCTGCAAACTGTGACACTAGTCTTTGAGTGTGTTTCTCTTTTTGTGTTTCGATGTAGGAGGTTTTTTCTTTTTCTTTTTCCCCTGATTTTTTCATGTGGTTTAATGATGTGCAGATCATTCCCCGACAGCGGGAACACCACTGGATGGGGCGGGACTCCATTCCGAATTATGGCTACGGTGGCGGCGGCATGTCACCGGTAATATATAATTTCCTTAACGATTCTGCACGGAAAGAAAGTCTTCAGTCCTTAAGATCCAGAAAATCACTGATTCTCAAACTCATTGTGTGCGTGCGGGGTGTCGGAATTACATACCTTAAGGGCTAGTCCCATTTACATGGCGGAGTCACCGTTAATCATGCCTTAGAGAGCACTCTGACTTAGAAGTTTAGATATTTTCCAGTTTGGACTATTTCGAGTCTTCTTAAATTCTCATCAAATTCGGCTGCTCCTCAACTCCTCAAGTTTTGGTTTTTTTTTTTCAAATGAGAAAAAAATTTAGCACATGAGTTGAGGATGATGATGCACCTTGAAGGCTGGACGCTGATCTTGTTGTGTGTCATGGTTGGTGCAGAGAACTGACCTGAAGGTCACCATGTGCTGTGCCAAATGCGAAAACAAAGCTCAAGAAGGCATCGAGAAGCTCTCCGGTGAGTGTCAGAGCTGCCCTCTTCACATTCTGCTGAACCTGCTTGAAAGTCAAGTGCCGAGAAAAGAAAACCAAAACATGCAGAAACAGAAACAGAAACAGGAAAATTAGCAATTAACAAGGGATCCGGTCCAAAGAAAAGACAACTAGAGATGGAGATGCTAAAGTTTCTGAAGTTCTTGATAATTTGCAGGTGTGCAAGACGTGAACTAAAAGCATCCTCTACAATTCAAAGATTAAAAGAACAGTTATGGCTAGAGATTCTAAAGTTTCTTGACACTTTGCAGGTGTGCAAGACGTGATCACCGATCCAACGCGATCGCTGGTAACCGTGTTCGGCAACGCCAACACGCACGACCTGATGAAGAAGGCAAAGAAGGTGGACAAGAACGCAGCACTCCTCGCAACCGAGTCTTACAACAATAGAGGCCACTCCGCCTACGGCGGCTATGGCCACAGCATCAAGTACAAGAAACCGCAGAGCACAAGCCTCATCGGCTCCCTGTTCTCTCCGCTTAGCTACAAGCACAACGAGTACCGCCACGGCCATGGCCGTGACCTCTACTACGACTCCGCACCTCGTTACGTTTCCGGACCAGTGGAGTACGCAAGCAGCCCGCAGATCCACCGTGACTACCACCGCTCCTCAGGTTACAACCCTGGCCGAGCAGGCTCCACTACAACGTTCGTACCGAACGATTACTACGCAAGCAGTCCACAAGTGTACCGAGACTACAACATGAGAGGAAGCGGCTACAATGATCACGATGTAATGAGAGATGGCCGTGATTACCGCGAATACAATGGCCGAGACCAGTATAGCCGTGGAGGAGATTACTATCACCAGCCTGGATATGGCTACGAGCGCGATGACTACCGATACTCGTACAACGAATACAGGCCGAGCCAGAGCTACCCCTCCCGATACGAGAGCGAGTACCAAGACTCAGAAGTTTATGCTACAAACCCTTCCTACATGAAGCAGATCGTGTGCTATTGAAACCTGCATCGCGATGAAGTTCTTTCCATTTGGTGCGATGATGAGGGTGATGATTGCTAAGGTTTCTTTTAGCCATATGATGCACCAATTTTGAATGCGATTATAGATACCGTGGTAGTATAAGGTTGAACAGGTGATAGTGGTGATGGTGGTGATGATGATGGTGTTTTTCGTCATGTTTGTAAAGAAGGCAGTGATGTTGTTTCTGAGTGAGTTGTGCAATTTGTACAAAAGAAGATAGTAAGCGGAAGAAAAGTTTACAGGTGACAAAGCTCCCGAAACAATTGCTCGTGTAGAAATCAGTTGGAATCATTACTACAGGTTTTGTTGCATAGAGTCGGTGTAGACGTTGATGCTGTGTTTTTTTCAGTGCATCAGATTTTGTACCATAGAGTTCCAAGTTGGAGTAAATCAATCTCTCAATACAAGACACTCTATTTGGGTAAATTCGTGGTGATTGATGATCATTCGGTGTTGATGATGTTGTGCTCTGAACTTTCTTTCCCACCAGTAGTGCTGTGGTGTCATTCATCATATGAATATATATATAGGGGATTGTTAAATCGATCACACATCGGTTAAAACGACCATAGTCAATATGTATGGTGTCATCCAAAGTTTATTAATTCTAACACAAAGCTGATATCTTGCTCCTGTTCATGTGTGCGATGAAGAATCAATGACAGGTCATGTGATTGTGCGATGTGTCTCTCTGATCGACTTAACAATTCCCTATATTTATATGTCCGACCTTAGTCTTTTATGGAGACTCTGATGTGAGACTATCTGTGCACAGGAAGCAAAGGAGGAAACAGAGCATAGAACCCTAAGCAACAGAACGAAGTAGGTGGGATGTATGAGAGGTTAGTAACTACCAAAGTATGATGATACTATTGTATACATACGATAAACGTTGCGATTTGAAACATTCACAGTATTTGGACTAAGCCTTTGGAGGTGACACTTGAACATAAGGTGACAGTTGAGCGATGTTGAGTTGAATGAGCAAAGTGTCAATTTAGGGAGGACAATCAGTGCGTGAGGGGGGCCACTCCGGCCAGGAGGGCACATCTTTGTGACCAGGTGTGGACCGTTGGAACTTGTCAATGGGAAGAAAGTTAAACCGAAGAAGATGGCAATTTAATTTGATTGAAAGGGAGACAGAGCCAGGACCAGTGTCTGGGGAGATTTTTGGGCATGACCGGTTGAGATCCTAGTGTTTCCAAGTCCAACTGGTTGCATGTTAACATCCTTTCGCTTTTCCTTTATCAAATTTGAGGCATATTCTCTACATTTCTCTAAAATGATGGGTAATTTTCCTGAAGCTTTGAAAGTTAACCAGTTATTTCTCAAACTCAACTGTTCATCTGTAACTAGCGGTCGGTTCTCCCCATTCATTGGCCAAGACAGTGATCTTCTTACAAAAGTATAAACTCTGGTCCCCATTTTAGGGCAGTTTTGCGACCATTTGAACATTGAGGTAGCAATTAGCTCGGTGGGTGGTGGGGAAGGGGGCAAAATCAGTTAGCTCGGAGGATGGTGTGTAGATGGCAATAAAATCAACAGCCCAAAATCTTGCGCAATAAGTACATATTGAGATTTGAGAATGTTCATCACCTTAACATTAGGTTTTGTGCTGGTTTTGAAACATTTATTGATAAAAATTTGGATCCTTATCACTTTTGCATTTTGGTATTTAAATGTGGAATTCAAATAAGACATGTTTTGGTGGGTTGGAAATCCATGTCAATTGCTAATGAGAATAACTTAAACATTTTAAATATAATAGTAGTATCCATGCTCAATGCTTTCAATGCTAGTTAGCATGTGACTTTTCCTTGGAAAAACCTTAAACCTTGATTACAAAGGTTCATTTGCAACTCCATGAGTGGAGCTACAGTGACACGTCCACCCTCAAACATATATTGTCTCGCCGTGTTTCGTAAGATAATGTTGTTTATAACATGCATGTCCTCAAACATATAGATAATTCATTCATCAGCAATTTGGAGATACACTTATTTCTAATTTTTAGGAGAGAAAGAGTGGTGGATCCCAAATGCAATAACGTCATGTTTGTCCATTTTGACGTGTAATTTTCTCTTCTCCAATAATTATTTTTATATTAATAATTTGCTTATTTGATTGACAACAAATTCATATCATCTATACAACTAAGTAATGACACGGTTTTCATCTATGTTTGAGCCTGGCCCATGGTTATATCATGGCCCCTTAATTTGGAGTTGTCATAATCATGTCCTTGCCTTCTCGCTATAATGAGGCTCGGTGTGTCATCCACCCAGTATATGGTTAGGACACACCCAATTCTAGCACTTGTCATCTAGGACATGTCATTCAACCACATGTTTTTTTTGTAATTAATGTTGAGAAACTTGGTATCTACATCGTTGATTGGGTTATTTATTGCGGGAGAAACTTAGTGTAGATCCTCTCGTGTGTCTACTAGTGAATGGGTGTACGTACGAGGTTGTCATGAATCAATTGAAAAGTGCTACGGTTTGTAGACTTGCAAACTTTTGCAATTAGTGGGCTACACTAAGGGGACATCACCCCGGCCCCTTCATTATGTACGTGTGCCGTACACTTGGAGTGGGGCAATAAGGAAGCTAGGGTGTCCCCTCCACTTTGGTCCTCTCAATTAGTGTAGTCCGCACTAACTTGCCCAACAAATGGAGTAGTAGATTAGAATTGGTGTGAAATTTTGCACCCAATTACACCACCCGACTTTGCTAACCCCCAAAGGCCAAAGCGAAATCTACCCAAAATCGTCTAAAACGAGTTCGTTCCAATTCAGCTTCTTATTAAAGAAATAAGTGCCTCTGTTGGTGGATCTGTCCGTATGGATGGCATCTTTGTAAAGTTAGAATTGTTCTAAAAAAGCGTTAGTTGTCCATATGTCTCAAACAAGAAGATTATAACATAAACGTGTACGTTGGTATGGTTGGATAAAGGTGGTTGCCTAGACATAACGTCTTTTTTTTCCTTTAGGGGTTATAGACTGAGTTGGGACATGCGGATTTGTTGAAAAGTGGAAAAAAAATTATATATATATAAATATTGTGGTGTTTCACAACGGGAATTTGAGTCCGTTAGTCTTATATTGCTCGAGAGTTGCCCTTTCATACTATATTATATGATGTAGTGGCTCAACTTCCTTTCAAAAGTTGGACTCTTTGGGATGTGAGTTTGCTAAACTAATCTAGTGCATGGGGCCCGAATGTTTTCCAAGAGGAGGTTACCAAAAGGGAATGAATGTCAAATATGGATGTTGAGCTATGAGGGCTAACAAATAGTGGTATTGTGTCGAACCGACACATGAGCCACCAACGGTAACATAAAAGTGGACCCGCTAGTGGACTTGGGACTTAGGAGATTGTAGTACCAATCCATGTGTCCCGACCATTTTGCTTTGTGCGTGGGAATATGTAAGCGGAAGTCGGGAACCAAGATTCGGGGTCAATGTGGATTCGTGACGTTGGACGTTGGTTGAATGTTGTTGAATCCAAAATCCAAGACAACATTCGACTCGGTAATTATGACTAGGTACTAGGAACTTTGCACGATGTCATTTTGAGATACTAAAAACCCACGAGTATTCTACTAGATGTGAAATAGGTATATGACATCCAAAATTGTCAATACTTGAACATTGACAATTAGTAACATAAGCATGAAGTCAACTTAAGAGTGTCTTCATTTACGTTCATTTTTCTCATTGTAGAATAGATGACATTAGACTACTTGTGCTTTAAGTGTTCTCTTTCTAAGTTTATGTTGTCATTGGGTAATTGGTTATTAAATTGAACAATTGTGTAAATTTTTGCACCCCTTTACAATGTAGACCACAAGATCGACAATTCAAATGGCATAAAGTTTTCCTTGCGATCTTAGATTTCCTCTCATCATAGTCTAAGTAAAATATATAAAAACAACAAATGTAGTTACCTCCTTAGATGGTGATACGTGGGGCTATATTTGAACTCGTTGGATATTGTAAGAGACAACTTTATTGTTACCATTGGTGAGACAACCCTAATCTTTGCTTGATTTGGATGAGCAGTTGCCCCATCCACTAAAAAGTAGTTAGTGGATCCCCGTCACATACCACTAAAAGTCCCGAGATTGTCATCGGTGTAGACCGCATAGTCATTGAAAAACCGCCGATGGCTTTGGATCATGAGCTACTTGTCACTAGGTAGCAATGTGGTCCACACCAATTTGGATGTTAGTGTTTAGTGCTTGACGTTTATTTGCAAATAAATAAATAAATAAATAATCAATGTCGGGCAATCCGACATGAAAAATCTGAGCATGTTGGTCCTATCATGCTCAAGAATCTTCTTGGTGCCTGCAGGGCAGGGTTTACTGCCTACCTTGCGGTGGGTGGACTCTTGGCTTCCTACCTACCTAGCTAGTTTTTTTTTCCGTCAAGTAGAGAGAAGATTTCACAACAGGAATCGAACCGCCAACCACTCCATTCGGAAATGGGTACCTCTCCACTATCACCCAGTAATTTAGGGTCATCCCGGACCACGCTTACTTGCAACGAATTTGTTTAATCGGTTTCCTCTACTGCTTCCATGATAGGCGCCATTATCCGAGGCCCGACTCTTGAACATATTGAGTAAGTAAGATTACTACTTAGAGGAGGAGCCCACCCATTATTCCTCGGGAAGCTCGAGCCCCGCGTCCATGCTGCACACGGTGCAAAAGAAAATAGTGCCAAAACAAAAAGCACACACCCGGCCAACCACAAAAAACCACAAAAAAGTGCAAAGTGGCACAGTATATGTACGTTTGCACGTGACATGAATATTCGAAAGCCTCCGATTCGGGGGAATTGAGAGCCGGAATTAAGAAATCCACACTTAAGTTAACTTAGTACTGATGCAAGCGCAAAACAGCACAAGTACATGAGCGATACGTTGCGTTTCGTAAATGCACAGAAACCGTAACTCAATTCATTGAGCTTCTTATGGGGCTATCCCTAGACGAGGCACCAAAAGTCAAATGTCATTGCAACGAGAATAATGGACTGATCTCCTACTCATTTAGGTCGAATTTTTAGTTTGCATGCGTTCGAGCTTCTTCTAAAAAAAATCTAGTGCGTCCAAGCTGTTTGTTTAAGCACGAACAACAAGTAGATGACCGACGTTGCATTTCGTAAATGAACGGAAAAACGGGTAGAAAAACTTGACTTTTTAAAAGCTACTTCTAGTGCTATCCCTAGACGAAGCATCAAAGCTCATTGAAGCAAAAATAATGGACCGATTCCCTATGCATTTAGGCTAACTTATTTTACATGGGTTTTTGCTTACTCTGAATATGTTAGCTTGCCTAAACTGTATGTTTAGGCAATAAAGTTAGCATATTTATGCTTTAACAATGTAATGAAAAGAATTAATATTGATTTTAAAGCCCATGAAGTCAAAATACTTTGATGGGGCTAGAAGTACATCAAAGCGGGTCAAAAATGCTAATCCTCCTCAAATAAAGGAGTGCATTGGCCTCTATAAGGTAACGGCTTATCACAGCCTAACAATCCAGTTGGTAGAAGAACTTGAGACTGCCTAGCGTTACCGAAATAGGGAAGGAGACCTATCCCTAATGGAGTTGCAAAGGGAGCACTCTAGCATTATATATATGTGTCTCATCTTCAAGTTTGAACGACATTGTAAGAGCAAAAAAACAAGCATAATAAGTTATTTCAAGGGATTGGGATAGCCGGTCACCAACCAATTTCAATAGCATGTCTATGCATTTTTGAGGTGTTGTTAGGACAACAATTTTGCATTGGGGCAAGGTTGCTTCAAGCACGCTTCGCATTCATAGCCGAGAAAGCCCTTGACATGAAGGTAGTCTAGTTTTTTTTTTCATGTAGGGTGGAAAAGGTCATATTCTTGAACTAGAAAAGACTTGCTTGAGAGCACCAAAAATTGTTTTTGGTGGTGGTGAGATGTCATGGATTTCCATTGTTGCTCGACTCTAGTGATGTCTTCCAAATGGTGGTTGTTTTACTATGCCAGATATTAAACACTTGTCCAATCAAGTGTTAAGCAAGTGACGCTACTTCATTTCATTGACTAACCAAGAAGTTAGAGTATACATGAACTAGACGTTGTTGAAAACCTCTAGCTAACTTAGGTCGTCGTATAACTGCATGGAAATCAGGTTTCCAGATTCTACCAACAGTATATGATAAGATGTTGAACATCACACTTTAGTAGCATGAGTCATCATATGTATCCTTCCTCGTGCTACGAGAAGCTGACGATGCGGAGCGAGTTAGATTGATTGAAGTGTAAGCTATGACACCAAGGGTGCATTGGAGTGAGCACCCTCCCCTCGCTCACATCAACACCGGGTCTAAGTGAGAAATAGAGTAGTTGGGGAAAGAACTCTCGTAGATAGGAGTGGCAAAAGTCTCGCAAACTTAAATATCTCGACTGCCACTGCGTACCAACATTCTCCGGAACAGGGAAAGAGAGTGTGATATTTTGGATCGCAAAAAGACTCTGAAGACACGAAGCTCCACCCTGTAACTCAGTCTGTCTCCAGAGTGTCGATGCAATTGAAGTATCTTTAGTCGCCTTTACATTTTGCTCCTCGATCATCATGGGAAAAGCGGGGTCGCCAGTCCCCATGCTTTTGCGCAGGCAGGCTAAGCTTAGACGATCGAGTAGTGAGTGACCAAGAAAAAAGGTGTACGAAGAAGGCGAGCCTTCCAGAAATGTTGGCGACCCGGATCCCGATTTCGGAGCCAAAGTTTTTTGGGGAGTACTCAAGGTACAGTGACCTGCAATCGAGGGACAGTGAGATTCGACACTGCCACACTCAAGGCCTTGTTTCCCAACACCTGCCATCATCAAAGGTGCAGATTAAAAATCTGTCCCTGCAGGTTTATCGTTGATTCGTACGAAATCGACCTCAATAGACTGCACCGTTTTATGGTATTTAGAGTCACATGCATAATAGTGGTGTCTTTGACCCTCACTTGGGGTGTATGCTAGGTTACACTAATGATCAACAACTTCAGCATTGGTAGTGCCACCTCATGACATTCAGCGTTCGAGTGCGCTCACTCATATCCGGGCATGAGTATGTTCAATAGTGATATGAGGTGTTTGCTTATGTTACACAACGATCCATAAATTGACTAAAGCCTGTGTACACACGATGCTTAGCATTAGCCTGTTCAAGAATATCTTCCTCTTGCAAAGACATGACATTTGTCATTAATAAGCTCGATAATACTTTCCTCTTGCACGCTAAAATGCAAGACTATCATCTCAAGTCCCCTAATGTACTATGCTAAATGTCATACTATAAATATGTTTTCATTTCAAAAAGTTACTTATGGTGATGAATAGTATCATATTGGCAATTAGTGGGTGTGCCACTTTGAGGCCTCTAGACATCTAGTTTAGGTCCTTCACAAATAGTGTACATGACACCAAATATCGTAAATGGTGTAATTCAAGATCTCTGAATCCAACTTAGGTGCTAAGTTTGGCTTAAGTTAGCAATCCATTAGAGGACTTAAGGTGCAAAGACATGCCACCAAGAGACGGTGAATTCAACTATGGTGCTCAAAGAATTTGTTTCCCAACACCTACCATCGGGCAGGGGCAAAACAACCCGTACACTGGTTCCTTGGAAGCAAGGGTTTAGGCATCCAACAAGGAACAAGTGTATGGGTTGGTTCGCCCAAATCCCTGCCATCGAGGGTGCAGTAAAATTATGTCCATGTAGGTTTATCATTGACTCATACTAAAATAACCTCAATGAACTATAATTTGGGGTTCCTGAGTCCAACTTATGTGCTAAATGTGACTTAAATTAGCAATCATTGGGAGGAATTAAGGTATAGTGACCTGCAATCAAGAGGCAATGAATTCAATTGCTACGCTCAAGGGTTTCATTTCCCAATACCTGCATCAAGTGTGTAGTACCCTTATAGGTTTATTGTAATTTGCACCAAACCAACCCTAATAGATTAGTTCGGGGTCTATGATGGCGATTAGGTGTTAATTTGGCTTAAAAATGCAACCATTGGGCTCTACATAAGAATTAAAAATTTCACCCTCCCCAATGGTAGGTGTTGTGAACACGTGCTCCACACTCAAGCTTTGGCTTGATCATCACCAAGCAAAAAAATCAAGACAAGTACAGAAGTGGTAGTTGCATGACATTATCATCCAACATAAAATGACCGAAATGATAGGTTGCCCTGTCATTTTGGTCATTTGTTGTTAGATGGCCATATCATTTGGATACCACATTTGTACTACACCATCTAGGGTATGTAGTGTCACATGCACTATTTGCAAAGGACCTAAACTAGATGCCCCAAGGTCTCAAAGTGCCACCTCTACGAATTGCTAATGTGATACTATTCATCAACATAAGTAACTCATTCAGTGCAACTTTGTTTACATTATGACATTTAGCATAACACATTGGGATACTTGAGATGATAGTTATGCATTTTAGTATGCAAGGGGAAGATATTGTTGAGCATACTAATGCCAAGTGTCATTTGTGTACACTTTAATTAACTTGTAAACCATTATGTAACATAGGCATACACATAACATTATTGAACATACTCATGCCAAGATAAAATTAAACACACTTGAACAACGAGTGTCATGAGGTGACACTAATAATAAAGTGCTTTGTCATCAATGTAACCTAGCATACGCCTCAAAATAGGGTAAGTGACACTATTACGCATGTGAAACTAAATACCGTAATCAATGTAGTGTAATCAACACTCTTGAAAGTTGACACTTGGATGTTAATTAAATAATATCTCTCCACATGGCATTTCAATGTTGCTGTTACATAAGACAGGTTTCTGTCAGCTCAACTTGGAGTGGCATCTTCTAGCTATTATTAACTTAGTAGTTGAATCTTCGGTTGGAACTTAGGCTTTTCCATTGATCCTAGTATATATGTAGTGGTAAGTAATGGAGTTGGTTATATACCTACACTAGTAGATTGCGTGACTCTCATTTTCAATGCTCAAGCCTCGAAGGCCATGATATTTGGACACGTGACCGAACATGAAGTCCCTTCCGTTGACTTCAAACATGAAGTCCAAAAAATATGGCAAGTGTGGAACAGCAATATTTTAGGTCACTAAGTGAAGTCTGTACAATCTTGCATTTGTGTCCTAGGCAATCAGTGAAAAAACAATGCAAATCTATCACAATGGTAGATTTCCAAGTCTTTGCAATGATGCAGGACAAGTTTCTTGTGATGCATGTCATGAATTGTCTAAGATTCAGGTGGATGCCACACGAATGGCAGGAAATTTGCCCTCAGAGGCTATGAAGGTCTGTAGCGTAGATAGAGCCAGGTCACCGAATCTAGCACAGAGTTACCACACGAACGGCAAAGGGCCACTGGGAAAAGCAGGACCTCCAAAGCGGAGGCTATGAAGGTCTGTAGCGTAGATAGAGGGGAGGGTGCAGGGCTCGGCTCTGTGAGGGCAGCTGGACCTGGAGGAAAAGGTCCAAGACTGTGGGCCCAAGGCTGCTTCTCCCACAATCCACGGGTTTCCAGTGCACCTCGCCTGGTAGTTCGCTTAACAAAGATTCCTTGCCACGTCATGTTGCCTCCCCTCAAACGTCCTCTTGTGTGGTAATTAGGGGTTCGTTTCGGCCAATCGCAGCTCCCTGTTAGTTCTTCCTGCCGGTCGTGTGGCATGGCCCTCATATTGTTTGTAGTGGGTGCCCCCCCCTCCAACTACTAGGATAGTAGGACCAAGGTGACATCAATTCCAACTCCATTTATAATGAAAATGGCTAATTTGACTACAGTTAATATAATAATTGGGTCTGAAACCTTCAATCAAATAATTGTCGTTTGGGTCATGTCACAATGACCATGATCATTTTCACACTTTTTATGTGGTAAGTATATTATATTGTAGATATTCTGACACCTTGTGCCACGGGACCCACTTCCATTTTATATTAATTTTGATTACATTAAAGATATTCCAACAACCTGATCTACTTCCATTATTTTTCGTTTTGATTTTAGTAAGGTGAATTTCATTGTAAATTGTTTGATATTTAATAATACATTCATAGTAAGTAGCCAAATCTCTACTAGTAGGTAGGACCAACACATGGCATTTCCAAATACCTAGGGTGCTAAGCCTAGGAGAAGTGGATGGCAAGGGGGACTGAAACCCACGACCTCATGGATTCGAACCAAGCCCTTAGCCCATCAACTCCACTCACATCACATACGCACCAGACTAGAATGTACTATAGTTATTGTATAAAGGAAGATACTCACTTAGTTACTACACATATTTACTGCAGATAATTACTTCACATACTTAATTTACATAGTTATTGCGCCGTTACTATATAGAGTTATTGTATACTTTGCAAATTTTTGTAGGTTGGATATAAATTTTGTTCTAAAAAATAATTTATGTAGACTCTTTATAGGTTTTTGGTTCTTTGAAATGTTTTTGAAATTCTTTTGAGCTATTTAACCCGCCTAAAAGGCTCATTTCTTGAAATAACTTTGGAAAAATCTTTAGATTGCGATTTTTGAAAATAATTTTGTGAAATATTTATAGGTTTTCAAATCTATGGATTTCTTGGAATTTATTCAAGCTATTTAAATTTCCTAAAAGACTAATTTCTTTAAATACTTTGCAAATTTATGTAGGTCGCATATGAATTTTTATTTTTTGGAAAAAACCATAGACTCTTTAGCCTTTACTAGTTCTATGTATATATTTTAATAATTTTCCAAGCTATCTGACGTGCATGAAAGTTTGTCTTAGGCTTTTAGTTCTCATTACTATCTTAGGATTTGCGGATCTACCATGATGGTGGGATCAAACAACAAAGAGCTTAGAAAGTGATCATATATGTGTATGAGTGTGAAAATCTATCTATAAATAGGATGGTGGGTTCAAACACACACTTGCAATTGACTCAACGGTCCTCTGGTGTAAAAGTGATCATTTAGCAAATGGCTACTTCAACACAAAGGACCATTGTGTCAAATGCAAATTTGTGGTAGTACCCACAATCCTAGTAGTGCATAGTGACCACACCCCAACATTGACCGTTGGCCTAAGAAGAGGTGAAATAAAAGATATGAGAGGCAAGTTTTTTTGCATGACATGATACTGGCCAATTCTTATAAAGAGAATTGGCAAATATTGATCACAACCACAAATTGTGATAAGATTTCCTAAAAATACATTTGAAATAGTGTCACACCAGCTACAACTATATAGAATATAAATGCTTTAAAACATATTAAACGTGTAGCCTTGGTTAAAAGAATAAGGAGTCTTCAAGTCTAAGGTGACAAACTTCTCATGGGATTGTGCCCTTTATAAATAGAACAAAACTAATTTTTACTCCTTGTTTTTACTCTCAAGTAGGGAGGAAGAACACCATTTTTTCCTTCACCTTTCAAAGTCTCAATCTACAATTGCATGGTCAACTTGATAGTTTGTACCAACTTTTGACTAGGATTAAAGTCATGTTTTACTTGATCTTTGAGATTGACAATATGTTTACCACAACCAATCACAAAGAGGAAGTGAATATATGGTTATGCACATAATGCAATAGACAATGACGATCAAATATACATGATATGTATGTAAATCTACGTCCTTTGTACAAGTTCAAATCTCTCTCTATTTTTTTTCAAGTATGTTTAGTTTGGTTCAATTTGAAGAATATAATTAATAAACCAATTACTTCTAGATGGCTTTCTTTGCCAACAACATTAACCAAATAAAGATTAACAATAGAATAACCCTCAAAATACGTATACAGTCTTTTGAGGCCTAAAATTGGCCTTTGAACCTTTAAAAATTAACTTCTAGTTTTTATCATTTCAAGGAAACTAAAGATAAGATGACAACATATTTGGGTGCACAAAACGGACAATCTCTGCTCAACATAGCTTCAAGAAAAACACACTCTAAGATTCTAATTACTTGGTGTCAAAAACTCAATATTCCCCCTATATTTTATATAAAAGAAACTGATTGAGTTGCCATTGAAATGATATTGATTTCAAAGCTCAAATTTTAAGACAAGACACACACACATATGTGTGTGTGTGAGAGAGAATGATACTAAATCAATATTGAAAGTACATGAAAATGGAGTCAAAAATGATAATTTCGTGTAGTAACGATATTATGAAAATGAAACACTTATTTATCCTTACCTTCTAGGCTATGCAAAGGGGGTGTTGCGGAGGGAGCCCGTGTGCTCCATTATTGGCAATGCGAGTGCCTAGGACAACACAAGAGAAAGGCAAAAGTAAACTCCTAGAGAGAATTAGGTACATGCCTTGAAGTACTATGCATAATAAGGTAGTACGCAAGGAATGCCCAATGGACCGGAGCTCGTAAAGGCCCCCCAAAAACATGCAGCAATTATGCGGATCCATTTGTTGGCCCCCAATTACACAAATGGTCGGCATGCTACACCACCTAACACACACTCACACTCACCCTCAAATTCCCACGTGCCAACTTCCTCCATCTACCCCCACTAGGAGTATACTAACGTACAATTTAGGGGTCACACTCTCCTATAATACACTAAATATTGTATTTAGTGTCACCAATTCTATTTGTCTTGCTCAATAATGATTGTAAACCGCCTTTGTAGTGTCAAGCACTAAATGTAACCTAACATCAACCGTCGTTTTGTGTAAAAAAATTGGGCATTTTAGATTTACGATATTGCAATCACTATCACTTACTAAGCGATTTCTCATCCAAATTTCAATCAGTCATGACAATGTCTCATTACAAAAACGTTAGGATGTAGAATCTACCAAAGTTTGCAAGTGTTTCATTAGAGAGATGTAGGTTGGGATGACGGATGTTGTGAACTTATTTGTAAGAAGTGTCATTAGAAAAGTTACCGCAGTGCCATAAAGTACCATATGACACTAAATACAATATTCAAGGCAATGCTTCCTACCCCGTCTAACTCAACCTCTAAAGGCTCAAACATTTGTCACATAACAACACTCATTGTTCACTTGCTACAAACTGAAGGGAAGGGTCATAAAGTGTGGTTGTCAATGGAAGATGTGAATCCTTGGCAAATAGTTTGATTGTATGTTTTTATTATTACAAAATCATTCATTTTAATACTACCATGAACATATATGCATGTGCAATTTTATCGGAGGATCATATCCAGGGGTGCATTTCTTTTTAATTTATTTTAAAATACACATTTTAAAATGCATTTTAAAATACTCGGAAAAATTTGAGGCATTTTTTATGGTTTTTATTATAAGTTCACGACTATAGCCAGTCCATGCCAGAAGGGCAAATATAGACACACTCAACTTCGACAACTGTTCCATATTACCATATAGCATTAGTACATTCAAACTCAATGGCAGTGTCTGAGCCTTGAGCATTGCCACACAAACTAACAAATATTGGAATACATAACGCACCACATGGCACATCGGACAAGTTGTGAATGATGGTTTGCATTCGCAATGTCTTCATTCTTGGATCAATACTTGGGCGGAGAAGAGCTCGAAGAACTGATCCTAGAAGAGGGGAATGTTTTCGACAATGATTTGCCATAAAGGACCTCACGGATTGATGTCTTCGATGATTTTCAATTAAAAAAACATTTAAAATGTTTTAAAAACATTTAAAATATTTTAAAAATATTTTATAATGCCGCCTCCGACCTCTAGAATAAAAAATGCAACACTAATCATATCATACAACTCAAAGCATCTTGTACGTATGGACTAGACCTTGGTTGAATTCATAATGAATTATAATATATTTAATATATTCATTATCATATTTACATATCATAGCATTCAAATAACCATTGACGATCATACATGTGAATCTCAAATCGTTTTAATGTGGCATCCCCCCCTGCCCAATGCTCCAAGCCAACCCCCATGGTTGCCACCTCACCGTTTTCATCCACTGTTCCCATAACAGTGGGGAACGGTGGCATGATGGCATCACCAACACAATGTCCAACCATGTTGTCCATTGTATATTGGATATGTGAAATGATATTGCAGTTTGTGCAACTGTGGTGACTGAAACAATGATCAAATTGAAAAGCGGTGTGAATTTCTTTTGGTCATGGTCAACACTTGGTCATGGACCACCGACCATGACCACACAAGAATTCTAAATCATTTTCCGCACAACCCTTTGGTTGCTTGTGTAAATTGGCCCTTGGCTACCTTATGTAAATAGCGTTGAAGGAAAAGATTGTGTTGAGAATAGAATTATCCGTTAACTATTGCCATATTTCGTACCCACCTAGGCATGCATCCCTTTTCA